>OZ010583.1:92980610-93180610 GCA_963932145.1 Acanthosepion lycidas
AATTGAAAATGCTCTTTTAAAACTTCAAACATGACTAAATTTTCATTGTTTTTTATTCTTTATACTTAGAACAATTTTTTTCCCCAGAAAAGGTTATCAATCAGTCAAAAGCGACACTTATTTCCTGTCAACCACGAAAACGATTGTTTTTGCACAAACTTACTCGACAGATGACTACAGGTAAAAACAGGTGAGACAAAAACTATTCAGCTGGTTAATTTGGTCTTGGCGGAAAAGAAGTGTTTGATATTTCTAGCTAAAGTTCAATGAATATTTTCTTAATCTTCTTACTTACTTCTTCTTCCAGGACGTAGTCGATCAGCGCTCTCCACAACCTCCTATCTATTATAGCAGTTAGCAGTGTTTGCTTTTTTACTATTCTTCCTACGGTCAAATCACACTGAAAACACCTTTTTTCATTCGATCATGGAAGTTAAGCAGCGTCGAGCCCAGTCAGTACTTAGATGGCAACTACTTGGAAACACCGTGTTTTGTAAGCTGCCTCATACAATTCGAAATGTATTTCGGTTTTAAATAACCCATAAAAGGTTGATTAGCCGTAAAAAAATCAATCAATCAGTAACACCACTCACTGATCTGTTATCAAGGGTGTTTGATATGGTATTCGCTGTTTCTCTCTGTCCTTTTCCAGTTCAGTATGTCCCGTGAGTGTTAAATTTTCCAAACCTTCCTTCCTCATTATGTGTCCTACGACCTAGGTATGTGGGACCACTTATATAGAGAGTATCCCCGCGGTGAGCTATTTTTTTTCCTTTATGTGCCATGTCCCTTAAGTACGTGGGCGGTCATGGCTCTTCACAGCATCTTGTCCTTAGCTACTCTTAGCAATGATTTTTTTTTCTTGACGACTGAAACGAAATGCCAACAGATACTTTAGCGTGATCCGAATTGCCAAGAAGATGCGATGTTCGACAAGAGGCTGGAGAGGAGGCAAGGAAAAAGTCAAATAAAGAAGCATGTTGTTGTATTCATATGCAAATCTCCATCTTTATAAATCGCAGTTGATAGAGCTGGAGGCTAAACAAATTCTAACCTTGAAGACAAAACTACTAGAGAAATAGTAGTGAAGACTTTTAACTAATTATTTAAAAAATTCTATTAATTGCTTTTTCTCTACTAGTTTCGTCTTCAAGGCTAGGATTTGTTTAGTATCCACCTGTATCAACTGCTATTTATAAGGTGGAAATATGTATATGAATACAACACGTATTGATCAAAATTATTCCGTCAGTTATGTGCCATACGTAACACACACTTGGGCGATCATGTATCTTTCGATATGTGACTGACGAGCCAGATTTTTCCCGCAGTAGATTGCTATTTCTTTCTGCGGTAAACTGGTTGCCAACCAAGGCTAAATAACCCAGTCTGTTATTTAATCCATAGCTGTGGGAGAAGAGATGGATTCATACCTTTCTCAAGGGTGTTTGTGCGTAAGTGAATCTAACGACTTTACTGGAATTCGAACTCCGAGCTGATATCCGTTACACCAGAACGCCCAACGGAATTAGGGAAACGATTGCGGAAATCCATTATTTGACTGAGAGGGGGTGAGCGATGGAAGAATTGAAAGTTTGAATATTGGCAATATCAGTAGTATTAGAATAATTGTCACTTGACATGATGGGTATTAAAATCACAAGACACAAAGTTTTTTCAAATGAGAGAGAGAGAGAGAGAGAGAGAAAGAAAAAGAAAGAAAAAGAAAGAAAAAGAAAGAAAGAAAGAGAGAGATATTTCTAATAGGTTACATTCTTATCAAGAACGGGAGCGATAAAGGAAAACACAGTGTAATAAAGAATGCCAAAAGCATACCAAAGAAATACCTTAGAACTCAAGACGTTTCTATTAATATTACGTAGCGGTTCTTTTATTTGCTACTGACAAAATTTTTCTATTTTTTAATGCTTTGTTTAGCTTTCGAAAAGCATTTTTCGCTAGTCCAATATGCCTTCGGATTTTAGTATCATATTATCCGGCTTTTGTTAAAACATTTTCCAGTCAGTTAAATTCTGTACTTGTTTGGTTTTGACATTTCCGATTTGTGGCTCGTATCTTGGGGTATTCCTCTTGCTGACAAACATTCTTTTTGATTTCTGACAGTTGATGCTTCGTTCGTTCTTCCATCTTTTCTTTACTACGTTGCCCAGGATTTCCTTTTTGTGACCGTCAACGTGATACCAGATGCGTACCATATGTTGGTAAGATTATAATGACGAATAAAGGTCAGGAAATTTGCTGATATTTTCGTTTGAAGAAGTTTCATAATTAAAAATGACGCTTAATCGCAGTGACTTGTCAGTCACATTCAATGAAACACACACACACACACACACACACACACACACACACACACACACACACACACACACACACATATATATTGTATATTTGGGTAGTAAACATTTTTTAATACATGTTTCACTGAATGCACAAAGACAAAGGGAATCTTATGAAATTTTAATTAAGTTTTTTTAATATTCTCATAGTTTATTTTTTGCTGGGGATTGTGGGGCTAAGAAAGTGTGTAAACTCTAACAATCAATGCTGTATGGCCCAGTCTGTTCTGTTATTTATCCATAGCTGGGGGGATAGAAGAGACAGTCTTTCCGAAGTGCATTTGCCCGTAAGTGGATGTAACGAAAGCAAGTGGAATTCGAATTCGGCTCTCCGATTTCACAGTCTACTTGGAACTAGTAGAAATCTTAGACTGTGCAAAAAGAAATGTGTTTGTGATTCCATGTTGGGATGTTTTTTAAAAGACCAACAACACGTGTTATCACGTGTTAATTTGATAATGATGTCGTTATTTTATTAAAAACTTTGCCGAAATATTTTTATTAGTCAATTAAGTATTACACACTCATATGTTTATATATATATATATATATATATATATATATATATATATATATATATATATATATATATATATATATATATATATATATATATATATATAATTTCTATATATATTATATATGTGTGGTAATTACTGGAAAACACTCTGTATCAGTGATAGAGCTAATATGTTCAGTCGTATGGATAGGAGTTTGTAACCCTGTTTCACGCTCTTGCGATCACCAGACGATATATATATATATATATATATATATATATATATATATATATATATATATGTAATTTTAAGAATTTAATGTTTGGTTCTGTCGGAATTTAGCCAGTTTATGTAGCATGATTTATTTTACTGTATAACTTTTAGTAGCGCATACGTTTGTTACGTTTTCAATACATTGTAAATACTTTTAAAATTGGAGATGATGATGAATATTTTTTATAGTTTTATGGAGAAATATGCCTGGAGACATTATCTCAGTAAAACGTTTTCCAATATCAACCGTGAAAATTTTGAAAATTTGTCCCGAAACCTTACAAACATAGTTCAATAAAATAAAACTAAACATTTTTTGAATAATTGGTGTTCGCATAATTTAACAAAACATATTTTCCTTTAAGATTTGACAAAAAAAAAGCATCTTTTTGAAACATTTCATGGTGATTCTAAAATTCTTTAGATTGCTCATGACAAAATGATCATTTTTATTAAATAAAGATATATTTGCAGAATTAAAAAAAATGTAAAGTTTAATGGTATTTTCAAGTGTGAACAATTTTTAAAATAATTTTATTTTAATTTTTACAATTGTGAGATCATTTTGGTACGGAAGATCAAATTGTAAAAATTTAACAATTTTGAATTATCTCCTTTGATTATTCCTGTTAATATTAATATAAAAATATTCATTTTGTTAACTTTCATGTGTCTATAGAATAAAACAATATATTCCTAACTCATTGGTTATATAAGGTTAAAATTATTATTTTTAAACATAAACGAAACCACTTTATATATATATATATATATATATATATATATATATATATATATATATATATATATATATATATATTATAATGAAATGGACAAAGTCCGAAAATTATTTTAAGACATTTTTATGTTTATACATTTTTTTTTTACTTAAATATTTGTATCTATAAAAAGAATATATATATATATATATATATATATATATATATATATATATATATATATATAAAGAAATATAGTCTTAAGGTGTGCTATATTTATGGAATAAAGTGCTCAATATCAGAGATAGAGCGTGTGTAAATATAAAAGTGAACATAGAAGTCAACACTTAGAGGCGACAGTCTGTTTCATGCTATATGCAATCGTCAGGCCACGTGTGCTGTTATTTTTCTCGGCTATTTATATATATACAGGTTAGTGGTGCATTGTGGGTATTCTATTATGGCGGTTATTTCACCGGAAGTCGTTAGTTTATCTATTTAGGTCAAATTATATTGCTTGTTTTTATTTTTGTTTCTTATTTTACTTATTTATTTATTTATTTCTTAACGTAGTAAAAATTTGTTTATATCACTTATTTAACAGTTTTGTTTTGGTTTGGGAATTTAATTAAAGCTATTTGTTCAGTTTTGGGGTTGATTGTTGTAGTTCATTCTAAGTATTATTTTGGCGGGAACAGTTTTTAATTGATTATCTTTATTTGGGATTGGTTTGTTTATTTATTTACTTGGATGAATTTAGGTTAATTTATTTTACTTGTATATTTTCTCTTTTCGGTTTTCAATTTTTAAGTAACATAGTATTTTTTTATCTTTTATTTCTATTTTTTTTTTTGTTATTTTGTTATTTTTGTTTATTAGTATATTTATTTTATTTTATTTTATTTTTTCCGTTTTTAATTTTTTAGGTTACGTAGTAAAAATTTATTTTCATGTCTGCATTTTGAGATGAGTTCGGATCTTTTGTTTAATAATTTATTTTGGTCGGGAAAAGTAATGATAGCTATTTTTTCCTCCGAGCAAAGTTTGCAAGTTTTTGATTGGTTATTGTAGGCTGATGATTTTTTCCTTATCTTCCAAGATATTTTTGGTGTGATGTTCGTTTTATATATATATATATATATATATATATATATATATATATATATATATATATATATATTGGTTGTTAGGTTTTCCTGTATTTGATCTAATCTGAGAGATTTTTTTAAATGGGTGACGTGAGACTAATTGCTACTATTTCCAGGTAGAATATACCTTCCTTTGTTTAAACGTGTTTTTCGTTAGAGTTTAAGCGTAAAGTGAGGTTTTTTAAAACCAAATTTCTGTTGACAAATCTTTAATTTTACTAAATATATTGTTGAACAATTCTCTAGGTCAAGAGATTTTAAAATGTTTTGAATTTTCTGTCAAATCTAATGCTTTTATTGATAATGGCTGATCGATGATAAATTGTTGGTAGAATATTTTAAAATTTATTGTTTTATTTATTTATTTATTAAATAGTATATTTATTTATTTTCGTCTTCTGGTCTGAATATTCGAGAAATCTTACTATAGAAAAATATGCGCTCTCCGGCAGGATTCGAACCTGTGTTACCCTAGGGAAAACCGTTATTTGATCTGAGGGGCTTTGATCTCTCGGCTACAAAGTACGCCGATGGCCAAGCCCTTTTTCAACTTTGCTTGGTCATCAACGCAAGCTATTGTTTTTCAAACAAAGACAAACTTTTACCAAGAGATATTTTTTTTTTAATTTTAAATTCGTTTTTAAGGTTTGTTAGCTCAGATTTTGGCTTTGCCTTCAACACATTCTTCTGATAATTCCATTGTAGCACAGATAAATCGATGTCTTGATCAGTTACACCGGAAATATTGATATAAAGCATCATTAAGAAGTTGAATCAGTTTGTACCAACTCAGGATTTACCTCTAACAAAAATGTATGCATTGTAAGAAAATTGCCTGTCTGGCAGGCACCTATGAATATTAAATTTCCAAATTATGAACGCTTTGTTATTTGCTTCAATTACTTGAAAATCTTCTGTGCTTGTCTTCTGTCAGGATGTGGGCGATCATGGCACTCTTTTCAGATATCTTATTAATTAGATTCAATAATTAGAATTTAAAGAGTATTGAAAATCAACAAATAACAATGACCCCTTTTTTTCTATGTTCTGCGTCCCTTCTTGATATAGACGATCACGGCTCTCCACAACTTCTTATCTCGTATGGCTCTTTGCAGTTTTCTCCCTTTACTAAGATCTCTGCTCATCGCTTCCGCCATCCATGCACACAAGCCCAACATGCCTCGTGAGTATTAAGTTTTCCAACCCCTTTTTTACTCATATAATGATAATAAAATTTAAACCTGTATAAGAATATTTTTTTTTTTTATCTCAGACTATTTAGAAAATGTAGTCTCAACTATCAAAGAATTTAGATACATTACATTAATAACTGATTCAAAAAGGCTAGAAAGATCTACGTACTTTAAAGTTGAATTGAAAGACATATTTGGTGTTAAAGTAGAAAATCTGAACCTATGTCGACATATGCATTATGATAGACGAATAAAGGTTCAAAACAATTATTTTTATTTTTTCAATCCTTTCACCGCCAGTAAGGCAATAAAACCACTAAGACGCAAGAGGTTACTGAATCTAAAAGAATAAGAGAAAAAGAAAAAAATTATTAAGGGGAGACAGAAATAAAAGAAAATGAATTAAGAAGACAAAAAAAAAAATGATTGACATTTAAATTTTGGAAAATCAAAATTGACTGAAAAGCAAGAAAGAGTAAAATGTTAGAACAAAGCTTACGGTTACATCTAGCAATATTTAAAATGTAAAATGAGACCTTGTCGCCATCTTAGTATTGCGTTTAAATTCGTAAATTTGAGGTACTAAAGATGAAAGCTCATCAGAACAATTATCGTGAATGTCTTTTTAGAGAAGGCACAGGGAACATTTGTTATTGTGTCGAGGAAGTGACTGAAGCCGAAATACCAAGTCAAGACCGATAACATTGTAGATTTTTATTTGGGTTTTATCAAGAATTACGCATCAACGCGCTCTTTTTGCGGATACATAACACAGAAACCCTTTTATGCGCAGTCACAATTCCATATGCATTTCCACACAAATACCTTAATGCAATCACATGTGCTTACACGCATAGATTTTATTTATTTAAAGTAATAGAACTCACTGCTCCTGCACACGCACATACTCTCAATTTTTCTTCAGTGGAGGACCATAAATTACCATGGGAAATTTGAGCGTTTTTTGAAAAACACATTGATATGGAAATTCTGGCAAACATCAGATAATAGTCTGATTTTAATGAAACTTTCAAGACTTATTCACAAATGAATGGAATTATTTTACAAACGTCTCCCTTTTGGAAAATCAATGTAAAAAAGTTTTTTAAATTAAATTAAATCTATACATTTAATCTAAATTAATTTTCTTTTTTTTTTTTTTTTTTTCGAAAAAATCATGTTTGTAGCACTTAATGTTTATATTAGTTATAAGGACAAGTCCTTGGAGAATTTAAATCATAAATTCTTTTTTGTCAAACTGAACCTCCATTTACAGAAAATCTACTCTGAATCGTAAAAGAAAGAAAACATTATAAAAGTAAGACATTATTTAATTAGAAAAGCTTTTAATTGCTTTTATGAATAAGATATAAAGGGTGTTCCAATAACTTTGACCAATTTTAAGTGTGAATTGAATTTAAGCGTCTAATGATTTTTTCTTTTTCTTTCAAATTTGGTGGACATTTGGGCGATATTATTTTTCACACATAATGGCCATGACGTAAATAACATGATCCAATAGAGAAATAAATACATTTTCACCAATAACACTGATTTAGTTACTACTGACTTTGATCCGTTTTAATGAAACACGCTCGTATATAATCCGTCTTAATGAAACACTCTTTATTATGGACACTATTGTTTTAAGAAAAGAAATTCAATGAATTATGAATTTTTGCACTAATTGTTTTCATTTTTAAAACAATTTAATTAGAATAATTTATAAAGTTTTATATTTTTTAAAATTACATATTAAATGGTAGCGCTTAGGTGATATTATTATTAAGTAAAAACTATATTTACTACTCATAAATGGAAAAACGTTACAATTCATCGATCCCCAGTATTTAAAAAATAATTTCCAATTTTTTTGTGTGTGTATAAACGTGCTAATTTTTGTAAGTACGGACGTCCATACATGTCATTATCATAAAACAGGAACAGTAAACACAGTACATTTATAATTTAATGGTAATTTTTGAACATTTTCTCGACACGCGTCATCGTAAATGATATTATAAAAACAAAATACCTAAAATTCAATAAAATCTTAGAATGGGCAAAATATTCAAATTTTTAAAGATTACTGGTTAGTTAACAAGTTTCTAAAAAAGGCGTTTACGTTGTATTAGTTATGTAATTTTACTAAAAGTATTACCCATTACATAAATCTCACAAATTTCAGTTTATTGATAAATGTGTCATGAACTCATAAAAGACATACCTCGGTGTTAAAAAGTGATTTTCTGTGATATTTTAAACTAAAATTAAGTAATATTTGTTTTAATTCAGATTAATTAAACTAACTCAGTTAATCTTCCTCAAATAAAGTTTCAGAAAAGCATATTTTATTTTTGAAATTTTTTTTTTAATAATCAGAATTATGTTGTGTTGACATATGTGTCAGTATGACCGATCTTAGCGATCTAAAAATTGATTCCAATCAAATTAACTTTTTTACTTGTTGGAAGTATCAAATTTGATCACTTAGCTTGGAATTAAAACTAAAATAAAACCTTAAAGAAAAACATTTCCTTTTTAAAATGCTTTTTTGGGGATGTATATATGTATGTAGTCATATCTATATATGTTTATATGCATATATAAATTAATGTACATTTATAAAAATAATTCGTATATACATGTGTAACCCTCACCCCTATCAAATCACACTCTGTACACTCTCGTCTCTGTTTCTCTGCAAAATATTTCTAGGTTGTTAGTATTTGGGTAGGGGGGCATTATAAGGATTAACGGATACAAGTTTGACTAATTAACCCATAGCAAGGGGGAGAACAGGTGGATTCATATATTTACCAAGGCTATTTGCATTTGCGCGTTAGGAAATACAACAATGTCCTCAGGAATTTGAACTCGGCTTTACTATTTCCAATTTCGAACCGTTATATCACCCGGATATCCAAGCTTACTGCACCTAATATTTCCGAGTAGTCACTCCTCGAGATACTAACCAAGGATGACGATGCTTAACTTAGGTGACCGTACCAGAACCACTGTTTTAACGTGATATTGTTGTAAGAATATATATATATATATATATATATATATATATATATATATATATATATATATATATATATATATATATATATATATATATATATATATGCGAGAAAAAGAAAGCGTTTGTAAGCGCGTTGGTGTATGCCTGTATCTATAAGCATATGTGTATATATTTTTGTCCACATATGTGCGTGTTTTCATATATGTCTCATATATATATATATATATATATATATATATATATATATATATATATATATATACACACATATATATATATATTTCTGTGTCGTAGACACGCCCATAAAAACCGAAACATACATACATTCACTGACACACACACACACACATATATATATACATACATATATATATATATATATATATATATATATATATGCACATATATATGTATTTATGTAATATATATTATATAATATATATTTGTATATATATATATATATATTCATTCATGTATATATAGATATATGTATATATGTATATATATATATATATGTATTCATGTACATACATGTATCATATATATATATATAAATGTCATATATATATAAATGTCATATATATATATATATATATATATATATATATATATATATATATATATATATATATGAAAGTAAGTATGAGACAGATGATAGGTATAGATGACAGATAAAAACGGGGAAAAAAACAAATACAGATAAAACGAAAGAGATGAAAAGATAGAAAGAGAAAATACTTAAATGAAATCAAAGAAGCAATTGAGAAAACAGCGCGGTAAACAACCGAACTGAGTTGAAATTAACTGAAAATAATAAAAATGTTTCAATCATTTGTTGCAGACTGTACGATCACCTTGTCTTCTGATCTCGCTAAAGTAGACATTTATTTCGTTTAACTTACTCTTGCACAACGACACACTTGGAGTCATTATCTGTGCACTGCGAGACACGTTTGCTAAACAACGCTCTACATTCGAGACTCATGTCGTCAAAGTAAACACGCTTCCAGTTAATAAATTTAAACAGAGAAGAGAACAAAGAAAGAGATCCTTAATCGAAGAAAATCCGCGCAGCCTAAGGTTAGGTTTTGAAGTTTGACTCACCCGCCAGTAGGGTTATTTTATATCTGTAGAATTTTCCATGTCTTTCTCTTTTTAATCATCTATAAGTATATTATTTCTTTATTTATCTCTTAGGCGTGTTCAAAAGTTTCCAACGAAAAACAGGTTTGCAATTGTGCATTCAGTCATTTACTTTAAATCAATTCTCTTCCAAGATAGCCGATAAAGCCTCTAAGATGCAAGGCGCAACCGAGAGTTGCGTCTTTTAAAATGGTAAAACCTTACTGAGGAGAGAGGACAATAAAAGAACAGGCTTCAATGAAATGTTTTTAGTATCTGTCTATATTTCTGAGATGAAGTATTATGTACACTATTTACATTATTCGGACTATTATCCTCATCTTTGTCGCCACATGCCAGTTCGGCATTCCAACCACCTGAAGAAGGCCGGAGCTTACAACGGCCGAAACGTTGCAATAAATATGACGACAAAGATGAACACAATAGTCCGAATATTGTAAATAGTGAAAATATTTTTATTATTTTCATTTAAATTTTTGAAGATCGCGCTTGACAGGAAAGCAAGAAACAAGAAGTGAGAGGAAAAAGCTATTAGCATAGAACTTAGAATATCTAGCAATTTCACAATTTAGATATTTAGTTGCCAATACACGCTTAGGCGATCATGTATCTTTCGATACATGGCTGACGAGGTAGATTTTTCCCCGCAGTAGGTTGCCATTTTTTTCTGCGGTAGACCAGTTGCCATCCAAGTCTATAGAACCAGGTTTCTCTTGCTATTTACCCATATCTGGGAGGAGAAGAAGAGGATTCATACCTCTCTCGTAAGTGAATGTAATGGATTCGACTGGAATTCGAACTCGGCTCTCCGATTTCTCAGTTGAATCCTCAGACCCACAGTTGTATCTCCCTATCAATTCATCCCTCTGTTTCTTCGTACACCCAGTCAGTCATTTATGTGTCATGCGTGATACACGCTTAGGCGATCATGTATCGTTCGATTTTTCCCGCAGTAGGTTGCCACTTCTTCCTGCTGTAGACTATTTACCATCCAAGGCTATAGAACCCGGTCTGTCCTGCTATTTACCCATAGACGGAGAGAGAGGATTTATACCTTTTGTAAGTGAATGTAATGGATTCGACTGGAATTCGAACTCGGCTCTATTCATTACTCCACCGTGTCTCCTCCTTTCTCCTCCAATCTAGTACTGCGCTTAATTCGAGAATTCTGAGGTAGAAAAGAAAAAAAGCTCACCAGTAAAAGAAGAAAGCACACCAGTAAAATTACTGTGAAAATATTTATAGATACGGCACAGGGAAGCTATATTACGGCGATGAGAAAGTAATTGAACCCGAGATGCACGGTCAGGATTAATAATGTTGCAGATTCTTCTTTGGGTTTTGTCAAGAATCTTTAGATAGTCGAGGTGGGCTTAACATCAAAGAAAATGGTATCAAGGAACTGTGTACAAATTCCAGCTTTGTCTGTTTTCGTTTCTTTCGCGTTAGTTTCATAGTGAAAAGATTATAATCATTACTTGGATTCCAGCTGTGGGTTCATTAATCGGACGGAATGCGCTTTCTAGGCAGGCTGGAAACTAGCCCAGGAGAAACAATTCTGAATTTAAAACCATAATGGAATAGGAAACTGGTTCACTAAATTTCCCAAGAACAATCATCAATGCAATTATTACAGCTAATAAATAAGATAGGAGGCTGTGGAGAGTCATGAATACTTACGTTCTATGGGGCTATAGTATTAAGAAAGTGTAATGCTATCGTTGTACAGACTAAAAATGATACAGGTGTGGCACCATTTAACGAGGCAGAAAGAGAAAAGGAAAGAGAGGAAGAAAAGGAGAGGCTAAGAACCGAATCGTGAGTGTTAAGCAAGAACACACACACAGCTAAGAGACAATGGATAAAAGGATATTTTGATAAGTAACAAATGGCGAAAGAGTGTCATTAGAATGACAAGGAAATTCTGAGTAAAAAGAAAAGGAAAGAAGGAAAGAATCAGATATGTTTTGGCATCGGCCGTGTTATCTAAGGATATGAAAACAAACTATTGGTACGGAAGACATCTTATTATCAACTACAGACCGGCTGGCCAGAGAGAGAGAAAGAAAAATTCAAATGAGAATGTTATTTCGTCAAGTGACAACTAAAAGACTTAGACAGATATGAAAAATTAAAAAAAACACCCACGAGCATCCTTGGCCTGCGATAATAAAATTTTGTTATCGGGAATTGTGCCGAAAGAAAATAAATTTTTTTTTCTTTCTTCGAGGCGACAGACCGACTGGAACTTTGGAGATGTCCTTTTTTGAGACCATGTCGAGAAGACCACACATTCTGATAATTAGCGATAAAATACTTGAAGTAAACCACGTGTAGAACAAGAGTTATGACCGCCATTGTCATATTGTCCCGTTCGCGGCTGGAGATATGATAAACCATTAAGGGGAAGAAAAAGGAAAGAAAAAAGAGATAATTTTTTTTAAGCAAGATATTTTTTTTTCCTGAAACAAAGCCGCAGATTCGTCCACGCCCGACTAAGACATCATTGGTCGAGTGGTGATCACGTGATGCACGAGGGAGGCTGTTGCCGCCCATCTGGAGGATGAGTAAGAGAGGTTGCCACGAAGATGTGGGGAGGGCAGTTCACGCCCCTCTGAAGTATGATGAGAAGGTGGGAGTGCGGAAAGGTTCCCAAAAATGGAAAAAGGTGGAAATTCCTAACCAGAGAGGTGGATATGTATTTAGAATTATCGAGGAACCCCCCGGCGCCGACAAACCCACCCCGGTTTTGGTCGGCGCTCATATAAACGAAGCCACAACGAGCAGAAATGAGTCGAGTTCCAGCAGTCTTCGGTTAAGGCAAGCCTCGCAGATAGCTGACCAAGATTCCCGCACATTTTCCAGACCCACATCTTCAAACCAAGAACAATTATTTTGAAGAGCGACTTAGATCCAGATCACCGAAATAAGTTTTTCTTTTGACTTTCATCCAAAGACCCACCGAAACACCAATTTCTTAAAGAGCAGACGACTTGAAGTGTTAAAACTTGCCTAGCGGAAAACGACGTGCCACAATCCATAGAACGGGTCGGGAGATAGATGCAGTCCTATGTATCGAACAACTAGACATAAAGTTTGTTAGCTTTTTCTTTGATACTTTGAACTTTTGAGTTTTCATTTTATTGCCTTTTATGCGTATTTTTGTGGTATCACCTCCGTTGGACTCGGTTTGCAGTACGGCCCCGATGACTGATTGATTTCCTCCGCCTAGATCAAATCACAACGTGGGTAGGCAGACTGGGAATCAAAGTAGGACGTCACCGTTGGTGCCGTGGTAGACTGGGATACAACGACACGGTTGGCGCTACGACCAGGGGACGACGTCACACAGGAATAATTCTCGCATACGTGAAATTACCACTTATTCAACTACGGACTTTGTTAATTAACATCGACATGTGGGTCTGTGGTTTCGGATAGTTTTCACCGAACGTGGATTTTTTTCTTCTCTAGGGATCTTTTCTCCCTCAAGTGGAATGCTTATATATTTTCCAGTTATTTGGTTCATGTGCACAATCTACGCGCAGCTGGACCGAGCACCTGATTACATGTCGCGGTAGCCGGTGAAGTGTTGTAAGAAGCGAGATCTGCACCTTGTGACTAGGAGACCACCTTCCAGATTAAGCCCCTGATGCAACTAGCTTCCATGGAATTTTGGTATGACTAATTGCAAAGTCTATTTTAGTATCATCTGGTGCGAGGTCAGTGCATAATGGGCTCATAACCGATTAACCTATCTCAGAAAAAGGCCCCTTATTGACATTAAATTCGATTCAGGCCATCTGATATTTCCTGGTCTAACTCGCGTAATACATATTTTTATTAAATTAACTTTTCGAAATTCTCTCTTTCTCTTACACACACACACACACACACACACACAGACGCACAGTAATAGGCAAATGAATAAAAAGTGGACATTTTTTAACACGCTCTTTTCCTTGTTCTGGCAGACATACACTGAAACACCTTGAGTAGGTTATTTGCTATTTCCCCCTGTTTCTTTTGCCTTCAATAAATAAAATACAAAAGGCGATTATCTTTCTTTGCTGGAGATAAATAACATCGTTCACTAGACGGCTGCTTATTGGCGTCACTCAATAAAGTGACGAGAGTGGCTAGTCATTCAGTTTGTTTACAACGGTCAAATCAAGCGGTTGCATTATTTAACCTGGGTTAAGGTGGTCGAGCAGAATAAAAATCTGCCTCCCTAGCAGCTTACAAGATATAGAAATAAACTCCGGCTCACAGTCCTCAATTTGAGAAAAAATCAATACTCGTCGTCTGCCCTTTAGGGAATATGTCATCGCCTGAGACGGAGTCGATTTTCCAAGCCCTACTTCCTAATAACGTGCCCCAGAAACTTCAATGGCCTCTTCCCAATGTCATGCATAAGTTTAATTTCTGTTTAGATTATCTGTAAAACTTCGACGTTGTTCGATCTATGGTATTCTTAGCATTTTTCTGTAGAACCACATTCCTGTTGTTTCAATTCTCTTCTTCATCTTTGTGGAGATTTTCCAGAATTCGCAGGAGGACAGATATCACATAACAGTTCAATATTGTTTTCTTTGTTTCTAACGAAGATTTTCTGTCTCTTAAAACCCTGTTTAGATTTTGGAATGCGGCCTTGGCCATTCCAATACATTTTCGGATTTCTGGCGCATTTTCCGTCCTCTGTTAGAACAATTCCCAGATATTCAAATTTTTGTACTGGTTTGATTTTAGTATCCCCGATTTGTAATTTGCATTTTGGGATCATCCTTTTGCATTCTGTCTTATTGTAGTTTATACTTATTCCTTTCTTTTCGCTTTCCTTCGCTATCTTCTGTAGGAGCTTTTGTAACTTCCTTTCGATCTCTGCTATCAACACAGTGTCATATGAATATTGTTAAAAATCCTTTGAGCGAATGAAGCCTGTAGATTTTAACGAGGACTGTCCTTAATCGAACCTTGTCGACTGGAGCTGCAGAATCACAAAGAACTGAACCAAATAACAGAAAACACGTGACTTGACATTCACCAACAGCAACTAAAATGGATAACATATGTAGTTCGATGAGAAAATAATGACAAAATCAAGATGTTGATATTCTACACTACATCAAACAAAAGGTTAGGAAGGAAACCCCCATCAGTATAAGAAAGAGTATTAACAATTACTGGACTTGAGAATCTTATGTTCCTGAAAAATTGTTTTAAAAGAAATAATTTTGAATTGAAATCAATGCCCGATGTTTCGTCATAAGGAATCAGTTACTATAACTGTTACGACCGCTCTTTTCCTTGTTCTGGCAGCCATACACTGAAACACCTCGAGTAGGTTATTTGCTATTTTCCCCTGTTTCTTTTGCCTTCAATAAATAAAATTCTATTCGTAGGTTAGAAAAGCCAAAGGGAAAACGTAAAAATATATTGAGAAAACCATACAATCGTAGCTAGAAGAAAATAGATGTGTTCAAGAACACAAACGTCAATATTGTGTATTTCTATAGCTTGATGTTTATTTCATGGTGATATATTTTTGTGGGAATATTGCCATAATATTTGTAAACATGTAAGCTGACATTCGTAACTATTCCTGTTCATAATATGAAGGGGAAAAAAAAAACTTTCTGTCGTAGTAGAAGCAGTTCACATGTTAGTGACAATGAGTCGCTTTATTATTGATATCTGAACAAAATCTATCTAGCTAGCTAGCTATCTGTTCATTATCTATCAATCAATCTATCCATCTCAGCCTGTTCATTATCTATCATAATTTTTATCTATTTATCTATCACAGTCTGTTCATATCTATCTATCTATCTATCTATCTATCTATCTATCTATCTATCATTTTTTAATTCCTATTTCTCCTTCCTTCCTTCCTTCCTTCCTTCCTTTTTATCTATCTATGGTTTGTTGATTCCTTCTTTCCTATCTATTTCTCCTTTCTATCTATCTATCTATCTATCTATCTATCTATCTATCTATCTATCTATCTATCTAACATTGTTCGAATACTCAAATCCCATCTTTGTGGACTTACTGTTGTTCAAACAAGGTTCCGTCTGATAAAAACTACATCCAATGTCAGGTGTAATCTGCGAGAAAAAAAAGAAAAGAAACGTAACCCCAGTAACCTATCGACGATGGAAATTGTAACCTATTTTTACAGCGTCAGTTACAAGATCCAAATAATTCCGACATCATAAACACGAGTTCTTACCCAAGTTTTGGGATATTTAAAGCACAGAAAGGATTACTCGCAGAAAAGACATAGAGAAGGAACATGTTTTTGTGTTGTCTTCTGAATCTCGGCAGAATAATGTTAATGTACTAAAATACTAGCATTTAATAACTACTGACTTCCTAATGAGGAAAGAGTGCTTGGGAAATTTGAGACTCACAAGCCATTCTGAAGGTAAGAGGGACAAACGGAAACAGCGAATAACTTACATAATATGCTTATGTAAATGAATGGCAGAACAGAGATGGAGAACTATAGTGAAAAGACAAACCTTACTAAGAGCTCTAAACGATGGGAAGTTGTGAAGTGCCATAATCATCCGCGTCTTGAATAGAAAAGTACATAGAAGATCTATAATAATGTGTTTCGTCAAATGCATTGAGCATGTTTTTTTTTAAAAAGCAGCAAAAATGTTTTTTCTGTGTTTGATCAACAGCTGACTTGTTGAAACATATCACTACTACTACTACTACTACTACTACTACTACTAATAATAATAATAATAAGAAGATCAACAAAAATACATCCTGTTATATATTTCGAAAATCTCGACCAAATGAAAAGAAGTCTGTGTAAAGTTATCACTTGGCATCTCGATTTCAGTCAATTTCCCGCCCTAACGTGGCTTCCTTGTCTTCTCATGTTGTATTTGAATATTTGAATGAGTATGTGCTTGAGTGAGTGCTTGGAATAAATAAATATTTTATATTATTAGAGTCCCGCATTGATTTCGTCTAGTTAACTGATGTTTGTGCCTCATTTAAGGATTGGGTGGTAGTTATTACTAATATTATTTTGTTTGGATTCTTGTATATAGTTTTGTTTCACATTTGTAAATATTCATTTGGGTTTAGATTTTTTAAAATTGCTATTTTATTCCCCTCCCCCGACAGACAATGAATTGTACATATGGGGTTTAGTTAGGACTTTCATAGAGACAATGAGGTATTATGGTGGATGTAGTAAGAAAGGTAAGTAAGAATGCGTTGTTTTGGTGTAAGGAATATTGTGGTATATTTGGGTCGGTGATTGTGGCTAGTTAAGTTTAATTATAAGACAGAAGAAGACCAACCGCTTTTACCATTTCCCATTTTGGCCTTGTGCGACATTTTGTATTTTTTATAAAATTAAATATCGTTTTCCTCCTTGATACCTCGACCGTATGAATGTAAGCGTACGACTAGATTGGCAAGTAGGTCTCATAGCTTTACTGTTGGACAAGATAGATATAAACGTAAGTTCTATTCTCATAGTTTATTTCCCGCACTTCTGACCAGTGGAACTCTCTTCCAGTTTCTTGTTTCATTGTCACCTACGTCTTTTAAAAATTTAAATGTAACGTTAATCGGAATCTTCTGCCTTCCTGAACTCTGTTCTTTTATTGTCCTTCTCCTCAGTGTTTTTAGTGATATTATCTTGGGGTAAAATGATTAAAAAGACATTACAAAGTAGCAGTAAAAAAAAAAAAATAAAAATAAAGAAGGATAAACAGTAAATCAAGAAAAAAACAAGTATTAAGCAACACAAAGAAGTGAAATCGCGGGAATGACAGATAAAACGACTGAAACATGCTCTTTCTTTTAAAAAGATACTAAGAAGATTGTTCGTGAATATGAGAGGATCCTATTGAAAATAAGTAGACAAAACTTGTCTAAATTGTTCAATGAAACATATTTTTTACTATATCGTGAACTCTCCTTTTGTGTGCAGTGTCCATTCATGATAAAGGCGATCATGGCTCTCTACAATCCCCTGACCCTTGTCGTCTTCATTAACATTTATCTCGTTGCTAAACCTCTCGCTACTCCGTCCCGTCATCCATTTACACACGCTCGTCAGCTAGGTGGCCCATTTCTTACCCTGTCTCTTTTGCCCTGTGAATATCAAATTCTCCAAGCCGCCCTTCCTCATTAAAACATGTCCAAGAAACATCTGTCTATATTTCTGAGATGAGGTATTGCAACTATTTACACTATTTACATCGCTCAGACTGTTGTCATGTTTATGGCCGTATTCACAGCGCTTCGAACGTTGTACGCTCCGGCATTCTTCAGGATCTGTCTATATTTCTGTGATGTGGTATTGTAACTATTTACACTATGTATATCCTTCTAATTATTATTGCCGTATTCACGACGCTTCGGCCGTTGTACGTTCGGGCATTTTTTGGGATCTGTTTATATTTCTGAGATGCGGTATTGTAACTATTTATATCATTCAGACTGTTGTCCTCAACTTTATTGACATATTCACAATGTTTCGGGCGTTGTACGCCCTGGCATTCTTCAGGTGAGATACGTTGTAATTTGGAATCGGTCCCTTTATCATTGTTGTGACCAAGTAAATGTTTAAGTAATAACAAAAACCAGGTTTGCAGATATATCGTATATTAAACAGTAAGTACACCAGAAGAGTATGACACGACGAGTGAGTGTGTGTCGTATGAACCAGCGCTCCATTCATTCACTGTTCCTCGAAGTCTTCCGTCCTACTTATCTTATAGTAGGCGAAAGTGTCTAACATAGACTCTTTAGATGAAGGACACCACAACAATCACCTGAAGAAGGCTGGATCGTACAACGGCTGAAACGCCGTGAATATAGCAATAAAGGTGAGGACAACAGTTCAAACAATGTAAATAGTGTAAATATGTACAGTAAAGTGCTGTTGTCTCTTTCTGATACTGAATGTAAATGTCTTTTTTGTTTCTATTTTTTCCTTAAGTTTTCTTCGTTACTTACACGTTTCTTCCATGGAATTCTCAGCATCCTTCTGTAGAACCACATTCTTTTAATCGGTGTATAGTTTGTTCAGCACTTACTGATATACACATGGACTAATATTACACAACAGTTCAACACTCTTTTCTTTGTTTCCAACGACATTTTCTTGTTTCTTCGTTCCAGCCTTTTCTTCGTTTCGCCTTTCGAATGCAACTTTCGTTAATCCAATGCGCGTTGGGATTTAGGCATTGCACTTTCCATCCTCTGTTAAAACATTTCCCAGACACTTAAACTTCTGTACTTTTTGATGTTGACATCTCCAGTTCGTAGTCCGCAACTTGGGCTTTTTTCTCTTGCTGACGACCACCAGTCCAATAAGGCTAGGACAAATAGAAGATCAGTGAATTTCGAAAGTTGGGTAGAAATAATAAAATAAGTATGCTTGAGTGGGGAATGTGATTCACAGGCAATTGTGCAAGCAACTACATTCTGATCACACAGATCAATGCAACATGAATAATCAACCTTAGGGAACACACTCGAAATCAGTCGATACATTAAAATTCAAATGGATCACCCAAAGGGAATGAAACACTTGAAATCACAGTGAAATAAAGATTCAAATGGATCACCTAAAAGGAAAGAAAGATTTAAAATCACTCGAGACCGTAAGATTCAAAGAGATCACCCAAAGGGAATGAAACACTGGAAATCAGTCGAGATATTAAAATTGAAATGGATCGCCTAAAGGGAATAAAACACTTGAAATCAGTCGAGATATTAAAATTCAAATGGATCGCCCAAAGGGAATGAAACACTTGAAATCAGTCGAGATATTAAAATTCAAATGGATCGCCCAAAGGGAATGAAACACTTGAAATCAGTCGAGATATTAAAATTCAAATGGATCGCCCAAAGGGAATGAAACACTTGAAATCAGTCGAGATATTAAAATTCAAATGGATCGCCCAAAGGGAATGAAACACTTGAAATCAGTCGAGACTGTAAGATTCAAAGAGATCACCCAAAGGGAATGAAACACTTGAAATCATTCGACACTCTAAGATTCAAAGAGATCACCCAAAGGGAATGAAACACTTGAAATCAGTCGATACATTAAAATTCAAATGGTTTACCCAAAGGGAATGAAACACTTGAAATCAGTCGAGACTGTAAGATTCAAAGAGATCACCCAAAAGGGAATGAAACACTTGAAATCAGTCGAGACATTAAAATTGAAATGGATCGCCCAAAGGGAATGAAACACTTGAAATCACTCTAGACATTAATATTTAAAGGTATGACCCAATTCAAAACAGAAGACCAGACCTCATCGTCATAGACATGAAGGAAATGCCAGAGAATGAATTTTATTGTTTCGATAGATCACAACGTAAATATAAGGATTAGATGGATAACTAAATGTTCACCTAATACAAGGCGCAAGAGCCACTCATGTTAGAGCCCTATTGAATGAGATTGTTGTATAAACGTAAGAGGAGAAAGTTTGGAGCATTTTAGTATGTTTGGGTCAGTGATTGTGGTTAGCTAAGTTTAATTATAAAACAGAAGACCGACCACTGTTACCATTCCCCATTTTAGCTTTGTGCTACATTTTGTATTTTTTTTATTTTTCCTCCTTGATACCACGACCGCATAAATTGAAGCGTATAACTAGATTGGCAAATAGGTCTCATAGTTTTACTGTTGGACAAGCTAAATGTAAACGTAAGTTCTATTCTTATAGTTTCTTTCCCGCACTTCTCACCAGTGGAACTCTCCTCCAGTTTCTTGTTTCATTGCCACCTACGTCTTTTAAAAATTTAAATGTAACGTTAATCGGAATCTTCTGTCTTTCTGAACTCTGTTCTTTTATTGTCCTTCTTCTCGGTGATTTTAGTGACATTATCGCCTTGCTTGGGGTGAAATGATTAAAAAGACAATACAAAGTAGCAGTAAAGAAATAAAGACGGATGAACAGTAAATCAAGAATGTGTAGTATAAGGATATGTAGGATAGAAAAGAGTTGATCCTAGACGACGAGGTTAAGATTGTAGGGATTGGAGAAGCATACACTCGAGTGTCTGTTCCATAAAATAGCGATTCTCAGGATGAAGCCGTCCGAGGGGAAGTAGTCTCTTACCAATGGGGTTAGGAGGGAATGAGGATTTCGACCATGAAGGTGACGGTTGTGACAGTCGTTGTTGGAGTACTGGGAACGGCCCCGAAGAGCAGAGGAAAGAAACCAGAGGAATTGAAGTTCTTGGCCATTGCATCCGCAATATAAAGGATAATTATGGCTAATGATTAGGAGAAGAAACAGATAAACAGCGACACAGATTTGTTGAAAATATATCTTATTTCTGCAATACCATTTATTTGACAGGATCAACTCAGGGTCACAAGTCCTGTAACAAAATAGGAAAAGAAGTGGATGTTGGCCCGTGAATGGACGAATCAACAATTAGCGAGAACTCAAGATTTGCTGATTAAAAAGAGAGCTTCTTCATCCATTTTTTTTTTCAGAGTTTTTTTTTTGTTGCTTAGTAGTAAACTGATCGTCGGCAAATAGGAAAGCTTTTTCAGTCACCTTTATCCTCTCTGTCACTGACAATTCGCCGGCTAAATTTCCCTAATAAAATTAGCCACTACAGACCATGCGTTGTGTTATCTATTACTACAAGAAAATCTTTCTTCTAGTGAAAAGACGGGCTGATTTGCCTTTCAGCAAGAAACAGAGACTGTGTGATTTCAGTTTATTGGCCTGAAAACAGCCGTGAAGACCAGTGCAAGTCACCATGGGTCAACTCTTGTAGTCACCCAAAAAAATCACTTCGAGCTACAGATGATGTGGTGAAAATATTCAACCGACGGAAAATAGATAAATTAAGAGGAGAGTGCTTAGGTATTGAGTAGACTTGCTGTCATATAATCTCCAGTGTCAGTAACCAGTTATTACTGGTAGGAACACGCAATAAACGAATAATAATAATAATAATAATAATAATAATAATAATAATAATATTACACAAAGGTAGAAGCCGAAGTGTGGTACGAAGTTAAAAAATATATTCACCTGGGGTGAGTATCTCCTGTGATGTGGAAGATAAGTTTTCGGTGCCACTGCGCAGGAATGTAGCCAAATCGTTTCGTCCATCTTAAAGTAATCGACGCTAGAAATGGAGGACGGCGAAGCTCTAAAAGCATTTACAATGCCTTGGAAGAAGAAAAGAAAATATAGATAAACCCACATACATCACACAGTAACATGCCTATTCACACTAAGTCAACTGTCTGCCTACTTACCTACTTACCTACCTGACTATAGTGTGAGTAACGTTTACTAGACTCTGCCAAAATACATTAACTTTCTCAAGTCGGATAAGAAAATGGGCAAACGCTTGTGTGCGTGAGTGCGTGAGTGTGTGCGCGAGCTCCGAACAAAAAAGTTCGGTCAATTTGAACAGCGGGCATGCGCAAGCGAAATTCACGATATATTTTAACCTAAGTCTATACATCGAAGATTAGCGCCAATAAGAACTCTGCAGCTATCTCAAGCACGAAATATTAGAACTGGCATATATTTTATGCATTGTGAACATTTTGTCTTTTATATGGATTGTTTAAATGTGTATTATTGCCCTTATCTCTATTGTTATTAACAAAATGTTCTTGCTTTTGCCCTCTGACCTTCATCCGGTGATTGTCGATCTGTGTAATTTATAGGCATTTTCGAACTCAACCCTTTCTTTAATCTACGGAAGTCGATTATAAACGTTCCGGTGACCATGACTAGGGATATGTCGTCTACATCTTATTCATTACTAGCAGCATGACCCGGTGTTGCCCGTGCTTGATTCAAAAATCGTACGACTCATACAGCAATCGCTATCACTTGACTTAAAATATTTCTACCCTTCCTTGCCTTTAAATGAGCGCCCTTTGCCGTGCTGATGTTGCTACATGCCTTACTTCTTGCCTGTCTCACGCTGCGAATTTTTTCTAAGCTCTACACTAAATATTAAATCTGTTACGAAAAAAGAACTAAACAAAATGAAAACAAAACGATCAGCTTTAAAAAAGGACTCGGAACTGGAAAAACCGAATGAAAAAAGAATGTTAACAACAAATACTTTTTCACACCCAACCCAATTCTCCGGAATCAGAATCAACGTTGAGTTTAAGTAAGCGAATGAGCCAATTGGAGTAAAGTGCCATGCAGATTTAAATTTTTCACACTTGTGACAAATGCAGCTATAGATTTTTTTTGCATGCTAGCATTCTAGTAAACATTCGTGTCAGTCAGCTGTTGGCTCACACGCTGGCCAATAGAATCTTCCTGCCTATTCGTGGCAGCCAGCTATAGGCTCTCACTCTGGCCAGTAGAAAATGTCCATAAACTACATGAAAACTGCCGTAGAAGCATGAAAAAATCGATTATTTTCACTATCGATGGGATTTGGGAAATGCAAGGTTAGTCTTGGCCTTCCTGCTAACTTAAGCAAGTGCATGTAAATTTTGGTGCAAATCCGTCGAAAATTGCGGCCGTGCATTCGTTACACACACACACACACACACACACACACACACACACACACACACACACACACACACACATCCTGGATTTTATAGATAGAGATTGCTAGACTCTTTTTTTTTTGTCTTTTGTTGCTCAAAGTAGCCATTTTACTACACCTATTTTTCTTGTTCTGTCATCTGTGTACTTTCGTTAAGTAGTCTATTCGTTAATTCTCCTGATTATCTTGCTTTGAGTTTCAAATTCTTCAAGCCTTCTTTAATCATTATGTGTCACACAAGTTCCAACTGTCTCCTTTCTGATTCTAGGTGCAAGTTTCCTTTTTTCTGTGCTCATTTTCTTGAAAACTTCTTTGTTGCACACATGCTCCGTGTGTGTTTTATTCCCAGCATTCCTTTTGTAGAACCACATCTCTATTTCCTCAAGTCTCCTCTTCATCTAAATGAGTCGCAATAAAATAACTCATAATTAAAAGGAGGAATACATAAATTTTCTGTGAATCTGGAAAAAAGATTTTTTGAATTACTTTCGATTTTCCTAGTTAAAATCCTATTTGAAAAATGACATCTTTCTGAACACACGTACAAAGCAAAATCAATCATAGGATGTATTTACGGCCACATCATGTTGAAACACCGGTTCCCGTACGATCTCCGAAAGGTAAAAGCTTCTAATTTAGTCCGAGAATCACCCCCCAGCCTTTTCTTTATTTTTTTGTTTACATTTAAGTTACGCGTTGGCGTGTGTTCTTGTAAGATAAGTTGGAGCCTCTCTCTCTTTAGGCTAGGTTTAAATTATTATTATTTTATTTTCTCTGACTTATTGCCATCTCATTGCAAGATTTCCCATTAATCCCGGTTATTTATTTCATTCATGCCTGTCCCAAGGCTATTTGCATAAAAGGGGACATAAACAGCCGGCATTCGAACTCGGGACTCCGAATTGTCTTTCCAATTTGCTAACAATTACACAACTAGCAAGATTCAATTTCCCAGATGACTGAACCCATCACATTAGCAATGGTCTTTCAATCACTTTCAGCAGGAGTATAAAGATGAAAGCATATGGAAGGAAAAAAAAAAGGAGGTTACCGCCCTTTGTGGGATGAAGTTAAAACAAGGGACAGAGAACATCACTGGAAAATACGAAAACCTAAGGAATCATCGCATAGGCTACAAAAATCTTTGAAGCCGGCCAAGCATAGGGATGAATATAATATGGGAATCAGTAATACAAACAGCTAGAGAAAAGCAACAATAACAGAAATTGTAATATGAGCAATGGTAAAAAAAACAAAAAACAAAAAACAAAAAAACACTCAGCAAACACTCTCGCTGCTTACACAGCAAGGGTCTGCGGCACCTGATGCAAACTGAATCTATTACTTTCAAACGAAAAAGTGAATGTAAATTGGCTAAAACAGAGAACAATTTTATTTATTTTTTCATTCCCATCATTGACTAATTCATATCTCATGTTTATTATGTTTTACTTTAAATTCTTCCGGTAAAGAAACTTTTATGAGCCGGAGCGAAACCGATTGTTTTTACCGCTTCTTATTTTTTATCCCTCATTATCATGTTAAACTTAATACTTTTAAAGATATATATATATATATATATATATATATATATATATATATATATATATATATATATATATATTCAGACATTTTTTATGTTTATACGTTCTTTTTATAGATACAAATATTTAAGTAAATGCTCTGTTTATAATAAACAGCGTTAACAACATTTACCGGCCTCAATGTCCGAGAAATTGTCATATGAAATATGCGTCCTCCGGCAGGAATCGAACCTGTATCCTATACGGAACCTTCATATAGCCTGACGTGCTTTTACCGAGTGAGCCACAGAGGAGGGTTTCGGTTAGCAGAAACAGTAAAATTGACCTATCTAACTGAAACGCTAACGTTTATTGTGAAGCTGGAATATGAACTCGCTCGCTGATCCTAATTTCTGTTGTCGATAACCCTCACGCTTCTCATACGTACATGATATATGTTATAATACAGTCCGTAGGCCAAGGGAAAATTTACAAGAAATGAAAAGAAATGCTCCTTAACTGTATCCACTTAGAACCAATGTGAAGGTCGAGTATGCTACTGATGGCGTTTTGAGAATCCAATGCGAAACTATCCCCAGGAAATATGCATGATTAAAAGTCCACGTGGCACTTGTGTTAGCAAAAGGAAAAACCCGATGTACATACTTTTCGAATCAATCAGTCGAAAACCGCCCCAGGAAAACTCGTATTCGTCTGACCCGGCGAAAGTTAAGTCCACTGTCGCCACAATTGTGATAATGGCACCACTGTGGAAGCAAACGATGGATGCCTGTTCAGTCTTCTGGGCAAAGATAAGTTAAATTCGACGATGGAGAGTGACTCATTTATTAAAGTCTGTACCGATAGGTGTAAATTAATATAGGTTATTTGATGAGATATTCAAATTGGACATCTTATATATTCAGTCAAAAGCCGTAGTATTTGGCACATTAATAACTGTTCCGTACTGTTAGTTGCGGATTATTTGATGACAGTCACGCACACACCTGTCATTGAAATAATTATTTCAACGAGTCAGACTGTGAACATTTCACCTCCCCCTCGTCTGTATATATATATATATATATATATATATATATATATATATATATATATATATAGATGAAAATATAATTTTAAGGTTTGCTATATTTATGGGTAAAGTGCTCAGTATCAGAGATAGAGCTTATTTAAATATAAAATATAAAAAGGTCAACACCAATTATGGGTAAGAAAGTCTATTGATAATACAATAGGCGTTATTACCCATAATACAGCATTGACTGCTCAAAAAGTTTTAAGTATGGTTATTTTGTTAAGATTTATTATTGTATCTGTTACGATTTTTGTATTAAAAAAAATTGTGGCTTAGGTTTTGGGTACGATATTGAAGCTAGCAGATACGGATTGGTAAAACCCGCACCGCTAGAGATGTATAATCATTAAATAGGTAATTCACACTTTGTTCTACCTACGTAGCCTCCGTGACCGGATTGGTAAAGGCACGTTCTGTCTATAGAAACTGTTTCACTGATAGAAAAAGAGAGAGCGGTTCGATTCTTGTCGGAGACAAAATCTCTCTTTAGTAAGACGCCTGAAGCTACGTAGGTTGTTTAAAAATTTCACTGTTGAAGAAGAAGAAGAAGAAGAAAAAATGAGAAGAAGAAGAAGAAGGAGAACTCGAATTATAGTAAACAGAAATAAAGTCGGATAAAACGTATATATATATGTATATACATATAAGGACAAGTACAATTTCTTACATATTACTTTATATATATATATGAGAAAGTAAGAATTTTTCAGATTGGAAAATGTGTAGCTATGGCAAATACGTCTTGCATATTGATGCGGGAGATGTGAGACAAATCATGCCATAGCCACACGTCTCTCCACCTCAATTTAACTTTTGAAAATCATAGAACTGTGGAACTGGTAAATTTACTCTAAATAAATATTCCGTATGACACCAGTCTCACTTTCAACTTATATACATATCTATCTATCTATTAGGTTGGTGCAAAAATAATGTCGTTTTCTCACATAGTAACATATGTGAGAAAACGACATTATTTTTGCACCAACCTGGTGCAAAAATAATGATGTAATAATGTCGTTTTTTGACGTATTTTTTAACGACATTATTACGTCATTATTTTTGCACAACCTAATATCTATCTATCTATCTATCTATCTATCTATCTATATATATATATATATATATATATATATATATATATATATACATATATAGTACCTTTATAGAAATAATGCCGGCTGCCAACTCGATTATCAAGACAAACATCTCTGCACCATAACTACTACTGCTGCTGATGTCCGCTCAAGGATTCTACATTGACCTTTAAAATTAGAAATGTATTTAAAAGTTCTCTTACACTCCTGACAAACAAATTTCTCTTGGATGTTTGTGTTCCCGTGTTCTCATCATTAATATTATGCACATTCCCAAGCCTTGTAAGACCAGATTTGATCTTATATTACTTATCTCTGAAGAAGCTCATTTTATTCTCACACACAAAAACATATATATATATATATATATATATATATATATATATATATATATATATATATATATATATATATATATATACGTATAATGTGTGTGTATATATATATATATATATATATATATATATATATATATATATATATATATATATGCAATTCTTATATATATTATTTATATATTATATATGAGCGATTTTTATTTGAAAGCGGTCAATATCAGCGATATAGCTAACTGATGTGAGTTTGTGACCCTGGGTTACACGTCCTTTGCGATCGTCAGACAAAAACATCAACGCAGCTAAATCTATCTATCTATCTATCTATCTATCTATCTATCTATCTGTCTTAATCACGCAATATAAGGCTGAAAAGCGACTCAAGGTAGGGGTAGAGGGTTACTAAAATAGGTTGTTGTATCTACGTAAAAATTGGTTATAAGAAGTGCAGCTCATGAGGATATGCAGGAATGATAAAATTTGACTGAAGAGGTTAATATTGAAGTGTCTTTCGCTACAGTGTATATCGCATGGCGCTTCTTAGCGGCAAATATTAGAAATAGTAGAATTAATGAATGTAACTCTCAGAACATTTGCCATGGAAATAACGATAGAATAGCAAGAGTGCAATCTATCTATCTATCTATCTATCTATCTATCTATCTATCTATCTATCTATCTGTCAGACTCTCCTGTCATATTTCGACCTATGGGAGCATAAGAGCTCAGTTATAAAACTGAATCGCCTGCCTATCCAAATATGATTTCAATATCGTGGTGAAGGCTTCTGCAGATCCAGTCACAATTTTCAGAAGAACTGATAACAGAAAAACAGTGTACAGTTTTCTACGAAGTCTCAGAACAATTTGAAGTCTTCGGCCCATCTCACATCTCAAAATCTGACCTCTGACTAAATAAAAAAAAATGCCTGAATTAAAAAGAAAATATACTATGGTTCGCACCAATAATTCTTCTGTGTCACCTCATAGGTATTTGTGCGATTATTGATCAATAGATAGCCAAAGAGATATATGTAGATAAATAGCGTCAGTTTTAAATTTAGAAATTTCCTTTTCCTAGTCTGGTTCCCATCCGTGGCTAGAGAACCAACTTTGCCTTGTTATTTAACTCATAAATGGTTGGGAGAAGAAATGAGCTCGTGCCTTTGTCAATGGTATCTGCGTCACAGTGAAAGCAAGAAACTCGAATGGAATTTGAACACAAAATGACGATCTCACTTGCTGCCCCGATATCTACTACGCTACAGGCATATGTTTTACACACACACACACACACACGTATTTGTGTGTGTGTCTATCTATCTATCTATCTATCTATCTATCTATCTATCTATCTATCTATCTTGTTTGTGTATTTTTCCGAAGATATTTCAGTTTTCAGTACCTATGTTATTTTGCTTATTACAGCATTATTTTCGTTTTGAACCGAGATTCTCCAGGGAAATACAGTGAAAGATATTTCAGGAAATAAAGTCTATTCTAGCAGCCAAACAAACATTTTCTGAAACGACGATTGTTCTTCTTCATGTGCCGAGCCCCCCCCCATCCCAGGACGTAGGCGATCATGGCTCTCCGCAACATCCTGTCCTTCTTAATAAACTTTATCTTTCTGTTATTTCTCCTAAGCCCTGTTCCACCATCCATTTACTCAAGCTTCCTAAGTATATTATGCATTGTTATTCTTTGTCTCTCTATCTGTCACGAGTGTATCAGATTTTCTAAGCTCTCCTTCCTTGCTATA
Organism: Acanthosepion lycidas; assembly: GCA_963932145.1. Lineage (NCBI taxonomy): Eukaryota > Metazoa > Mollusca > Cephalopoda > Sepiida > Sepiidae > Acanthosepion > Acanthosepion lycidas. The sequence continues at coordinate 93,010,340 of OZ010583.1, forward strand.
TGCACTAGAAATCTGAATTGTCTCTTCTTAATGTTAAGCATTAGTTTCCTTTTTGTTTCCATTTTCCCCAAAACTTCCTCGTTACCCACATGTTCGGTCCAAAGTATAATCAACATCCTTCTGTATAACCACATTTCTGTTGCTTCAAGTCTTTGCAAGTATAAAGTTCAGCGCTTATTGCCATATAGGAGGACAGATATCACATAGCAGTTTAGTACTATTTTCCTTGTTTCTAACGAAATCTTCGAATTTCTTAATACTCTGCTTAGCTTTAGGGATAAAACTGAGACCAAATTTAGATTACAAAGTCATTCAAAAACTTCAGTGTCTTCGCAGTTCCTGTTCGTCTCATGGTTAGTGTTTGCAGTTTATCAAAATCTAAATAATTTCTTTAAGATTAATCGTACAGGACTAAAATGAAATACAAAAAATGTTTAAAACATGTATTCTTTCTTTTTTTATGTGCCATATCCTTTCAGGACGTAGGCGATCATAGCTCTCCACATGCCTCTATCCCTTGCAGCTCTCAACAAGTTCCTTTCCTCTGCTATCTCCCCAAGACCACGTTCTGTCATTCACCTACTCAAGCCCACCAGGAATGTCACGCGCTGCTTTCCCTTGTCTCTCTTTTCCTCTATTCGACTCGGGAGTATCAGATGCTCAAGGCCCTCTTTCCTCATTATGCGTCGCAGAAAATTCAGCTGTCTCTTCCTGATGTTAAATATGAGCCTCCTCCTTGTTTGGATCCTCTCTAAGACCTCATCGTTGCTCACACGCTCGATCCATGATATCCTTAGCATCTTTCTGTAGGACCACATTCCGTCGCCTCGGATCTCATCATCCTTGAGGAAATCGTCAGCATTCGCTGCCGTAAAAAAGCACAGATGTCGCCTAACAGTTGAGTATCCTATTCTTTGTTTCCAAAGAAATCCTCCTGTCTCGCAATACTCTGCCCAGCTTTTGGAATGCGTGTATAGTCATCCCAATACGTCTCCGGATCTCGGTGTCGCACTTACCGTTTTCTGTCAAAACGCTTCCCAGATATTTAAGCTTTCGCGTCTGCTTGATTCTAACGTCATCAACCTGCAAATCGCATTCCCGGCTCATCCTCTTACTGATTATCATGCATTTCGTCTTCTTGTTTATACTTAGTCCCTTCTTTTCACTCTCCGTCGCTATCGTCTGTCGGAGATTTTGTAATTTCTTTTCTGTGTCTGCTATCAGTACTGTGCCATCTGCGTATCTTATGTTGTTGAGATTGTGGCCGCCAACGCAAAATCCCGGTAGGGTTTGCAACTCTCAGAATTGTCTCGCTGTATAGGTTGAATAGGTCGGGTGAGAAGACGCATCCTTGCCCTACGCCCCTTCTTATTTTTGTATATTCACTGAACTCTTTCCCTATGCGCATGCATGCTGTTTGCTGCCAGTATAGGTTCTTGATTATTCTGATATCTTTCCCGAATATGTCAAGGTTGCTGAGCATTTCCAGCAAGACATGTATTAGGATCATTTAATTGTCATACTTTTAAAAGATTCGCACAGCTCGTCTGCCTTTATCTATTAACGCTATCTATGTATCTATTTATCTCTTTTTGTCCGTGTGTGTGTAAGTAGACACTGAGGACAGACTGTCGCCACTCGGTGTTGACTTCTGTTTCCACTTTTATAATCACTCATGTTCTCTGATATTGATGACTTTTACCCACAAATCTAGCATACTATAAAACACACACACGCGCGCACACACACACACACACACGCGCGTGCGCACACAGACACACACACACATATATATATATTTATATATATATATCAATTTAAACGTTATTTTTAGCCGACACTTGTATTTGAGTAGGCGATCCGTTTATTAAACACTATATTTATTTTCGTCTACTAGCTTAAATTTCCGTAAATCTTTCTTATTAAAGAAAAATACAAATTGTATTTGTTCTTCACAAGCATAATACGTCACATAATGTGACCCAGATGTAGCTACAAATTTTTTCAGTTTCATCACGTTCTTATCATGTTAACACACCGCATTAAAGTCCTGTTTCAGTCAACCTGGACTGACCAGAGACTTGAAAATCTATAACCAGTGAACCCAGGAGGCACAAACGTGGATATAAGCTACGGTCAATGGCTTACATCAACAGTCTGTGTAATAAATCTTGCAAATCGCTTGCCGGCTTCAGGAGCCATTATTTCTCACATGGCCGTTAATGCATATTAATTACACATGCACAAAACACCCAGTTTCATTCTGTTCATTATTTAGCAAGGCGGTTTCGCCTTTTTAGCAGTTGAAGTAACTCGATATTTTTCTTGACGCAAACGTTCAATCTTTCAGCGGCACATTAGGTCTAATGGGAAACACTTAAATTTCTCATGATGTAATAATTCTTTAACAGTTTTTGACATGTTTGCTTACGGAATCGACATGGATGTTTTTTGCATTGTATCTTAAGAAAAGTCCTAACATATACATATTCTATCTATCTATCTATCTATCTATCTATCTATCTATCTATCTATCAATCTATCTCTGGTTCTGTTCATATCTATGTATCTATCTATCCCGATAAAAAAAAATAAAATTTCAGTACCATGAATAGTGTTCCAATTTACTGAAGATTAAATGGTTTTCGGGACCACACATACAGATCATAGATTCCAAAAAAATGTGGTACTTCAGCAATATTCAAGCTATTAGGTTGGTGCAAAAATAATGACGGTTTTTGACGTTAAAAAATACGTCAAAAACCGTCATTATTTTTGCACTAAAATAATACATATGAATACGAGGTCTGGTCAAAACGATTCAAGACTGGTGATATAAAAAAAAAGACTTACAACATATATCAATTCAGCATTTAATCTCCCTCGAAGTAGCTCTCTTCTGAAGCCGTCCATTTTATCCATCGTTGTTTACATTCATGGAATTATTCCTGGAAATCCTTTCTTTGGGATCGCGAGCAATTACCGCGTTGCATTGTTTGGAATTGCCTCGACGTCTTGAAATCTTTTTCTTTACACGTTTGTCTTGACTGTTGAAAGAGGAAAAGAGGTAAAATTTGGGGAATATGATGATTGTCGAACCTGGAGAATGTGGTCTTAGCCAAAAATTTCTGCACAAACCATGGTCACTGATGGAATATAAGTGGTGTAGTTAAACGACTACACTTTACACTCTTTCCTTTCAAGCACTCCTTATAAACAACGGAAGTGTGTATGCGTGACAAAGTTCAAGATCAATCTGTACCAAGTGGCTTCACTCTGCGTACTTTAGCTCCGGTACAATAGCAACAGTACCGATACTTTTTGATCAAACTTTGTACACTGTATATCTACCTTGGACCGTACACAAGTTTGTACTCTCTTAGTTACAGGCGGGTGGAGTGAATAAGTCATGGATTATCCCATTATATCAAAAACATATGTAATTGCCAACAGTTCTGAAAATAATGCTATTCAAGAAAGTTGTCGAACATCTTATAGAACATGATGAACAGCACGGGTAACGTCTAGGCAGGTATTATACTTCTGGAGCAGTATATCCTTTTCCATGACTATCTGAAAAACGGGTGGAATATTAACCCAGACAAAGGCACATTACAATACAATGCCAGACATTTGATTTGTTTATCAAAGGCAAATATACTTAAGATATCCTTTACAATGTTTTACACAAGAATATTTCAGTGGCATAATAGTCAGAGCCTACTTTTAGGACTGGATATTGATCTTTATTATCAGTCCCATGACCGTTCGTGGTTATAGGGTGGCTGTCCAACTGAGTGCTTCGACAGTTCTATATCTGGATTGAAAGTCGGGGGTGGGGCGTATTTATTCATGCCTAGCGAGTTTTAGGCAAGTTGCCTGGCGGACCACATTCATCTCCAGTCAAACCACAACCAATGTCCTCCAACGGTGAACCTTTTATCCTGGTTGTTGATTTCAGTCTAGATAGCTCTCCGCCCACAGATAACATGTCATTATCGCACTGACTGCATCTATAGCTATGCAGCCCAGTCTACACCTTTGTGATAGATGACCGTTGACCCTAGAAGAATAATCATTACATTACAGGATTTGTTTTTAAGCAACTCCTCTCACCAGGAGAGCGTAGTTTAGACATGCAACTGAACAATGCACAGCGCCATTCGTTTATGCACGTGACCCTCTGTAGACGTGTACAATCATGTTGTAGTGTATGTCTGGTTTGATGTACACATCAGCGTAGAATTGCTGGGGCAACATATGCTCTGATATGTGCCTTCGGCATGATGCGGTCTGTAAGTGCTGCTCTTTACCATCTTGGCGGGCGTCCAGACGAAATTTGACTACAGAACCTTGTTTGCCGGTGTACAAATATTAATTTGGTTCATTACATTGTCAAAGAGTAACATTTTCAGCATCCCCATTCAGTAACCCGCTACCTTGAATGACACTTAAGCCTTATATCTCAGAAATACTTAGTTTAAAGATCGAATCGGAAGTCCTATAGAAATAATTCCAGTTGACATTTAACTTATTTTTTGAAATCTTTTCCAAATTAATTACAAGATATTTTCTTTCTGTTTTGTCTTTCTTGCTGCTATTTTTTGCCTATTTTTCTTGGTCCCGCCACTTGGTACAATCTGCCTGCTATATATATATATATATATATATATATATATATATATATATATATTCTAGTCACCTGAAGATCGCAAGGGCGTGGAACATAAGTAGTGATTAGGATTTATTCATGTCTAAGGATTTTATTTTTAGCCCTTTTGACAGGCTCTATCTTGGGCCTTACACTTCCTGATCTTCATCAATGGCCTTCCCGATCTCATCAGTTTCCAAGTAGCCACCTGCGCGGACGACACTACTATTTACTCCTGCCTTAATAGTAAATCTGGTATCGTTGACAAAACTAACCTGGCTGCTGATCTCGAAAAGGACCTCCAATCTGTGGTTGACTGGGGCAGGAAATGGCTTGTAAACTTTAATGCCTTCAGAACGAAACTGCCCTCCTTTACCCACCCCAGAGAAGCCTCGCTGCCTCACACCAGAATGGCCGATTCCCAACTCCTCGAGAGTACCGCGTTACACCTGCTTGGTCTCACGCTGTCCACTGACATGAGGTGGAATAAATACATTGAATCAATAGCCTCATCTGCCCTAAGGAAAATTGGTTCTCTGTGTCGCGCCAGAAAGTTTTCTCGTCTGAGTCCATCCTACAAATCTATAAATCAAACATCCATCCTTGCATGGAATATTGCTGTCATATTTGGACTGGTGCCTCCGCTGCACGTTTCGAGGTCCTCGACGAAATCCAGAGACAAATATGCAATGTGATAAGTCCTGATCTTGCATCTAGTGTACAGTCGCTTTCTCACAGATGTGCCGTGGCTTCCCTCTGTCTCTTCTACAAGTATTTTCTCGGCAACTGTTCTGATGAGCAACTTTCGCTGGTTTCCAAACTGTATGAATTTAAGCGAGCAGCCAGGCTGACATCTCGTTCCTAACCTTTCACTGTCAAAACGGTTAAATGTAACCGTCTCTTATACTCAAACAGCTTCTTCTCTCGGACTTACCGTCTGTGGACTCCCTTCCTCTTGCTTGCTTCTTCGATGACTATAATCTTCAAATATTCAAGTGTAATGTCAATCGACATCTGATAGCTTGACCTTGTTCCCCGTGCTTTTCTATCCTTTCGTCAAACACACCTCTTTAATCTTGTTCTCAATCCTTTGTAACCCCTTGCGTGCTAGTGGCACTCCCGCCTTGTTTGGGGTGAATTCCTTTTAAAAAAAGGTAGTCTGTTGGTCGTACTAACATTTGGGTTTTTTATATATTATTATTATTATTATTGTCGACTCTTAAAATGCATAAGGACAGTTACGTAAGCAAATTACTAACTTCCCGGCTCGGAGGGAATAAACAGAATGACAGAAGAGTTCCATAAGATTTATACTACGTTGTATCCTCTTAGTAACTAATCAACTAACGGAACATTTCATGATGAACATGATCATCATCACATTATGCACGTTTCAGTTGCTTGCCTTCACCCTGGCGGTTTTCTATTCGTTTTGACGCATTACTAGTACAGCCGTTTTTCACTACAAGACAAGCAACGTTTGTACAAAGAATTATAATAATTTTTTGTAGATTTATATATTTTATACTTGAAAAAATTGTTTAAATTTAACTTGAAGAAGATAGAGATACTGTTGAAATATCAAATACTGTGTTTTTTCTTTTCTTTTCTTAAATTACGGTCTTCTCTTAACTGTTGAAAAATATTGGAACCGTTGCTAACCGTTTTGTATTATTATTATTATTATTATTATTATTATTATTATTATTATTATTATTATTATTATTATTATTATTATTATTATTAATATAACTATTAAAAACAACAGATATTTTGTGTTAATTAATTTTAATGATTGACTTTTCCAAATTACGAATAATAATTTTTTCAGACAAGGAGGAAATTCCGCCAGAAATTGAGACAGCTATTCACAGACATCAAAATGCTAGCAAAATCAAATGGTAAAAAGAAACTTATAATACTTGAAGCAATATTCACAAAACAAAAACAGCAAAGGTATTATAAGTTAAGATCCTGCATCCTCAAATGTATATAAAAAAACCCCCCAGAAAAAACAAAACAAAAAAAACATGCGTCACATCTCCCTTATAACACTTGTTGCCTATGTTACAATTTCACAACACTCACTAGTTCTAAGAAACTAACCAATTGTCTCTAACTGACCTGATGATGACTTACGAAAGTCGACAGCTTGGATCATATTTTTTTGTACTTTTCTTCCTAAATGAACTTCGCACGATTTCTAACGGAATTTGCTTCTCCTCTGAGATGGATTATTTGTAATTTAAATAAGTGGATCATTAATATTTGCCTGAAAGAACATTTTCTCCCTCAATACACAGAATATATAATTAAATTATCAAATAAGAAGAATGAAATAAGGGGTCGATGCCGACATATTAACAAATATTTACTTTGTTACTTTAATAATAAGATAACATAATAAATTAATTAAAATATTAATTAAAATATTAACTAAAATATTGTAATTTAATTTATAATAAAAATTAACAAATATTATAATTTAATTAATAATAAAACATGTCATAATACCTTCTATATAAACCATAAAAAAAATTAATTTAATTTCGAAGAAAAAATTTACAACTGGAAGAAAAATCTGAGAAAATGAAAGACATAAACAAAAGCAAAATTTCATGAATGGGCGTGTGTAAAAGAACGTTTAAATTCATGATAACGAACGTGTACAAAAAAGAATAAAAAAGCCGATTGAAAAAGACGTGGAACAACAAAAAAAAAAAAAAAATGGGAATAGCGTTTCAAACCACAATCCCGAAAGACTGGAAATTTTACCAAGAAACATCGATGTCGGGATAAAATTGATATTTAAAAGTTAAGTAATCTTTTCACACACACACACACACACACACAAACACACACACACACACACACACACACACAATGAAAATTATAGTTTGGAGGTATGATATATTTATGGTTTAAAGTGCTCAATATCAGGGGTAGAGCGTATGTACATGGGGACATCGAGGTCAAAATTCAGCGGTGTGAGTCTGTTTTATGCTTAAACGCAATCGCCAGGCTATGTGTCTTGTGATTTGGGTCCACTATTTATATATGGTGGTCAGTCCTGCATTATGGGTAGGTCTATTGTATTATTCTAGCGGTTATTGGGGGGTATAACTGTTATGTTTCAAATTTTTATAGGGACTATTAAGTGGGGATAATTGTGGATGCGAATGCAATTGTGTCGTTATTTTATAGTGTTCTTTGTTAACTTTATTATTGTTTGCTCTGTTATTTGTTGTTGTTTCTTATTATTACCTTTACTTGTGTTTGTGTCTGCCTTTGTATTAGGTTGGTGCAAAAATAATGGCGTTTTCTCACATAGTAACATATGTGAGAAAACGACATTATTTTTGCACCAACCTAATAGTTTGTTACGTTGTTATATTTTATTTACTTTATCTATATATTTATTGATTTGGGCTAATTTATTTTACTTATTTATTTTTATTTATCTTTTACTTTATTTTATTTACTTGTTTTTATTTTTTGTTTATTTTTAGTTTTCGATTTTTAAGTGACGTAGTAATAATCTTTCAAGTCAAGTATATTCGATAAACTAAGTCACCAAATTTTAAGAAATAGGGCATTATTAGTTTAATTTATTTATCTTAATCCTGATGAGCGGACTTGTGAAAACCGAATTCAGAAAATAGGTTTGAAACTTTTATTTATCTATTTATATATTTCTTAGGGAAAGCTTTACCAGAGGCCATCTTTAAAATAAAAGATTGATTACACCGTTGAAAAAGCTTTACCATGGAAACGTTTGAAGATGCCACTCAATATATATATATATATATATATGTGTGTGTGTGTGTGTTTGTGTGTGTGAGTACCGACTTCAGACTATACCAGACTGTTTGTGAATGACACGTCTGTAGTGGCTGACTTAGAAGCGTCATGCTAGTATGTAATATATGATCTACTAAGGCCACGGAACTATTGAAAATAGCACTAAAGAAAAAAGTTATCCACCTTCTTCGAACTTATCATCTGTTTCAACTCAATCGCTCTCGCGTAAGTTGGAAGCAGTCCAAGACTTTAACTACCGAGGTTGAGTTTTGTCTTCTGATGCCTAAGCTGGACAAAGAGATAGTCAAAAGACTCCTTTATGGAAAAGGAAGATTTTGATATAATTTACAAACAAGAACTTCAAGAAAAACGCATAAGTTTACAAATAGGCATACAGCCGCATCACGTTGAAACACCGGTTCCCGCACGATCACCGAATTTAAGTAACGTCCAGCCATGGTTAGTACCTAGATTGGAAACCGCTTAGGGGTACCAGATGCTGTAAGCTTGATTGTTCGCGTGGTGTATTCGATGACGGCTCGAAATTATTAATTGGAGAGCTGAATTCAAATATCCGTTGGTTTCGTTATATTTAATTACGCTCAAATACCTTTGGGAAAGGTATGAATCTCTTATTCCCCCCCCAACTATGGGTTAATTAGTAAGACTTGTATCACTAAATCATTATTATCGCCAGAAAAACTCTTACAATCTAAAAATATTTTCTAGCTTTAAATAAACCTGGAAAGGGTTGATAAGCCGTAGAAAACAAATCAATCAATCAAATTTACATATTCACCATGTTCCTCTCGCTTCTTTGTGGAGTTAGAACATAGGTAATCGAGCGAGCGAGCGAGCGAGCGAGAGAGAGAGAGAGAGAGAGAGAGGGAGGGAGAGAGAAGAGGGAAGAGGATGTGAGAGAGAAGGGGGAGGGGATGAGAGAGAGAATACAATGGAGCACCATCTCGTGTGGGTTCAACTACCTTCAGTAGATCACAGAAAATTTTGACAGAAATTCATGGCGATGACTACTAGAAAAAACTTCCTTTTCAGAAGCAAAAGAAAAGATGGTCTAAAACGGGAGCTCCCTCCGTTTGTTAGACCTTCTTTTGACGCCACCTGGTAAAAAAATCCCCAAAAAACTGTTACTGCCCGCACGATACGCTACAACAAATATACAAACATAATCGTTGTTCGAATGTGCACTTTACACTCAATGATTATTTTAACCTCAAAATTTACAGTGACACGTTTTGATGAAATATAATTCTCTGTAATATGTCATTTATGCAACGCTGTGAAACTATTTAGCAGATTTAATGTAATAAGTTTTAAAGCTATAACTACCAACCGCCCTGTGTAGACGGGTGGCTAAAAAATCCTATTGGGTTTTTGTCTATGGTAACCACTTGTCTTATAAAGTGGACACGTAGAGCACTGGCTTCTACCTCAAGGGTAGGAATAGAAAACGACTGCAGCTAAGTTAGATTAACTAGTCAGTACTAACCGAAATTTGGTTGGAGGCTACCGACGAATTAATTTGAGAGGAAGATCAAAGCAATGGCGGAGAAATGAATAAGATGAGTTGAGACAAACGGAGAAAGAACTAAAGTGGTTTAATAATTTATTCGGTGTAAGTGAAAATATCTTGGCAAGTTAATAATGTCACTGAAAGAATATTATGTCTAGCTAGTGCTGTATGTGTAGGAATGTTCGTCTGTGAGGCTTTCGAGTATTACTTCAGTTGAACTTACTTTTATTTTTAAATCATATCATCTCATGCAAGACAGTAAAAACACCAGAACCCAAAGCGTTACTGAGTGTTAAAGAATAAGAAAAAAAAAAAAAGAAACATTATTAAGGAGAAAGTTCAATAAAAGAGTAATCAAGAAGACCGCAGATAACGACTAAAATTGCGTTTAAATTTTGGGAGATCAAATTTGACTGGAAATCATGCAGGCGGAAGAGAAAGTATGAGAAAAAGAAACTGTTAGCATAGAACGTACGGTTACATCTAGTCAATTCAACTGTAAATTTATGGGACCTTTTTGCCTATCTAGTACTGTGCTTAAATTCAGTAAGTCAATGTACCGTAGCGAACACCTTATCCGAACAATTACCATCAAAGTATGTATAGAAAAGGCACAGGAGAGCTACATTAGGGAGATGGGAAAGTGACTGAAGCCGAGACGCCAAGTCAGAACCAATGATAGTGCTAATTATTCTTTGCATTTTATCAAGAATTTCTAAATATACAACAGGAGCATCGGACAAGACGTGGCAGTAATATTCAAAGCATGGATGAATAGTAGACATAAATATGTAAGATAGATTCAGGAGAAAAAAAATTGTCTTGTACGACATAGTAAACCAATTTTCTTAGCAACAGACCTAGATATAGGTACCACATTCAATAAATCTCTACTTTGGCTTAGTTATGTTTGAACTTAGGTCGACAATTTGAAATAGCATTTTCACGAATTGACACTACAAAACGTCTGGTTGAATATTCAAGTATGTTACTATTTATATCACGCTAGACTTTCAAAAGTCGCGTATAGACAAAGAAGTTTAGAAACATTAGCGCGCATTATTCAGGTTGCTATATAAAACCTCGAGTTTTAAAAAGAATTAATTCAATCTTGCTCCAAAGATACCTTATAAAAATAAGATTCCTTAAACTTAGAGAAAAAAATCATTATGGATTTATATCAGTGATCTTGCAAGAAGAAATACATTCCAATGTGTGCTTTATCTCTAGAGAGACAAAGAATGAATTAAACTCTAGTGAAAAGAATACGCACGCAGCAGGGGTTATAAAAACGTTGGCTTCCGAAACGGAAGCAGATGAGATAGATTGACGACTTCCGGTGTCCCTGATTCACACCGACCTCGATCGCTTCACCCTACCTGTACAGACATCATCTTTATTTGTAAGCTTTTAGTGGACGTCGTATGCAAAGACGTGTTTGGGTGGGACATTTTTTCCCGGTCCTTCAACGAAGGTTTTATTGTATTGTTTTCCATTTATTGATTCTATTTGATGCACTTTACAGAAACAAAAACGAAGAACTCAGACAGAGAGATCAAATAAGATTACTCAGACTTTGTAAAGAGAAAAGAGAATGGAGAATGGACAATAATTTAAACAGACACGCGCGTGCGCGCGTACACACACACAGAGATACACACACAATCTTATTTATTCGTAAATAGAAATCAAGTGCCTCGTATAGAGTGGTGGTTATCAATTTAGACTCGACAGACAATTCACACTGTAGCTAGCTTGAGTCACACTGAGTACTGCACACTTATCGCACTGAGATAACTATAGTAAAACATTCTGCAGCTACACGATCTTTTTAAAATAAGCAATTCGTTTATAAGAAATTATCTATCGCAACTGACACTACACACTCTTTCCGGTATCGTTTCATTCTTTTATTAATTCATTCTTCTTTCCTATTTTTCAATTGTTTCTTTCCTTTTTATGTTACTAAATTTTACCCAATACAAGCTCCGAGAGCCACTCAAGGTAGAGGGTTATTGAATGGGGTGCGTATTATGAACACGATAAAATGAAGTAGGAAGTGAAGATTACGATGATATGGTGGCTTGATAACGATTGACACGAAACTTGAAGAAGTTAAGATTGCAGTGTTTGGGGAATGGGTAACGCGTGTGTCTCTTCCACGAAGTATCAGTTCTTGGGAAGAAGCTTTCGGAGTTGGTCGTCTTACTTACCAAAAGAATACGGAGAGAATGACTTAAGGTCAAGATATATACCCTGAAGAGTGTGTCGGCTAAATGGCAGATTTTCTGATTGCGAAATGGTTTTCGTAAACTCTTCTCTCATTGTAGACGTTTACTTTCAATATTGTCAGAAATCATAATCTTAGCAAACCAACTCGAACCTAAGTTTTAAAGGACACAACCGTAAGTTATTCCGAATCGAAGCTGATTAAGAAAAATTCATTTTTCATTTTCATTTGTCATGTGTTGTTTTCAATATTCCAGTTTGGCTTCTTATAAAAAGTTGCTGAGTCAAAATCGCACATTTTTGTTGTATTGCTTTTTCTCTTTTCGTTGTTTTTTCCCTTTCAAGTTGATGATTTATGGGGTTTCTATCCGTGCTTTGTTTCGCAGTCCACGCCTGAATAATTTGCAGTTGTCGCGGAGAAAATAATTTTCAATTGCAATGCGTCCATTGCATTAATATGCTTGGCAAACAACTGCGTCACTAACTAATTTATCTCCCTTTGGTGTTAGCTTCTTTCACGACTAATTGCATTATCCCTTTGCCAGAAAAGTCGAATATTTCTTTTGGCCGGAAAAGAAGTAGAGAAAGAGGAGGAGAAGAAGAGAATTAGGAGAAGTGAATTATAAGGAGTAAGAAGAATATGAACAGAAGTGTGGGGGGAAGGAAGATAAAAGAAGACAAGGAGCAAAAAAAAAAAAAATATGGAGAAGTTAAGAAGTAGTAGGAGGAAGGCGGAAGAGGTACAGATGAATAAAGAAAAGAAGTAGGAAGAGAATAAGAAAGAAGACGACGAAGAGAAGAAAAGATTGGAAAAAAAGGAGAAAGGGAAATAGGAGAAGAAAGAAGAGTAAAAGAAAAAAGGAAAGGAAAAGGGGGAGAAGAATATAAGAACAAACAGAGGATCAGGGGAAGAAGAAAGAAGTGGGAGTAAAAAAAAACGAAAAAGAAGAGGAAGAGAAGAAGATAAACACGATAGAGAAAAAAAGAGTGGCGGAGAAGAAGAAGAGGATGAAACAAAGGAGAAATGTAAAAGGCGGAGGAGAAAAGGAATAGGTCGTCGAAAATGTAGATATGAAAGAGAAAAATAGACAAAAAAGAAGACGTGAGAGAAAAACTGCGAGGAAGAGGCGTCGAAGTGAGAGACAGTGAACGAGAAGAAAAAAGAAAGAGATGAAGGAAAGCGAGAGGTAGAGAGAGGAAAAGGAAAAGTAGAAAAAAAATATAAAAAGGAAAAGTAAAATCTGCAGTTAATAATAATAATAATAATAATAATAATAATAATAATAATAATAAGAAGAAGAAGAAGAAGAAAAAAAACAATGAGTAGTCTAAAGAACACGAGAAGGAGAAAAGAAATAAAAAAGAAGACGAGATGAGAAGAAATAGGGAATAAAGACAGACAGAAACCAAGTCATATCGAGACAACTGCAAGGATGGATATTTGGTTTTTGGCATTATAAAACTATTATCAAGAGTTATAGTTTTTCCTGTTCTACCGCTGTGATAAAATTTATTGATCCCAAGCGGTCAAATCCCCCTTGAGAGATTATTAAGCAAGAGCTAAATACCGCCGTGCGCGATACGGTCGCAACCTTCTTTAGAAATTATGGTTTGAGGAACTAAATCGTTCCAGGCTTTAGCTTTAGAAATAAATAAAATAATTTCAACTTAATAAAAAAAGAAAGAAGAGAAAACGATGAATTTGAAACAGAAGAAATCTTTCCCAATAATAATCGAATGCTCATAACTAGACACTACAACGCAACTCTGTAAGCCCCCACTATCTGTTTAATTACTCTTACCCCATCTCTAGCTGTGGGTTAACTAATAGGGCAAAGCCAATTCTGTAGATGTTTACAAAGTTTACAGTTTACAACTCTGAATTCAAAATCTTGGAGATGGATTTGATTAATTAATTCAGTTTTTTATGGATTATCAACCCTTTGTGTGTTATTGAAAACTGAAACATTTTGGGTTGTAATAATAATTCATTTTTTGCGAGTGAATATTTTATTAGCAATTTTTGGAGAATGACTACGATTTTTCCAGCTTCAAATCTTACTGTTTAACCCATATTTGCGAGAGAAAGTCTGTAAGTAACCGAATTGAAAAACCTTGGAGAAGTTTCTGACTTGGTATCTATGTTGATAACACAGCTATTTAGTCCTGTCTTAATAGTAAGTCTGCTAGGTTCGACAAAGTCAAATTGTCAGTTAATCTCGACAATGTCATTGTTGTTAATTGGGGCAAGAAATCACTTGATAATTTTAAAGTCTCCAAAATGAAATTGCTCTCCTTTAATCAAATAAGATAACCTTCTTTTTTACATTCGATCACCATGGCTGATGCTGACCTCGACAAGAATAACTCATTACACCTTTTCGATCTTACGTTTTCCACTTACGTGCTGTGGAAAGATTATATTGAGTCAATTGATAGGCCTGCTGTGAGGGAATTTGCTGCATTGTGCCAGACAATTTTTCTCGACAAAATCTTGCACATGATACCATTCGCCAGTGCATCGAATATTGCTGTAACATCTGGTCAAGTGCTTCTCTTATGCATCTTGACAAAATCCAAAGAAGATTATGCAATTTTATCAGTCCTGACCTGACATCTCGGCAGCAGTCACTTTCCAACCTTCGTGGTGTAGCCTTTTCTATAAATATATATAATTATTCTGAGGAGCTTTTCTGTTTGGTATCTCGATTTTCTGAACTTAACCGTAGTACTAGATTGGTTGCTCAGTCTCATCATTTCAGTGTTGAAAATGTTAAACATAACCGTAAGTTCTATGCTAACGGATTCTTCTCTCGCACTTCTTGCTTGTGGAACACTTTTCCGGCTTGTTACTGGCCTGTCAACTACGATCTTTAAACGTTTAAATGCAATGTCATTCGTCATCTTCTGTCTCATAGAATCCTGGTGTTTTAATGGCCTCTCTCTCTTCGACAATTTATCAGTTTCTGCCAGTAACTCCTCGAGTCTTAGTGACTTTATTGCCTTGCTTGGGATGAGGTGAAATTATTAAAAAAGGCAGTGGGAGCCTGTGAAGAATCATGATCAGCTAATCTACGAAGAGACATAGCATTAAAAAATATCAAAATTTGATGACATTTTCAATCTTCCTATATAGAAGTGAACGCAGTGTCATTTCCTCATTGAAGTATGATAATAATAACCCGGCAACGAGGACATTTTAAGGAAAATAGAAACAAAAAGGATACTTATATTTAGAATATAAAAAGAGACAGTTGAAATATTCGTAACACATAATGAGGAAAGAGTGCTTGGAGAATTTGGCACTCATGATATATTGAATGAAAGAGGGACAGACGGAAATATCGAGTACCCTACATAATAATCTGTACGCGGATGGCTGAAAAGAGGCGATAGTAAGAGGACACACATCGCTAAGAGCTATAAGGGATAAGATGCTGTGGAGAGCCATCATCCACGTTCTGAATGGACACAGCACATAAGAGTGTCTCGCATTTCTCAAATTGTAGGATATTTAAAATATAGTTCATGACATCATTCAGAATTTGTGACTATATACAATAAAAATCGAGCCAGCCATTAACTTTGCGATTGGTCTGTATTGAAACACAGTGCCAGACTAGGCTAATCTTAATAAGTACGCATTTGTAGATTGTAAGTTTGCCAATTTAAATTTAAGTTTGTGGGTTTGGAGCCAGGAGCAGAAGATATCTTTTCCCACATATTGTTCAAATATGTTTACGTTGTGACGTCCAGACCAAGTAGTAAATCGATGACTTGCAGGTATTTATATTTTTTTTGATCGATCGATATCGTGCTTCGTTTGAACCGAGAGCTGAAACACGATCATCCTGAATCTATGCGAAATGTTAAAGTTCGATTTCTAGTGTTAATCATCATCATCATCATCATCATCATCATCATCATCATCATCATCATTTATGACCCTTCAAGAGGTGGGCGATCATGGCTCTCCACAACTTCCTGCCTCTTTTAGCTCGAGGCAACGTTTAAATCTTTACTATCCTTCCTTGTACCTGCACTGCGATCCACTCACACAAAGTTAAGTTGCTTGCTATTTACCTTACACCTCCTTTCCTGGATAATTTCTGTGAGTATACATTTTCCAAGCCGCCCTTCCTCATAATGTACCCTAGAAATTCTTTCTGTCTCTTTCTAATTTTAAATATCTATCTTTCTAATTTCCGACTTTTTTTTTAGATATTCCTGTGTGATACCCATAACGAATCCTTCTGTAGAACTACATCTCTATTGCCTCAAGTCTCTTCTTCATCTGTGAGGAAATTGCCCAGCATCCACCGCCATAGAGGAAGATATATAAGTTTCAGCATTCTGTTTGTTTCTAACGGAATATTTCTATTTTTTAAAAATTTGTTTAGTTTCAGAAAGGCACTTTCGCTGCGATCTCTACTTGCATTTCATTCTCATCTTAAAAGTTGCTACTAGGGAGTTTGTCTCTCA
Source organism: Acanthosepion lycidas (assembly GCA_963932145.1). Classification (NCBI taxonomy): domain Eukaryota; kingdom Metazoa; phylum Mollusca; class Cephalopoda; order Sepiida; family Sepiidae; genus Acanthosepion; species Acanthosepion lycidas. Next base: position 93,027,034 of record OZ010583.1, read on the forward strand.
TAGGGAATAATATGAACGAAGCTAGAGATATATGAAAACGTCGATGTTAAAAAATAATAATTTCACACTACGCAAGACGGGAATGCCACTAGTATACGGGGGGGGGGGTTACAGGGAATAAAAATGAAAGAGAAGATTGAGAATAAGGAAGATTGAGGAAAGGACAAAAGATGAACCGGATTTAAAAAAAGACCGAAGATGGCGATTGGCGTTGCATTTAAACTTTTGAAGATAAGATTGTAGTAATCAAGGAAGCAAGTAAACGGAAGGTAGTTCCACAGGTTGGAAGTGTGAGAAAAGTAACTGTTGGAATAGAAGAAGCGGTCGTATTTCGCTATTTCAACAATAAAAGGTTGTGATATAGATCTAGTAACACGATTAAATTAATTTAGACGGTGTACCAGAAAAAAGCACGCCAGAGCAGTTACCATGAAAATATTTGTAGAAAAGGCAGAGGGAAGCCACGTTACGGCGGAGAAAAAGTGACTGAAGTCAAGATACCTGGTCATGATCGATTACATTATAGATCCTTCTTTGGATTTTGTCAAGAAAATAGAGATGTACGGCAGGAGCATCAGACCGGATATGGCCACAATATTCAATGTACAGACGAATGGTAGATTTGTAAATGTGCAAGATAGATTCTAACGAGAAAAATTGTCTAGCACGACACAGCAAGCTTTCCTTGCAGTAGATGCAGCTATTGATTCTATGTAGTCGCTCCACTTGAAGTCAGTGGAAAAATGTAAGGCCAAGAAGGCGCAGTGTGTTGGCTACTGGAGTTTAGCCTGAGCCATGCAGATAGAAATGGCTCTTTATGCTGGTTAAATGAAAGCATCATCAGAAAGTGTCGCATGATCAAAATGACCTCGCTCTTTTGAGGGTCACTAGGAACACCCTCTTTTATCGCTGAAAATGGATGTCATTTGAATATATTTATTACTAATGACGTTTTTATCTGCTTTGCTTCGTCGATATATCACCACATAAGTGGGCAGTGTTTATTTGTTGGAGAAGTAATCTCCTGTAAACACGTTTGATTGTAACCAGGTAGCCGTTTTTTTTAATTAAAGCTTGAAAGGCGCTCAAGCAAGAGCGTTACTGTTAAAATATTTATGATAAATGAGATGGGTGATATGAATGAAAGATGGTAAGAAGTGACGATAAGGAGGATTATAATGATTAACTCTTGATTAAGCCAGAAAATATTTTGGAAAATGTATGAATTCACATCTTCTCCTTCCTGCTTGGGTTAATTAGTAGAACTTCTATTAGTGATCCATTATTATCTTCTAAATGTTCTTACAATCTAAAAAAATATGGCTTTAAATAACCTTCAAAAGGTTGATATGTTATAAAAAACAAGACAATCCAATTAAATATGGAGAAAAATAGCAAGGTAGACTGGACTCTCTAGCCATGGATTGCGCCTATTTTTAGAGAAGGAAAACTTTGACTTCCAAACTATGGAGAAAGCAACGGGAAATCTTTCACAACCTGGTATGGCGTTTTGTGGACAATAGTTAAAGGAATGTGTGGAAAAACATGGTTGCCTACTTCCTAAGCTGATATGGCATTTGATAAATATAAGCCAAAAACTTGTCCAGTGTAAGTCGACGTTTGTGGAAAACCTAGGGGAGATTGAACTCACTACAAATTTCAGACGCCTGCCAAATATCATATCTACATATAAATAAAAGTAGAAAGGGACTCACTGGAGACAGTATTAAAGCAAGTAAAGATATTTTTGTACTGTTATTTCGTCGTCATTTACAAGGAAGGTCTTTTGGGAAGTAAGTCTAACTAATTCCTTGTTCGGAAAAAATGGACATTTTTCTTTTGCTTAAAATAAGAAGAAGAAGAAGAAGAAGAAGAAGAAGAAGAAGTGAAATACAGAGATCGATATGTTCAGAGACAGATCAATGGAACGACCAGACTGGAAATGGAAGACTGTTGTTTAACAAGTAAAAATACAAGTACTTGTCTAAGCTTTACTACAATAAACCGTCACGCAGTCATTTATCTTTGTTTTTCTTAATCTGTATCAAGTACACACGTTCAATGTACTCCTTAGACACACGTATCAACAAAATCTTCGCAGGAACCATTATCTTCTTCTTTATGAACCGTTGCTCTTTGGTACATGCGTGATCTACTAGATTCTATCCCTTAGAGCACCAAGCAACGCCTGTTTATTTTCTATCATTTCCTCTGCATATTCTGTTATCCATTTATACAAGTCATTTAGGTCAGTTACTCGCAGTTTCCACTGTCCTTCTCCGCTTCAGTATAGTGATTTTCTAACCGTAGCTCAGATGTACCATAAAGCCGAAAGTATAGCGCACCGAGTGAGGATCGAACTCACTAGCCGTAATCGATCTAACGACCTGGTTAACCATTACACCACATCGACGTGGTTTCCTAAGCATAATTGACCGAGCGGAACAAGCCTGCTAACCATTATACGACGTCAAAGTGCCCAAAATGATTTTCTAAGCGTAGCTAAGGTCTGGTACAAGGCCAAAAGTATGGGGGCACCCAGTGAGTATCAAACTCACTACTCAGTCGTAATTCATCTAGCAAGACAAGCCTTCTAACCATTACAACGTCGAAATGCCCAAAATTATTTTCTAAGCGTAACATAGATGTCGTAAAAAGGTCGAAAAAACAGGGAACCCAGTGAAGCTCGAACTCACTTTTCAATTATAATGGATCTAGCGAGACAAGTGTGCTAAACATTATACTACGTCAAAGAGGCCAAAATGACTTTAAACGTTAGCTAGCGCTCTCCAAAAATGAACTGTCTCTTCCCTTTAGTATCCACCAAATAGTGTGTAAATTCCTCTCTTGAGGGGTTTGTAACACATTACTTATCATCTCTCAGTTGCGTCTCTATCTTTGGACAGAGTGTACTCAAGGGTGACTCCATCAAAGGACAGAGTTGCAACTGATGAAAATAATACTGAGAGGTGCCCAGCACTGGGGAACAGGTGCCCGAGGCCGCGCCCTCTCATTGCATTTGAGAGAGGCATCGGTGCTCGCACCGAGGCCAGCGCATCCAACGGTTGCCGGGGCTGCGGGCAATTTTTGTTTCCAGCCCGGGTGTACGCGCGCGAGACCCTACCTTAAAAAAAGACATTGTGTCACAACTCGTTTTAGTGGGGAGACAGAGTAAATACCTAGTATCCACCAAATAAGTTTGATTAAAAAAGAACAGACACGGTTTGTCTTTGATGTTTTATTATATTTTTTCAATTTTCGGATAGCGTGTTTAGTATTGTGCTCGAATTGACACACTATACACATAAAATATAGATCTATTTTTGTAAAATAACAAAAAAAATGGGACATAAGGCCAAAAGTGATGATGAGGAAGGCAGACGGTCGCACGAGCGCGACCGCATATCCGCAGAGACGGGCGCATGGCTGCATAAGCGAACACACACACACACACACACACACACAAAAATAAAAAAAAATAAAACACATACAAATACTTAAATCAATATTAAATGTACATAAAAAGTAAATTGCTGATTCCCCCTGAAGAGTGGACGGACAGGTTAGCCTACAAAACTCTGGAATCGGGATTATGAAGGTAATATCAATCAGCTAAGTAACACAATTTTACTTACATTAATTTTCTTTCTCTCTCTCTCTCTCTCTCTCTCTCTCTCTCTCTATATATATATATATATATATATATATATATATATATATATATGTATGTGTGTGCGTGTGTGTATTTATATATAAAGAAAGAACAGTAAGATATGTAATCCAGTGTTCTTATTGGTAATTTTATTTTTTACAAAATAGTGCTCAATGTAAATTTACTGAGCATTAATATTATAAATTAATTGATTTAAAATATGTTTTTCTTCCATTTTTGAAACATGGTTATTACTGTGTAGCGAAAAAACATATTTTAAATCAGTTTATCTATCTATCTATCTATCTATCTATCTATCTATCTATCTATCTATCTCTATCTCTCTCTCTCTCTATATATATATATATATATATTAGGTTGGTGCAAAAATAATGACGTAATAATGTCGTTTTTTGACGTATTTCTTAACGTCAAAAAACGACATTATTACGTCATTATTTTTGCACTAACCTAATATATATATATATGATAATAAATTGATTTATAAAGCAGTGTATAAAGATTAAAATACTTTTCCGAAGAAAGCCTCTTACTGAAATCATATTTAATATTTGAACGTGAATATACTAGCGCATATGAATCGATACTGATGGTGATTTCTTTGTTTTTAATTCTTGACAGCAGAAAACACAGTAAAAGTCACCATAATTATTTTCCTAGGAAACTCTGCAGAGCCGACCGATATATTTTTCAACCCTTTTATCCAACTCGCTATTCTGAGAGCCACTGGCGCACGAATTGTGAAAACAAGGCTAAATCAGGAGCATCCCTGACACCATCACGCCTCCACCATATCTCACTCTATGATAATGATTACAACAATTCCTATCCAAGCCTATAATTAATAATGAATCGATAACTAATTGCACACGTAACACATCGGTAATAACAGGGAGGACGGTGAAAATAAGCTAACATAAGAGGTTGTTTCTTTCTCAAATTTCATAAATGTTTCACAGAGATACCGGGAAATATTTTCTTCAGAGACAGTGATCTTATGAGCTGTAATTCGATATTGGCTGCCAGCAAAAAAGCATTAAGGTCAGTGGGAGAACTATTAGGGTGTATCAAAAGTATTTTATTTTTTATTTGTTTTATTTATTCAACACTTACTGTCGAATGTAGAGAATACAGTGAGCACAGAATGCCAAACAACGAGGTTGTTTTAAGGAAACTGCCGTTAACAATCAGAATTAGGTAAAAGTTCTGCGACATAACGAGGAAAGAAAACTCGGGGAATCTAACACGTAAAAGACTAAATGAAAGCAAGAACATCAAGCGAAAACAGTAAAGATTTACAGTGAAAGGGTATCAGAAAATGGCCCCAAATTTTTAGTTAAGAGTTACTTAGAGCAACGAAAAACAGGAAATTGTGGAGAGTCGTGAGATTCATGACTTGAAATTACATGGCATATAAAAGGTGAATACTTTCTATAGCACTGATTTTCAACCGCTGTGCCAGGCGATCCTCTTAAGTGTGCTGCGAAACATTGTCACGGCATACGTATATATGTGTATGTGGAAGAAGTAATCATACAGTATTAGTATTAGGTTGGTGCAAAAATAATGTTAATATGTGAGAAAACGACATTATTTTTGCACCAACCTAATATTTTGAATAAAGGAATTAAGTATTAAACTTTTTTTTTCAAATATTAGGTTGGTGCAAAAATAATATCGTTTTTTGACGTAATTTCTAACGTCAAAAAACGATATTATTTTTGCACCAACCTAATAATTCTTTTTACTATTCTTTGATGATGTTATTTTAAATACTTTATTCCAGTATTCACTTTTTAAAAAGAATTTTTACATTTTTTGTTTTTTTAATATTTTTAAATTTAACTTTTTAAAGTTTTGCTAAATGTGCCGTGATATTTTCATTTTCTCCTTGGAGTGCTGTTACTTAAAAAAAGTTGAGAAACACTGTTCTATGCTGTCGTAGTCTGTCGGAACTCTCGCTCTTAAGTGAAAACAGAAGTGCTCATCTAAAGACTCACTGTTTAAATGACACAAACTGGCTTAATTTTAGGCCAGCTTTGCGCATCCACTTCCGAGCCAAAAAGAAAAATAAACATGAAGAGATTATATTCGGTTGGTGCAAAAATAATGTCGTTTTCTCAAATATTAACATATGTGAGAAAACGACATTATTTTTGCACCAACCTAATAAAAAATATTTTCTGACAAATCTGTAGCTTCAAGAGAATAACTCATCATCAATTTAACTCCCCTACAGTATTCTCATCCGACCAACCGCGATCATTTGCTTGTCGCTCGCTCATTTTAGCTGCGCCCTCTTCGAAGATGGCTTCACACAGAAACCTAATCGCGAAGATCAGAGACAACCACAGAGGCAACAGGAGTCCGTGGCGATGAAAATCTCTGCGTTTCCTGAACGATAAATTTCATATATATCTATATTTTACATGATTCTTTAAAATTACGATGTATTACAAACTCAGAACAAAGGAAGGAAAGTGCGACACTGAAATCTGAAGGCGCACTGGGATAGTGAAAGATGCCTTCCAAAAGCTTAGCAAAGTATTAAGAAACAGGAAAATATTCGTTATAAACAAAGAAAAGATTATTGAACTGTTACGCAATATCAGTCCTCCTATATGGCACCAAATGCTTGACAATCTTTGATATTTGATATTTAAATATTTTTGAGAAATACCGTATGGTATTTTTGTTTTTTTTGGAAATAGCATGCTGGCTTTTTCTTTAATAAAATTGGAATAGTTGCAATTTAAACACTAAATGTGATGTGTTTATGACATGAGCAAAGTATTAAGAAATAAGAACATTTCATTAGAAACAAGGAAAAGGGTACTGAACTGTTACATAATATCAGTCTTTCTATATAGCAGTGAATGCTGGACAATCTTCTAATAGATGAAGAAGCGACTTGAATCAACAGAAATGGTAGATTCCCATGACAAACTCGAAGCATTTTTGTATATTGCCCGAGGCGTAAGCGGAATTAATTCTCCTTTGCTCTTGAATAACAACTCATTTCCATTATTTGTTGCCCTTTCCTACTCATCAATATTGAATCTCTAACAATGAAATACGTTGTCTGTAGATAATTCTAGCTGAAAAATATCCACTTTTTCTCTGCTCTACGTTTTCAGGTAACTCAATCACCAAAAACATGTCCGTCCATTTTTTTTTTTGTTTTGTTTTCAAAATGCAAGTCGACAACATTTAAAAGCCAGTTTTGGAAAGTAAAATCAGATTTGTTAGTTTCATTTAATGCTGTTTCCTGAATTCCACAATCAGATCAACAGTTTTCGGGTAACATTTAAAATATTGCGTTAAAATTGCTCAAATGTCAATACTTGCATCCACCATTATAATATTTGAAACGAAAAATTAAAGCTGCTAAATATGTAGAACGTCCAGGTCATTATTGTCCTCGTTATCGGAAGTTGGGGCTCTATACCGCCAAGCGTCAGTCAGTTATGTGGCATGCGGGATACACGATTAGTTAATCATGTGTCTTTCGATACATGACTGACGAGGCAGGTTTTTTCCCGAAGTAGGTTGCCATTTCTTTGACCAGTTGCCATCGAAAGTTATAGAACCCGGACTGTTCTATTTACACATAGCTGGGGTTGGGGGGAAGAAGAAGATGGTTCATACCTTTCCCAAGGGTATTAACACGTAAGTGAATGTAATGGAATCGACTGGAATTCGAACTCGGCTCTCCGATTCCTCAATCTGAGCCAAAAGCCCGATATTAAGAAAATTGTAATAAGGTCTATTATTCCATCGCTTTAGAAGTTTGCTTGGCACTGCAAATATTCTGCAAGACGGGTTGTCTGTTTGAGGTCGTAGGATTTAGTGGGAAACACCCTTAATCTCCAGTTCAAATTAAAAAAAAAAAACAGTGCCGAATAATAATAATATTAATAATATTAATATTAATAATAATAATAATAATAATAATAGATTGAGAGACTTATAAAAGCTAAGAGACAAGTAATAGAGATTAAAGACTACAGAAAATACCTTCTCATAGATATGGCCATAATATTAGATAAAACGTAAGAATAAAATTGGAATCATTAAGCATGAAGAAAAAAAAAAAAATGAAATTTGAATTAATGGGAAAAGAGGGAAAAAATTAACAAAAAACAAAACAAAAAAGCCGGAAGAAAAAGAAATGAAAGGAAACAAAATTAAAAATATCCTTACGAGACTTCATTATACGGACATAGGCAATTTCAATAAAATTGAACAGAGAATATGATTCGCTAGGGGTAGTGTCATACAATACAGGATGTTACTACTACAAAAGCAAAACATTTACCTAAAAATTCGTATCGTGTTCCTGAACAACATCGCCAGATCGAGATTTATAGACGTAATGAATGGCGCCCAACCCGTTCAGAAACGTCTAAAATTCTACCTGTATACAACAGCTTTCTCATATCAATGATTAAAAACAGCTTTGAAAGAATAAAATCTGTAGGTATTAGCGAGGATCAACGTCTTTTTCAACAACAGCAAAAACAAAAATGTTTATTACATGTAACCTGAAGAGAAAAGAAAAAAACTCTGCAGAACATGAAACATGGCCGTTGTGTTTATTATTTGTGGACATCATGGGCAGACATATTGGAAGTGGAAATATGAGGGTCAGCATTGATCACTGATATTAGGATACTAAGTTTGGTCATCACCTTAAACTGTGCAAATTTGATCAGATTGGTAGGAAGGTTAGTACACTTGTTGTTGTTGTTCTTGTTCTTGCTACTCCTCCTCCTCTTCTTCTATGTGCCGTGTTCCGTCAGGACGTAGGCGATCATGGCTCAGCTCAATTTCTTGTTCTCTGTAACCTTGTTTTGACATCCAGATAAGGTATGCGCTTAACAATCAATACTCTACTTCAGCGCTTCTTAAGCTTTTCATTCCATTAAACTAAAGTGTCCTATTATTTAATTTTTGATGAAATAGTCATTACCTGAAATTCACTAATGTATTATATTGTATATATTCTTTAATGACATACATTCAATAGAAAGTTGGGACACTAATTAAGAATGAGAAGGGTGGATATGTTTTTTTTTTTTTTTTTAAAGCTAAACTCTTAATACGTGAGTTTATTCTAATGATTTCAAAATACCTTAGCTCAGTGGTTTTTAAACTTTTTATTCCATTACCGTAAACCTATTAACAATGTCACTGGTTACCCAGTACACAAAAATCTATCTATCACACACACACACACACACGCGTGTATTTGTGTGTGTGTGTCTGTTTGTCTATCTATCTATCTATCTATCTATCTATCTATCTATCTATCTATCTATCTATCTATCTATCTATCTATCTTATACCGTCCTCAATGAAATAAAGTTACTACATTAAATTCATTAACGTATTATATTTCATATATAATATAATGACATAGTATCAGTTAAAAGGTTGAAAATTAATTAAAAAGGATTTAGTATTAAAACGATCGAGAAATATAGACACGTTTTTTAGCAGATCTGAAAATGTGGATGTGTTTTTGACAGTACAAACCGCTAATCATGGGGGTCATATAGAAACACGTTCGGTATTGGCTTTACAGTTTGCATATTGTCAAAAAATGCCTCATTATAAATATGTCAGTTACGTTTAACCAAATTCAAGTATATACCAAAATACCTTTGATAACAAACATAAAACGCCAATACATTTGGGTAATTTACATAATTAGTAAGGAGAGTGTTGATGGATCGCAGGGACTTGCTGTCACTTGTTTTCTACTGAAAATCATCAATTTCAACTGGTTTAAAATTCATTCAATATAAAGAATTTATTATAATAAATCTTGTCGCTTTTTTGTCATTCGTGATGATGATGAATACGGGACAACATCCTTACAGATAACTGGTAGACTTGAAGCGACAGAGATGTGGTTCTACAGAAGGATGCTGAAAATGCCATTGACAGAGCATGCGAGCAACGAAGAAATTGTAAGGAAAATGGAAACGAAACAGCCGTATATACTTAAAATCAGAAAGACACAGTTGAAATTCCTGGGACACATACTGAGGAAAGACAGCTTGGAGAATTTGACACTCACAAAATATAACAAGAGTAATTGTTTAGAAGAGAACAGCGAGTAAGATAACGAGTTTGTGTAAATAGACAGAATAGGGACCGAAAGTGATGTTAAGGGGAAAATTGCCCAGTACTATAAAATATAGGAGACTGTGGAGAGCTTTTTTTTTTAAGCATTTCACCCCAAGCAAGGCGGGAAGCCACTAGGACGCAAAGGGTTACAGAAAATTTGGAGCAAGATCAGATAGGAGTGATAGAGGAAAGGATGAGGAGAAGGATAGTGGATAGATCAAGGCAACTGGAGATGTCGATTGACATTACATTTGAATAGTTGGAGATTATAGCTCTCAGGGAAAATGGAATAGGGAAGGGAGTTCCACAGGCGGGAGGTGCGAGACATGAAGCTATTGGAGTAGAAGAGACGGCTACATTTAGGAGTTTCGATAGTGAAGTGGTGAGAGCGGGATGCCAGCCTCGTAGGGCGCTTGAACTCATGAAGTCTGGGAACCAGCGAATGCAGCTCCTCGGAGCAATTGCCATGAAAGTATTTGTAAAACAGATATAGAGAAACGACGGCGCGTCTGTGAGAAAGTGACTGTAGACGAGATGCCAGAGCAGGGCCAATTATATTGCATATCCGCCTCTGGAGCCTATCAAGAACCCCGAGGAAAACAGAAGGGGCTCCAGACCATATATGGCAGCAATACTCCATGCAAGGGCGAATTGTTGATTTGTAGATCTGGAGGATCGATTCCGGGGAGAAAAATTTCCTGGCGCGGCACAGGGAGCCAACTTTCCTTGCGGTGGACGAAGCAATTGACTCATGTTCAGACGAGTTACATTCCTTTTGTTCCACCATTTCATGTCTTCATGGGTAGGAATCGCCATGCCATGTTCCAGGTTGCAAATCATACATATTCCATATGTATTCCTTTGATAATGAGTAAGTTCCACTCAGGCAGCTTTTTTACCCAGAACAGTTACTTTGTGAAACAGACTTCCTTAACAATAACAATGTTGGTCTCTTCAAGTTCAGGGTGATAATGTGCATTTTTATTAATTCCTACATCATTTTCCCTGACAGCAATCCCGCTCAGTAACCCTCTATATTGAGTGACTCTCGGGTCTTATATTGGATTAACTTACTGTATAAAAATAGCACATGTTCACATAAAAGAACTACGATGATGATAGCGATTTATTAAAGTTTATGTGTATAGTAGCATCTATTCACCAATTGTAAGATGACAATATATGGTTGTTAGCAAAAGAGACAGATCAGCATGCAAATTACAAATTGGGGATACCAAAATCAAACATGTACAACAATTTGAATATCTGGAAAGTGTTTTAAGAAAAGGAAAGTGCGACACTGAAATCTGTAGGCACATTGGGATAGGGAAAGATGCCTTCCAAAAGCTTAGCAAAGTATTAAGAAACAGAAAAATATTCGTTATAAACAAAGAAAAGAGTACTGAACTGTTATGCAATATCAGTCCTCCTATATGGCAGCAAATGCTTGACAGTCTCCTCACAGACGGAGAAGAGACATGAAGCAACAGAAGTGATGTTCAACAGAAGGACGCTGAGAAGACCGATTTAATATTATTAACTTGGGTTAAACACTTATAGTGAACATTTCAGATCAAAAGTCAACTAATAACTGTGCCAGGCTACATACTTATTGATGCAGCCTCATATATCTTCGGTTCATGCCATACAAAATTTCAAATTTTATATTTAAATATTTTTGAGAAATACCGTATAGTATTTTTGTTTTCTTGGAAATAGCATGCTGGCTTTTTCTTTAATAAAATTGTAATAGTTGCAATTTAAACACTAAATGTGTTGTGTTTATAAGACATGAGAAAACTATTAAGAAGTAAGAATATTTCATTAGAAACAAGGAAAAGGGCACTGAAATTTTACATACTATCAGTCTCTCTATATAGCATTGAATGCTGGACAATCTTCTAATAGATGAAGAAGAGACTTGAGTCAACAGAAATGTGGGTATACAGAAAGATGCTGAGAATGTCATGGACCGAACATGTGATCAACGACGAAGTTTTCAAGACAATGGAGACAAACAGAAGACATATTAAACATAATGAAAAGTCAACTGAAATTTCTAAGGCATATAATGAGGAAAGAGGGCTTGGGAAATTTGATACTCACAGGACAGATCAAAGACAAGAGAGGGAAAAATACTGCATAACCTACCTGGCGGGCTTGAGTGAATGGATGGCAATATTTATTGAGAGCTTTATATTTTACAGTAAGGTTCAACCTGTACAAGTCCCGAGAGCCACTCGAAGTAGAAGGATACGTTATGGGGCAGTTTATCCGGATGGGGGGAGTTAACGATTAACTCGATTCTTGAACATGTTAAGATTGTAGTGATCGGGGGAACATCCTCTTGAGAGACTGTTCCACATAGCAATGGTTTGCGGGAAGAAGCTGTTCGAGTGGAACTTACTTCTGACTGATGCAACACGGACCGAATATGGGTGATTTGCTACAATGTAAATGGCATGTCGTGTCCTAGCCGTGAAGGTTAGGACTGGCGGAACCTAGGAATGTATTTCGCCCGAGCACTTTCCATGGAAGTAGCCATAGAGCGGTGTAAGCCTCATCACATCCCGCTTGTGAGAGGTTGGAGGGTGGAAAATAATTCGCCGCTCATAAACTTAAGACGTTGCTACACGAAACGCTTTTGAACTCTATCAATACTGGAAAGTGGAGAATGAGCAGCTCCTGCTCAAATATGACAACAGTACTTCATTCTCGGCCTGATCTGGCTCTTGTGAAGGTAGAGATTAGCATGAGGAGTCAGGTTCTTACTGCAGCGGTACAGGGAGCCTGCCATTTTACCTGTATGTTTATTCTTTTAAAGCAGAGTTCTTCCTCGAAGAGACATCAGTTTATCGTGACTGGCGGTAATTCAGAGTCCGGTTGGCGGTGATGGAATGTAACTAATGCTACAAAAGATAGGAGGTTGCGAAGAGCCATGATCACCAACGTCCTGAATCTCTCTTGATTTTAGTTATTATAAGGGTTTAGTGCGGTTTTATTCGTAATGAAACGAAGGATAATCTCATTGTTAATATTCATTTAGTTAGGCTACCGTGTTTTTTTGTCATGCACCGAATTTTAGAATGTGATTATGTTTTCTTAAATCATTTTATTTACAAACACTTTTCTTATCGTGGCATGAATGTTTTAAATATTAGTGGTAATTTGTGTCCATAGAGAAAAAATAAAAAAAGCGGTAGATCAGCAAAAATTGTGTGGTTTCTCTTAAAGTTGTTTCTCGAAATAATATTGAGATAATTAGGTTTGGTGTAAAGAATAAAAAAAGTAAAAACTGAAGAGAACTGTATAAGAAACAGAGAAATAGAAAAAGAAAACTTGAAAAGGAAGAGAGCAGATAAAATGGATGATTTGAAAGAGAGAAGGAAAATGTGAGTAATATCTTTTAGAGAAAACGAGTGAGGAGAAAGAGGATAGGAAAAAGATAAAGAAAAAAATGGAACAGAAACAGAAAAAAAGAAAGATAGAAGAAAAGAAAGGAATAAAAAAAAGAAAGAAAGAAAGACTGGAGAAAAAAGAAGAATAAAAAGAAGAGAATGCGATTAGAAGAAAATAATTTAACTTTCTTCTCATTGCTGTTTCTCTTTCTTTTGTTCATTTTACCTGTTCTTTTTCTTTTATTCTTTAAAAAAAACAAAAAAAAAACGGCAAAGCAGAAGACAAGAAATAAGATGTGGAATTAATAAAAAAGAGAATAACAGAAACGAAGGACATTGAAGGAATGAAAAAAAAAAGATATAAAAATCAAAGAAGAAGGCTAAAAGTATGAAGAAAAGAAAAAAAGTTAAAATTTAAGGTAGTAGAAATGGAAAAAATAGAAAGAAAAGAAAATGAAAGAAAAGGTAAAAGAAAAATCGGAGAGGAAAAGGAGAAATTGAATAAAGAAAGAAAGAAATGGAATTCAGATTGAAAGAAGAAGGGAATGAAAGCCACCAAAGAAAAAAGAAAAAAAAAAAAGAAAAGAAAAGGTGAATGTGGAAAGATAGAATGAAATATAGAAAAATAGAAAATTCCAAAGTAAAAGTAATCGGTGATGAAAAGAAGCTTTGTTTGAAGAATATAAAAAAGAATGATAAAAGAAGAAGAAACTGATTGTAACGAAAGAAAGAAAAAGGAAAAACTTGCAAAGAGAATCGAGAATGTGGATGGTTTAAAAAAACAAAGTAAAAAATGATGTGTTTCAGGGAAGAAGAGAGAGAAAAAACAAAAAACAGAGAATTGTAAAAAAAAAGAAAAAAGAAAGGAAAACATGTGAAAAATGAAGAAGAAAAATCACAAAGACGAGAAGAGAGTTAGTTCACAAAAAAAAAAAAGAGATAAGGAAGAATACAGTATAGTAAGTAAAAAAACGAATAAGTTAAATTAATAAAAAAAAAAAATAGAGAGGAAAAAAACAAAGATGGTATAAAATCAAATTCAAAGTAGAAAAAAAATGAGAATGAAAAAAATGAAAATTTAAGGAAGGGAGGAATGAATAAAAAAGAATTATAGAAAGATTACAAAATGAAAGAAAAATTAAAAGAAAGCTCAAATAATAAAAATAAGTAATCAATAAATAATAAATGAAATTGTTTGAAATTAAAGGAAGAGGGGAATGAGAGCCAAGAAATAAAAGAAAAAAATGCAGTGGGAAGGTGAAAATAAATGAAAAAAAAGAAAAGAAAATTCAAAATTAATTAAGAAAATACTGGAAATGAATGAAGCCAATTGCAGTAAAAAATAAAAAATATAACTAAAGAAATTATATCCAAGATTATGATGAAAGAATGAATGAAAGTAATTGAAAACGTCTACAAAATGAATAAATATTTGGTTACAGAACCAAAATTAAAAAAAAATAAATAAAAAAAGAAAGACAGAAAAGAAAAGAAAGAATAAAAAAGGACAGATAAAAATAGGAAAAAAAAAGCAGAGGATAGAAAAAGCAACAAAGACTGTGTTCAATTGGAACAGCGGCCTCCAGCATCGGAGAAAGTGTTCTCCATGTTTACGACGATTAGATCAAGCGCTCTGGACTGGAATAGTGATCTGTTTGAATTTGAAACTTTTCTTCTGATGTTAGGAACTAAACAAAGAGATGAAAGTAATTAAAAAGAAAAAGAATAGACAGACGGAAGGAAAGAAGAAAGAAAGAATTGAAAACTGGACGGAGAAAAAGAAGAAAACAAAGGCGTCAAATGAAAGAACAGAACGGAGACTAAAGAAAAAAAAAAAAAAAAAAAAAAAAAGAAGAAGAAGAAGAAGAAGCGGGAAGCGGTAAAACCTGAAGAAAGCGAATACAGAAAATGGAAGAAAATGATTAAAAGAAGGGAGTGGACAGATAAAGAAGGAAATGATACGTGATCAGTAAAGACGTGAACAGTAAGATAGAAAATAAAAGACAGATAGACACGGAAATAAAGATGGCTGATAGTCTGAAAGGCCTAAACACACAGACAGGAAATAGATATATACGATATAATCCAAGAAAAACAAGACGGGGAAGAGGAAATCTAAGAAGGAAAAGACGAGAAAAATAAAATAGAAAGGAAACGGATTCAAATAACAATTACAGAATAGTCTTTCTTTTTTTATTAAATAGTGATTTTCCAAGCGTAGCAAGGCCGAAAGTATGGGACACCCAGTGAGGATCGAACTAGCCACTCAGTCGTAATTGTCCTAGCGAGACAAGATTGCTAACCATTACACCACATCGAGGTACCCACAGTGATTTTCCAAGAGTAGCTTAGATGTGGCACAAGACCGAAGTTAGAGGGTACCCAGTGAGGATCGAACTCACTACTCAGTCGTAATTGTTCTAGCGAGCCAAGCTTGCTAACCATTACACCGCTCGAGCTGCCCTTACTTACTTATTACATAATTGTTATTTGAAGCCGTCTCTTGTCTATTTTCTCTTTCTTATTTTCTCGCTTGAAACAATGGAACAAAGGAAAGAAAGGAAAAGAGAAAGAGGAAAAAAGAAGGGGAAATAAAAGATAAACTGTACCAAAAAAGTTTAAAAGAAAAGAAATTGAAAAGAAGAAGGAACAAAGGAATGAGTAAAAGAATCAAACGAAAAATATTAAAGAAAGTAAAAAAAAAGAAAGAATGAAATAAACAACGCAAGGTAGGGGGAAAATGAAACAATATGTAAGAAAAGCAGAACTAAAGATAGAGAAAAAAAGAATAAAGAGAAGGAAAGAAGTGAAGAAAGAAAAAAAAAGAAAGAAAATGAAAAAAGAACCAAAGAGAAGGAGAAAAAGGAAAGAAAAATGAAAAAGAAAGAAAGGAGACAATTGAAAGACAATGAAACAAAGGACGAACTTAAGGAAAGAGAAAAATGAAAGATAGTGAAAGAAAGAAAAGAAAAATGAAATAAAAAAAAGAACCAATGAAAAAAGAGAAAAAAAAGAAACAAAAAAGAAGCAGGAAATTGCGGAAACAAAACAATGGCATAAAAATAAAAGGATAAAAATGTAATTTTTTTCTGAAATATTTGCAAACATCTTCCATCGATTACAAAGTGCATCTAAAATAAAAGAAGAAATAACGACAATAGCAGAATGTAGATTATATTTGCGGTGCAAGTGCAGTTGATGCTGATGATGATCTTATTGAAAACTGATCAAAATACATGGCAATGGAGATGATGATCAATGAAAGGCTGTTAATCTGATAACAATAATTACAATAATGAGAAGAAGAAAAAGTAACAGCAGCAGCAGCAGCAGCAACAACAACAACAACAACAACAACAATAATAATAATAATAATAATAATAATAATAATAATAATAATGGATACCAAGTCGCAGAAAATTGGTACGAGTATGTGCCTTTCAGAACAGTTGAAAAAACTGAAAAGCCCGCAATATTCTAGAACTAGGATTGTCAAACAGACTTATACACCATCGCCGTCCGGATATTATTGTGCTAGACAAAGAGACCAAGAAAACTCATATTATTGATGTTGCCATAGCAAATAACAGAAATATAGCAAACAAGGCGATTGAGAAAATTATAAACTACTTCGATTTGTAAGCTGAGCTGTCAAGATTGTTTGGAATGAAGGAAGGGGATGTCAAGTTGATTCCACTGCTGATTGGCGCATTGTAATCATTCCCATTCAAACTGTGTGACCAGCTGGCAATACCATACCAACTTGGACTAACCAAAAAATTGGCTCTTTTTGGGATAAATTTTGAGGAAGGTGTTGACTGCCGGAGGTCCTTGTTGTGACTTGACAGATGATAAAATTGGTGAATTCAAAACGTTACACTGAAAAAACATAAAACAATAATAATAATAATAATAATAATAATAATAATAATAATAATACACATTGGTATGATTTTTTTTAAAAATTCATATATTTTAGAGGTGCCAGCAATTTGACCCACACATTGGTTTGATCCATTTTGATAACGTTCAATAACAATAGGTAATGTTGTTGCCTTGAGCCTTGAGATGTTATAATAATAATAATAATAATAATAATAATAATAATAATAATAATAATAATAATAATAATAACTATGATTTAAGACACAGTGATATACCATCGCCGTCCGGATATTATTGTGCTAGATAAAGGCACCAAGAACATTCATATTATTGATATTGCTATAGCAAATGATAGAAATGCAGCAAACAAGGTGATTGATAAAATTACAAACTACTCTGATTTGAAAGTCAAGATTGTTTGGAACGAAGGAAGGGGATATCAAGTTGATTCCACTGCTGATTGGCGCATTGGGTTCATTTCCATTAAAACTGGGGATACCATATCAACTCGGTGTCGTCCAGAAAACGACTCTTTTGGGTACTGCGCATAGTTTAAGGAAAGTGTTGTCTGTCTGAGGTTCTTGTCGTGACTTGGCAGATAAATTAATATATGCGGAGTTATTCAAAAACTTACACCGTATGACAAAACATAATAATAATAATAATTGAAAAAAAGAAACAATGGCATGATAAGCCTCTTCACGGTCAATACTTTGCCCGTACCAGATAAACTGATTTAAACAAATCCCGTTCCACTTAGTGGTTATGCAGTTCCGGGTTAAAAGCTGAAACTCAAGGTTTTATTATGGCTGCACAGGATCAATGCTTGCTCCTTAGAAATTACCAAGCACACATACTGAAAAATTGTGTTAACCCGAAATCCAGATTGTGTGATAGAAATCCAGAAATAATTGACCATTTTGTATCAGGTTGCACAGTGTTAGTATCAGCTCAATATAAAACATGGTATGATAGAGTGAACCAATACCTGCGCTGAAAAATATACAACTTTTACGGGAAGGAAACTGCAAGAAACTGGTATGAACATCACGCTGCTCGATTACTGAGTTTAGTTTAAAAATTTTATGGGACTTTACAATATACAATCGCTCTGACATCGTGACCAAAGGCCACAAGAACAGAATGTGTTTTCTTATTGACATGAAAGTAACTGCAGGTTGTAATGTATCTTTGAAGATCTTCAAAAAGCTATCAAAATACAAGGATCTTGAAGTGGAAATCTAAAACATGTGGTACATGAGGACATCAATAACTCCAGTCGTAGTTGGTGCCCTCGGATTGATTGGAAAAGTTCCGATATACTCTTTGAAGGGATTCCTGGAAGCCTTTGTGTTATGGTGTAGAACCATAGAAAGATAACACGGATTCGGATATAAGGTTAAATAGTATATTCTAGGAAACGTAGTACAAAGGTAAATGTGGACTGGAGAGTACTTTCTCTTATTGGTGTCATGACTCACTCACTCACTCACTCGGAGTCTCTATTCGGTGACTCTCACTTGGTGACTTCCTCTACTCAGAGTTGGTAGCCATATTATATAGGCGTAGAAGAGTCCATTTGTTGATAGGTCCCCACAACACCTTGCTTTAAAGAAATACAGTTAATTGTACTCACAAGTACAGCTCATATATTACGAAGAACTTAATCTATGTAAAATGTGTGTGATGTTCGGGTTATTATTTTTACAAAAAATGATCAATGGAAAATGTCATGAAGGCATTTCTGACCATAGGTTTCTGGTTGGGACCCGGATGGTAATATGTACACCAAGGAAAATAATAATAATAATAATAATAATGACGGGTTCGCATAGAAGAGTTAAAAACAAGGGACGTTACTCTGGTTAGCACATGACACATACATATACGGTAAGTATTTTTTGTAATACCTTCTCGCTTCAGAAAGTTGTCGGCCAAGACTATCCACAGATAACGTTTCTTAATTATCTCTGAATTGTCGTGTGTTAGAAAATATAGCAGAATGGTTTTTAGTTGCTTTCTACACGTTTTAGAATTCATAGATTTTCTTCTTTTAGACTGGTTACCACCCAAAGTTAGAGGTCCCGGTCTATTCTACTTAAACAAATACGGATATTGGTTTTTGGTTGGTTTGTGGAATTGTAAGACATATCAAGCTTTGTTGGGGTATTTACGGAGATTTCCGTCTTACTGTACATGAATCTATAGGTAAACACTGGTCCGGTTTACACTTGATTTCGTAAGCATTTACTCGAACGGTGATCTATTGTCTTGTGGGCTACTCCTCTGCCGGAGATGCAGCGTTTTTTTTTTAGGATTTGCCGACAGGTCAAGCGGATATTGGTTTAAGACGTTGCTACACGAGAGTAACATAACACGAAAGATTATTTCAGAAGATTCTACACTACCCAAAGAAAATTTCAGAATGGATGACCATAGACTTTAACAAACCTTATAAAAAGACTGAAAAACGAACAACTACAGACCAATCACATGCCTACTATTGATGTAGAAAAAGTAGACAAATAGAAGAAAAATGCAAATCGATGTCTGACCAGAAGAATGTAAGGGACGTGGGAATGAGATCAAAGGAATATATGATCTCACTCTACCAGATAACACTCATTAGTATCTAAAATTGTGTCCAAATGGCGAAAATGGAATAAAACATACGACATTGCAAATTGTCACAATAATATGTACATTTGACTGTGATAATGATAATGATAATAATAATCCTTAAGGATGTTTTTATTCAAACAGATAACCCAATTCATGCCATATGACCTGATCTAGTAATATTCATGCTAAAGATTTGTTTCCGCAGGTCCGACGGATCACAGATTAGCCCTTACAGTGAGTAAAAAAAACTCGACCTTGACGGGGAACTGAGAAAGTTGTGGAACACGAAGATTACAGTCGTGACGTTCGTTACTGGGTGCCAGGCTGATCAGTCCCGATGAGCCGAGGGAAAAGGCTTGATGAATTGGAAAGTAGGGAAAGAGTGGTCACCATCTAGATGATAGCATTCGTGACAGCAGCTAGAATAATTAGAAGTTTGAACGTGGAGAATTGCTGTCCCTTAACCTCCAGTGTAAGCGTTGCGTTCTGTTTCGTCTTTGGATCTCCACGCTAATTGTTATGGTCCGGATATGGAATAACACAGATATATTACAAACAGGAATATATACGGAGAAGTAGAAAGTGTTAGTACGAACATTCAGGTTTAGTAGTAATTGTCTGAACGCGACTCTGTTTGGACTGCCTCTGACTCGACTGACTGATTCGCTCGCTCTGACTGACTGACAGACTTCTGATGGACTTCACTCCGGACTTCAGACTGAACTCCCTGCTTCCTCTTGAGGAGCAGTATTTATTACGTATGGAATAGTTCATTATGTTATTATGGGTAAGGTCCCATAACACTAATACATAAAACGGTATCATAAAGAATCATTTATTTTTTTATATTCTTTTTATTAAGAGTGGCAGTTTGGATTCTAAGAAGCAGAAGGAGGGATGACGTCACAGTAATGGATGTCGCATGTTAGCTCAAAGTGCCTCCTCGGGTGGTATTAGCCGATTACAAACCTGGGTATGGAGGCATATCGCCGCTTCAGAATTCTTGAAACCTCCTGGTGAATTCGCGCCGTTTTGGACTTATTCAAAAAACAAAGAAAAAGGTAATCTATCACTGTCAGAATAACCTGGTCCTGCCTACGCATTCTGTAACATAAGTCCTCACTTACTGCTGGCGCGAACACTCATATATAACTGTAATAATAATAACAACAATAACCACAAAATAATAATAATGATAACAACAACAACAACAATAATAATTACAATAATAATAATAATAATAGAAATAACAATAACGATTACAACACTTATAATAAGCACAAAAAATAATAAAAATAATAGCAATAATAATAGCAACAACAATAATAACAATAACAACAACAGCAATAATAATAACAACAGCTATAACAATAATAGCAACAACAATAATAATTAAAACAACAATAATAACAGCAAAAAATACAAGAACAATATTAACACTAACAAGACACCACCAATAATATTAACAACCAGTAGCATGGCCCGACGTTGCCCGGGCTTGATTAAAAAAATCGTACGTCTAATACAGCAATTGCTATCACTTGACTTAAATTATTTTTGCCCTTCCTTGCCTTTAAAGGAGTGCCCTTTGCCGAGCTGATGTTGCTACATGCCTTACTTCTTGCCTATCTTACCCTGAGAATTTTTTATAACCTCTATAACATTAAATCTGTTACGAAAAAAGAACTAAACAAAATGAACACAAAATGATCAGCTTTAAAAAAGGACTCGTAACTGGAAAAACCGAATGAAAAAGAATGTTAACAACAAATACTTTTTCACACACAACCCAGTTCTGCGGAATCAGAATCAACGTTGAGCCAATTGGAGTAAAGTGCCATGCAGATTTAAATTTTTCCTACTTGTGACGAATGCAGCTATCGATTTTTTTGCATGCTAGCATGCTAGTTAACATTCGTGTCAGTCAGCTGTTGGCTCTCACGCTGGCAAATAGAATCTTCCTGCCTATTCATGGCAGCCAGCTATAGGCTCTCACTCTGGCCAGTACAAAATGGCCGCACACTACATGAAAAATGCCGTAGAAGCATGAAAAAATCGATTATTTCCACTATCGATGGGAGTTGGGAAATGTAAAGTCGATCTTGTCCTTCCCGCTAACTTGGAGCATGCGCATGTAAATTTTGGTGTCGTTCATTCGTTACACACACATACACACACATATCTTGCCTTTTATAGATAGAGATAATGATAGTAATAATAATAATAATAATAATAATAATAATAATAAAAATTACAGCAGCAATAATAATTAAAACAACAACAAAACTACTACTACTACTACTAATTATAATGACAGCATCATTACCATTGCTTCCGATATATTACATTCTTCACTCTTTAAGTAAAATATTATTATATTAATATTTTAAAGGTTCGTACTAATATTATCACTATGATTAATAATAATAGTAATAATAATGATAATAATAATAGTAATAGTAATAATAATAGTATCCTTACAGTGATCATTATCTAATTCAATTTCTTTTCTGCCTTCAGTAATACTGATAAAAAATGACAAAAGTAATGGAAGACATGCTGTTAATAACACCTATAAAAATTTAAAATAAAATAACTTTATTTACATACAAACGCGAGTGCGCGTGCGTCCGCGCACACACACACACGCGCGTAACGGAATCAAATAAAACGTTAATAATCATTTTATCTTCTAGAGAGCGCACTTTCCAAAATTATTATTATGAAGTTTTTCAATTCTCTCCAATTATATTAATTTCAAATCTTTCGATTATTTATTCTCATTAATTTTATTAGGTTATCTCTAAATTCTCGAGTTAATCACTGCTTATCTCCCTTGCTTATGAATATTTTTTTGTTACTCTCCACTCCATATTGCCTGCGGTCGTACATCAAATTTTATCACTGTATTAAATCCTGGCATTTTTCTTGCTCTCCAGAATCACGTATTTCTGTACTCTATGATTTGGCTTCAGACTTTCTTTCACACAAACCAAATTACCGGTTCTATTTTCTTTCGCAATATAAACCGGTGTCGGCCGGAAAGTTACCTTCCATATCTTCAGGCAATGTTTGTGCCACGAAAAGAATATTGATCGATTTAGTAACAATTATTAAAACATTACTTGTTGTTAATTTGCTTTCGTTCATTTAGAAAGTTAATATTTGGCTAGTTGTACGTTGGGACTTTTATATAGAGACATATGCAACTGTATATTTTATACACTGTGTCGCTCCAGACATATTTTCTTGTCAGAATCCAACTTGCACATTTATAAGTCTACAATTTCTCTCTGCATTGAATATTGCTGTCATATCTGATCTGGTCTGGTGCTCTGGCTATATATCTCGAGTGTCTTTACACAATCCAAAGAAGGATGTGTAATGTTATCGGTCCTGACCTGACATTTTGACTTTATTCACTTTCCCACTTCTGCAATATGGCTTCCCTCCGTCTTTTCTATGAATATTTTCATGACATTTTGCACTGGAATGGTAAATAGGATTATACCTATTTTCATATGTTAAATAGAATAGATATAAAGAGTATAGTAAACTAAGGGACAGATAAGAAGATGACTACTAATCACGTATCGTAGAACAACACAATGTAACACTATGGCGTCGCCGATAGGATGTTTAAGTTGCTTGGATGAACCAGAATTCGTCGAGACTTGGATCCGGTGTTTTGCAGCCCAAGCTAGGACTAAAAGATTGAAAGACAAACAGGTAAAAGGGGGGGGGTGTGGAGAAAATTAAATAATTGACCTCTTTCTAGCCTCGACAGGTTGTGAAGCTATAATGAAAAATTTCTGTCTACCCGAAACAGTTGAAGAATTTGACTTTCGTCAAAATTTCAGAAATTATAAAAATAAGTTGTAAAACTTAAAAAAGAAACTTTCATAGCTGAAAGAACCAAATTTATGCCCATTAAGCAGAAACAAGATAATTTAATTATGCAATATATTCACAAATTAAGTGGAATTAGCAGATTCTGCGAATTTGAGAAACTTGGAAGTTGATATTTGAACAACTGAAGATGAAATGAGACCAAGATCTTCATTAAAAAGAACAGAACATGAACCTTAAGAGTGAGAGGATGAAAGCGGTTTTAGAAGAAGTTCAAGAATAACGAAAGGTATTAAAACTTTTCAGTTCAAGGAGGTGTACTGGTTTGGTAAATAGGATTGTACCTATTTGCCTATGTCAAGTAGAAGAGATATAAAGTGTCTACTAAACTAAGAGACAGACAAGACTACTGATCACGTGTCGTACAACAACACAATACAACACAGTTACTGTAATGAGTTTTCTTCCTTGGTGCTCCGATTGTTTGAATTTGAGCGTACTACTAGGTCTCATGGCTTTACTGTTGAAATAGATGAGAACTAGTTGTCAATCTAGTATTACTCTTAAATTCATGGTCGAGAGCAACATCGCCGTACGGGAGACAAACCCTGTTCACCAGACTTTTCTCCATGTGACTTTTTCTTTTCCCCAAGTTCAAGGGGATCATCATGGGGACCACTTTTGAAGGCCTGCAAGCCATTAAGAAGGCCATAACGACTCAGCCGAGGGGCATCCAAGAAGAATCCTTTCAGCAGTGCATAAAAACGTGGCAGAGAAGTATGGGAAAATGCATTAGACTCAAGAGGGTTACTTTGAAGGGGAAACCCTGTAGTTTGTTGTTTGGAATTAAAATAATTTTTTGTGACACCATTCCCTTTAATTTTCAGATAGAACTCGTAATCTCGCATTATTATGTTTTGTAAGCGTCAATGTATCCCATAGATAATTCACTCTCATGATTGCAAAATCAGAAAACCAGACGTACTTATATGCAAAGGTTTTCAGAACTATATATATATATATATATATATATATATATATATATATATATATATATATATATATATTAAGTTATCTCAAACGGAGCTTCCTTCGCGCCACTGTAGAGTCGGTTTTAATGTATGGTGCATTTGGAAATTAGCTAAAATCATAGAGTCTAAGCTTGATGGCACCTACACTTGGATGTTGTTTGCTATACTTAACATCTCTTGGAGACAACATCCAAGTAAATCGTAGCTCTATGGACCTATCCCTGATGTTTCTATAATCTTACATGAACTCAGAATGCGCTTTGCAGGGACCTTGCTGCCGAGCAAGACAAGAAGTTGCGATTGCTCTACAGCTCTGGACACTTGACTATGGCGCAAGACGGTTTGGCTGCCCAGCAACCACCTAAAATGACCCACTATGTAATGCTACAATAATGACCTTGCGAGTTTAATGCAGGACTGTGAGGGTTGGCGTGAACGATTAATTAATGTTCGAGTTAGCCCCACTGAATTAAAAAAAATAACAATATAGAGCATAGTTCTGATTGGGAACAGGCATTTGGATAACATGTCCACACATTTTTTTTAATGATCTTAAACGGTGTATTTAATTAGGATAAGCACTCTGAGTAGACATAGTTCAAAGGACAAGAAAGCGTTTGATCGGCTAAATTCATTTTTAGCGCCCAAATTTCTAGTTGTCATCTTTTGAAGGAAATTCCGGTTTTAGAGGAAAATGAAAATGAGTACCATTGTATTTTAGTGCCGATTTCATTTGTATTTGTTGTAATGGTGTTCTTTACATTCACTTAGCCTTAGGAAAGGTATAAATCTATCTCACCCCCCAAGCTATGGGTTGGATAGCAAGACAGACTGGGTCTTATAGTCTTGATTGGCAATCTGTCTACAGAAAGAAACGGCAACCCATTGTCGAAAAAATCTTCTACCTAGTCTGTCATGACTCGAAAGAGTGATTGACGCCCAGTCGAGAATCACGCATGGAACTTAGCTTATTGATACGGAAGAACTTCAGCTTGAGTACCGTTTATCGGGTACATGATCCTGGAGTTCGACAAGGACTGAAATGAAACGGTTGCCTGAATAGAATAAGAGGAATTGACTTATCACAATATTTTGACAGGAACATCTCAAGACTCACTGAAGAATCAAATCCCCATAATTGAACTATTGTTACTATTTTCTACACCGTTTATATTCGTGTGAAACGACTTCCTTATCGATGGCGGATCTAGGAAATAAATAAATTGGTGAGCTTGTCGTTATTCTTAGGTTTTCCTTGAATTCATTCTTCGCCACAGTAATTCTGAGCTGCACGCGGGTTTATCAATTCTATTGAGTCAACAGTGTGACCGGTAAACAATAGTCAACTCGAATTGTTTTGGAACACAATGCAAGCAAGACTTCAGGAATTCAACAATCTATCACCCCACCAATCAGTTTAGCTATACTCATTTTTCTGCCAAGAAAAAATGTATTTTTGACAATCGGGGAAATGTAATTTAACTCGTATTTTTGCAATTTGAGTCCAAGATTCGTTAGTTTTAGATGTTTCAACCTTCCTGTTTGGAGAATTAGTATCTGGTTGACAGAAATCTGAGCCCCAAATATAGAAATACAAGAACGCTCTTAAAAGAACTTTCGTCTCCTGTGGAATCAACTGCTGTCAATTGGGAAACTGAGGCAGCTGAGAGTCTGTTTTTTTAATATTAGGTTGGTGCAAAAATAATGACGTAATAACGTCGTTTTTTGACGTATTTTTTAACGCAAAAAAACGACATTATTACGTCATTATTTTTGCATCAACCTAAGAGTTATCTGGTTCAACATTTATTTTTTGTCAGTTCTACTGAAAATTCCTACATTAATTTTTTTTTCAGGTTATTTAAAGTCAGAAAATATTAGGTTGGTGCAAAAATAATGACGTAATAATGTCGTTTTTTGACGTTAACGTCAAAAAACGACATTATTACGTCATTATTTATGCACCAACCTAATAATTTTAGATTGCAAGAATTAGGTGATAATAATGGTTTACTGATACAAATTCTACTAATTAACCCGTAGCTGGAGAGAGAATAGATGGATTATACCTTTCTCATGGGTATTTGCGTGTAAGTGGATACAACGAACTTGACTGGAATTAGAACTCGGCGCTGCGATTTCTAATCCTGAGTCGTTATCCACCGCACGATCCGCATATTCAAGCTTACAGCACTTTCTATTTTCAAGTGGTCACCCATCTACATACTGACCAGGATCGACGTTGCTTAATTTCGGTGATCGTACGGTGTTTCAACGTGATATGACCGCAAATACCTCACCAGATATGAGAAATACTTACTTGATAAAATAAAACCATGCAGCTATATGCTGCCAACACAAATCACCGATTTCTCTATTGTTCCCTTAATAAATCTGATAAACATGCTTCTTTACTTGATGTGTTCCTCGCCTCCTCTCCTAGTTCTTTCCTAGTTTTGCAACGCTGTCCTCTTGGCAATTCGGATCACTCTGTAGTATGTACTGATATTTTGTTTCAAACATTGATTAGACAGGAATCGCCTATTCACAAGACCTCCTTCTGCTGCCAGCATGCTGATTGGGATTCACTTCGTGACTTTCTTCGAGACGCTCCTTGGATTGATATTTCTAGCCTTCTTATTATGAATTGTGCTAGTGAGGTTTACTCTTGGGTCAAAGCCGGCATATATGCTTTTGCGCCTTCCCAGAAATACCAGGTAAAAATCTTCTCCATGGTTCACACTGAACTGTTCAGTCGCTATACCACACAGGAATCATTTTTTCTGCGATACCAGGATGACAGTTCCGATCACAACAAACACCTATTCTTGGTTGCACGTAATTAATGTAAACGTGTCCTCGAAGGAGCTTTGTTTGCTGATAGAATGAGACACCGTATTGTGTCGAACAACTTTGCATCACGTGACTACTGGCGACACTGTACTAGTGTATTAAATAAATGTTTTCTATTCCCCCCCTTTCCAATCAATTTGAGGTGTTAACATCTGCAGATAAAGTATAATGTTTCGCTGGTAAATTCTCTTTAAACGCTGCTTATGACTTATGTGGAAAATCATTGCTTGACAAGTATCTGTTGCGGGATATACATATAATCCCTTCCAGTGTTTCTTCTCTCATCTCTAATCTGGATCCTCACAAAGCATGTGGACTGGTGATATCACTAAAATAGTCCTTAAAAATGTGATCCCGAGATGACCCCTGTACTCTTTAAATTGTATAATAAAATCCTCGCTACCTCCTCCTTGTTGCTTTCCTGCTTGTTTGACAACCTGATCTGTTGCTCCAGTCACTTATGTGAACCGTCCGACCTTTCTAACTATAGAGCCTATTAGGCTTCTACCTCTTTTTGGCAAACTACTAGATGCACTAATCATCGTTGAATTGGTTAAGCGTCTCACATCGCAGAACCTTTTTCAGGCACGCAATATGGCTTTGGTTTTTCTAGGTCAACCACTGATGTATTAACGATTATTGCAAAAAATGTCTATCAAGCTTTAGATAAGAATGGTGAGGCTCGGGCTGTTGCCTGAGTAATCTCGAATGTGTTCGATATGATTTGGCATACCGGTCACAAGGTGAAATTTATTAAGAGACAGAAAAAAAACTTCGTTGGAGACAAAAGAAAATTTGATCAACTTTTATTTAATATCTGATATCCCATATGACAAAGAACACGGGGAAATCAACTCACGGGTAAACAGTGTAGACGTTTTAAGAAAAACTGGATTTGTAAAGAAACATATTCTTACAATTTGAAAGAGACAGCATATAATTCTGGGACACCCAATGAGGAAAATAGGCTCGGAGAAATTAACACTTCCAAGATTTCTGAAGGAAAGAGAAACTGGGTGAAACAGCGGGAAACCTATTTAACGGGTCTTTGTGAATGATAAAGCGTTAAAAGTTCCTTAGAGCAATAAAAGAAACGAAGTTGTGGAGAACCATGAATATCCACGTTCACATAAAAAAAAGTAAAAGGCAAAAATAAAATATTAAAAAATTTGAAAAAAAAATGAAGTTGTAAGATGAGAGAAAAAGTTTCAACTAAAAAAATATCGCCATCACAAGATCTCTGTCCATTATTACAGCCGCTTTTTTAAATTAGTGGGTGGGATTAATATTTTCTTTCCTTAGAATCGGACAATAACAATCTTTTTCGCCTTTTCTGAGAACCGTTTCGACTGGAATTCGGATCACCTTAATGAAAATTTGACCATGACAAATGTTTTTTTTGAATGACATTAAGATCTCTTGGCAGTTGAGAATAAAACCTAAAAGACTTTCAGTCAGCGTATGTGAATGTCCAAATTTGTCTAATATATTTTGCAAATAAATATTGAATATATGCGATGATCTCGTTTTTTATTGCAACGAGATGTTGTATATATACATAGAGTTATAAGTGAACCAATAAGTAGATATTTATTCCTATGACGTTATGGTGTTACGCTGCTATATAGTGATCGATATTCTCTGATGTTTTAGTGTTAGTACGTGTACAGAAATGTGACATATAACAGTTTAATTATTCTAATTGAAGTGTAATTATATATAATTAATTAATTAAGTGTAATTACACACACACACACACATATATATTATAATTTACTTAAAAATTAACTGTTAAAGCTATTATGTTTTTTAATGTTTTATCTAACTTTAATTTATATAATTGCAATTTTTTTATAATTACAATTTAAATATTTTAAAACCATTGCTTTTATATATATTTAAAAACATTGTTACTATAATCATAACTAACCTTATTTATTTTTGGTTGTATTTTTCTTATATGGCGGGCCTCAAGTATTTATGTGTGTAATTATTTTGCTATTTAAGCATAAATAGATGAAAAATATTTAGTTAAACAAGAAAAAACGGTATACACCTATATTTTGAAAACATAAGAAAACTCCAAGATATTCGAAAAAAAAAGAAGGTAAAAAGAACAGGGGGTGAGTATAAGGGGACAAGAAAATAATGAAATGGTGAAATAAACATGGCATTCTAAACATGCACGCATACATACACGTACAGGCGTACACACACATACATACACACATACACACACATAGTGAATAAAAATTAAGCTAACACCAATAACAAGCGCATAAATATTTTTTAAATTAATATAAAAATAACGAAAATGAGAAAATCGGCAGTTAATTGTTGATATCTCCTGACGAGTGAAATGAACGATTGCAAAATAGTTTCATCTATGAAACTCTGGAGTCGGGGTGCTGAATAGAACATTAAGTAGTTAAGTGACAATTTTTTTTCTTAATCCCCCCCATATATATATATATATATATATATATATATATATATATATATATATATATATATATATATATATATATATATATATATATATGCCGGGTGTACAACAAAATTGAACAAATCCTGTAACCGAATGGGATAATTCTGTAACCGAATGGGAACACTAAGCTAATTGAGTTTCTTTTTTCTAGGTTTTCAGATAAGACGTTTAGCCCTGTTGATACCATTTGTCGAAAGAATCACTGAAAAATCCTTTGAGTTATTAAAGTAGAAAGAGAACAGGTTAAAATCGTTTTGTGTATTTCCTATTCTCTTCCAAACTGAGCAATGGTGAGAGGAAAAAAGATCATTTTAGCTTTCAGTAATGGTATCAACCTTTATACTCTGGCTTCCATCTTCAAAGTTCATTCAAGAGCCATCAAGAGAACGGTGAATAAGTTTAAAAATGAGAAAACAGTAGAGAGGAAAAATAGATCAGTTGGTCACAAGAGGAAGAGGGATCATCATTTAAACTTACAGCAAAGATATCAATTCGAAAAGATCCAACTCAACCCATGAGACGTTTGGCGCGTGAGAGAGGTGTTTTAGCTATGAGAATCCAAAGATCAGTGAAAAAGAGACTTGAAAATGAAATCTAAAGTGAAACGTGTGGGACAGGAAATTAGAAGGTAAGAGAGGCGAATATAATCTCGAATGTTTGAAAATGATCCTGAAATTATATATATATATATATATATATATATATATATATATATATATATATGAACTTTATTTCAATCCTTCATAAGCTTCCGTTCCTTAGCAGCGATTAATTAATAATGAACATGTCATTTTTGTTTATGATCGATTTCATCACGATTCTTCTGTTAAGCTTGGAGAGTAATTAAAAATTCGAATTGTTCAATTTAAAGTCCAATAGTGTTATAAAACATCGGGGAATTCCAGTAAGATATCTTTAATCATTTCTAACATACAACGGTCGTACCCTTAACATCAAACGGAAAAATTTAAGAATGCTATAAAAGCTCAATAAAAAATAATCAAAATTTTCTCATCAGTTATATTAAACGAAACATATTGGAATAGATATATATATATATATATATATATATATATATATATATAATATTCTATATATATATATATATATATATATATATATATATGATACAAATATTGTTTTTAGTTATGTTATTTCTGTTTGAAGTACATTTTTTTAATAGGCTTCGATAACTTTAACACGTTGTTTGATTGATAATCTTTCCATGGTTGAGATTCCCAAAGACTAAAGTTATTAAATCTGAAAGAAAAAGAAAAAAATCATTAGACGCTTAAACTTAATTCACATTTAAAATCGGTTCAAGTTATTGGAACACACACACACACACACACGCACACACACACACACAATATATATATATATATATATATATATATATATATATATATATATATATATATATATATATATATATATATGTATGTATATATATATATATATATATATATATATATATATATATATATTATAATAATATTTTTTGTTTAAAAATATGATTCCTTCGCTACATAAGAGTTCTCATGTTTCAAAAACGTGAGCCGAAATCATCCAAATAATTAATAAAATTAAGTTGGATTGAGGTGTTTAGTCACGTTTCATCTTCAAGCGAAATTTTAGGAATAAGCTATCTCTCGGTTTACGTGTATTTTTACAGAATTTGTTATTGTGGGAGTGGCTATACTATTTTCATTCTTTAAGTGGTCAGGGAGTTAATTCTTATCAGTAGATTCATCATCCTCTGAGAGGTTCTGCTAAGGTTGGGTAGGGTATCCATTTCAAGGCTAATGTTTACGGTCATCCCTTAGTTGGTTCCCAGTGAAGGATATTTTTATGGCGCGCCAACAGTCGTTCTGTGTCTGGAGAATTGTCTCTTATTCTTGTCTATCTGATTATCTATTTATTTATTTGTTTATTTAAGTGGGTGTTTAATATACAGATCGCTTTGCATTGAATTTCGGTTTTTTTTTTTTTTTTTTTTTTTTTTTTTTATGACGACAAAAAAGGGGTTTTTTCTATTTAAGGGTTTGGCTGAGCTTTTTAGAATTTTACTTAGCTATGTTTTTTTTTTTTTTTTATGCTAATTATCTAATGCGAAAGTCTGTTGATGTCGGCAAAAAACCGTTAACTCCTGCCTATGGTTTAATAATTTTTCATTATTTAGGAATTTAATGATGTGTAGTTTTTCCTGTAAGCATAAGAGGCATGGGTCATCCCAGGTTTTACAGGTTCTTGCTCTATTTACTATTTTCCATTTTACTTTTGGTGTTTTATTCGTTTCCTTTAGGTGCCAGAAATATTGGGATAGAGATGTCTGATTTCTATTTTGAATATTGTTGAAAGAGCTCTTGTGTTGTCTCCATCTAATTTTAAAATTATTCTTTGTTGATCCTATGTATATCCTATCAGTGTTAGGGCTCTCAATGGATGAGATAGTGCATTGGTATACCACGGATTTTGTGAGGCATTTATTTTCTAACGGGCAGTTTTTAGGGTTTCTACAATCGCATAATTTTTCGTTATTTTTATCTAGTTTTAGTTTATGTGTTTTATTACTGTTTTGGTATGCGTGTTTTTCTAGGATTTTCTTATTGTGTCTTTTTATGATTCTTTCTATATTTTCAGTGCAGCTGTAACTTAGTTTCAATGTGTTTTTGTTAAAGATGTTGCTAAGTTTGCTATTAGTGGGAAAGTGCTTTTCAATTAAAGCTAGGAACTTATGGCCTAGTTTGGTGCTGACCATTTGGTTGTACGGTGGGGTATACCAGATGATTTTTCTTTTCCTGTTTCTCTTATTATTGGTACTAACGTTTCTATAGGTTATGTCAAAGTTTTTGTATCCGCTGTTTTTCAGGGCTGTGTTGTAAAAACTACTGTGCTGTTGGAATATTTCTTTATTTGCTGAGTTCATACTTATTCTTTTCTCTATTGATGTGGGTATATGCTTAATTATAGATGGGGGGTGGTTTGACTTAGGATGTACGTACAAGGGATTAGTGTTAGGTTTTCTGTAAGGTAGGTGAACGTTGTTAGTTAAGTCTAGGGTTACGTCTAGGAAGTTTACTTTTTTTAATTTAGTGTTGACTATTGTTTTTAAATTTAGTTTCCCGAATTCATTGTAAATTACCTTTCTAATTTTCTCTGTTTTAAAGCTTGTGGAGCTCCTCACTACCATGAGCCCGTCATCTCTGTACAGCCCGATGTCCGCCACGTCCAGTTCACGGTGGGCGGTTAGGTTGTACAGTATAAATAGACCTACAATATCAAAAGACCTCTTCACGACTGCCCTGGAGTTTGCTACGGTATATACAGACTTAACTGAAGAAGAAACAAACATTATTCTCAATGCAAAGAAATCTGTCCTCATCCATAATGGGGACCAGTGGATAAAAAACACCAATGACAACTTTGACATTACCATGGGATCTCTAGACTCTGCAGAATCTTCGGACCTTGTAGGTCTATTTATACTGTACAACCTAACCGCCCACCGTGAACTGGACGTGGGGGACATCGGGCTGTACAGAGATGACGGGCTCATGGTAGTGAGGAGCTCCACAAGCTTTAAAACAGAGAAAATTAGAAAGGTAATTTACAATGAATTCGGGAAACTAAATTTAAAAACAATAGTCAACACTAAATTAAAAAAAGTAAACTTCCTAGACGTAACCCTAGACTTAACTAACAACGTTCACCTACCTTACAGAAAACCTAACACTAATCCCTTGTACGTACATCCTAAGTCAAACCACCCCCCATCTATAATTAAGCATATACCCACATCAATAGAGAAAAGAATAAGTATGAACTCAGCAAATAAAGAAATATTCCAACAGCACAGTAGTTTTTACAACACAGCCCTGAAAAACAGCGGATACAAAAACTTTGACATAACCTATAGAAACGTTAGTACCAATAATAAGAGAAACAGGAAAAGAAAAATCATCTGGTATACCCCACCGTACAACCAAATGGTCAGCACCAAACTAGGCCATAAGTTCCTAGCTTTAATTGAAAAGCACTTTCCCACTAATAGCAAACTTAGCAACATCTTTAACAAAAACACATTGAAACTAAGTTACAGCTGCACTGAAAATATAGAAAGAATCATAAAAAGACACAATAAGAAAATCCTAGAAAAACACGCATACCAAAACAGTAATAAAACACATAAACTAAAACTAGATAAAAATAACGAAAAATTATGCGATTGTAGAAACCCTAAAAACTGCCCGTTAGAAAATAAATGCCTCACAAAATCCGTGGTATACCAATGCACTATCTCATCCATTGAGAGCCCTAACACTGATAGGATATACATAGGATCAACAAAGAATAATTTTAAAATTAGATGGAGACAACACAAGAGCTCTTTCAACAATATTCAAAATAGAAATCAGACATCTCTATCCCAATATTTCTGGCACCTAAAGGAAACGAATAAAACACCAAAAGTAAAATGGAAAATAGTAAATAGAGCAAGAACCTGTAAAACCTGGGATGACCCATGCCTCTTATGCTTACAGGAAAAACTACACATCATTAAATTCCTAAATAATGAAAAATTATTAAACCATAGGCAGGAGTTAACGGTTTTTTGCCGACATCAACAGACTTTCGCATTAGATAATTAGCATAAAAAAAAAAAAAAAACATAGCTAAGTAAAATTCTAAAAAGCTCAGCCAAACCCTTAAATAGAAAAAACCCCTTTTTTGTCGTCATAAAAAAAAAAAAAAAAAAAAAAAAAAAAACCGAAATTCAATGCAAAGCGATCTGTATATTAAACACCCACTTAAATAAACAAATAAATAAATAGATAATCAGATAGACAAGAATAAGAGACAATTCTCCAGACACAGAACGACTGTTGGCGCGCCATAAAAATATCCTTCACTGGGAACCAACTAAGGGATGACCGTAAACATTAGCCTTGAAATGGATACCCTACCCAACCTTAGCAGAACCTCTCAGAGGATGATGAATCTACTGATAAGAATTAACTCCCTGACCACTTAAAGAATGAAAATAGTATAGCCACTCCCACAATAACAAATTCTGTAAAAATACACGTAAACCGAGAGATAGCTTATTCCTAAAATTTCGCTTGAAGATGAAACGTGACTAAACACCTCAATCCAACTTAATTTTATTAATTATTTGGATGATTTCGGCTCACGTTTTTGAAACATGAGAACTCTTATGTAGCGAAGGAATCATATTTTTAAACAAAAAATATTATTATAATATAAGCTCTACTTCTGTATGGAGCACTGTTTTTTAAAAATAAAAACAAAAATACTAAGGAACCCCGGATTATGCACCCAACGTGTTCTTTTCTATTTTCTGCATACCTGCACAAGGATATATATATATATATATATATATATATATATATATATATATATATTGTTTAAACTTGCTATATTTATAGGGGGATTGCTCAATATCGAATATAGACCATATGTAAGTATACACAATATGGACATATAAAGAAAGGCTGCCCGGTTCATGCCTTAAGCCATCGTCACAACAACGCGATAGAATGTGGCGTCAATTAAAGTAATAAAGTTAGTATCAAATAATCTTTCTTGTAAAGCGGAAATTTATTGCATTATTCCCTAAGATCGCATCAGTCGTATAAACTGACAGTCATCAGGCCTGCGCTGATTTCCGTGTTTGCACTGCTTCCGTCTCTCAAATCTCCCAGGCTCACATACATCATATATATATTAATGGATAAGCCTAATAATGACAAACACTTTTATTTTAAAATCTACAAATGTCATTACTCAGAAGGTACTAGAATGTTCATGAACCATGTGTGTGTGTGCGTGAGTGTATGTGTATATACAAGGGTCCGATGGGTAAATTGTTTTTGATTTTGCGCATGCGCGTTGTTTGTTTTAGATTTTGTCGACTGCGTAATATAGTCGGTCAGTTGGGCACCGTCTGTAAGAAAAAAACCACCCTGATGCAATTTGCTCTCCCAGAAATTTGGAAACGGCATGTTGTTCTTCTTGGCATTCGCGCTGGAAGTGCCAACACGAACATTTCAAAGTGTTTGGGTGTCAATGTGAGGACAGTGAAGAGGATTCAGTAAGAATTGGATGACTCTAATTGTGATTACGAAAATACGGCAGCTCGTAAAACTCACTCTGATCGTTCTGATAAGAAAAGTACTCTCGAATTTGTTGCCGAGGGCCTCAGATTCAACACAGAAGCCTATACCAAGTGCCTCGAGGGAGTAGTTCTATCTTCGAATTAGCAAGGGTAAATCCTCTTGCATGTCTGGAATTGTGTTCGAAATAAAGTCACTATAGACAAGTCTTGTAAGGCGTGCTGGGAGAATATATGGACCTGCCAGAAAGTCATCTACAATTCCAGCCCACAAATTAATCATAAATAGGTACTAATGTATAGCCGGTATTGTATCATGGGGATTCCAATCCACCCACAAATGCTGGTTGTGTAAATGTTGCCTCACCAGTAAACAAAACAAAACAGATTAACAACGGGTCGACAGTTTGTGCAATAAACCATCGGCAAAAGTTCTCCTGTGGTGAGTGATCAGAGGGTGAAAGACCCAGCACATGTTGCAAATGGTACCATGACACGCTGCTTCCATCCATTGCTGTCGTTCATTGCATTTGGAAGCTCATTCAGTCTGCATCTAATGTCTTCTATCAGATGGTCAATGTACATCTTCTTTGGTCGACCGTGTGTTGTTTTCGATGGGATAGTTTCCAGGGAAGAACTTTTCCAGCCAGTTCTTTTTTTGCTACGCTAACAGACCATCAAATCTTAGTCTTTGCTGGCGTATCCTTTTGCTGATGGAAGGTATGTTGCCATAGAGCTCTTTGTTGGATAATCTTTCCAGGATTTGTTTAGTGCTGCTCGAATCATTCATGTGTAAACACAATCTAATCACTTTTCCAGTTTGGCTGTTAGTGTCCAGCTTAAGGTGCAATATACAAGAAGAGACTCTATTGTACTGAAAAAAGTTTCTCTTCAGTTTGTCCAGTAGATTGATTTCCGGATTTTGTTCATTTCATTAAGCGCCCTATCCCCAGGCTTTTCATAATCTGATGTTGACATGATTCTCAGTGGAGGCAATATAGATACCTAGGTACTTGAAGTCGCCTACTTGCTTGGTGTTTTCTCCGTTCAGACTTTTCATATCTGTCGATGTATCTTGATTCAGGCAGATTTACCAGCATTGACATACAGTCCAATCTCCTGGACTACATTTTCGATGTTGTGAAGGAGTGTCGTTGCGACTTTTAGATGGTCGGCCAGAATCACTAGCTCGTTAGCATAGTCAGCTTCAGTGATCTTCTCTGCTTTTTCGTTTGGTGAGAATGAAGCCAAGCTGCTAGGGCTTTTCTCAGCACATAGTCAAGACAGATGATGAAGAGAAAAGACGCAAATGTGTCTTCCTTAAGGACTCCTGCAGTAATATATAAAAAAACTGTATCCATCAGCTGAGCGTATCATGGAATGGGAATCTCTATCTATAAAAGACAGGATGTGTGTGTGTGTGTGTGTGTGTGTAACGAATGAACGGTCGCAATTTTCGACGGATTCGCACCAAAATTTACATGCACATACTCCAAGTTAGCGGGAAGGCCAAGACCGACTTTGCATTTCCCAACTCCCATCGATAGTGGAAATAATCGATGTTTTCATGCTTCTACGGCAGTTTTCATGTAGTTTGCGGTCATTTTCTACTGGCCAGAGTGAGAGCCTATAGCTGGCTGCCAAGAATAGGCAGGAAGATTCTATTGGCCAGCGTGAGAGCCAACTGCTGACTGACACGAATGTTAACTAGCATGCTAGCATGCAAAAAAAAAAAAATAAAAAATAAAAATCGATAGCTGCATTCGTCACAAGTGGGAAAAATTTAAATCTGCATGGCACTTTACTCCAATTGGCTCATTCGTTTGCTTAACGTTAATTCTGATTCCGCAGAATTGAGTTGGGTGTGAAAAAGTATTTGTTGTTAACATTCTTTTTTCATTCGGTTTTTCCAGTTACGAGTTCTTTTTTAAAGCTTATCGTTTTGTGTTCATTTTGTTTAGTTCTTTTTTCGTAACAGATTTAATGTTCAGTATAGAGCTTAGAAAAAATTCGCAATTTGAGAAGTAAGGCATGAAGTAAGGCATGTAGCAACATCAGCACGGTAATGGGCACTCCTTTAAAGGCAAGGAAGGGCAAAAATATTTAAAGTCAAGTGATAGCGATTGCTGTATGAATCGTACGATTTTTGAATCAAGCACGGGCAACGTCGGGCCATGCTACTAGTATATATATAATCCCTCTTTAGGTATAGGCAGGAGAATTTTACAGGTGTCAGTTAAAGATTTGACCATTGCATAAAATTTCCAAATTGAAACAAAATTACGATAATCAATCAACGAAACTTTAGAGAGGCATTGTTATATTGAAAAGTTTTAAATGCCAATGAGGAAATGACTTGGTTATCGAGTAACAAGGCTTCCATACATGCTATATTTATTCTTTCTTGCTACCAAAAATCTCTGAATATTATACCAGGTCATGAATATTAATGATGTAATGAATTTCTAGATTTTTTTAAATATAGGCGCGATTAATGAGAGAAAAAAATAAATAAAAAACACGTTTTTGTAAGTTGTTTTAAATTTAAAAAATTTAATTTAAAAGTAATCTTAAAAGTAAAAATATCAATGTAAATTATTTTTTTGTTTTTATATAATAAAGGTTTACAAAGGTATAAAAATTAAAAACCAAAATTAAAAAGTAGATAAATAAAGCAGTATCTTATATTATTTAAATTTTAAATTTGTGGATTACGGATATAATTACAACCTTATTTTCTTTTTCAAGTAAAAAAATGTTATAATTTATCAGCGAACTAAACTTTAAAGCATATAAAAATTATTGGCAATCTAGAATCAAATCCGTAAGACTTAACGAAGAATGTTAGTATTTACGGAAAGTGGTTTCTATTCTAATCTACTTCTGTTTTTAAAAGGAAACATTTAACTAAACAGTACCTGATACAGAAAAGAGAAACTTTTATTGACTTTCAATAATTAGTTGAATTTTTTTGTTATGACCGTGTCATGCATTCAAATACAAATCTTTATGACCGTGTCAAGCATTCAAATTCAAATCTTTATGACCGTGTCAAGCATTCAAATTCAAATCTTTATGACCGTGTCATGCATTCAAATTCAAATCTTTATGACTGTGTCACGCATTCAAATACAAATCTTTATGACCGTGTCATGCATTCAAATACAAATCTTTATGACCGTGTCAAGCATTCAAATTCAAATCTTTATGACCGTGTCACGCATTCAAATTCAAATCTTTATGACCGTGTCACGCATTCAAATACAAATCTTTATGAACATGTCATGCATTCAAATACAAATCTTTATGACCGTGTCATGCATTCAAATACAAATCTTTATGACCGTGTCAAGCATTCAAATTCAAATCTTTATGACCGTGTCACGCATTCAAATTCAAATCTTTATGACCGTGTCACGCATTCAAATACAAATCTTTATGACTGTGTCACGCATTCAAATACAAATCTTTATGACCGTGTCATGCATTCAAATTCAAATCTTTATGACCGTGTCATGCATTCAAATTCAAATCTTTATGACCGTGTCACGCATTCAAATTCAAATCTTTATGACCGTGTCACGCATTCAAATACAAATCTTTATGACCGTGTCATGCATTCAAATACAAATCTTTATGACCATGTCAAGCATTCAAATTCAAATCTTTATGACCGTGTCACGCATTCAAATACAAATCTTTATGACTGTGTCACGCATTCAAATTCAAATCTTTATGACCGTGTCACGCATTCAAATACAAATCTTTATGACCGTGTCATGCATTCAAATACAAATCTTTATGACCATGTCAAGCATTCAAATTCAAATCTTTATGACCGTGTCACGCATTCAAATACAAATCTTTATGACCGTGTCACGCATTCAAATTCAAATCTTTATGACCGTGTCACGCATTCAAATACAAATCTTTATGACGGTGTCACGCATTCAAATTCAAATCTTTATGACAGTGTCACGCATTCAAATACAAATCTTTATGACCGTGTCATGCATTCACATTCAAATCTTTATGACCGTGTCACGCATTCAAATACAAATCTTTATGACCGTGTCATGCATTCAAATACAAATCTTTATGACTGTGTCACGCATTCAAATTCAAATCTTTATGACCGTGTCATGCATTCAAATACAAATCTTTATGACCGTGTCATGCATTCAAATACAAATCTTTATGACCCTGTCACGCATTCAAATTCAAATCTTTATGACTGTGTCACGCATTCAAATACAAATCTTTATGACCGTGTCATGCATTCAAATACAAATCTTTATGACCGTGTCAAGCATTCAAATTCAAATCTTTATGACCGTGTCACGCATTCAAATACAAATCTTTATGACCGTGTCATGCATTCAAATACAAATCTTTATGACCGTGTCAAGCATTCAAATTCAAATCTTTATGACCGTGTCAAGCATTCAAATTCAAATCTTTATGACCGTGTCATGCATTCAATTTCAAATCTTTATGACCGTGTCAAGTATTCAAATTCAAATCTTTATGACCGTGTCACGCATTCAAATACAAATCTTTATGACTGTGTCACGCATTTAAATACAAATCTTTATGACCGTGTCATGCATTCAAATTCAAATCTTTATGACCGTGTCACGCATTCAAATTCAAATCTTTATGACCGTGTCACGCATTCAAATACAAATCTTTATGACCGTGTCACGCATTCAAATACAAATCTTTATGACCGTGTCATGCATTCAAATACAAATCTTTATGACCGTGTCACGCATTTAAATACAAATCTTTATGACCGTGTCAAGCATTCAAATTCAAATCTTTATGACCGTGTCACGCATTCAAATTCAAATCTTTATGACCGTGTCACGCATTCAAATTCAAATCTTTATGACCGTGTCACGCATTCAAATACAAATCTTTATGACCGTGTCATGCATTCACATTCAAATCTTTATGACCGTGTCACGCATTCAAATACAAATCTTTATGACCGTGTCATGCATTCAAATTCAAATCTTTATGACCGTGTCATGCATTCAAATACAAATCTTTATGACCGTGTCATGCATTCAAATACAAATCTTTATGACCCTGTCACGCATTCAAATTCAAATCTTTATGACTGTGTCACGCATTCAAATACAAATCTTTATGACCGTGTCATGCATTCAAATACAAATCTTTATGACCGTGTCATGGATTCAAATTCAAATCTTTATGACCGTGTCACGCATTCAAATTCAAATATTTATGACCGTGTCACGCATTCAAATACAAATCTTTATGACCATGTCATGCATTCAAATACAAATCTTTATGACCATGTCATGCATTCAAATTCAAATCTTTATGACCGTGTCATGCATTCAAATACAAATCTTTATGACCGTGTCATGCATTCAAATACAAATCTTTATGACCGTGTCATGCATTCAAATTCAAATCTTTATGACTGTGTCACGCATTCAAATTCAAATCTTTATGACTGTGTCACGCATTCAAATTCAAATCTTTATGACCGTGTCATGCATTCAAATACAAATCTTTATGACCGTGTCACGCATTCACATTGAAATCTCGGGTAATTTTTTTAATTTGATTTTTTTTTAACCAGAGAAATAAAATTTTCAAACACTAATATATCTGTAACCTATTTGATATATTTCAACTATTGTTCTAAACTAGATTATTATAGATGCTATTATAGGCATGACGTTTCGGTTATGTACCAATGGACACGACCAGGTCTCCTTTACGTCAGCTGACATAGGATATCAATTATGTTAATTATTGCATACCTTTGTCTTTGAAATGCACTCTACTGTTCTTTGTTACTAAACAAGACTATTATTTCCCACACTGATTGAATACGGCCACAATATAACAGTAACATTCATTAAACAATACCTATATCCATCCCCCTTTACCATCCTGTCGAATAGAAGTAGTATGACTTTGGAGTCTTTATATCCCAAATCTGATAATTTCAGCAGACATAATGTATCCTATGTCAGACAAAAGGATTGAACCCTGAAATGTACATGACCGAAATAATAATCAATATGAGGAAAATATTTTGATTCAGTCGTGACAATTTCTCAACTCTAAAAATGTTTCTAAATACGAGGAGTTACCGGAAATTTCCTTAAACGTACCCTCAAATGAAAGTCTTTGATAAGGATTGTCCAGATACGGTAGTTTTTTTTTTCAAATATTTCTCTCGTTTGATTGTTCGATCTGAACGCTCATCATCTTGAACCGACACTCGACCGACTTAGAAACGTTGGTTCCACTAAAAAATTGAATTCTGTAAAAGCCTGACGAAGTATTTCGATCTCCTTTGTAGAAGATTTGTAAAGTTTCATATAAAATCTGACGCGGACACGTTAATCGATGTTATCAGCAATCGTAAAGACCGCAGAGCCGTTCCAACACATTAGAAAACGATACGTTCTAATTGAACAAGCGCAGACTGAGTCAGTTGGTTGGGTACGGAAGAGAGATGTCCAA
The DNA here is from genome assembly GCA_963932145.1 of Acanthosepion lycidas. Classification (NCBI taxonomy): domain Eukaryota; kingdom Metazoa; phylum Mollusca; class Cephalopoda; order Sepiida; family Sepiidae; genus Acanthosepion; species Acanthosepion lycidas. The sequence goes on from OZ010583.1 coordinate 93,069,617, forward strand.
ACCAACAGTCAGAGTTTTGTTATTCTTATCTTGAGCTTGACTGACTCTTTCCGTAATTATTGTCAGTACATCAGCAGTTGACCTAGAGAAACTAAAGCCATATCGCTTGTCTGAAAGAAGGCACTACGATGTGCTTAACCAATTCAGCATTGATTAGGATCTCTAGTAATTTCCCCAAAAGGGGTAGATGGCTAAGAGGCCGAGAGTTGGAAGGGTCGGACGGTTCACCTGAGTTCTTAAACAGAAGAGGATTTCCAAGAAGCAAGAAAGCAAAAGGCTGCGAGACATTTATTACAGCTTAGAGAGAACAAGAGCCAGTTCGGAGACATTTCTTCAAGACTATTATAGGCTTAACATCAGGTCTACATGCTTTGTAGGGATCCAGATTATAGTTAATAGCAGAAACTATAAAAAGGGTTATATGCATATTGCTCAAAAGAGTTTCATTTCTAAGTGGCAACTTAGGCATTGATATTCGAGATGAGCCAAAACTAGAGTTTAAGGAGAATTTACGGGCGAAAAATATTCAGCTTTATCAGCAGATGACGTTATTACCTCAAAATGAATTTGTACGTAGCGAATTATATATAAACAAAATGAGGAATACGACTTACAGCTCCTCAAAATGCATTGAAGTCTGTGTTTCGAGTTACAGTTTCATACACGACGTCTGTCTGAAAAGTAACAGGACTGGTGTCAGAAACAATTTATCTTAATTTCAAACAACAAACTACATAACTTTCCTTTCAAAGTAACCAGCCTCGAGCCTAATGCACGTTTCCATCCTTTTCTGCCACGCTTCTATGCCCTGCTCTTCTTTAACGCTACTCAGATCCATCGTTAAGGCCCTCTTGATGGCGTCCCCATATAATCAAAAAGGATCTGCTTGGTGATTCCCCTGAGCTTGAGGAAAAGAAAAACGTCACACGGAGCAACATCAGGGGATTAGGGAGATTGTTCCAGTAAGGAAAGTTTTTTCACAGCCAGGAACTGCCGGATGTTCAGGGCGATGTGAGCAGGTGCATTGTCGTGCTGACGCAGCCATGATTTGTCCTGTCACAAAAGCATGTAAAAAAAATAGTATTTCCAAAAAAGCTAAGGCTACAGTTATATACTCACAGTATATTATGTCCGATGATAACACAGTCCGCTTATCCCTCTTTCGCCCATAGCTCACACAGGACACCCAGTCCAGTTCATTTTTAGACAGACTTCGTATATACGTAGTTATAAGTCTGTAATCTACTAGGTTTAGTAATTTCTTTTCGTGGGAAAATCTGGTTTAAATCCTAACTACTAATGATACGTAGCAGTTAAGAATAAATTTGCAGTATGCAAACATACCTTAGATTTCTCACGGCAGTGGGGGCGTACACAGTGGATAAAAGCAAAGATTCAGTTCACCACCAGGACAAAGAAAGACCGCATATAACAAGAAAAAAAAAACTGAATTCGGTTGATTCTTTCTAAACCGCTAGACATATTCATCTGACTGTAAACCATATGATTATTTTTCGATCGCTGCAAAAAACTTAAAAAAAAAAATTTAAGAGTTTCTCGAAATGTTTTTGATATCAACACCTGTGGAATTTATCTAAAAACTTATCGAGAGTCCTTGACAAATGACAACAAGTCATTAAAAATAATGGTGACTATTTAATTGAACAAAGTTATTATGCTTTATTTTTTTTTTGAATAAAGTCGATGAACAAAAAACGGTAATTATTCATGACTTAAACGGATATTAAATACGAAAAACTTTATTTCTTCAATTCGGGACTAAATATTCAAAATGTGTGAAATATGCTTTCAACAACTTTTATCAAAAGTTTTTTTCTTTTCCAGTAACGCAAAGAAATAGTTCTAAACAAAAAAAGAACAAGTCAAAATAAAATAAATATATTGAAGTCTTTTTAAAAAAAAAGAAAGATCGAGTTATTTTTGAATCATGCGTATATAAATCCTGAATTGGAAAAAAAGCTATTATTCAAGACTATATGATTTTTTCCAGTCTTATTAAAATATATAAATAAAAATTCTATTTTAAAATTACAACATAATCCCGCTTTCATACATATATATGAATCTATGTACATCCATTTCTCGCGAGCGTTACGTTTTTTTCGCGAGATCTCGCATCATGAGAATTTCGTGCAATTTGAATACACATAATTTTCCACAAGTACGCAAATAAACAACAGCAAACTCATTGACAAAAAGAAAAAAAAACTCACAGACAAAAGAAAAAAAATAATGATGATGATAATAATAATAGGAATAGCAATAATAATAATAATAATAATAATAATAATAATAAGCGCAAACGTTTTCGCAAGACTGGCTTTTATTTATCACGTATGGCAGTGTCACGTATACGCTCTGACTCAACTACATGTTGAACAGAATTAAAATTACATTCGAGCTCCTTTGAAACCATTCCAAAGATTTATTTTTTCTTTCTAAGTATATTAACTACGTGGGCATTTTGTCATGACAGTTGCAAGTAGTTGTACGTTTACGAGTAATATCACTCAGTCTATTTACATACACGTGTATCTATGAAGAGAACAGTTTTACTCAAGAAGAGGATATCTATCTATCTATCTATCTATCTATCTATCTATCTATCTATCTATCTAACTAAATACCTATCTAGAACAAACTCTTCAATCCTTCCTTCCTTCCTTTCTAACTCATTCTATCTACCTCATTCTGTTCATTATCTATCTATCTATCTATCTATCTATCTATCTATCTATCTATCTATCTATCTCATTCTGTTCATTATCTATCTATCTATCTATCTATCTATCTATCTATCTATTTATATATCTCATTCTGTTCATTATCTATCTATCTATCTATCTATCTATCTATCTATCTATCTATCTATCTATCTCATTCTGTTCATTATCTATCTATCTATCTATCTATCTATCTCATTCTGTTCATTATCTATCTATCTATCTATCTATCTATCTATCTATCTATCTATCTATCTATCTATCTATCTATTCGGGAGGTCGATACCTCCGGAAGGGTGTAATCTGAGGTCGGCCGATAGCATGTACGGCGGCATTTCGCGAGCCGGTTAACCAAGTAGCTCTCTTTCGCAGCTATTTGGCTAGCTGTGAGGGGAGATCACGGAGCGCGAAACTTGTGGTTATGTGTCTGGAAGGCGGTCGATTGTCCGGGGCCTTTTGGTTGGACTGACGGGTCCGTCCTCATTCTCGGAGTGTGGTTCAGGTCCACTTTCCAGCTTGAGAAAAATTTGTTATAAGTACAGGCAAAGGTCAGAGTGGCGGTCAATACTTTACTCCGAAGGCAATTGTCCTTGAAGGGTAGGGCTGAGGCGTGTCCCCTTTACGTTTTTCCTTTCATCCTTTACCGGTCGTCTGTACTTCGTTTCTGTAAGTGACATAAGCGCTTGTCTCCACCGTCTTGTGGGGTGGTGGAAAGCATAGAGAGTGTAGAGAGATGTCTGTGCCCAACGTCCGTTTCATGGAGGATAGAGTCACTAATCACAAATTTGGCTTTCTCACGCTGTGCATTGACGGAGGACTCGATCTTGGAAGAGGGTGTTAGGGTCGCCTTCCTTAGCCTTACCATCACCCCTCCCATTTCGTAGGCCTGGGGAAAAATTCCTCGTAGACCCTGCATACACGGGGTCGGGTTTTTCTACCTGCCCAGACAAGACTCTGCCCATTGGCATAGACTCTTCCGGGTTCCTCTTTGCCCGAAGATAGAGAGTTCGACAAGCCTGACGCGAGCCTGGCAGCGAACTGCCTGATTGCGGTTTGACTACTACAAATTTCATACTATGGAATTATTTGTAGCATTGTATTATATCATAAAGTGACCGGGTGTGTATTCTTTACTCCACAACACCCCCTCCTTTTGAGATTACTACTTTATTAAGTAATATTTTTATTTAGTATTAATATCTCCCCATCCTCCTCGCCAACGTACTTTACTTTGTACTGTTTACGTATCGGATCCACTTTTAGTTGGTTCCACGACTTGTTTTGGTACTGGCACATCAAAAATGGCATACAGCATTTTAACCAATTCTCCAGGTTATTTTTCAGTTAATCTTTTCTTCAGCTGATTTTGGTGCCTTTTATGTTGGATTTTTTTCCTTTTACCATGGAGAGACGATTTTTTCGATTCAAGCTGCTATTATACCGTTTTCCCATGTTTTCTTTCCATCCTTGCATGCTATAAACAATACTTTATCGCCGACCTTGAAAGTATTGGTGTCGCGTTTATGATCTGTTTGTAATTTTCGACTTTGCAATAACTTGTCGAACACCGATTTTATCCTTCTGACAAACATTAATTCCGCCGGCGACATGCTTGATGCTGTGTTGTGGTAAGGTGTAACCGGTATACTCTCATAAAATGTTAAAGAGACTCCTCAATTTAATTTGTCCAGATTACTTTTTTCAACGGACTTTTAACGTTTTCACAAATCGTTAGACTTTGGGTGATACGGTGAGTTTGTAATATGTTCTATAGGGAACAATTTGCAAAAGTCTTGAAATTGTTTCTAGTGAATTGCATTGCAATTTCCGATACTACGGTATCTATTATGCCATATCTCGCAAACAGTTCATTCAAGAAATTCCTTGTCATAAGACAGAACACAAGGAAAACATTTTTTTTAATTCTTCCTTCAGTTTTTCACTGTGGCTTTTTAAATTTATCGCTTGTTCGCTTACATTTTTACAATAATTGTTTATCGATAAATCCCACAGTGCGAATAGTTCCAACCAGTCCGTACCGAATAGATTAGTCGCATTTCTTAGAACATAAGTGTTGTGGGAACCTACCTACAAATGAACTCTTCCACACCTATATAATATGGCTACCAACTCTGAGTAGAGGAAGTCACCAAGTGAGAGTCACCGAATAGAGACTCCGAGTGAGTGAATGAGTGAGTGAGTGAGTGAGTGAGGACACCAATAAGAGAAAGTACTCTCCAGTCCACATTTGCCTTTGTACTACGTTTCCGACAATATACTATTTAATCTTATATCCGAGTCCGTGTTATCTTTCTATGGTTCCACACCATAACACAAAGCTTTTGTATTCACCTGTTTATTTCGAAAATAGACATCACATGTTAATTCTCACTCAAATAATTTCTCTACAGAAACTGAAGTTGCGACATTGTAAGTATTTTTAATAAGGGTTTTTCAATTTCTTTCCATGTCGTTTCGTTTACTATTGAAATGTTTCTACCAGTATCTAGTAACATATTTACTCCCATATTATTGATTTGTACGTTAACAAATTTTCTTTTGTTTTGTGTGTCTATTTTTCCGTCGTAATATTATGTATTAATTTTTTCCTGCGAAATTTTTTCTTTGTTTAGTTCTGCAGTGATATGTCCCTTTTTGATCACAGTTATAGCATTCAACATTTTTCCATGGACAGTCTTTCCCAAGATGTAATTTTCCACATCTGAAACAACGCTTTATATACTTTTCTGTGCATTTTTCCTTAGCTTTTACCAATGCACATTCTATATTTTGATGTTTTTCATCATCATACTTCAGACTTATCATTGCTCGACAATCTTTCACTGTTTCCTTTAGTGTTACGTTATTATTATGTTCAATCTTTGCTAAAAGTTTCGTTCGTATTTCAGCATCATTTTCCACTGATAGACCTTGCATGAAAATTAATGCCTTGAACATATCCGGAGTTATTTACTTTAGTTTAAATTGTTCACATTCTCAGTTGATGGTACCCATACGTGACCAAATCTTCACCCTTTTTTTTGTTTTCTGTACCTCCAACGAGCATGGAAAAGAGAGCACTTGTCACTAAAAATTTTCATCAGAATGTGTACTATGTCTTCAAACCCTATTTCACCTGGTTTCCTCGGTAAAATATAATTGAAGTACTTTTCGTACTCTGATTTTTATCTTCTTCCAGGCCACTGCATTCCTGACTAAATCTTTCTTTAAAATACGCAGCAAAAGTCAGTCCTTCATCAGGATTGTATACGAATTATGATACGATGTTTTGCATCGCATCTAGCGTAAGAGAAGTTGAAGCATTTTTTTCAAAGCCAATTCCAACAACTCTTGCTGTTTTTGCAACTATAGCAACTGTTGGGTATTTTGTTCTTACTGTTGTTGAATTTCAAATATTGCAGCTAAAATTGTCTCCATATCTCCAGGAAACTTTTTTTTTTAAACCAACGTAATTGAAATTCTTGTAACTCCTGTTGCACACGTATATCTACCTATAAAAGACAGGATGTGTGTGTGTAACGAATGCACGGCCGCAATTTTCGACGGATTTGCACCAAAATTTACATGCACATGCTCCATGTTAGCGGGAAGGCCAAGGCCGACTTTGCATTTCCCAACTCTCATCAATAGTAGAAATAATCGATGTTTTCATGCTTCTACGGCAGTTTTCATGTAGTTTGCGGCCATTTTCTACTGGCCAGAGTGAGAGCCTATAGCTGGCTGCCACGAATAGGCAGGAAGATTCTGTCGGCCAGCGTGAGAGCCAACAGCTGACTGACACGAATTTTAACTAGCATGCTAGCAGGCAAAAAAAATCGATAGCTGCATTCGTCACAAGTGGGAAAAATTTAAATCTGCCTGGCACTTTACTCCAATTGGCACATTCGCTTGCTTAAACGCAGCGTTGATTCTAATTGCGCAGAACTGGGTTGGGTGTGAAAAAGTATTTGTTGTTGACAATCTTTTTTCATTCGGTTTTTCCAGTTACGAGTCCTTTTTTAAAGCTGATCGTTTTGTGTTCATTTTGTTTAGTTCTTTTTTCATAACAGATTTAATGTTTAGTATAGAGCTTAGAAAAAAATTGCAGTGTGAGATAGGCATGAAGTAAGGCATGTAGCAACATCACCACGGCAAAGGGCACTCCTTTAAAGGCAAGGAAGGGCAAAAATATTTTAAGTCAAGTGATAGCGATTGCTGTATGAGTCGTACGATTTTTGAATCAAGCACGGGCAACGCCGGGTCATGCTGCTAGTGAGTTGTTAAAATCTGGTCTCCCACTATTTATAACTCCAGTTATAATGTGGCGCTTGAGTTCAAGTTCCTCGGCGTCAACTATTATAACTTTAGTTATAATGTTACGATTTTTATCCCGTGCTTGTGTTTGCGTATCTTAGTCGCCAACTATTATAATTTCTTATTGTAAAGTTGTTGTTATAACGCACAGACTCCTACTTAGTATAACGTATTTCGTTAAGTATTCTGTATGTGTAATAATTAAGCTATTGTTGAAACGTCTGTATAGTTAGTATGAAGACTAACTCCAGTAAGACTACTCATAACCTCATACCATAGAACACCTTTATAGTATTGGACGAGTTCTTAGAATCACCGGTTGTGTACTATTTACTCCACAAATCTATCTATCTATCTATCTATCTATCTATCTATCTATACCCAATATCAGATTTTATACCTGTCAATGTTTACGCAATTAAGTTGGTAACTGACTGGTTTTGCTAACATAGTTTTGTTCTAGTCAGCGACTACGGTAGCGTAGTAGAATTTGCCCGTACTTTAAATAATATTCCAAACTGGATAATATCCTCAAAATATTAACAAAAAATGGTAATTACAACCATTTAATAAGATAAGTCACATATAATTTCGTGTTTTTTTAATTAATTTTTTTCTTCAAAATTTTAATGACGTTTGATTCAAATAAATATTCACCATTATTTGCTATCATTTGTTGCCAAGATACTTTTTTTTAAAGTAAAATTCCATAAGTTTTGATGTGAAAATGTTTTTGACGAACTCTTGTTGTGGAAGTTTTGTTCATCTCCCTCCCTCCCTGTCTGTCTGTCTGTCTGTCTGTCTGTCTCTCTCTCTCTCTCTCTCTCTCTCTATATATATATATATATATATATATATATATATATATATATATATATATATATATATATAATTCATTCAAATATAAAATTTATCACTTAACTGATTGATGTTTTATTTAACATCCCGTCGCCAGAGATTCGTAGACAAATCTTTTTTTTGTAATGGACACGGAAATAGAACAGTATATATCCAAGCATTACAAGGTCTGTCTTTATAAGCATCAACGAATTTAGTGATCCGGAAGTCAAGTGAGCTGTACAAAATAAAGAACAATCACCATTTAACATTAAGGCTGAACATTTGAAAATAGATTACCTTCTTCATGAATTCAACATGAAATAGAACAGCTTTTAAAAAAATTTCATTAAGGAAGGCAGAAATCAGAAGTGCATCCCTAAGCAGAGAGGGTATATCGCCTATGGAAACAAAATTATAGTTCTCAAAACCCACACAAGTACAGAGGTGTCTCACTTGGATCCATTACGTTGAAGGTACTAATTGAAATTTCAGGCTTTCACTGCTGTTTGAAAGTCTACTCCAGACGACCGAATTTGTCTTTCGCTCTGGTAAGAGGTGTAATGGCGGAATATATATCATAAAAAATCAAGCAAATTGCCTACCTAGATATATTTTCAAGACCCCTCCAATACATAACTATTCCATATTCAATGCGAAACAAAAGGCTCATAAAATATTCCAAAATAGAAAAGCAAACCCAACGAATCAAATAATTTTTGTTCCACCCACTAACTCTATCACAACTACAATTGAAAAGAATTTATCTAAACACAATATTTGTCACAACTACATCTCAAACGATAAAAGACTTATTCAATCCAAAAAAAAACAAAAAACGAAAAAAAACAAAAACAAACGAACAAAAAAACAAGGAACCAAAACTTGAAGGAAGAATTTAATCTGCAAAGATTTCTAGAAAAATGCATTGGAGAAACCCCAAGAAGATTAAATAAAAGATGATATGAACACAAAAGAAAGATTTTAAAGACAACACATTAAATGCATTGGTTGCCCACCTTAACCATGCTGACCACAATTTTGGCATAAAAAACGCTACAATAATTGAGAAAATTCATAAAGATAAAAATGTTTAGAAAGTGTTTTAATCGTTAGTTCATCAACATTTCAACATTCTTGGCAGAATTTCTGTTATCAAAATGTGAGATGTTTTAGTAACAAAGATGATGGAAACAAAAAGAAGAAGAATCCAAATTAATCCGGATTATGTACCCAAGACACATGTTAAAAGAAAATCTTAACTAAAAATTCCCAGCGTCTGATTAGCAAGGTCGAATTTAAAAGCAGTAATTCGACCTTGCTAACCAGATGCTTCTTCTGCAGCTAAATATTAGGTTGGTGCAAAAATAATAACCTAATAATGTCGTTTTTTGACGTTAAAAAATACGTCAAAAAACGACATTATTACGTCATTATTTTTGCACCAACCTAATAGTATAACACATCAGCCTATACGACGGTTCCATGTAGGATACAGGTTCGATTCCTATTGGAGAACACATATTTTCTATGAAATTTTTCCGACATTCATGCCGTTAAATGTTGTTAATACTATCTATTATAAACAGAGCATCCACTTAAATATTTGTATCTATAAAAATAACGTATAAACAATATATATATATATATATATATATATATATATATATATATATATATGCGTTAAGTTAAGCGACGTCTAGGCTACACAGAGTGGGGTAAGGGTAAGGAATTGAAAATGGTACATCTAACTCACTCATATCTTCTCTCCCACCTCACTTCGTTAATTTCACATACGCTTGGTGCGGTCCGTCAAAAATGTGTAAGTTTCTTTTCATTTTTCATTTCAACATTTGGAAGTAAAGTCTGATGACCCAGAGCCCTTTAAAAGGGTTGTGGTGAAATAACTTATTACATGGAACCTTAAAGGGGTCTGTTTTTATTCAAACATATTTTCTCTGAATTTACATTGAGCTCTCTGGATATCATCCTCTTTGGGTCTACCCATACGGATTACCTAGTTTTGCATAAACTGTATATATATATATATATATATATATATATATATATATATATATAATTATTTATTTAAAAATATGATTCCAACACGCTACATAAGAGTTCTCACGTTTCAAAACAAGAGCCGAAAACTACAATATAATTATTTGAATTAAACCGTTAAAGATGGAACAGAGCTTAGTACTTTAATTCAATTTAATTCAAATAATTATATTGAAGTTTTCGGCTTTTGTTTTGAAACATGAGAACTCTTATGTAGCGTGTTGGAATCATATTTTTAAATAAATAATTATATTTATGCTCTACTTTTGTATCGAGCACTATTTTTAAAAAATAATAACAAAAATAAAGAACTTTGGATTATTTACCTAACGAGTTCTTTCCTATTTTCTATATATTTCACACACACACACACACACACACACACACACACACACACACACACACACACACACACACACACACACACACACACATATGTGCGTGTGTGTGTGTGCAACCGAGTTAAAAATTGTAGGAAAATCAATAGATTTAACTAGTGTAACTAAGGTATCAATTTTGAGCAAAAGTCGGATCACACTGACATCACCTCAATTACATGTACAAATAGGAACACACAAATATCAAGTTCAAATTTCCACATTAGCATTTGCTTAGCATTCCACCGATTAACGAGGTTGCTTGAGACGCAGCTGAAAATCTTTGAGAAAGCAGACAATAATGTCGTATGCTCAAGAAAATTAAAGCTCACATTCAGGAAAATGATTAACAATCTTTACCCTCGTAAAAATCAATATTAGAAATTGAAAAATATATTTATTAACCAATAAACCTTCTAGATTTAGTAAACGTATCTTTTAACATGCTGTGATCCGAAATTTTCCTATAAATAGCGTAACCTAAATAAAATAAACTAGACTTCAGTATTCGTTAACCTGGATGTGTACAATAATGATTTCTCAAATTTCGACTCCTCAAAAAACTTATTGAGGACTAAAGTTCCTTTTGTAAAATTATTATTCGCTTAAAAGAAACCAGTATGAACGGTTTATACTACGAAAACATAAAACATTTCGGGCTTAGTTGTCATTAGCCGTACTTGCGCTGATATTTACCTGTTTGACTGATTGCTTCTTCCGCCTCTATATTTCCGTTACACACACATACAAGAGTGTAGATTGTAGCTTTTTGCGTGACAATCACGCATATACGCCCCTGTCTGTACTAACACAATTCATTTGTTCTTTTGTGTTGTAAAAAACGCAAAACATTTCCGTATGAACATTGCTCGAGTTTCTTTTCTTAAACGCAATGCTAAAAAACAACTGAACTAGGAACTTCATATCTTATTTCTTTCAGCTTAAAAGAAAACATAAATTATGTTACATTCAATAATAAGATTGTTTGTTGAATTTGTAGACCTGTGTTTGAAGATTATTTTTTTTCTTCACTTTTTACAAACATTACACCTTCACACACACACGCGCGCGAGCACACACACACACACACACACATGTATGTTTCGTTGAATATCACGGATAAGTAAGTGTGTTCTTTTTACCCTAACAATTTTTTATAAGAGTTAAGAGTGCGTAAAACTGTGCTTAGTGCATTTATTTTTTTGCATTCTGTTCCTCATGTAAGACTAATTATAAAGACATTTCCTCTATGTGCCGTATTTCTTTTGAATATTGCCAATCATGGCTCTCCTCAATTTACTGTTCTTTATAGCCCGATAAATGTTTTCTGTTATCGCTCCAAAACCCTGTTCAGTCACCAATTTACTCAAGTTCGTTAGGTAGTTAACGAGTTGTTTCCCCCTGTCTCTCTTATCTGTCTTGTGGGTATCAAAATTTCCAAGGTCTCTTTCCTTGTTATGTGCCTTAGAAATTTCAACTATATCTTCCTAATGTTAAGTATAAGTTACCATTTTGTTTCCATTCACCCTAAACCTTCGTCGTTGCCCACATGTTCGGTCCATGATCTTCTCATCATCCTTCTGTAGAATCACATTTCTGTTGTCCAGCAATATATATATATATATATATATATATATATATATATATATATATATATATTTATCCGTCACATTTGTTAAATCCGACCGAAAAAATATTATCTATTTTAGTCTATCTTTCGGTATCCTTCCATCTTGTGCTTTGTGGTCGCATACTTTTTTATGGACATTTTACATTTTACCACAAGTGTTTATTTTCGATAATGTCTGTCTGGGTTGTTTTTTTTTTAATATTTATAAAACAGGTACCTGGGGCGGTAATTCTGGTGGAGAAGCATGTGTCAGTATTAGTGATGAAGTCGAGAGCGGGAAAGAATTTAAAATATTATTTCAAGAATATTTATTTTCTTTTGGTTCTAAACTGATTTAAATTTGGTGGTACATCTTTTCTCAGAAAGTATAAGAAGTACAATCACTAAAGTCAAAACTATTACTCTTCATTGAATATATATATATATATATATATATATATATATATATATATATATATATATATATAGTCATTCACAGACAGACTGTTTCGCTGTATGACAGCTCTTTAGTGTGGGTAGACGTCCGATTGCTTCAAGCCGGGATCGATTTGGTATCAGTCAGAGATCCTACCCCTAAGCCGTCGGCACACACCAGGGAAAGTTTAGTGCTTTCTATACTAAATACGCCAGCGGCTAAGAGAACTCAATTCGTACGTGAAGAGTAATGCATTCATAGCAGTAGCAACCACTGTTTTTATTAAATTTACCCTTTTCTTTAGAGAGCTCTATCTATATATAATCATCCACAGACAGACTGTTTCACTGTATCACAGCTCTTCATATATATTTATATATGTATATCCTTTGAGGTTTCTCCTATGTATTTTCGTGACAATTATTACAGGCGATAAACTCCTCCTCTTTCAGGTTTTAGCTTTTTGTTTAGTATTGACTAAGTCTTTTATTGCTTTGGATGTAGTAGTAACAAATTTTATCTTCAGTTTAGATAGATTCTTTTCGATTGTACATGGGATAGAATTAGTAAGCAGGATAATATATATTTTTTTACTCATTGGGTTTTTCATGAGAGGCCGTTTTTTGTTTTGGACTATTTTATGGGACTTTTGTTTCGCATTGAATGTAAAATAATTAGGGTACTGGAGAAGATTGAAAGTGTTTTCAATGTATTTCTCCTCTTCGTGTAAATATGTCGTTGAATGAAAAATACGGGTTGAAGGGTTGAAAATAATTCGTCATACACAAGAACTCGGTGACGCTTTTGACTATCAAAGATGACAGGGACCCCATCCCCGCCCAAATATGACGACAGTACTCCATTTTCAGCCTGATCTGTAAAAGTAGAGGATAAGCAGGAGGTCTCAAGTAATCACTGGAGCGGTATAGGTGTAATCGTACAACACCCTCCCCGGTGGTTCAAGACTTCCAGCACCGCATCTGATCAGGGAAGATCGCTTCGATCTCAGACCTGCCCTATCCCACGTTGTGATTTAAGTTTGAGGCCACGGTGGAATCGTCGCAGGTATCTTCGAGTTCGACTGGTCCAAGCAGGACGAAGACGTACAGGGAAAAAATAACACTCGAATAAATTAAACAAAAAGTAAATACTGTTTTTATATCAGTCCTTCGTACAATAATTGGTTATATCAGAGTTCGCATGCAATTAATTATTAGCCCAAACCGCGTCTAAATCGGAGGTCATATTATTGTTGATTTGGCAAAGTTTGTTTTGGCTATTTTGGTAAAGTTCGGCACAAGGCTGAAGTCGTTGGGTTCTCTTCGGCATGCAATCACAGTAGCTGGAACAAACTCTCCGCCATTTCTCTCCTGTCTCCGTCTGACGAATTCACTTCGCGCATTCGTATTTATCGACATTCGCTCAAACTGGCACAAGGCACGGCGCATAGGGGGATTTTCAGTAAATCTCTTTCGTTCACAGTTTGCTTCATAATTGTGTGGAATTCCCTTCTTCCATTCTCTCATATTATTACCTCTCACTAAATCTCCTCAGTGAGCGTGTGTGGCTTATCTACTCCCTTCTGGTAACAACAAATAGTATCACACAGGGAGCCGACCATTTTACCGACATCTTTAGCGATGGATAGTATTTACGAGTTTCACTTGAGTTCATCGGGTACATAAAGATCAGATTAGATGGCCGTCTACTTGATTTCGCTCGAAGATATTCGTCGTCTGCTGGAATGCCTCAATTTAAACGCAAAAAAAAAAACAGCTCACAAAATCCTAAAAACTAAAAAAACATATCTTTATAACAAAATTATACTATATATATATATATATATATATATATATATATATATATATATATATATATGTGTGTGTGTGTGTGTGTGTAGAGTGAGAGAGAGAGAGAGAGAGAGAGATAGATAAAGAGATATATAGATGTGTGTGTGTGGTGGGATGTTGGTGGGGTGTTGGTTGGATTAGATTAAGACCCACACAACCCATATATACATACATACATACACACACGTACACACATATATATGAAATATTTTATTTATTTTTGTTATATATATGTATATGAAATATTGATATATGTATATGTTTATATATATATGTGTGTGTGTGTGTGTATTTATATATATGTATGTATGTCTATATACACATGTATGTGCATGTATATATATATATATATATATATATATATATATATATATATATATATATATATGTATCTGTGTGCGTGTGTATTTATATATACAGATATATTGCATATCAAATTTGTACATGAAGAATTCCAAGAAATGAAAACCTTACCCAAAATTCTTAAAAGATTGCGGCACAGAAATACAAAAGTCACAATGAATATATACTTTTCTTAATATATTTTCGTTTTCTCTCTCCCCCATCTATCTATCTATCTATCTATCTATCTATCTATCTATCTATCTATCCATCCTTACATCAATAAATATAAGTGTACATTTTAGTACGGTGGGGGAGTCTGGGAAATTCCTTTTATACCTCCCATATATTCTATTGTTGAAGAACAAATGTTAAAATGGATGAGAAAGTCGAAAGTGGCTCAGAATAAATGTATTTAAGAATGAGTCTGTGCCGATAAAGTTCAATAGAGTGTTGAAGTTTTTCGCTTGCCGCGTTCATAGATATATTGGCAGAGGACTTTGTGGAAAATAAGTGACGCAGAAGCGTATGTATCTATATAAGGTGTATCGCTAGATCAATGAATTTGAAACGAAATCAATCAAAACTTAAGTTACATCACTTTTACGAGTGTGCAAATATGATTTTTTATATGTAGGAATTCAGTATAGATACATATATGAATACATTCTCTCTTTTTGTATATATTATATATATATTTTCTCTTACTTAAACCGTCTTTAACTCACCTCTCTAAAACTTCTCGCTGTTAAGTTTTAATCTCCCACCTTCTCTCGTCTGTTACCCCTCTCTTTAGCTCTACCATTTGTCCCACACTCTCATACTTACACTCTCTCTAAATTCTGTTTTTATTTCCGGAGTTGTTTTTTCTGTTTTCTTTTTGAAGTTGTAGGTCTGATGAATTGGATCGTATTTACGATTCCAATGAAATAAATTATGACCATGGAATATTAGTGTTTAAGCCTTTTTATTATATATATATATATATATATATATATATATATATATATATATATATATATACGGGGGTGCATTCTAGAAGTCACCAGATATTTTCAGGAGAAACGTTTATTAGTTTAAAAAGTTTTCAAAGTATACAACGCAAATCTTATTCAAAGTATAATTTGCGTGAAGGCCCGAATTAGATTGACTACCAAAAACATTTATAAAAACATTCTCAGCGTTCCTTTTTCTTCGTACCCTTGTATCGTCACATAAACATAAACATAACTTTAGTCTGATGAAGTCCTAAAGGACGAATCGAAACGTATCACACAAAAACTTTTGCCACTTTGTCATAAATTTTTCTCCTAAACTTGCTCTTGATATATATATATATATATATATATATATATATAAATATATATATATATATATATATATATGTGTGTGTGTGTGTGTGTGTGTGTGTGTGTGTTTGTCCGTGTGTGTGTGTGTGTGTGAACATTGAGATCAACACCCAGCGGTCACAGTATGTTTCATGCAATTGTCGCCGCCGGGTGTTAACCTCGAATGTCGGAGGACATATTTCCTATGAAATTTCTCGGATATTCAGGCCGGTAAATGTTTTTAATACTGTTTGTTATAAACAGAGCATATATATATATATATATATATATATATATATATATATATATATTGGTTGGTGCAGAAATAATATATATATGTATAGGTTGCAGATATATATATATATATATATATATATATATATATATATATATATAAGGTTGGTGCAAAAATAATTTCTCACATATGTTACTATTATTATTTTTGCACCAACCTAATCTCTCTCTCTCTCTCTCTCTCTCTCTATATATATATATATATATATATATATATATATATATATATAGAGAGAGAGAGAGAGAGAGAGAGAGAGAAAGAGAGAGAGAAAGAGAGAGAGAGATTCGTTTTCTACCAATGCTGATTTGGATTTTAGTGTAGCTCTTTTCATCCTCTGTTAAATATTCACGACCCTCTCGTAAAATCAATCCATTATTAGCTTGTAGGAGTATATTCTTTTCAAGAAAATAACTTATCTATCTATCTATCTATCTATCTTGATATATCTACGTACGTTTGTATACATAACAAGATTAAAAGAAAAACCGGCAGTGTAAAAGAAATCTTAAATCCTCTTATATCGACAGCTCAGTATTTCAAATCTCTATTTTTAACCTCATTTTTCCTTCTCTCTTTCTACCTCTACTTCTCTCTCCCTTCCTCTCTCTTCCCTTTACGCTATCTTTCGCCCACTTTCTACCTCTATCTATCTCCCTTCCCCTTTTTCTAAACTCTCCCTCCTTGCTTTTCTCTCTCAAACACTCGATCTATCCTTCTCTATTCCTCTCTGCATCTCTCTTCCTTTCTCTCTTCCTCTGTCCGTTCCCCTCTCTTCCTTTTACCATCTCCCCTCCTCTCTACCTCTATCTCTCTTCCCCTTTCTCTAACATCTCCATTCTTGCTTTTCTCCCTCTCATGCCCTCTATCTATCCTTCTCTCTTCCTCTCTTAACATCTCTCTCCCTTTCTCTCTTTCTCTGTCTCTTCCGCTCACTTCATTTTACCCTTTCTCCCCTCTTTCTACCTCTGTCTATTTCTCTTTCCCTTTCTCTAACATATCCCTCCCTGCTTTTCTCCCTCTCACGCCCTCTATCAATCCTTCTCTCTTCCTCTTTTAACATCTCTCCCTTTCTCTCTTTCTTTGTCTCTTCTGCTCTTTTCATTTTACCCTCTCTTCCCTCTTTCTACCTCTGTCTATTTCTCTTCCCCTTTGTCTAATATCTCCCTCCCTGCTTTTATTCTTCTTGCTTCCTCTATCTATCCTTCTCTCTACCAATCTCTGCATCTCCCTCCCTTTCTCTGTTCCTCTGTCCCTTCCTGTCTCTTTCTTTTACCAACTCTCCTCTTTCTACCTGTATCTATCTCTCTTTCCCTTTCTCTAACATCTCCCTCCCTGCTTTTCTCCCTCTCGCACTCTCTATCTATCCTTCTCTCTTCCGCCCTCTACATCTCTATCCCTTTCTTTCGTTCTCTTTCCCTTCTTTTCTGTTCCTTTTACCCTATCTCCTTTTCTACCTCTCCTTCTCTCTCCCTTTCTCTAACATCTTCCTCTCTACCTTTCCTAACACTCTGTACCCCCACTCTCTCCCATCTCTCCCCTGCTTCCTGATTATGCTTATTCGTCTGTATGTATGTTAAGACTTCAAGGCAGAACGACAAGCGTTATCTGAATTCTTAAATATTCCGTGTTTAAAGAGTTGAGTTGACGCACTAAATCCGTTTTAGACAAAATCCCCTCTCCTCTCTCTCTTCCCTCGCCCCTTCTCTTCCCTCGCCCCTTCTCTCCCCTCTTTATCCATCTTTTTCCTCTTCTCTCTCCTCTTGTCCTTTCTCTCTACTTCTCCTGCTGTCTAAGTTTAACTTTTAAGATCATGCTCCCAACCTTTAATTGTATGTTCTCATATGTTCTCGTATGTTCTCACAGCTGAATGTTATATAATACCTCCTCCTATTCCTCCCCATGACATAATATCAGAGTAAACGCAGCCAATGTCATAATTCGGTTGCAATGTTCTCGATAATATATGCACCGTAAGCAAAAAACATACAACTACTGATATGGACGTTTGTTGTATTTTTGTTTTGTTTTTGTTTTGCTTTGTCCTCGGTGGTCAGTTTTCCGTTCTCTGTGTTCGTGATTTTTCTTTATTTACGAGCGTTCAGTTTTAATGTCACAGGCGAAATCCAAAACCTGTCCACCTTTTGTTTTACATGCAAGATGATTTTGAACTGAATGCGCCCTTTCGTTGCGCTGATTGCCTAACATCCTGTGAGAATATGAAAGTGTGGGTTTTCTATGAGTAGAAAGAGTGAAGTGCCTTTCTGGAAAATATACTGCTGGAATAATGACAATAACATCGAGATGGCACGCTATTTCGTTGAGGCCAAACTTCTGAGAAGGTTTTAGCGCGTTTACTGGTCAGGTTTTGTCATATATATATATACTAGCGGCATGGTCCGGCGTTGCCCGTGCTTGATTCAAAAATAGTACGACTCATACAGCAATCGCTATCACTTGACTTAAAATATTTTTGCCCTTCCTTGCCTTTAAAGGAGTGCCCTTTGCCATGCTGATGTTGCTACATGCCTTACTTCTTGCCTAT
Organism: Acanthosepion lycidas; assembly: GCA_963932145.1. NCBI lineage: Eukaryota > Metazoa > Mollusca > Cephalopoda > Sepiida > Sepiidae > Acanthosepion > Acanthosepion lycidas. The sequence goes on from OZ010583.1 coordinate 93,088,352, forward strand.
CTCACACTGAGAATTTTTTCTAAGCTCTATACTAAACATTAAATCTGTTATGAAAAAAGAACTAAACAAAATGAACACAAAACGATCAGCTTTAAAAAAGAACTCGTAACTGGAAAAACCGAATGAAAAAAGAATGTTAACAACAAATACTTTTTCACACCCACCCTGTTCTGCGGGATCAGAATCAACGTTGAGTTTAAGCAAGCGAATGAGCCAAGTGGAGTAAAGTGCCATGCAGATTTAAATTTTTCCCACTTGTGACGAATGCAGCTATCGATTTTTTTTTCATTCTAGCATTCTAGTTAACATTCGTGTCAGTCATCTGTTGGGTCTAACGCTGGCCAGTAGAATCTTCCTGCCTATTCATGGCAGCCAGCTATAGGCTCTCACTCTGGCCAGTAGAAAATGGCCACAGACTACATGAAAACTGCCGTAGAAGCATGAAAAAATCGATTATTTCCACTATCGATGGGAGTTGGGAAAGGCAAAGTCAGTCTTTGCCTTCCTGCTAACTTGGAGCATGTGCATGTAAAATTTGGTGCAAATCCGTCGAAAATTGCGGTCGTGCATTTGTTACACACACACACACACACACACACACACACACACACACACACACACATCCTGCCTTATACTTATATATATATATAAAATTGTCCAAATCGTGGAACAGAAAAATGCAAAATTGTCCATTGTTATCTTACTGGAATTCTCCGAGGTTTTTATAACACTGTCGGCTTCTACTTTGAACAGTAAGACTGTATTTAGCTCTAAGTTCAAATGATAAACCCTCTGGCTGTTGGGACCTCCTAATCCAGTTTTCCTCTCTAATGATCTCTTTTTAAAAAACTAATTCATTGTTTTCTGGATGGTCCTTGAATATACTTCGAAGCTTGAAGCCAGAGTATGAATCTTCGTACCTTTACTGAAGGTCTGAGTGATCTTTTTTCCTCTCACCATTGCTCAGTTGGGAAGTCATAGTGGGGCTGACACAAAACGATTTTAATCTTTTCTCTTTCTACCTGAATAACTGAAAGGTTTTGTTCAGTGATACTTATGAAAATTGGTGACAAGATGGCTAAACGTCTTATCTGAAAAACTGGAAAAAAATAACTCGATTAGTTTTTTAGATATTAAACATTTTGTGGGATGGGATATTATCGCATTCTGTTACACGATTTGTACAATTTTGCTGTTACACCGTATATATATATTACGAAATGGACAAAGTCCGACAATTTATTCATTAAAGACATTTTTATGTTTAACGTTATAGATACAAGTATTTAAGTAAATGCTCTGTTTATAATAAACAGTATTAAATAACATTTACCGGCCTGAATGTCCGAGAAATTTTCATAGAAAATATTCGTTCTTTGACAGGATTCGAACCCGCATCCTATACGGAACCGTCATTTACGCTGACGTGCCTTACCGTTAGGCTACAAAGAAGCGTACGGTAGACAAGGTCGAATTTACTGCTTATAAACTCAATCTTCCATGAATCTTCAGGCCGGTAAATGTTATTTAATACTGTTTATTATAAACAGAGCATTTACTTAAATACTTGTATCTATAACGTTAAACATAAAAATGTCTTTAATAAATAAATTGTCGGACTTTGTTCATTTCGTAATATATGACGTCATTTGTTTACATTTGATACGCCATGAGCAGTTATGAATATTCGAGATTCATGGAAGATTGAGTTTATAAGCAGTAAATTCGACCTTGTCTACCGAACGCTTCTTTGTAGCCTAACGGTAAGGCACGTCAGCGTAAATGACGGTTCCGTATAGGATGCAGGTTCGAATCCTGTCAAAGAACGAATATTTTCTATTCAGGCCGGTAGATGTTATTTAATACTGTTTATTATAAACAGAGCATTTACTTAAATACTTGTATCTATAACGCTAAACATAAAAATGTCTTTAATAAAAATATATATATATATATATGAAATGGACAAAGTCCGACAATTATTTTAAGACATTTTTATGTTTATACATTCTTTTTATAGATGCAAATATTTAAGTAAATGGTCTGTTTATAATAAACAGTATTAAACAACATTTACCGGCCTGTCGGAGGACGAATATTTTCTGTCAAAATTTCTCGGACATTCAGGCCGGTAAATGTTGTTTAATACTGTTTATTATAAACAGAGCATTTGCTTAAATATTTGTATCTATAAAAAGAATGTATTAACATAAAAATGTTTTAATATATATATATATATATATATATATATATATATATATATATATATATATATATATATATATATATATATATATATATATATATATTAGAATATTACATCGAAAACATGCCAAAATCGCTACAGAATTGCTGTCTTGCTCCGTTGCGTATCAAATGCATCTCATCAGGTGATTGTAAATTACTGGTGAGTGAACAATTTACAATCGCCTTATGGGATCAACTGATATGCATCAAAACACAACTGGAATTGTGTAGCGATTTTGACATGTTTTCGATGTAACATTCTAAAATAAAAAATATTGCTCTACTTGAGCGCTATATTAAATTAAATGTTACAAACGTTTGAACTGTACTCTATTCGTTCTCATCTTACATATCTCGTATTCGTTTTCATTTTATATATATATATATATATATATATATTTGTTCTCATCTTATATATATATATATATATATATATATATATATATATATATATATTCGTTCTCATCTTATATATATATATATATTCGTTTTCATCTTATATATATATATATATATATTCGTTCTCAACTTATATATATATATATGTGTGTATATATATATTCGTTCTCATCTTATATATATATATATGTATATATATATTCGTTCTCATCTTATATATATATATATATATATATATATATATGTATATATATATTCGTTCTCGTCTTATATATATATATATATATATATATTCGTTCTCATCTTATATATATATATATATATATATATATTCGTTCTCATTTTTTATATATATATATTCGTTCTCATCTTATATATATATATATACATATATATATACATATATATATATATATATATATATATATTCGTTCTCATATTATATATATATATACATATATATATATTCGTTCTTATATATATATATATTCGTTCTCATCTTATATATATATATATATATATATATATATATATATATATTGCTGGATGGTGATAGTGGTGAAAAAACCGGGAGGTTTCTTTTTTTGTTGTTTCTTCTTTTTTTACTTAGAAACTCATAGAATTCAATACTGAATCATCAAACACACACGCACCAGCAATGCAAGCATAAACATGTGGATAGGCAAAACATTTCCGTTCTCTTTCATTCATTCGTACCATTCTATTTACAAATCTATTCAAACTGACGTCACGTATAACTTTAGTTTTTAGTCTTCATTCATATAATCTTTTAACTTCTGTCACTACATGAGACAAATAAGTGGCCGTTATAGTTCTGTATTTGTTCCCAGCGTCTAAATTTCCTGTCATAGAAAAACTTGCATACCGAATAAATACATGCCTCAATTTTTCCGTTACGTATCTATAAATATCTGTGAAGTGTTTTAACAGAGGATAGAAAGTGCGACACTGAAATCCGAAGGCCTATCGGCATAACCAAAGAAACATTCTAAAATCTAAGCGGAGTATTAAGAAACAGAAAAACTTCGTTAGAGACATTGAGAAAACAACTGAACTGTTACATGATGTCTATCCTCTTGTATGGCCGCGAATGCTGAACAATGTCCTCAAAGATGACGAAGAGACTTGAAGCAAAATGTGGCACTACAGAAGGATGCTGAGGATACCATTGAACGAATATGTGAGCAACGATGTGGTTTCAGAGAAAATGGAAATAAATAGGAAACTTAACACCAGGAAGAAATTTCTAGGACTCGTAATGAGGAAAGCAGGCTTGTAAAATCTGATACTCACAGGGCAGATTGAAGGCCAGAGGAACAGAGGAAAGCAACCTCATAACTTGAGTAAATGGATGGCGGAACAGGGTTTAGGAGAGCTACGAAGGCCAGAAAATTATGGAGACCCATGATCGCCTACGTCATTAGTGGACATGGCATATTGAGAAGAAGAATCTTTAGGGTGTTGGTTATCATGGCTCTCTACAGTTTCTATTCTTTGTAGATTTAAGCAACCTTTGTTCCTTTACCTACTCTCCTGGCCCAGCTCTTTCCCCAATCACAGAAACTCGTTAAATAGGTTACGCGCTGTTTTCCTCTCTTGCTTTTTTATTTGTGAATTGCCACACATTATCGGGAAAGATAATGGGCGAGTTACTTGTTATCTTCACCATGGTTTGAATTCAATGATTTCCTTCTGTTCGTCTGGTTGCCACCCAAAGCTCGAAAGCCAGTTTAACATTCCTATTTAAGCTATAGCTGTTAGCTGTATGTTGGTTTCATTCTAACTGATAAGAATATCCGCTCCCAAATCTATAGACAAGTCCTACAGGTGCATGCTGGGATATATTCTTAACCAATACAAATAGACAAAGTTCGCCCTCATCAGCCGTATGTTTTTTCTTTCTTATCTCAAATTCAGAACGCTATAACCACTTGACTGTATCCCTTTTCCGTATGAACACAATTCTTATCAGAACGCTATAACCACTTGACTGTATCCCTTTTGTACCGCTGTTGCTTTGGCTAGTTTTGACTTGCACATATATTAATATTATTTGCCTTATGACTGAGTAGTGAGTTCGATCCTCACTAGGTGCTTCCTATTGTCGAACTTGTGCTATATCTAAGCTATGCTTAGTAAATCACCATATATGGCTTGATTAGAATTATTTTGCCTAAACTTTACCTTCCTTTGTTTATTGAGAACTTTGTCAATTTGGCTTGATGAGAATTTTGTTAACCATAACAATAATTCAGCTTATGACCGCATCACTTTGAAACACAGGTTCCCAAAGTTAAGCGACGTCAGTAGCTAGATGGGTGACCGTTTGGGAATAGAAGGTGCTGTAAGCTTGGATGTGCGTGTGGTTTAATGGCTAATAGCTGGGAATTGTTAACTGGAGAACCGAGTTCCGATTCCCTTTGGTGTCATTATATTCACTTACGCGCAAATACCCTTGGGAAAGGTATGAATATACAACTTCTCCTCCAGCTATGGGTTAATTAGTAAGACTTGTATCACTAAACCATTGTTATCTCCTAAAAATAGAATAAAAATTTGCTTACAAAATATTTAGATTTCGGCGTTAAATAACCCATAGAGGTGTTGATATGCCGCTAAACAAAGACAGCCAACCAATTATTTCACAAGGTGGAGAAGGGAACCATTATTGCGAAAGTAAACACAATAAATTAGCCCGGAATTTGAAAACGACCTGCCGATTTTCCTTTGTGCCGATATAAGTGACTTAGTCGCATATTCCTAAGGTTTTTCTTTTCTTCTATTTTTTCTATCTGCTTCGGGATTTGAGTGGTCATAACTGTCCATAATTTCTCCTCCTTTTCAGCTCTATTTTTCTATCATCCAATCGCTTTTTAGCCAACCACTCCTCTTTGTGTAAGTCAAGTGCTGCTTTCCTTTGCTCAACTGGCCTTCAATTAAACCAGTGAGCGTCAAATTTTCAAAGTCCTATTTCTTCATTATATGGAAGTTCAATAATCTCTTTCTAATACTCTCTACAGGCGACTTTTTACTTCCATTTTCTCAAAAACATCGCCATTGCTCACATGATCAGTCCATGGTATTCCTAGCATCGTTCTGGAAGCAAACCGCCTTCATATACGTAGAAAATTAATTCAAAAAGTATACAAAAATAGAAATGGATGTAAGACGAGGATGCGTCTTCTCGCCAGACTTTACAGTGAAGCAATCTTGAGATAATTAGAAGTCCTACCAGGATTCATTATTGGCGGCCACAATCTTAACAACATTAGATACGCAATTGACACATTGTTGATACCAGACACAGGAAATAAACTGCAGGAACTTCTACAGAAGTTACCAAAGGAAAGCAAGAAGAAAGGACTGAACATAAATTGTAAGAACACAGAATGCAGGTTGTCAATAAAAGGAACAGCATAAAATGCCACTTACAAATTGTAGACACCAAAATCAAACATGTATATAGATTGAAAGATCTGGGAAGTGCTTTAATAGAGGACGGAAAATGCGGGATCGAAATCTGAAGGCGTATTGGGAAAGATGCCTTTCCAAGCTGGGGTCAAAACACCATGAAAGTGTAAAAATAGGTTTTTATAGTAAAAATACCAGTAATACATTTTCAAAAAACATTACCAGCAATACATCTTTTAAATACATTGTAATACATTTTTGAAAAAAATATTACCAGTAATACATGTAACTCTTGACAAAAGCCGTCTTTACAAAAAATATCTGAAAGTAACAGTGGCGCTCAGTAGATCTATATGGCACTGAAAGATGGACAATTTCCTCATCGCTGAAGAAACATGCTGTTCTACAGAAGGATGCTGCGAATTTGCATGTTGCTTTACAGTCAACTTTGATCTTCAAAAACTTAAATACAATGTCAATTGTTTTCTTCCGTCTTCTTAATTGAATAATTGCCATGAATATATTTATTAGGTTGGTGCAAAAATAATGAGGTAATAATGTCGTTTTTTGACGTTAAAAAATACGTAAAGAAACGACATTATTACGTCATTATTTTTGCACCAACCTAATATATAGAAGGCACAGGGAAGCTACATTGAAGATGGTGGGAAAATGATTGGAGCTCAGATGTCAGGTAACTTCTCAATTCCTGTTCTTTTATTATACTCTCTCATGTATATATAATAAATGCCAATGACAGTGTGTCACACTTTTTCAATTAAAGGCATACAATTCACAATAGTTCATTTTCTTCTGTATAATAAATGCCAATGTCGGTGTGTCACCCTTTTTCAATTAACGGGACACAACTCTCAATAGAATTCTGTATAATAAATGCCAATGTCAGTGTGCTACGTTGAACATTAAGCTTAAATATTAATGGAATACTTAAATGCAGCGATCAGTTTTCACTTCTATAGTTTATTGTTGCCTGATATAATGGAATATGCATACACCTGTGTTCCCCCTCACTGGAATATGATTAGCTGGTGTCCGTCATAAATACAGACGGACGTGTAGGTACGAGAGTCGAAAGCCTTAGTCTGAGAGCTAAGTCTATAACGACGCCCATTGGACTACGCCATTGATCTACACTTCTTACCTGCGACTACGACGCGCACCAATCGATTACTACTACGGTATTCTACTTGGTTATAGTAGGTAAAACCATTTAGCTACTTCGTTCAAATATATCCCTTTCCGGGACATATAATTGCCTATCACATCTACTCCTCCCTACCTATTGTGATGAAGGCCCAATCAAGTGTGCTCCAGAGGAGCTTGCTTAAATACCACTAATATAGTGTCTAGTGAATTTATTGCCCTGTTTAAGTAAAATAATTGAAACTGAAATCATGGTCAGAACATGTGAGCAACGAGGAAGTTTTAAGAAAAACTGAGACAAAAAGCACCCAGGATCAGAAAGAAAAAGTTGAAATTTCAAGGTCACATAAAAAAGAAAAAGACTAAGAAAGTTTGACACTCACAGGAGATACAGAAGTTAAAGGAAAACAGCGAATAACCTACCAAACGAGCTTGTGTAAGTGGATTAGATTAGTAGCGATTCGCGACAGACGTTGATAAAATTTGAAAGTGTCAAGAGTCCAGAGCGACCACGCCCTGAAAGAATACGGCACATAAAAGAAGAAAATTTAGGGTTCTATGGAGACACTCTCTAACGAAGAGGTTCCGAATAACGAGATAAATTTAATATACTGCTAGTAGTAAGATACATAATGAGGAAAGCGGGCTTGGAAAATTTGGCACTCAAAAGACACAATGAAGGCATCAAGTATAGTTGGAAATATGGTGGAATCCTACCTACTCGTAAACAGCCGTGTAAATAGATGTCAGAACAGGGAGTAACCGGGATAGTAAAAAGTTAGGAGCTACAAAAGATAGGAAGCTGTGGAGAGTTATGATCTTCTACGTCCTGAAGGGACACTGCACATAGAAGAAGAAGAAGAAGAAGAAGAAGAAGAAGAAGAAGAAAAAGAAGAACTAACATATAACTGTATAGAAATCTGTTGTCAGAAAGAGATACGAGAAACCGGGGAAAAGTGATAAAAATCTTCGTATGTCGAGAGATTTGGGTCGATTCAGAAAGCCAGACGGATTGTTAGATATGAATAGATTAGACTGACAGTAGTTAGAAGTGGGTAGATGGAGACAGATTGATAAGAATTGAATGAAATGAATTGATGCGGACTGATGAATCTTGATAGATATAAGCAAACTGTGTTGACAGGCAGGTTACAAAAATGGAGGTTGGTATGCCAATTAGGTAAAGATTAACATACGTACCTACAAAAGAAAGAAGAAAATTAAATATATAAAATAAAAATAAATAAAAAAAACAAAACAAAAAACATCATGTTAAAAGAAAACGGTTTTTCGCTTGACACAGCTTCTCACGGTATACTCCTCAGCAATTTTTAATGTTTGATAAAAGCTGTTTGTAGAAATTTCATAAAACCCAGTTATACGAAACTGAATTTGTTCATTTCTCTTTCCTTCGAGAAATGGCCACAAAGGAATTCAATATTATTCTTGTGAATAAACAGTTTTATAAAGAAATAAGGGTTAACAGTCCTCTTTTCAATTCTCGAAAATAAAATATCTTAGAGAAGTTATGGTGATTTACTAAGGGTAACTCAGATGTGGGACAAAGCTGAAAATACGGGGCACACAGTGAGGATCGAACTCAATATTCAGACGCAATTGATCTGGTTCGGAAAGCTTTTAAGCCATTGCACCTCGTCGAAGTGGCAAAAGTGGGTAAATGTGGCATAAGGCTGAATGTATGGGTTACCCAGTGAGGATCTCACTCACTATTCGGTCGTAATTCATCTAGCAAGGAAACCTTGCTGCACCATGTCGAAATAGCCATATTTTAGCTAATTTATAGTGATTTTCTAAACGTAACTTAGATATGGTACAAGGACGAAAGTATGCGTCACCCAGGGAGGATCTAATTCACTAATCAGTCGTAAGCTTGTTAACCATTACACCACTTCAAAGTACCCATATTTTAGTGAATTTATGGTGATTTTTTACACGCAGCTTAGATGTGGCCCAAGGCCGACAGTATGGTGTACCCAGTGAGGATCGAACTCAATATTCAGACGTAAACGGTTTGGTAAGGAAAACTTGCTAACCATTACACAATGTGGAAATGCACACATTTTTAGTAAATTTATGTAGTGATGGCAAATAAAAAAAATGCATTTTTTTAAAGTTTATAATTACATTTCTTCATGGCAATGTTTTTATTTAACTATTCGTGTTCTCTTGTTGGCGGTCATATAAATCTATGAACAAAAAAATGATAAATAATGAAAATTGCTTTGTAGTTGGGTTATATTTTTTACAGTAAAGTTCGCCCTGTACAAGTCGCGTGTCGGCCTGTTGGCTTGGGCTTCAGAATGCGCCTACTGTACCTCTGCAGAGAGGTAAAACCAACACTTCACCCAAGGAGGTGTTCGCGTTATGACGATAAACTACATCTGGCAATAAGGCTTCTGATCAGGAGGTTTTGATGATCGTGGAACCACCTCTTAATTGTCATTGTTCCCAGGTCCATTCTGGTATAACATATTCGGGTTTCAGCTATGGATAAATAATTAACCCCCAAAACGGGGGTCAAAACACTATGAAAGTGTAAAAATAGATTTTTATAGTAAAAATACCAGCAATATATGTTAAAAAAATCATTACCACAATACATTTTTTAAAAAGATATTGCCAGCATTAAAGGTGACAAACGCCCTCTTTACAAAAATACGACAATGAAATCTGATCTACAAACTGATTTCTTACAAAGAAAACATATTCTATTCATACGAAACTATCCAAAAATCTTGTCGGCATTAAAGGTGACAAACGCCCTCTTTACAAAAATACGACAATGAAATCTGATCTACAAACTGATTTCTTACAAAGAAAACATATTCTATTCATACGAAACTATCCAAAAATCTTGTCGGCATTAAAGGTGACAAACGCCCTCTTTACAAAAATACGACAATGAAATCTGATCTACAAACTGATTTCTTACAAAGAAAACATATTCTATTCATACGAAACTATCCAAAAATCTTGTCGGCATTAAAGGTGACAAACGCCCTCTTTACAAAAATACGACAATGAAATCTGATCTACAAACTGATTTCTTACAAAGAAAACATATTCTATTCATACGAAACTATCCAAAAATCTTGTCGGCATTAAAGGTGACAAACGCCCTCTTTACAAAAATACGACAATGAAATCTGATCTACATACTGATTTCTTACAAAGAAAACATATTCTATTCATACGAAACTATCCAAAAATCTTGTCGGCATTAAATAAACCATTGGGGATGATATGCCGTAAAACAAAGTCAAACTTAAACCAAACAAGGCCTGGGGCCACTCGCGGTAGAGTTTGCGTTAAGGAGTCGTTTATACAGATAGGAGGGAAATTTAACGGTTAACTCTAGGAAACAAAAAGGACTTATACTAAACATCATGAAAAGACAGTTGAAATTTCTAGGGCATATATTGAGAAAAGAGGGCTTGGAAAATTTGATACTCTCAGGGCAGATCGAAGACAAGAGAGACAGAGAAAAAAACCGCATAACATAACCTGGCGGGCTTGAGTGAATGGATGGCAGAGCAGGATTTGGGAAAGGTGGCGAAAAGACATTTTATTGAGACCTTTTCATTTTCCAATCAGGTTCACCCTGTACAAGGCCCGGGGTCACTCGTGGTAGAAGGCTACGTTAAGGACTAGTTTATATAGATAGGAGGGGAAGCTAACGGTTAACTCTAGAGTTGAACAGGTTAAGATTGTAGTCATCGGGGAAACATCTTTTTAGGATTTTGTTCAACAGATTAGCGGTTCGCTGGAAAAAGCTGTTCGAGTGGAACGTCTCGCCGATGGAATACATAGAGAATGTGGGTGGTGGACTACAATGTGAGGGGCAAGGCGGATCCTAGCCTTGAAGGTTAGAACTAGCGGAACCAATGAATGTAGTTCGTCTGAGCACTTTCTATGAAAGTAGCGATAGAGCAGTGAAAGCCTCGCGACATGTGAGAGCGAGATCGGAGGGTGGAAAATAATTCGTCTCCCGCAAGGACTTGGAGAAGCTTTTGAGCTCTATCGAGACGGGAAGTGAGGACTGGGCAACATTTTTTTTTTTTTAATAAACTTATAAATATAAGCTTATTCTTGTAAATAAACAATCTAATAAAATATAATTTGTTTAATTCTTTTGTTGTTAATTATCGAGAAAGAGAAAGAATGTATAAATTCAGTTTGATACGTTTGCGTTTTTAAAACAGGGTGGCTACGGTAGTAGCGATTTCAAGAGAAGAACAATTCTTTTGGCGCAGCATTTTTGTCAGTTGCATTTGTTAAACTGCCAGAAACAGTCCTGTATGCGAGCTGTGTAACGGATATTGGCGGGAAAGTGGAATCTATGATCCGAGTTCAAATCCTATTCTAGTCTGTTGAGTTCTCTTTCTCATTAATACCTTTGGGAAAGGTATGACTCCATCATTTCTCCCTCCCTATGGGATAAATAAAACTGGGTTCTAGCCTTGAACAACAACTAGTTGTCACCCGAAATTAAAAAAATGTTCACTTTTTAATTATTTGACTTCAAAGTTTGGCTAACCATAACTTTTTCATGAATTGATAGCAACTTTTCTTTATAGACCCTCTTTGGATTTAATGAATATTTTGTAAAAACCTAAGGTGTCTTTGCAGAGAGAACATACCACGGGCAATTATTCAAAACAACCGAAAATTGCAGATAAAACCTTCGGATGAAGTGTTCATTTTAAGGAAAAGGAAAAAAACTAATTTAAAATCGAGAAGACAGCAATGAAGAGTTTTACTATATTTCCCAAGAAGTCAAAAAAAATCACAGATAATAAAGAAAAGGAATCAGTGGAGAGCCATGATCTACATCCTGAAGGGACATGGCCTTAGAAAAATAATATAGGCCGACTAACATTCACTGTTTCTATCGTTTATTTTAATGTATCTTCGCGTCAGCTTAGCGATGGTGTCAAGTAACTTAAACCTCTACTGCAACCTTAATGGATTCTACTATCTAATGCCAAGGTGACTAGTCCTCGTGGTCTGGTGAAGCAGCATTGACGTCATTAAGATATTTTATTTTTATCGAAATAAAAGAAGCTGCCATGAACACAATTCCAGCAGATAAGGAAGCCAAAAATCAGCAGATGGTGGATTATCTCTAAAGACATTCCTTTCGAATCTATCTTGACAGCATGTGGATGCACTCTTTGCATTTGCAGTGCACACACACACACACACACACACACACACATATATATATGTATCTGTAAGCATGTGAGGGTGTATATGTGTGGGTAATTATTCATACAAACACGTACATATGTTGGCGTATACGAAGATGCTTACTTGTTTTACTTTTTATGTGCCATATCCTTTCAGGACGTAGGCGATCGTGGTCCTCTACCTCTACCTCCCTCTATCCTTTGCAACTCTCAACAAGTTACTTCCCTCTGCTTCCTCCCCAAGACCATATTCTGTCATCCACTTGCTTAAGTCCGCCAGGTATGTCACGCGTTGTTTTCCCTCGTCTCTCTTTCGCTATATTTGACCCGTGAGTATCAGATTCTCCAGGTCCTCTTTCCTCATTATGTTCAGCTACTTCCTTCTGATGTTAAGTATATGCCTTTTACTTGTTTGTAACCTTTTTAAGACCTCATCATTGCTCATACGCTCGGTCCATGAAATCCTTAGCATCCTTCTGTAGAGCCACATATCTGTCGCCTCAAGACTCTTCTTCATCTTTGAGGAAATCGTCCAACATTCGTCGCTGTAAAGAGACGTGACAGCTCAGTATTCCTTTCTTTTTTTTTTTTACTCCTGTCTCTCAATACTGTGATCAGCATTTGGAATGTGTCTTTAGCCTGAATCAATGCAAAAAGCGTCTACGGATCTCAGTGTCGCATTTACCGTCCCCTGTCAAGACGCTTCACAGATATTTAAACTCCCGCGTCTGCTTGATTGTAGTATTCCAGACCTTCAAATCGTATTTTGGGCCAAATCGTATTTCTTACTGGTGACTTTGCATTCTGTCTTCTTGTAGTTTAGTTTGACTTCTTGTAGTTTAGTTATTTCTTCTCACTCCCCGTCGAGCATACACAATTGAATGCTTTTCAGAGTGACATTTAACTGCATAGAGTAGAGTACTTTTGAAAGTGTATGTAAAATATTTTGTTGTATTCATCCTAAATCGGAATACATGTAAGTTTTTTTTTAAACAGTAAGGTTCACCTTTTACTCGCGGCAGAGGGTTACGTTTGGATGCAATTTGTGCCGATAGGAGTGAAAGATAACGGTTAACCCTAGTCTTGAACAGGTAAAGATTTTACTGATCGGGGAAACATCCTCTTCGGTTTGGTTCAACAGTGCAGTGGTTCACGGAAAGAAGTAGTTAGTGTGGAACTTACTTCTTACCGATGAAATACGGAGGGAATGTGGGTAGTTTGCTGCTATGTAAGTGGCATGTCGGGTTCTTGCTGTGAAGGTTCGAATTGGCGGGACAAGGGAATGTAGTTCGTCCGAGCACTTTCCGTGGAAGTAGAGACAGAGCAGCTAGACGCTTGCCACGTCACGCCTGTCAAAGAGAGGTTTGAGGGTGGTGAATAATTCGCCACTCATAAGGACCCGGAGACGATTTTAGACTCTAACAAGGTTGGAGAGTGAGGTCTGGGTAGCTCCCGCCCAAATATGACAAGTCGGAGTCGAGTTTTCAGTCGAATTTGGCTCTTGTAAAGTCTGGTATTTACAGGAGCGGCAAGGGAGCCAACCATTTTATCTGCATTCTTAGCAATAGATCGTATGTGCGAGTTGCACTTGAGGTCAGGGCTGTGTATGCCTCTATGCGCGAACTGATAAAATGTTTCGGGACTGGTGCTCTAAAAAGAAAACTACAGCACATATGAATTCGGCATGTAATCTCCTTCGAAGTAGTTCCCTTCTAAAGCCATACATTATCTAGCGTCGTTTCCAATGACATTCCTCGAACTCATTTTTGGGGATAGCAAGCAGCTGTCTCATTGAATTCACTTGGATTGCTTCGATGTCTTAAAATATTGTTTCTTTCAAGTGGGGTCTAAATCTTGAAGAGTTAAAAGTCATCAGGGGGCGATATCTAGGGAATGTGATAATTGTAAGCCGTTAGCCAAAAATTGCCACACAAGATGTGGTCATTGATTGGATCTAAGTGTTGTGGTGCAGTGACCACACTCTACACATTTTCCTTCCAAGAACTCCTATAAACAACGGAAGCGAGCGAGAACGTTATAACTTAGTGTGCATGTACGACAGATGTAAATGTATGTCCGTGGCGTACTTTAACTCCGTTACAGCAGCAACAGTAGAATGCTGCGCAATCTTGTCTATCTAGACCAATTACGAGCAAGTTCTATTCTCACCGGGAGTCCCATACTTTCGGCCTTGTACCACATCTAAGGTACGTTTAGAAAATCACCATAGCAAAAGTACCATAGCAAAAGTATGTGATAAAAATATAGCTTTAAGGTATGCTATAGTTATGGGTAAAATGGTCAATTTCAAAGATAGAGCTATATAAATATAAAAGTGAACACTGAGGTCAACACGCAGTTACAGTCTGTTTCATGCTTTAACGTAATTGTAGCAGCTGTGTGTTGACCTCCATATATATATATATATATATATATATATATATATATATATATATATATATATATATATATATATATATATATATATGTATATATATATATATATGTGTGTGTGTGTGTGTGTGTATGTGTGTGTGTGTGTGTGTGCGTGATTATAGATAGGTTTACTTTGGGTCTTGTGCCTCATCTAAGCAGCGCTTAGAAAATCACCATAGCAACAGTCCCGCTACTTTTGTGTGTGTGTGTGTGTGGGGGGGAATGTTTCCTGTTATTATGTCATTATGTTTCTTGCCATGAGACCCGGTTTCGAATCTCACCATGCTTGATTTTTCAGGAAGGCGACTTCTTGATATTTTTTTATCTTTGCAATGCTGTTCCTCTCGTACAAGGCCCAAGAGCCACTCAAGGTAGGAAGCGACAGATTAAGAGACACAATTAATGGTGATATGTGAGGAAGATAACTTTAAGTCTAGTCTTGAAAAGGTTAAGACTGCAGTGATCGGGGAAGCATTCTCTGTCTAGAGATGCGATGCCGGCGAAATTGGGTCAACGGAATTGTTCAGAAATCATCGAGGCTTCTATTGTTTCAAAAACAGAAACTAAAAACTTCAAATTTAATTATAGAATTAAATTAAAATCCCTATCATTTTCAAGCGAATTTTGGAATACATTTCAAAACAAATTATTCCAAAATTCGCTTGAAAATGAAACAGTACTAGGGATTTTAATTTAGTTCCGTAATTGAATTTGAAGTTTTTAGTTTCTGTTTTTGAAACACGGTAATTCCTGTGTAGCGATGAAAATATATTTTTAAATTAGTAAATTTATAATATTTATGCTCTGCAGAATTGTAATGAGCACTGTTTTTTTAAACTAAATAAATCTCACTGTTCTTTCTCTTTATTTTAATATACACACACACACACACACACACACACACACACACACATATATATATATATATATATATATATATATATATGTGTGTGTGTATGTGTGTGTGTGTGTGTATTTGAAATATTTCCAGATAGAGTGTATCGGCAGTGGAACAAAATGAATAAAAAGAGACAAGAAGTAAAAGCTATTCTTAACCGACGCATCGTTACGTCCTCTCAGGGACATTATAAGGCAATTATTGCTTGTGTTAGTTCTTAGTAAGTCACCGAGAATTTGCCTGGCTTCAGTCATTATCAAGAATAAAACAAATTCAATGGAATTCTAAACCCGTTTCCTGACAGTTTGCATCTTTGGCATGATTTTTTAATTTAACATTTTGAATCATTATAATCACACGTGAATGCAATGCTATTCTTAAGCTTGAAAACATTGTGATATTGCGTGAACGTGACGTAGTATACGAGATATTCTGAGAACTTAATTACGTTTTACTATAATAAATGATTTTCTTAATTATTGGTTATTTTGACTTCTGAAATTTGTAACTTTTATTAATTTTTTTCTCCAGTATTAGGTTGGTGCAAAAATAATGTCGTTTTCTCACATTATTAACTGGGTGATTTTTGATAAATCATATATGATCCATATTATTCACAGGACACACACACACACATACACATATGGATATATATAATTGTCCGGCAGGCAGAAAGGCATCTGATCGGGAGATTGGAGGTTTTGATGAGCGCGGACTCACCTCTTAATTGCTGTTGTCTCCGTGGTCCTCCCCGAGCTGGGGTAGTAGCGCCTGTTAGGGTCAGATCTATGGGCAAATAATGAAAACCAAACATCACACTATGAAAATATAAAAAATACGTTTTTATAGTAAAAATACCAGGAATATATTTTAAAAATTAACTGCAATACTAATTTTAGTAAAATTACAAGGATACATTTTTACAGGAAACGTAACATGCAATACATTTTATCTGTAGTTGAAGACATACAACTGCGTTCAAAATACTTAGACTTCTGCATAGTTGATATGCCGCTAAACAAAATCAACCAAATAACCAAGCCGTGACGTCACCCCGTCTGTCTCCTCGCCGTCGCCGTCCTATCCTGTCCTGTGACGACCAACTGGCTTGGTATTGGTCGCGGCACCAAATGTGACATTTTAACCTTTTGCTGATTCGGATGGGAATCTGGTTAGATTCGGTATCAGCCTTGTCGTTCCCAGCTCGCCTCCAACGTCTGGTTATTGAAGTAACTGTTTTGATTTCTAGTCTAACCTACACACGTTGTGATTTGATCTTAGGTAGACGAAATCAATCAGTCGCAAGTTGAGTCCGAACAAGGGTAATACCGCACAAGTATATGTAAAAGAAAATAAAGTAACAACTCGAAAAGTTCAAATGTGTTAAAAAAGGATAACAATATTTTATATCTGGTTGCTGAATACAGGACTGCGTCTTTCTCCCAAACCGCTAATATGGGTACGTGACACTTTGCGTTTGTTAGGAGAGTCTTAATATCTTAAGTTGTTTTTCGATAACTGTTTTTTTTTTTGGTGTATCTTCAGGCGATATTCGTAAAACATGTTTTGGTGGTGTGAGTCTAAGTCGTTCTTCAAAAATAAATTGTTCTTGGTTAGAAGTTGAGGTCGTGTTACGTGGATCTCAGACAGCTTTCTGCGAGGCGGGTCTCAGAGCTCACAGCTCAACTCTGCGTCTCTCTCTCCAGGTGCCAACTCAACTCAACTTGCCTGTCTGATTAACCCCAACTCAACCGCTGTCCACTCGCTGCGACTCTGCTTATATCGACGCCGACCAAAACCGGGGTGGGCCTGTTGGTGTCTGAGGTTCCTTGATAATTCTAAATCCGCATCAAGGATTTCCTTTGTTTTCGGTCAGGAAAATTTATTACTTTCCATTTTTGGAAGTCCTTAATTTCTAGTTTAAGGGAATCATCCTCCCAAATTCTTCCTTTCTCATATTGGTATCTCATACCAATCCCTTCAAAGGCGTCAACAGGTTCCCCTCTCTCTCACAGTGGCATCTCACACCAATCCCTTCAGGGGGCGTCAACAGTCCTCACCTCCTTCTTCATGGTTTACCTCCGCCTACCGCTCACGCCACCCTTCAGCCAATGAACGCTCACCAGCGTGGGTGTTTGCAATTATCGCTCAAAGGAAAAAAAATTATCTTCTCTTTTTTTTTCTTTTCTTTCTTTTCTTCTTCCCGACAACAAACCCTTACGACTCTTATCTTAATCGAACGCCGTCTGGAACTCGTCAACAAGACCTTCGCCAAACAAGCACTGAGGCTGGTCAATGATCTTTCGCACCCTGTCGCCAATTATTCGTTCCGATAAAATAATTTTTCTAACATGGCCAGGTCTGACACAAAACAGGTACTCTTCTCCAATGATATCTCCGTAGATAGTTAATGGTTTAATCTTTCCTTCTTTGTACTCTGTGGGTGGTCCAGCGGACATTTTTTTCGGTCCGAGCGCGACCCAATTAATCTCTTAGCATTTTGCCTTGTAGGCCACTTGAGCAACCTGAAATTTTCATTATTGCCATGAACAGATTGCTATCTTCTTTCGCCGCGTCGTAACATAAATCAAATTAAATCCAGTATCTTACTTTCTTCGCTAATGAAGATAAAATCTTTACCACTTTTCTTTGTTAGAAAAAATAAAATCTCTCAGTGTCTTTTCGTGATAGCTTCTTATCACCTAATTTAATTCTCGCCTTTTCTTTTTTTTTCACGCAACCCTAAATAGTGTCACAAAGCTGAAATAACTCTTTTATGACATTAATCCCTATAATATCTACAACACTGAAACACACATATCACTGCCTCCTGTTGGACACCTCGAGGCTGTATAAGGGTTAGCAAATTTGTCTCGTTAAATCAATTACTACTGAGTAGTGAGTTCGAACCTCACTAGTTGCCCCTTATTTTCGGCCTTGGATTACATCTAAGCTACGCTTGTAAAATCACTATCACCGCCTCATGCAATTATGTGAAAGAGAGAGGGAGGGAGTAGGGAGAAAGGTAGGAATATATATATATATATATATATATATATATATATATATATATATCCCTCACTCTTTCACCTCTATATAGAAATCGTGACGTGTCGGGTGCAGTTGAGCGAGTGACTAAAAAACTCTTTGTAACACCAAAAATAAACTGAAGGCAAAGATTATGGCAGCATTCACCAACTTAAACAAGAAAACCATCCAGAAGAGTCCAGGAGATTCCATAGACCTCTGTAGACCGTAGTTGAAAGCAATGGCGAATTTATTGAACATATTTACTCTTTAGTATCTCAAGATATTTTTGTGTAATTTTGATAAATAGATTTGTTAAAATGAGATGTCAATGTTATTTTTATTTCTGTGTAATTTAGACGACAATTTATCCTTCGCGTCCTCTGTGTGCGTGTATATATATATATATACATACATATATATATATATATATATATATATATATATATATATATATATATATATATATATATGCTTAATCCGCCATCTTTTTACGAAAGAAAGAACGTTAAAATTTTAAAATAAATAATGGAATGGCATGAAGCAATTTTTGAATGAACTTGACAAGGTTAGATTCACAAATAACATTCAAAACTTTTCCCTTTTTTATGTGACCTTTTAATGCCGGATTGTTTTCCAAAATTCTCAAGATTTCCTTTCACTTAAAATTCTGTGATCAAGATCCCTGGAGATTATTTTCAAATTTTCTCGGTTGTACGTTTTCCGAAATATTACATATCATTTTTTTGTTAATCATTTCATCTCAAGCAAGGAAATAAAGCCATCAAGAGACAAGGACTTACTGAGTTGAGAGAATATGAAGAAGAACCCCCCCCCCAAAAAAACAAAACAAAACAAAACAAGATAAATGAGTAAGAACAGGAATTAAGAAGACAGAAGATAACGATTGACATAGCATTTAAACTTTTGATGATCAAAGTTGACCAGGAAGCAAGAAGACGGAAGAGAATTTCACAAGCGAGATAAGAAACTGTTAGCATAGAACTTACGGTTCTATTTCAGCTGTAAAATGATGAGACCTTGCTGCCAATCTAGTACTGCGCTTCAATTCATAAAGTCCATGTACCATAGAGGAAAGTGATATTTATTCTGTACAATACAGAAATGTGGCACAAGGCCGAAAAGGGGATTGGGGAAAGGACGGTCTTCTTCTGTCTTAACTATAACTTAGCTAGCCGCAAATACTGACCCAATCGTACGAAACAATATTCCTTACACCAAAACAACACATTCATACGTACCTTTCTTACTACAACCACCATAATACATCTTTGTCTCTATGAAAATACTAACTAGTACCCATTTTTACAATTCGTTGTCTGTGGGGGGAGGGGAATAAAACAATAATTCTAAAAGTTAACCCCAATGTGCATTTATAATATGTATACAAAAACTATTTACAAGAAACTAAAGAAAATAAGATTAGTAATACCCCCCCCCCAATCACTAAATGTGGCAGAAACATCACTTCACTGGCCGAAATCAATGCGAGACTACAATAGTATAAAACATTCATTCATTCCAAGCACTCACACTGACATGCACTCATTCAGACACGACAACAAATACGAAAAAACCACTCACGCGAAACGAAAGGCGCTCCGCATCCACCAGCGAACTGACATTACTGACCACCTAACGAGGGAGGGGATGGGGTACCATAGAGGGAAGTACATTAGAACAATTACCATGAAAGTATTTATAGATAAGGTACAGGGTAACTAAATTATGGCGTATATTATTTAACTATTTAGATACACTTACACACAGGAAGAGAAACGCCCGCACAGAAACTTTGTCATTACCGTATTTAACGACATATAAGACGCACAGGTGTATAAGACGCACCCCAGCAGGGCAAATCAAGAAAAAATTAGCAATTATTAGTAAATGATACAGCCTATGCTATATTTATGAGGTATTATTTTGGTTAAACAAGCCATGATTACAATTAAATGAAAAACAATAGGAAAAAATGAACACGAGCCTATAAAAAACTTTATTATATTCAAAGGTAAGAAAACAAAATAAAAACCAGGCGATTATTACAATTGAGCAAAACAGTACAATTTTATTTATCTTCAAATTCATAAAATTCGCCGTCTTCGTTATCAAAACTCTGATACTCATTTTCAATACTACTATGATTGTCGTTAAATAATGCTCCATCTTCCGTTTCATTGAGAACATTGATAATGCCACTATTTTTAAAAGATTTCGCAACAATTTCTGGTCTAATATTATCCCAAGCTTGCTTCACCCATTCGCAGACTTGTGCAATGCTAGGTCTTTTTATTCTTCCTGTAAGTGTAAGGACGTGTGATTAGGCATTGCCATCAGCGTGTTCCATTGCTCCTTCATGTTTAATAGGAGTTGCCAGGTAGCTAATTTAGGCTGACTATCACGAATTTTGGCATATAAGACGCAGGGGAATTATAAAAGATATTTTTAGTAAAAAAAGTGCGCATTATATGTCGTCAAATACGGTATATAGATATTGAAGTGATAATATATTGTATACTCGATAATAATAATAATAATAATAATAATAATAATAATAATAACAATGGTTCTTTTGGCTTATTGCCTTAATTAATTGGCCGTGTTCATTGTTTTTGTAATTTTTTTCATCAATTCATTCTGAGCAAGAGAATGAAAAGAACTTAGAAGGAACCAGAAAGCCAATCCTAAAAATGAAACAAGGAATAAACCTCTGCTCCTGTTCAAAAGACCGGGAAAAAGTGTAAAAAAGACTATAGCTAATCCTGCTGAAATAAGAAACTTTACAGTAAATATCCTGTTCAATACCAGAGATTTGCTTGTCAGTTGCCTGATCCAAACCAGTGGGAAATATCCATTAATATTCCACAGGCGTACTTTGCATATTAGTTTATGAGTGGGAGTAGCTGGAGAGCATCAGCATTGGGTGTCACGAATGTGTGTTTTAGGAGGATGAAACAAACAAGGCGACTTATGGATCTAAGATAGATACCTAGGAACACCTTGAGGTACATTCTGTCTATGAGGACTGAATTACCCAACATGAAGTTATTTCTAACTGGGTCACTCCTGCAAGGTTATTCGCTAATTTTATCAAAACTTGTTCACATATCGCCTACTTTGACTGCGATGCATGTGCCTGATATAGTCTTATCAAACTGGATGTCATGATGGGTATATTGAGCTTCTTATATTTGTAACTCAGTGTCACTTTGTAAACATTTTTCTCCGTCACTCAACAACAACAACAACAACAATAATAATAATAATAATAATAATAATAATAATAATAATAAAATATGCAACTTTTGCGAGAAGAAAAGTGCAAGAAACTGGTATGAACATAATCCACACCCGGTAAATAGAGACAGGACCTGTAACAATTTTTGGGACATTACAATACACACAGACAGAATAATCAAAGCAAATCGCTCAGACATCGCAATAAAAAAGGAACAGGAAAAAACAGAACGTGCTTTCTTATTGTTATGGTAGTCCCTGCAGATTGTAATGTATCTTTGAAGATCTTAAGAAAACTATCAAAATACAAGGATCATGAAGTAGAAATCTGAAAAATGTGGAATATGAGGACATCAATAAATACATTGTAGTTGGAGCACACGGATTCATTAGAAAAGATTCCAATAACCTCATTGAAGGGATCCCGGGTAGCGCATGCCCTAAAGAGATGCAAAAAATGTATTCATAACTACAGCTCAAACATTACGAAGAGCTTCATCTATGTAAAATGTATGTGCTCTTAGATTGGAACTCAGTAGTAACAACAAGGTCAGCGCCATCGACGGTTGCGCCATTGCCCGGGTGCACGTGATTAAGCCCCCATATTAAACTGACTTTGTCGCATCTTGTCAGTGTAGGGCAGAGGGTAAGTACCACTCATGCTTCCTATCGGATTATTATTATTATTATTATTATTTGTGACTTTCATTATGACTTGACTATTTGGGAGTGTTCTTCTTTGACTGGTTGCGAAACAAGTCTGTCTATCCATGATACTTTTCATTCCAAATGCATTATGGCTAAAATGCATGCCCCGAAAGCGCCCATCTAGTCTAGGAATTGAACTCAGTTTGTTGATTACACTTTTTGAGCTGATAACCATTATCTGAGAAAAAAAAACAAGAAATGAAAAACCATTAGAAACAACTAGCTAAACGGATTTTCTGTGTATGTGTATGTATGCGAGTGATTATGTGTGTTTGTGTGTGTGTATGTGCGTGTATGTGTGTGCGTGTGTGTGAAAGAGAGAGAGAGAGAGAGAGAGAGTAAGAGAGAAAGTACAACTGAAATTATTGATGGGATGGGAAAAATGAATTTGATTTTCAGATTCAACGTGAAAAAATAGCCCAGAAACATGTGTCCATTGTCCAACAACATTTGGGTCGGAAAAAATGTCAACCAGTGTTATAAATCCATTATATATATATATATATATATATATATATATATATATATATATATATATACCATCGCCCGAAGAGACACATAACAAATAAACTCTATTTAAATAAAGGAGTGAATTAATTGTAAATTGCCGACACAGCTCATCTTTTACCTTAAAATGTAGTTAATTTTTAAAGAAAATTACGTATTACCATTTCTTATAGCCATAATTTATTAGGGAATACTGGTCCACCCTCTACGAGTAACTATCTTATTTTGTTTATTCAGCTTTAATATTGCTATGTATTGCCGCCCAGTTAGTATTATTAATATCTTATTTTTATCTACAGGCCCCTTTAAGAAGCTTCCTGAACCTAAAATTTGAAAAAAAATGTTTAAATTAACTTTACGTCTGATTATCCTCCTATCAACATTCCTTTCCTTGTTGCTTACATATTTTCCGCAATTATCAATGACGGCCTGTCTATGTTCCGGTTTATCATGGCATGAAAAAATAACTTCCCCACCCCCACACGCTGAGCTTACTTTTCTTTTTAGCGCAGATCTGATATTTAAATGGTTAATCAAGACATACCTACAAGTCTATTTTTAATTTTGACTTTATGTCCTCACTTTAACTATCGGAAAATAAGTATCACTTTGTTTTTGAAATTTCCTTAAAAATCATTTAGTCACCAGTTACTTACCATTGTCTGAAGAAATAAAATCAAAGTATTGAAACATTAAAGCCTTTCTGTAGGGATTTCAATATGTTTTTATTATAATCTCTTATGATAAAAGTAATAACAAAATATATATAGTTCAAATGTTAGATAGAAATATACTGGCACAGAACCAGAAAATGCCGAAAAGGTTTCGACACCCACCAATAACGTCAGCTTCAGAAATCTTATGTTTAATCATTAGGCCAGATGTTGATAATGTTTCGTAGATAATTTTTTAAAAGAAAAATATCGAAAACTAAGAAAAGGGATAAATGAATGAAATCTAAAATATGCAAGACTCTCCAAACTGGATTGAGTTATCTAGGTCACTGGATGATAAAATAAATACGCAAAAATGCCGGTCGTAGATAGCCTAGGGATTTAGAATCTCCGACAGATACCAAATGGGTCGGGTTTCGATCCCGACTTGAAGCAATCGGATCTCTAGCCACACTGATGAGCTGCGAAACATTCTGTCTGTGGATGACGATACACACACACACACACACACACACACACACACACACACACACACACATATATATATATATATATATATATATATATATATATATATATGCACACACACAGTCACTTTGCCATCGCTGTGAAGTTGCCTCACTCTACCTTTTCAATAAATACTTTCATGGTAATTGTTCGCATGAGCTTTTCGCTATAGTACCTAAACTTTCTGAATGTAAGCGCAGAATGTATGCTTGTGTGGAGATCTCATCAATTTCCAGTTGAACTGGATAGATTTAATCGTAAATTCTATGCTAACAGTTACTTTTCTCGCACTTCGCGCTTGCAAAACTCCCTTCCGGCTCCATGCTTTCCAGTCAAATTTAATCTGCAAAAATTTAAATGCAATGTCACTCGCTACCTACTGTCCTGATTACACCTTTTGTTCTTGCTCATTAGTAATGCTTTTGTTTCCAATTCTTTCACACCCAGTAACCCATTGTGTCTTAGTGGCTTTATGTCTTTCTGGGAGGGTGTGAACTCGATTAAAATATATCACTCATTTAGATGTCAAGATCATATATAAATTTTAGGTTGGTGCAAAAGTAATGTCGTTTTCTCACATAGTAACATATGTTAGAAAACGACATTATTTTTGCACCAACCTAATATTTGAATTCTTACTCGAGGTCATGACCATAATTAACCAACGGTATTATCCTTAAACAAAAGAAACTGGCGAGGCCCGGTTTCCTCTTCACCCACTTAATTTAATCCCCTAGTTACCTATATACATAAACCACTATATATTCAACCCGATAAAGGACTAGTGTCACTTGTTATGACAATTGACCTGAAGAAAATTTCATACCTCTCTAATATGACATTGTATAGCTGATACGTTGGCCTAACAGCAACATGACCACGCCCATAGAAAATTCATGTTGTCATCCATTAGAAATTGCCTTCCAAGTTGGTAATTCACTGTGTGCATCAATCTAATAGAAGAACTTTACTCGGTTCATAAAAGAAGTCAGAACCCCAAAATATAAACATTTCAAGCCACATGGCAAGAGTAAATGAGAGCCCCAGTTCTTTTCCTTGCTTATCTCGTGCGCATTTACAAGCATAGATATGAAGAGGTGGACACTGACTATTTAATCATTACATACCACATCTCAAACGAATCAATTAAGTGAAGACTGTCATCCTGGTTTCCCACCCAAGGCCATTGTGCTGATGATGAGCGGGAATATGCCGAGGGAATAGGTATACCCATAGTTGGAATGAAAATAATATTGAACAATATATATATATATATTTATATATATATATATATATCCTTTACCAAGTGTTCCAAAAAATAGAACTCAAAATAAACCTTTCCAAAACAGAAAAAGAATAATTTGGAATTGGAATGAAGGCAGGATGTGCAATTAGTAAATAAGTACTAATATAATCCCACCGATCTCAGTAAAAAAATAAAACTAATTATATACTATACTAAATTTAATACAACCAACTTAATCATCCGCAATAACTCTTCTCCGTTAACTAATGTTTTGCAAAAGGCCAACATTGTATATAATTTTAAATGTCCTTTGGTAGATTGTATCTGACAAAAAACGTAAATATATATGTTGGTTTCACAACAACGGCACTATCAAGAAGACTTACACCCATTTGTTGGATATAAGTTCTATGCACGCCATTTAAAGACAGATTATTGTCTACCTTAACAATAAAAGAAAATACTTGTTGACAACACCAATATACTACACCATGAAAATATTAAACAGAAATTACAAATTCTCAAGATCCTCTATATCAAAAGCAACCAACCATCACTGAACACAATTTATTACGAGTGTAGTAGAAATATTTTAAAATGCATTTGACCAACATTTAATGCCAATATACATTTTTACCATCTGTGGTTATCTCCCTTGCATACTGGACTCTTGTTTACATAGCTACAATGGATACATTTAAAAATTTAGAATAAGTATAACAGAACGCGCTGACGCGTGTTTACAAAAATCAAAACGATCACACTTATATTAACTTCGCGATTCACCCCTGAGGATGATCTCGGAGGAGATCGAAAGTACTTGGGTTAAGAAAAACTACGGAACCTTCCTTGAGAAATTTGAACTTCGCATCAAGAAACTAATTAGAAAACCAGAACGGATTATTATATAAATAAACATAATATGTCTGTATAATACAATGAAGCATGCTTGAATGCAGATATGCCGCCTGAATGTACATATTTTAAATTAGTAAATACAAAACACTTCAATTACCTCGGCGTATGGATAAATTATAACAAAGTTAGTAGAAAAAATAAGTACATTGAAACAAATAGTTTGAGGCCTTATTAATATTCTTCTTCTTCTCCTTCTTCTTCTTCTTCTTCTTCTTCTTCTTCTTCTTCTTCTTCTTCTCTCACTCTTTCTTTATCTCGGTCTATCATAAATTTCATGAAATAATATATGTATGTTCATGATTGTAAGTAGTGGGAAAACATCATGACTAGATGTTATGAGGGTTATCTAAAAACATTATGACGATATTAATAGGCTGAACTAGAGTTTGAACTGTAAAATGATGAGAACTTGCCTTGGTGCATAACAAATTTAGTAGAGAAGATAAGGAATTTGAACATAGAATAGGCTACGCTAGAGGTACTTTCGTCCAACATCGCAACTTGCTACAAAACCAAAACGTTATATTGAAAATTCTAGTCATATTTTTAAATAGCTTCGTCAGATCAAAACTTTCATATATACTTGTCATGTACGGCGCCAAACCTATTCAGAAATATATAAAATTTCAGCTGTCTGAAAACGCTTTCTGAAATCAATATTGAAAATGATTTGAGTGAGTGAAGCCAGTTAGTCTTGGCAAAGGTCATCTGTCTTCGAACATAGTGAACTGGCACTATGGAACTATAGCTGATAACAGATCATTTTGGGACTTTCAACAGCAGCAAGAGCTAAAATGGATGCTACATGTAACTGGAAGAAATAAAAGCTAAGGAAGAAAACGCCCATGAACACTTGAAAATGTAATAACAGGCACTTGACTTGAGGAACCCATTTTACAGAAAAATTGTTTTAAGAAAAAAGATTTTATAAATTCCAACCAAAAGTAGCACCGGATGATTGGTCAATGAATTTCGAATATTTGCTCATAAGCGAGCGGCTAATATTATCATTAACATTATCTTTCTTTTTATGTGTTACGTCCATTCAAGATGTAGGCGATCATGGCTCTCTACCTTCCTCTATCCCTTGCAGCTCTCAACAAGTTCATTCTCTCTGCTTCCTACCCCAGACTGTGTTGTGTCATACACTTGCTTAAGTCCGCC
Source organism: Acanthosepion lycidas (assembly GCA_963932145.1). Taxonomy (NCBI): domain Eukaryota; kingdom Metazoa; phylum Mollusca; class Cephalopoda; order Sepiida; family Sepiidae; genus Acanthosepion; species Acanthosepion lycidas. The sequence goes on from OZ010583.1 coordinate 93,116,150, forward strand.
AGGTATGTCACGTGTTGTATTCCCTTGTCTCTCTTTCCCTCTATTCGACCCGTGAGTATCAGATTCTCTAGGCCTTCTTTCTTCATTATGTGCCCCAGAAACTTCAGCTGCCTCTTCCTGATATAAAGTATAAGCCTTCTCCTTGTTTGCAACCTTTCTAAGACCTCATCGTTGCTCACACCCTCGGTCCATAGCCTTAGCATCCTTCTGTAGAACCACATCTCTGCCGCTTCGAGTCTCTTCTTCATCTTTAAGGAAATCGTCCAACATTCGCTTCCGTAAAGGTGTCACGTAACAGCTCAGGATTCTTTTCTTTGTTACCAAGGAAATCCTCCTGTTTCGCAATATTCTGTCCAGCTTTTGGAATGTGTCCTTGGCCATTCCAATACATCTACGGATCTCAGTGTCGTGCTTACCATTATCATTAGAATATGACAAAAGAACAGCGATAGCCTTTGTTTCAGAGTGTTGAGCAGAACAGTGTTTGGATGGATATCTGTTGCGATAATATGTAAAACGAATGGCGTCAGGAAAAGTCAGCCGATATGAAGCATTCCTAAAAACGGACCTATTATGACTATTTACCTTAATTGATTGATAGATAAGCCAAAGAGTAGACAAAAAGATTAATAAGCAGCGAGTAAAAGTATTTTTTTCTCGGTAGCTAGAAAATTATATTAGTAGACAAATTGGCAGGTGAATAGATAGATGAATGGAGAGGCAGGTTGGAAAACAGGTAGGTAGAAGGGTGACTGAATCAAGACTGGTTTAGGCGATAAAAAGATAGAATGATATAACTATGAGGGCTGCTGAAAAGACATTGACCTGGCATATTTTCCTGAACACAGAGTTATTTGTCGAAATCTTGTTGGCCTTTTTCCGCATCCCATAGTGTATATATACAACACAGGAAATTATATACAATACAACAATATATAAAATGCAATAATATATACAATAACACACACACACACACATATATATATATATATATATATATATATATATATATATAATATTAATACAATAATGTATACAATACAAAATATATACAGGAAATACAGGAAAATACTTGTTGACAACTCCACTATACTCCACCATGAAAATAATAAACAAAAACTTAAAATTCTCGAGGCCGTCTATATCAAAAGCAACCAACCAACACTCAACAAAATTTATTACGAGTGTAGTAACGATGTTTTAAAATGCATTTGAGTTGACTAACATTTAACACCATGTTGCATATTACCATCTCTGCTTACCTCCCTTGCATTGTGAACACTTGTTTACAAAGCATCGTAAGCACAACGGTTAATTTTAAAATAATCATAATAAAGCACGTTCACGCGTGTTTACAAAAATCACCATCATAACGGGTACAGTTACATTGTTTGTTTTCACAATTCCCTCCTGAGGGTAATCTCGGAGGAGATCGAAAGTACTTGAGTTAACAACAAATATGACAGCTTCCTTGATTAATTTGATAATTAAAGAACCAGAAACCAATGCAGGTGCGTTGCGCGCGCGCACACACACACGCACACACACACACACACACACACACACACACACACACCAGTCATATCACGAGCAGCGGCGAGGAAACAAGGTGACGTCGAAGCAGCTTGTTCGGGGTTATCTGCTTTATGACTTTAAGTCAAGTCACCGAATATGTCAGGCCTTTGGCGCTAATGCTGTAAGTGAACGTACCACCAGTCACTTGTAGCAGAAATTCAGGTAGGAAGATCTGTCCCTTTGAGATGAACCCCGCTGTAGCTGGCCACAGTTCTTAGATAATGAGCCCTTGAAGGCGGCCATAGAGAAGGAGAACAGCCAAATATGTGATGAGTTTGCCGAACGCTTCTTATGAAATAGACTTCACCTGCATGTTATAGGGAAGGTGTACAAATTGAGTTACCGCACACAGTGTCGGAACAAAGAGTAACATCCTGTTTCTCGTTGCTTTTTTAGCACGGCAACGTATCCATATTTGATTGAGTGCTTACCAGTGACGAATAGCCTGTCCTGTACGAGATTATCAAGCGTGACAGACTTTGGTTGTCACCACGGGACTATGTGCTTCAGACCAGAAAACCACTTCTGCATACAAGCAAGATCATGCTCTGTATCTGGTGGATTAGACCACAAGTGGTACATGATGAATTGCTACAAATGGACATGTATGCGCAGTACTTGGAACATGTGCAACAGGAAGTGAAGCAGAAGAAACCAATATTGGTTACGAGCAAGGAAGTACATTTCCACCAAGACAACGCCAAGCATCATGTGGCGCGGTGGTAAGGAATACTGTATAGCGATTTTATTGGAAGACACTGTGCCGTCCACCTTACGCCCCTGACATTGCACAAATACATTAACAACTCTTCATTCCCTCGACGAGGTTCTTCGTTGGAAATCCTTCGTAAATGAGTCAGACTTACGACAGTCACAGACTTCTTTGCGTTCAAGAGACCTGATTTTTACCGCCAAAGCATTGCAAAGCTGGAGGTACGTAGACAAAAGTTTCTGGGTACCGATGAGATAATTTTGAGGTTAACCTTATAACCAGTTTCTTGTATATCTTTTTTTTAAAAAATAAATTATAAACAGCAAGTACTTGGTTACCTTGTAGAATGGTTTCTAGAATTTTGGGTCTGTCTTTGCAGTGTGTCCTCTCTATCTTCGTATTATCTACTAAAATTTGTCTCAAAGTAATAGCTGTATTTTTGTTATATATATATTTGTGTGTCTGTATGTTTGTGTATACAAAGATTAAATGATTAAAGCAGTGTAATGTACACATGTTTATCTACAAATTTACAATAAGCCAAGTATATATATATATATATATATATATATATATATATATATATATATATATATATATATATATATATTTGACTGGAAAACGTACTTTGAAGGAATCCGATTAAAAACGATGTAAAATATCGATTGAAGGTTGAATACACAGTTCAGAATAAATATAATTCTTAACAAGCTTGAGAAAAAAATTACTTTCTGAACCTGAGATGAACGGGTCTCTTTATAGTGGATTCGATGCGATATTTTTGCATCATTTTGATGATGCAACCATTAAAACTGCACCAGCCTTGTGCAAAGTTTATAGAAAAATCTAGCGTAAAATGGCAGATATTGAAAAATTGGGATTTTTTCGTTCATAATTGGATTTTGTATCCATCTCGGTGCATTCGTATCTTTCTATCTATGTTATTTTTATTATCTTTTAAGCTATGTTGATTTCCTTATCTATCTATCTATCTATCTATCTATCTATCTATCTATCTATCTATCTATCTATCTATCTATGTCATTCTGTTCATATCTATCTATCTATCTATCTATCTATCTATCTATCTATCCATCTATGCAAACTACAAAAGATGCGTGAGCCTAATAGTGCCGTTGATTAGAGCAGTTTTTCATCTACAAACATAATTCTTCCACATTGTCACCACCATTTATTATCTCTGTTGGTATTGCTGAAAGATATCATCGACCACACAACTGAGCTCACATCCATTGGTTGGTTTCCGTAAATGTTCATCAAAGTTCAATAAATGTTAGTTATTGCAATCTCTTTTTGAATTGAGGTAAATCAGACAAACACCTGCCCTTCGAAAGCACCAATATGTCAGACGTCATTCTTCCAGGCTGGCAGAAAGTGTTACCACCATTTATCGGCATGAGAAGCAATATTCTCAGTTTTCTTGTATCTATCTATCTATCTATCTATCTATCTATCTATCTATCTATCTATCTATCTATCTTGATATATCTACTTATGTTGTATAAATAACAAGATTTAAAGGAAAAAAAAACAGCAGTGTAAAAGAAATCTTAAATCATTTTATATCGAAAGCTCAGTATTTCAAATCTCTATGTTTAACCTCTTTTTTTCTTCTCAATCTGTTCATTAACTATCTTTTTTTTTAAAAAAAAAGAAAATTCACTCCAAGCAAGGCGATAATGCCACTAAGAGACGAGGGGCCCACTGGGAGTGAAAGAGAACGAGAAGAATTTAGAAGGAACCGGAAACCTAATCCTAATCAGGAAACAAAGGATAAACCTCTGCTCCTGTAAAAAAAAAAAAAAACTGGGGAGGAGTTTGAATCGTACGATAGGTGAACCTATCTTCCGGTTCACACTATCTAACTATCTATCTATCTATCTATCTAGTTAGATAGCTAGGTAGGTATATTTTTGTTTTTCCTTGCCTTGTGGCTATACCTATTTTTCAAGAAAAGGAATTTTGCTGATTGAAAGATGCCGGCCCAATGTTTACTATTGTCTGTCGTTTTATGTTGTTGATTCTATCCATTGTATGGGAACAGCTGACTCAGTTAACCAGTAAGAATAGAAAATTGATCGTACAACATCGAACCGAACGACACTATTGTTATATGAGATATTGTCCGATAAAGGTGTCTTTGTATGAGGTTCCAATGGCTCCAGGATATATACGTGCATATGTATGTGTATGTGCGGACTTGTGAATGTATATGTTTGTATGTGTACCAAGAGAGAGAGAGAGAGAGAGAGAGAGAGAGAGAGAGAGAGAGAGAGGGTGAAGATAAATAGATGGAAAGATGCATTCTATCTATTTACTGTATTCATCTATCTACTTATCTACCTGTTCAAATAAAGAGAGCTAATATTTACGTATTTTATAGCGTCTACGGTCAGTGTTCGAAGTACGGTAAAACTCGTGAATTCGAATGCTTATTTTTCCGCTCAAATGTACTATCCCCATTGACAAATTTTCTACAAAGCAGCAATAGAGTCAGTAGCAGGCAGGCATGAAGAATATTAAGTTAAACGGCTCCAAATTAAAGTATCAGGATCCGCGAGGCTATATTCCCATAGGGCAATAACAAACTGTATTAAAGCGCTTGTTCGTGAATTTGATGTTGTAGTAACAGTGAGATAAATCCCTGGGTTTGATAGTACTATTCTATATTTAAAATCAACGGAGAAAACAACAGGAAATCAATTCACTATCTTTCCCCAAAAGTCATGGAAATTCACAGATAATAATGGAAAAAGAAATGATGGATAGCCATCATCGCGTATGTCCTGAATGGACATGTCATTTTTTTAAGATAATAAAGTCACATATCTATGTTGTCAATATATGTATATTTATATCTGTGATAATTTAAAGTTCTGATGAGTAATCTCAATCACTTGAAGTGGCAGTAAAGAAGCTCAAGCGTAGCAGCAGACAGGCAATATGAATATTAGGCCTAAGGCTCCCAAGGGGTAATAGCTAAGTAGATTAAAGCATTGGTTCATGAATTTGATGACATAGTAATTGTGAGTTCAATTCCTGGGCCAGGTAGTACAGACACTGAGTCAGTAGAAACAGTGTAAGCAATAACTTGGCCGTACAAACAAAAAGGAGATATCCCTAGATATGGTCAACAGAATGCGAACAATCTACCTTTACGAATTAAAAAAAAAGGGTTCAGTTCTCTGAAGGCAATCCAGATCGATAGACACGCGAAGAGCAAAAGTTAAAATAGCTGGAAAATTCGTCTCAAATTCTCCGAGTTCAAGTTGTTCTTAAATTACAGTTTTTGGATAAGCCATTTTTTCTTTCACGTATTTTTCTCTTTCGAGTATCGCTCCAGATAGTTTGTTTTGGACGAGTTTGATTTTTGAAATAGTAAGTGATCGATGTTGTCCACGTTAGTTCTTGATTGTTGTTTTTCACGTTTGTTTGGACTTTTCGTTACGTATGCTGACGTGGAAAACCCCGCCAATAAGGCGGAAACTTCTCAGCAACGGGGTCCTATACCCCCAACAGCAAGCCTATTGGTATGGTCGGTGGATATTTCAAATACGATAACAGCCTCAAAGAGCAGTATGAAAAATTCATTTCGGAAAATGAACGTTTAGCAGTTCCATCGGTTGTAAAGGCAATCAAGGCAAGAACCATATCCCTGCTGACAACAGACGTAAAGTCAGTAGGGAGATAATGTAGGAGGCCCTAAAAAGTGTCAATATTGCAGCCAAAGTATTGACCCATTTGACTAATGCCATGTAGAACATGCTGCTGGCGACAGAGGAAGCAGCGCAGTCTCTGGCCGGGAACATCCTCATCACCAAATCGGTGAGGTTACAGACTGAATACATCAGCACCGCAAAGAACCAGATTAACTTACACTGGGTGCCCGAGTACATCACCGAGGACAATTTCGGGGGTGTTTTTCGCCAATTATGGACAGTTCGGCGATGTCTCGTCATTGAAGAACAAAGCGGGCATTGCCACCGGCGATTTTGTCGTGATGGTGACAATGACAAGAAAAATCTACGACGTGCTTACATGTGGCGGCCGTTAACGTCGAAGGGTTCCGACCTCACTGCTGGTCCTGTATCGTGAGGAGAGGAAACAAAAGCAGCAATCTCTCCTGTTCCGCACAAGAAGGCTGCATCACTAATGAAGCCGGCCAAAACAGGAAAAAAAAAACAAAAAGTAGCAACAACAGCGACAGCAGGAACCACCGGAACATCTCAAGCAACAACATCAGCAACAACATCAGCAACAACATCAGCAACAACACGAGCAGCAATAGCAGCAATAGCAGCAGCAATAGCAGCAGCAATAGGGACAAGAGCAAGAGCAGGTGCTCTAGAAACAGCAACAGGAGTAACAACTGCAGGACAAAGAGGAGTTGCACCAACTGGACTTATATATGGAGGTGGAGGAAATGCATACACCTAGGCCCTCCTCTTTAAAAAGGTAGAGGGAGAAAGAAAAGGAGGAGGAAGAAAAAAATTACCAAAAAGGAAAAGCGGACAGCATGAAGCAGGTCAGAGAAGGGCAAGGGGGAAAGCCAAGACCCAATCTGCTTCTGCTTTGCCATCAAGAACGAGGCACACCAGACAAAGTAAGAAAAGGGGCTTTCCTTCTTCTTCGATGGCTCCGTGTACTCCTTCCAACCCTTTCCCCAAAAAGAACAAGGACCTCCCCGAGTTAGGGAACATGTGCCACGTAAATAGTTAGGCCTTTGAAAGAGACCTTTCCTCTCAGAAGTAGGCCATTATTTAAATTAACCGCCGGAAGTCAACGGAAGACACCGAAATTTCCCGGCCGTTCCAGGAGTAATTAACCTTATTCGGCACTCAGGCGGCAGTCTTGCCGCCAAAGAAACATTCACGAAAATTTAAAATGGGGACGTTAGACTGGCCAGAATTTAAAAAATGCCCAAATTATGTGCAGGGAAGGTCCCGATTTTTCTTCACCCCTCACTATATAGTGCTTTAAAATTAACATGTACGAGGGACGTCAGCGTTATTGTACTGAATGGACAAATTACATCGGAGATGAACACGGGGAGTCTGGGACAATCCGTCGTCCATTCATCCGCATATTTCCATCCAGTCTGCGTTTAAAGTGCGTTCGGGAAAAATGGATATCAAACTGGAGATCCAGGAGACACATTTTGTTTGCTCGTAAACTGTCTAGCAACTTGTCTATTCAGCATACGGGAAAAAAGCGGTTAAGAGGTGTTTCTTTGCTGTTTAAACGTACTCTGAGTGCAAGGTTGGACCTTGTCAATGTCTATATGAGGATGATGGTGGTTGATACTGTTGCGAACAGTAGTTCGTTGCGGTTTATGCGATCACCGACAAGACGGAGAGTGTCTCTTTTTCTGTCAGTAGGAGCCGTTCCTGGTGGATTTGTCGCGCTTAGTATTAATGGGGGACTGGAATGATGTCCTGGACCGCAGTATAGACCTGGAGTGGGAAGCTAGGTGATCCTAGCTACATTGATGTGGTGGGCAAATTTGATCTCTTCTATAGATTTCCGCGTAGGCCAATGAACTATCCATTTTCGTTTCGTGCCGCTTGTGGTACAGAAAGCGCTTGAACGGTACGGGAAGGTCACGGGTGTCAAGATTAAACGCAACAAGGCTTCTGATTTGCAGTTAGGTGCTTGGAAGTGCGTCACTCTTCCAGGGGCTTCGAGTTGGACTGAAGGACTCATCCACATTCTTAAAGTGTGGTTCGGGCCCGGGCTCCAGCTAAAGAAGAATTGGTCGGAGGTACAGGCAAAGCCAGGAGCGGCGATCCGGGGTTGTCTCCGAAGGCGGTTTTCCTCACAGGGTAAAGCTGAGGCGTGTGCCATGTACCTATTTTCTCTCATCTTTTACCGGTCGTTTGTACTCCCGCCTTCGCAAGAGCCGTAAGAAAGAGTTTGAGCGCTCGATCTACTCTTTCTCGTGTGTTGGTGGCAAGCATCAGGTTTGCAGCAGTCTCTCTAGCTTCTGTATCATGGGGTCTAGGAATGCCGCACTTGGCGAGTCATCGACACGCCGCGAGGCTGGTTTTCTTATGCCGTGCGTTGGCAGAAGATTCTATATGGAGTGGAGTTGAAGGGACGCCTTCCTTAGCCTTATAATCAATCTTCCCGTTCTAGGATTGAGCACCGTCGTAATCTCCACAAACGGTCGAGATTCCGCAAAAGGTGTCGATCGGCCTTACAGGTCATTCCTTGATCCAGTGAGCGGATCGGCTTGTCGGCGACCAAGTTGCGCTCGTTCTGGTCTTGGACGCCAGTGGTGAATTACCTCAGCAACCCTGAGTTTTCGCTTACTTGGCGAGTAATTTAGAAAGCGCTATGTCTCAATGATATAGTCTTCAGAGGGCCTGAGCAAAATTTTGAATGGCGGGTTGAATAGTGATAGATGCGTTATTGTGTTGAATGAACAAATTGTAATGAATGAACGGGTCTAGGATTCTAAGTACTGGCCAGCCTCTCCCCCAATTCACCATTGGCCTTATTTTCCGTTATGCCGAATAAATCTACTGTCACGTTTTTGCACGCTAGACACGTACGAGCGCATTTTGTTTCAGTTGTAAGCCGTTTTACCTTCTAAATGAATAATCAATAAAAAGTTGATAGGCCGTAAAAAAACAAAGATTCAGTTATTCAATTTGTGATGAACATATTTCTTACTGGCTTTTTTAATGAATCATATTAATAAAACTTGAAAAACAAGTTCTCAGGTTCGTACCATACCAAATTCCTTTTCGTTAAAGAACAGACAACTTTACCAATTCAGCCGCGAATGAAATTCAAAGATCTTCAGTACAGAGTACTACTTTCTTGATGTTATGCAACACATCAGAACTCACATTAGACATTCTGGTATTATGTCTCTAATTGTATGGAAATAGCAAAAGAGATATTTAAAATTAATTTAATTACTTTCGGATTGCGATAAATTCCATCCTAATACCAGAACCGCTGACAAATTGAGACATTTATTCAGAGCCAAGATTTTGTGTTGAGCCAGCTGTTGTATTTTGTTGGTATAGACGAGACTCGTTCAAAACCCTTAAGCTTTAGTTAATTAAAATTTCGCCAGTCGGTACAGACAGAGCAGTTTTTACTTTGAGTCAACCAAGGTAAAGTTATGTATTACGTAAACCTCAGAAAGTGTCTCGAATCGAAACAATGTTGTCGACCAGTGAATAACCAAAAACTGCTTGGATAGAAAACAACAGCAAATTATGAAAAACAAAGAAATAATTATTTAGCTCCTCTCATAAAGCGAATTAATAACAATCTTTTTCTACTTCTGCTATGCGCTGTGTCCCTTCAGGTCATGGGCGAACAGGGTTCTTCACGACCTCCTATCCCTATCCCTTGTGGTCTTTAGCAGCGTTTCGTTTCTTCATTTGACAAGCCTTCTGCTCTCCTCCGTTCAGTGATTCATTCACACAAGCTCGTCTGTTAAGTTGTCTGCTGGCCTTCCCCTATTTCTCTTGGCCTCCGGTATGTCCCGTGAGACCTTTCTAAGGCATCCTTCCTCATTATGTATCCCCAAAATTTCATCTGTCTCTTTCTGCTTCTAAGTGTTCTTTTTGTTTCCAATTTATTTAAGACTTTCTCGTTGCTTACGGACGGAGCCAGCAATATATATATATATATATATATATATATATATATATATATATATATATATATATATATATATTAACGCACCGCTTTTCAATTACGAATTGAGTCCTCTTGGCCACTGGAATTTATACACATTTCATATATAATACGCTAAATTTTCCCTTTCTCTACCGTGCACCAATAGCTTAGGTGCCAAATCAGTCGAGTTTCGATACCGACTTGGAGAAATCGGACGTCTAGCCACACTGTATGGGGATGACTATATATATATATATATATATATATATATTGTTTATTTGGTCGGCAATCTCTATTTTATGCCAATTTCTTACAAGGTACTACGATTTAAATTCCTTTCAATCATCTTTAATGCAACGTATAAAAGAAGGGTTTTTGCCCATACACATAATTATTAAAATACATGATCCGGTATTCATCTTGCCAGTCATCTTTATGAAACTTGCATATCAGTTGCCTATTTTAATATTTTTTTTATCTGTATCATTTGTTTTTAATTCAAATGTTAATTCTTTTTAAATATATAAAGAACGTTTTTGATAATAATGTTTTTTTAATTCATCGTGTGTGTATAAAAAGGAATTTTTTGACTGCTTGGTCAAAATTCTGACGTAAGAAAAACTGCAGCGTTCACAATAATAAGCATTGATGTAGTCTGATATTTCATATTACTGTAAATTAGTCCCGAAAAAACAAAAAAAAACAAACTATCGGCTTATCTAAATACGTTTAGAATAATATGTTTAATTAGATTTTCTTAAAACTGTACGAAATTATTTAAACAGATAAAAAATAGTTTATTGAATGAATTATTATAATAATTGTTGTTATTATTTCCTTTGTTTTCTGCTCTGTACACATTTCCTTCTGGACCCCAACTAGAGATCTAAGGTCAGAGATGGATTTATGCCATTTTCCACTGATCATTTTTTAACGCCTACTCCCAAAAAACATTAAGATCACTCACACACATTTTACATAGATACAACTCTTCGTAATGTGTGACCTGTGCCTGTGAGTTCATTCTTTTGTATTTTCTTAAGGCATGGTCTATCAGGAATCCCTTTATGGAGTCTATCGGAAGCTTTTACAATCAGCCTAAGGCTCCAGATACAACTGTATTTATTGATGTCGTTGTGTGCTACATTTTTGAGATTTCCACTTCAAGATCTTTGTGTTTTGATAGTTTTTTTTAAAAAAAAAAGATCTTCAAATTTCCATTACAATCTGCAGGGACTATCATGCCAATAAGAAAGCATATTGTGTTTTGTGGTCTTTGACTAGCGTTGATTGTTTTGCCTGTGTGTATTGTAAAGTCCCATAAAGTTGTTACAGGTGCTATCTCTCTAACGGGGTTTGGGTGATATTCATAGCAATCTTTGTAACCGGGCCTATTATCATTCTCCTTCTTCTTGCTTTTATTTATTTATTTATTTATTTATTTATTTATTTATTTATTTATTATTATTATTATTATTATTATTATTATTATTATTATTATTATTATTATTTTCTTTGATTTATGGCGTTTACACATTTCTTTCCGGGTCTCACCCAGGGACCTAAGGTTAGAAATGGCATCATGACACTTTCCACTGACAAAAAAGAAAAAAAAAAATAATATTACATAGATAAAGCCCTTCGTAAAGTGTGGGCTGTACTTGTCAGAACAATTTTTTGTATCTCCTTGAGGCATGGACTTCCGGGAATCCCTTCAATTAGTCTACTGCAATCATTTCCAACCAGTCCTAGGGCTCCAACTACAACAGGGATTGTTGATGTTCCCATATGCCACATTTTCGAGATTTCTATTTCAAGGCCCTTGCATTTTGACAGCTTTTTGAATATCTTCAAAAATACATTGCACTCTGCGGGGACTGCCATATCAATAAGGAGGCACTGTTTTTGTTTGTGGTCTTTAATAACAATATCTGGGCGGTTGGCTTTGATTGTTCTGTCAGTGTGTATTGTGTAGTGCCATAGAATTGTAACAGGTCCTATCTCCGTAACCGGGCCTGGGTGGTGTTCATACCATTTTCTTTCAGTTTCCTTCCCGTAGAAGTTCCAGATTTTCCAGTGCAGATATTGGACCACTCTGTCATGCCGGGTTTTATATTCAGTGGGTGCCAATATCGTGCAACCTGATACAAGATGATCAATCGTTTCTGGATATTTATCACAGAATCTGCATTTTGGGCTGATACAATATTTTAGTATATGTGCTTGATAATTCCTAGTTAGCAAGCATTGGTCCTGTGCAGCAAGGATAAAACCTTCAGTTTCAGCTTTCAACCCTGCACTACGTAGCCACTGATCGGTACGGGTTTTGTCTACGTCAGCTTGTTTGGTACGGGCAGAGTATTGGCCATGAAGCGGTTTATCTTGCCATCACTGCTGTATCTGGTGATTTTCTAAGCCTGGCTTAGATGTAGCACAAGGCCGAAAGTATGGAGCACCCAGTGAGGATTGAACTCACTACTCAGTCGTAATTGATTAAGCAAGACAAGCTTTCTAAACATTACACCACGTCGAGGTGCCCCCATCACAGCTGTATCTGGTCGGTTGCATTCGTCTTTGCTGTCTTTTTTAAGCATTTTGCAGTTTCAGCCAGTGTACTTGCATCTCTACGCCCATTTGAAACTCTTGCATCTCTACGCCCATTTGAAACTCCTTATTAATAATAATAATAATAATAATAATAATAATAATAATAATATAAACATTAGACAATTATTTAAATGTTTCTCTCATGGTCACCTGTAAGTAGTTATGTCTAGAGTAGAAAATTCAACTTAGTAAAATGATAAATTATAACATTTTAAAATAAATCTCTTGCTGAAAGTGTAGTTTATATAGAAATTTTCGTTGTAAGAGAACTTTTATGACAACGTACTTTTCTCTGTATTTCTAGTTTTTAAAAGAAGAAGACGAAGACGAAGCCTCCCTCAGGTCACTGGCGTCTGAGAGCTCTTCAATGTACTCCCCTTGGAACTTCACGCACTTATTCCGTATCGATTCCATTTTTCAAAACAACATGAATTCATTCCTTTTATGAGATTGGCATCAGTAGTCTCGTGTTGTTCTCTTTAGTCTCGTCTAAAACGTTTCAACGGTAGTTTTACTTTTGAGAAAACCTAGAAGTCTCAGATATTTGAACTGTAAAAGTGTAAGACCCACACAAAATAGATTACCTTCCGGATCGATTCTCGCAAACACAAATGTAAACCTGACCTATGAATACCTTACTGAATCATGTTCAAATCAAGCCTATGTCTACCTTTTTGGCAGGCGCGTAAACCGGACCCATGTGTCTACCATTTTAACTCCCGAGTAAAAAAAAAAAAAAAAAATACGACTTACGTGTCTCTTTCTGAATCTCGTGCAAACCAAACCTATGTCTACCTTTTCGACGCATACGTAAACTGAACACCTATATCGACCATTTTAACTCTCGTGTAAAAAAAAAAGAAAGAAGACTTATGTACTACATTGTGAATCTCGTGCAAAACAGGCCTATGTCTAGATTTTAAACTCTCTTGCAAACCGGGCCCATATTTCTGTCATTTTATGTCTTGTGTAAAAAATGCCTTTATGTGTCCATTTCTGAACCACGCGCAATCAAGATCATGTCTTTGCTTTTTGATTCTCATGCAAATCAAATCTATTTATACCTTTTTGTGTCTCGTGTAAATTGGACCATTATATCGACAGTGTCAGTGTTTCTTTTAATTTTCATTTCCTCCAGTGTTTTTGGGAACGGTAGGCCAGTTAGTATGAACACGGCGATAAACTTCATGTAAAATCTCCTCAATTTCGAGGTGAGATATCGACATTATTTTTTTTTATTATTATTTCCTTTGATTTCTGTTGTACACACATGTCCTTCCGGGTCCCAACCAGAGACCTAATGTCCATACTGGCTAAGATCACACAAAATGTGCATAGATAAAGTTCTTTATAAGGTGTGGGCTGTACTTGTTAGTACAATTTTTTGTATTTCTTTAAGTCTTGGGCTACTAGGAATTCGTTTAATGAGTCTATCGGAACATTTTGCAATCAATCTGAGGGCTCCGACTATATCTGGAATTGTTGATGTCCTCATGTGCCACATGTTTGAGTTTTTTTTGAAGATCTTCATTGACACATTATAGCATGCAGCGACTGCCATGTCAATAAGAAGGCACATTTATTATTATTATTATTATTATTATTATTATTATTATTATTATTATTATTATTTCCTTGAGTTTCTATTGTATACACATTTCCTTCCGGGTCCCAACCAGAGACATAAGGTCAGAAATGGCTTCATGACATTTTCCACTGACCATTTAAAAAAATAAACAACAAAAAATACGAATACACACATTTTACAAAGATAAAGCTCTTCGTAATGTGTGATCTGTACTTACGAGTACAATTTTTTTATATTTCTTTAAGGCATGTTCTACTAGGAATCCCTTCAATGAGTCTATCGGACACTTTTGCTATCAATCCGAGGGCTCCGACTACCACTGGAAATATTGATGTCGTTATTTGCCTCATTATTTTAGATTTCTATTTCAAGATTCTAGTATTTTGATAGTATTTTTAGGATCTTCAAAGATGCATTACAATCTGCAGGGACTGGCATGTCAATAAGAAATCACATTCTGTTCTTGTGGGGATTAGCTTTGATTGTTCTGTCTGGATATTCAGACAATTAGAAGTGCTAGTAACTTTAGTCTGATTTAGATATAATGTGCTTTTCCATAGTTTTATGCCATATTTAAGGAAATTTACTATCACCGAGAACAGCTTGTACATTCCCAAAGCTTATAGGATCCAAGTAGGCGACACACTATCAAGGGCTTTAAGGTAATCTATTTAAGCTGTGTTGAGATTTATACCTTTTTTCAGTAATATTCCAGGATCATTTTATTTATTAGTAGTTGATCTTTTCAACCATTTGACTTCCCCGGTATCTCTTCTGTTCCAGGGGAAGAATGTTGTTTTTATCGAGAAAAGAGAAAGTATAGTTCGTCAGGACTGATGTGATCATTTTATATGTGATGGAAAGACATGTTAAGGGCCTATATTTTTTTTGATCATCTCTTTCACTCGTTTTTCGTAGGAGATATGTAACACCTTCAGTGATACACTCTGGAATTTAATTGGGTTTGATTTAGCATTGATAAAGTTTGTGCAAGAGTTTTATGAATTGATGTCAGATGATAGAGCCAACATTTGGTTACCTTGTCATTTCTTGAGGATTTTCATTTTGGCTATTTTCTTAGAGCTTACTTAATATTCTTGGTTATATTTTTGCATTCTTGCACAGGTTTATCCTTCATTCTTTCTTCTTATTATTTGATCCACTCTGCATTTTTTCTTAGTATATGGGATGTTCCTAGTAAGGCCATCTTCTGGGCAACTTGTTTGTTGATGTTACCTGGGACTCTTTATAAAATTGTCCATTCCTTTTCTCACGAGGCCCAGAGCTCCGATTAATATTGTTACAGTCTCAGTCATCATTCCTCACACCCTGTTAATCTTGATATTCAGGTTCTTGTATTTGGACAATTTCTCGATAATTTAAATGAAGGAGTTCCTCTCAGATGGTACTGATATGTCGATAAGCAGACACTTTTTGAATTTCGTGTCTTTTATGATAATATCAGGTCTGTTGGCCTTTATATTCCTGTTAGTTTGAATTGACATTTTCCAGAGGATAGTTACATCGTTATTTTGTTTGGTGCTGTGTCTGGTGGTGCTCATACTATCTCTCAGTAGTTTCAATTTCGTTATTATTATTATTATTATTATTATTATTATTATTATTATTATTATTATTATTAGGGAGCAACAGCGCGTCAACAAAGTGATTCTAGGGTACCAACATACAGAACCTAATATAGTCACCATAACACCCAATCTGATGAAAGTATTTCAGGCACTTGACCATACCCAAATTAGGCGACATTCTAGCAGGTTTTGTTAAAAGCAGCACATAAACTTGCAGGGGGTGGGGGCAGCTAGAAATACCTTCATATTGGTTAACCTTTTCTGTTCATGCTGTCTCTGATTGATGGTGTTCCCAATTATCTAGATTTGACTCCGAAGTCGCCTTGACTGCCGCATTCTTCAAATTAAAAAAACAAAAAAAAACGCCTGACCACCCTCGCTATTTCCGCTCATGCATGGAGGGGCACACTACACCCTCCCCTAGGAAGGGTGGTTAACTGGTTATGGTTAGGTAATCGGCAAGCAAATCTGAGGTACTGAACGGGATATTTACTGTAGCTCATTTTAATTCACAAAGAAAAAAAAACGTACATTTTAGCACTTCAATCAATGAAGATCATCATCATCATCATCATCATCAACTTCTTCACTTCCTTCTTTTTCTTCTTCAGGCAAGGTGTCAGCGGAGAGCCATGACTTCCTACATCCTGTAGGGATATTGAAATAGTTATTTTCTTTAAATGGCCGAACCATGAAAGTAGTGATATCATCTTGCATTCAGATAATACTACTATTAATAACACATCGGCGCAGTCAAGATTATAGAGAATTTCAATTCTATGATATTGACGATGGGCATATAGTAAGTGCCACGTCAGAACTACATACGGTTTAGAATTCAAAGTTTTCCTAAACTGGTTGCCAACCACGGCTAGAGATTTCAGTTTGCCTTACTATTTAACCCATAGTTGAGGTCAGAAGAGATCGATTTATAGCTTTGCCAAGGGTATCTGCACGAGAGTGAATGTAACGAACTTGTCTAGATTTCTAACTCGTCTCACCGTTTTATCGTCCTGAGCCGCTAGCTATTATATCTCCTGCATATTCACGTCAACGATATTGTCCTAATTTAAATATTTTATTAGCACTCCTCCCAAAAGAAAACAAGAGAGTAATTTTAAACGAGTTTAACTGTATATTTTTCTGTACATTTCTGCTTCATTTCTTTTTTCTTTTTCTTTTTAGTTTGCAGCGTTTGTTCATATCAACTAATATGTTCCTAATTCTGATTGCATTTGTAAAGGATACAGAACGCCTAACGCGACACTGGGGAGCCAGATACCCTTTGGCTGTTGGTACATTGCACAAAGCGATAAACGAAATCACATAAATCTAGGAATAAGAAAGAATACTGGCGTCACCGTTTTAACAGGAAAAACAAAACTCTACATGGAAATTTGCTCCGGTATTCGATCAAGAACTGAATTGCTGTTCGACGGTTTGAAGTTAAACGAAAGTCTCTCCTAATCGAAAACAATTGTCGGTTGTAATCATTCAAGCTTTAATGCTTAGGAATACCGCTTCCCTTTTTGCTAATGGTGGGAAGAAAATATATCACTTTCCATATTTTTCTGCGAACTAAAAGCAAAGAACGAAATGGAGATTTTCAGAGAAAATATTCAACGTATTTACATACATTTTGCATAAGCAAAACCAAAGAATCAACACTTGTTAATATCTTGCACATACGTCATTTAACATTTAAAAATAATTAAGCTTAGAATGATGAAAGGTTAAACAGTGATAAATACATACAGTGTGGAGCATACACCCACATGTGTGTCACCTTGAGCCTCTTCAAGTCAAGGGTCAGTTTACCAGCCTTATTCTCATAATCTCTACTTCCTACACACCTTATCTTCTATTCCTATCATACAATTCCTCCATCATTAATTACTCTATTTACATAGTTCGGACTGTTGTCCTCATCTTTCTTGCCATAATCACGACGTTTCAACCGTTGTACGTTCTCACCTTCTTCAGGTGATTAAAATTTTTGTACCACCGAGAAAGATTGTTCTAGTTCCTCAAGGGCACATTGCCCAGTGGATAAAAAACATTGGTTGAATCCAGTGACTTGACCCAAAAAGTTGTGAGTTCAATGCTTAGTTACAGCAGAAATGAAGACAATTTTGCGGGTTTGATTTAAAATGGAGATAACTGATACTGAGATACGTTGAAGAGGTATGGCACGTGGAATTAGAATAATCTACTACGCTGGACGAAATAAAGTGTTCGGTTTGAAATTCCAGTCTCCTGAAGAAGGCCGGAAACATCGAGAATATGCCAACAAAGATAAGGACAACAGTCCGGACAATGTAAATAGTATAAATAATTACAATACCTCATCTCAGAAATAGAGACAGTCATTCACCATCGTCGTTTCAGCTGTAAACCTTTACTTTGAGTGGCTTTCGAGCCTAGTATTGGTAGTCTTAGGGTCATATCACATTGAAACACCGGTTACCGTACGATCACAGAAGTTAAGCAGCGTTGAACCTGGTCATTTACCTAGACGGGCGACCGCTTGGTAATACCATGAAAGATTTGAAGTGCGGGTGGTGTAATAGATAACTGCTCGGAATTGGAAATCGGAGTGTCAAGTTCCAATTCCAGTCAGACACATTAACGCGCAAATACTCATTTGGAAAGCTAAGAGTCCATCTTTTTTCTCCCCAGATATAGGTTAATTAGCAAGACTTGTATCAGTAAGTCAATATTATCTGCCCCAAATTTTGACAATCTAAAAATATTTTCTGAGTGTAAATAACCTGTAAAAGACGTGAAAAAGAAAATCAGAAAACCCTGTTCTGCCATTCATATACTCAAGATCGTTTGGTAGATCATGGGTTGTCTTCCACTGTCCATCTTGTCTTCAATCTTTCCTGTGAGTATCATATTTTCCAAGCCCTCTTTCCACATTATGTGCCCTAGAAATTTCAACTGTATCTTCCTGATGTTAAGTTTAAGAGTTGTTTCATTTATCATTTTCTCTAAAAATACGTCGTTACTCACATGGTATTTTCAGTATGCTTCTCTAGACCCACATCTCTTTTTGCTTCAAGACTTTAAATGTTTGGAAAGATTGTCCAGCATTCACTGCCATTATAGGAGGACTTATATCATCAAACAGTTCAGTACTCATTTCTTTGTTTGTAATGAAAGTTCCCTAAATACAAATGCTGGTCTAACAACACGGAGTGTACCTGGGGTTATTCTAGGTTAGGTTCTTTTATTACTAAGGTAATAATTACACAACCATAATTGATACACTCGTGTATAAAATGGGGTAGAATATATTCCCCTCCTTTTCCCATTTAATATGTCGGGAATTCCATGGATCATGCAGTGTGTCAGATTCGCAGATACTTTCCTACCCCAGTGAGCGAAATAAAGGGTTCAGTTCGACATTCCAACCACCTGAAGAAGGCCGGAGCGTACAACGGCCGAAACGTTTTAATAAATATGCCTACATACACTGAAATCTGTCACGTCAGAAGAATAGATTAGTACACACCATTTCTCAAAGACTTCAACATCCCTAGATATTGCCCGCTTACTTATGTGCCTTCTACTTTTCTTCCTGGCTATAAGAAATCTTATATTAATTTGTATCAAATATCTGTGCCGTCTGGAATAACCATGCCTGTAGGAATTTTTCAAAATAAAATGAACGTGAGAATGCAACATTTCTGAAGCGAAAAAAACCATGAAACAAATTAATCATGTCGCGGGAGACATTATTTGAAAAATAATTTGCGTGCTGTCCCTTGCCTGAGTGGAAGTAAGAGTTACATTGTAGGAAATTATATAATCGGGCAGACATTTGCGTTTAGTTCAGATTCTCTCTGTATTTCGGCGATGAGGAATCGTTTGTTTACAGTAATTACGTCGGAACTATGGTTGCTATTGGTAACTGATCTTACTAATTTTCACTAGGAATTATTGCTACTCCTGCTTCGTTCTTTCATTTACTCGAACTTTCGTAATTTGGCGAAAATTTGAACCATTCAAATTCCTCCTCATACGATTTATCCAGGCTCCTTGTCGGAATCATTGTGTTTTTTTCTGTGTCGAGTATTATACTACTAAAAAATGTCCTTGTTTACTCGGCTATTTCCCATTGAAGCTGAGCATTCTTTCAACGGCTGTTTTTCTTCTCAAACGTATCTCGATTGATAAACCTGGTGAGGTTCGTTTTAGGTCACTAAATCTGTATAAGAATGTCAGGTGGTTTTGACATCCGTGCCAATTTTTGATGGCGCTTTTCCGAAAGTCTACTTTAGCATATCATATTGGGTTGGTACCTGATTCGATAATGTAGAACTAACAAGAACAATCTACCGAAATGGATTAAGCAAAGGATTCGTTTTCAAATTGAGCACTTAGTTTTTTTACTTACTCGTATCGGTTTTTTTTTCTTTGTACTCTGAACTTGGATGCTAGACGATTGTCTTCGGCTGACGTACATGTTCTCTGTTCTTTCTTTTTTTATACCTTTTTTTTCCCTTGGGTATTGGTCTGTTTGTTTACATTTCAAAGTACCCAGGGTTTTCCGGACGAGTATATTTTTTATATTTATAAGATTATTATTATTATTATTATTATTATTATTATTATTATTATTATTATTATTATATATATATATATATATATATATATATGGACATTGTTTTATCATTTCCTATAGATTCCTATATACTTTACCACCTCTAAGATTAACGTTAAACTTTCTGGACGAATACATTGAATATTGCAAATAAGAAAAATGTTTGATTGATTTTGCAATTGAACAGGTTTCGATATTCTATCTGTATGTTGTCATTGAAAATCAGAAAAATGCTTTTCAAGAGTCATCGATTAAGGCAACCATTATTAATAGCGAGTATTCCTTAGACCAGTGATTCCCAAACGGTGTAGGGCACCTCTTAGATGAGGCAGTAGCGGATAGCAAGTGAGGCGGAATGATTGAAAGACAAAGATTTAGAAACAGTTATAAAAAAATCATATGTTAAAAATAAATATAATTTCAAAATTTAAATATTATTATAGATTATTTGTAACGGCATGTGTGAGTGCCAATATAAATAGTTGTAAATAATTATTGACTTATTTTATCATTGTGATATTTTGTATTATATCAAGTATTAAGAATATAGTAACAATGGTCTACAAATTGAAGGAGAGAGTTATCAATGATAATGTCCTGACTTCGAATCCGCGGTTATCTCCCTTTAACACTCTCCCTGTTTTTATTTTTAAATGTAATTTTTGTTACATAAAATTTGGTGAGGCACGAGCTAATTTTAATTCCGAAAATGCGGCCCAGAGAAAACAAATTAGAAACCACTATATAGTAAACATGAGTTATTGTTTGTTTATTATATTTTAGGTTTGCTTAATTTTAATTTGACCAATAAACAACTATAAATAAACTAGATGTTTATGTAAGCTATGATATCACAGGTAGAGTTTATTAGATTATTTACTCAAAAGCTCCATTAACCCTAATGAACCTATTTTGTCAGTGTCATGCTAAAAGGGTAAAAGGGCGTAAGTATTTTTTGTGAAAACCAAAAAGAAATTTGAAAAGAGCCTAACTCAATATACATCCTTTATTAATATAGGAGTTTAACTTCACAAAAAATATTTGTATCAGAATATTGACTGTATCACCTTATAGAATTCATATGTCAACTTACACACTTTTAGAATCAAACAGGCAATTTGTTAATGCAATTAATGCTTAATTACATCAATATTTGGTAAGGAATAAAAAAAGCAATGAAAATACAATTATGGTTGTATTTTAAACACTGAGTGCATTTGAACCGGATCTATATTGGTTAGGGATTGGCTTTTTTTTATAACTACCCATTGAATTGAGAACTATTTTATTAATCCTTTTTTAAGCTTTAACCATCTGTATTAACAGATTAAATATTTCTGGTTACAAGAAAAAAATAATTGTTGATTAATCACATAATTTTACAAGTATTGATCTAAAATTTGGTTGTCTAATAAATTATATTCTCTATACATTGTAAATGAAATAAAAATGTATGGTCAATATTCATGAATTAATCCAAGTATATAAATATACGTATATAAATGTAGTTTTGAAAAAATATACAAATGTTGATAAGATAGTGAGGTTCACAAAGCACTGCCTGGGGCACCCATTTCCCGGTTCGGTGGGGTTCAAGTAGAGTATGCACCGGACCTTACTGTCAACGATTCATCTAAGTGAAAATTGAAAAATGAAATTTTTAAATATCTTAGGATTGGTAAGTCATTTAATTTCCACATTTGTTATTAAATATATTTGGCTGTTTCTCTGTTATTGTTTGTTTATTGTATTTTACTTTTATTTTAATTTTGATGTGACCAATAAACAAATATAAATAAACTAGTTGATCAGGAAAGTTATGATATCACAGGTAGAGTTTATCAGATTATTTCCTCAAAAACTTATCCCTCCCTAATTATTCTATTTTGCCAGTGTCATGCCCAAAAGTTGTAAGTGTATTTTTTGTGAAGCAAAAAACAAACAAACAAAAAAAACAAAAGAAAAAAAAATGAAAATGGCCTAATATATATATATATATATATATATATATATATACATAATGTTTGTCATAAAAGGGTATTTTAAATATTGTGGTCTAACTTCGCAAAATATCTTTGTATCAGAATATTAACTGTATCACCTTATAGAACTCATTGAGCTGCTACGTGACATCTGTCCTCCTTTACGGCAGCGAGTGTTCTAAGGTCTCTTCAAAGATGAAGAAGAGACTCGAGGCAACGAAGGTATGGTTCTACAGAAGGATGCTAAGGATATCATGGACATATAACGTGTGAGCAAGGATGAGGTTTTAGAGAGGATGCAAATAAGGAGGAAGCTTATACTTAGTATCAGGAAGAGACAGCTGAAATTTCTGGGGCACGTAATGAGAAAAGAGGGCCTGGAGAATCTGATACCCACAGGTCGAATAGAAGAAAAGAGAAACAAAGGAAAACAGCGCATGACATACCTGGCGAGCTTAAGCAAGTGGATGACAGAATGTGGTCTGGGGGCAGTGGCAGAGGGACGAAACTTATTGAGAGCTACAAGGGATAGGGAAAAGTGGAGAGCCATGATCGCTTATGTCCTGATGGGACACAGCACATAAAAATAAAGAATGTCAACTTACACCCTTTTGGAATCAGACAATTTGTTAATGCACTTGATACTTAATTACTTTAAGATTTGGAAAGCAATAAAAAAACAATGAAAATACAATTAAGATTGTATTTTAACTCTCAGTGCATTTAAACCGGTTGTATATGGTTTAAGAAACGACTTTTTTTTATTATAACTACCCATTGAATTTAAAACTATTTTATTAATCCTTTTTTAAGCTTGAACCATCTTCTGTATTAACAGATTCATTATTTCAAGAGTCAGCGATTAAGGCGGTCATTATTTACAGCCAGTATTACTTTCGACTGTTAAATATTAAGTTCTCTTATCATTAGATTCCTCGATTAATGTCATATTGATTCAGATGGACACTGAAAATTCATGACGGCACCTAGAAATGACTTATTTTAAATACTTCCCATGATGTTGACATTAATGATAATAATGTTCCTTGTCATCACTTCGTGTTTTTGTCTGTTTAAATATGCTTATGTTTATTCGTCTAATAAAATAAAGTGTAATTACATAAGTGAATATTTGTATTAGATCATCAATCCAACGATGTAAAAAGACGTCAGCGGGCAAGCATGGAGTAAAGAAGAGGCCTAGATTTTGAAAGTTCAAATCATTTTCATGTGACGCAATTGTCATAGAAATGCATTCGTCCATCTAATCGATATAATAAACTGAATATAGAAGTAAACACAAAGAGGTCAGGGGTAGAAAAATTGAGTTGCATCAAGAATTCAAGTGGAAAGTTTTTATCCGTTGAAAAAAAAAGCATTATCAAAATAATGATTTTTGATTTGGACTTGAACTGTAAGCGCTGTTACCCAAAAGGGAATATACCAGGTGGCAAGTTATGTTTATCATGTGTATCCTTTTAACCTGATCAGTTTTCTCTTTCCGCCGTTCTTTCATTTTATCACAATTTTGTTAATATCTATCTATCTATCTATCTATCTATCTATCTATCTATCTATCTATCTATCTATATATCTATCTATCTATTAGGTTGGTGCAAAAATAATAACGTAATAATGTCGTTTTTTGACGTATTTTTTTAACGTCAAAAAACGACATTATTACGTCATTATTTTTTGCACCAAACTAATATCTATCTATCTATCTATCTATCTATCTATCTATCACAGTCCCCTTTTTCCTTTCTTCCTATCTACTATGTAACTATCTTTCACATTCTCCTTCCTTCCTTCCTTCCTTCCTATCTATCTATCTATCTATCTATCTATCTATCTATCTATCTATCAGCCATTGTTTCCCCGAATCAGTTATGGTAATTTCGAGGTAATAGAATTCCAAGTAACTCCCTATTCTCTGCTTCATTATTAATTCTTGACGCACGTTAATACCGTTGAGACAAACATTTTCTATACTTACACGCAATTCCGATCTTGTGTATGTATTCATGTATAGTAGTCAACAAACCTACAGTGTTTTGCAAAAGTTTGGAAATTCCACCCGAAAAATCATAGAAAGAAGTTTAAAAATTGCGTCAATCTGTTATTGTCTACAAAGCCTAAATAAGTAAGATGCATTTATCAAAGATCTACAGTTATTATTTGCAAAGAAGGTATTTGTTTCTGCGTTGATTTCGAAGGCATAGATATTGCAAGATTATCCTCGTCTTCTGGTTTCAAATTCTCTTCATTATGTGTTTAGAAAGAAAAAGCTGTCTCATTTGAAGATGAAAAATACGACAAATGTTTCTTTGATATAAATTTTTTTAATAAAGATTATAATTCCTCTAATTATCGATACAGGAGTAGAGTTTTAAAGTTGTCTGCTGTTTAGGATTGGGTTTAGGGCCTGCTTCAACTCTATACTTCTAACGTCTCCACTAAAATTCTGAATTTTTATTTACTATTTATTTACTTTTTTTCTCAATAGGAGTATATTAATAGGTTTGCCTATCGCCTGGTTTAAACACATACCCGGTCTTTTGAACAGGAGCAGATGCGTATCTTTTATCTCCTGATTAGGATCGGATTTCCGGTTCCATCTAAATTTACGTCGCTAGAAAGAAAGAAAAAAAAGAGAAAAGCGAAAATTAAATTTAGGTGATAAGAAGCCATCACGAAAAGGACACTAAGCGATGTTATCTTTTTTCTAACAGAGAAAAGTGCTAAGGGTTTTTATTCTCATTAGCGAGGAAAGTAGGGTCGCGGATGTGTCGGATTTAAATTAATTTATGACAACGAATGGTGAAAATTTCATGTCGTTCAGGTGACCTAAAGGGCAGAATTCTAAATAGATAAAAATTAATTGGGTCGCAGAAAAATGTCCGATTGGATCAACCGCAGAATTACAAAAACAAAAGACTGAGCCATTGGCTATCTACGAATATCTTTGAAAAAGGCATCTGTTTTGTGCCAGGAGCGGGCTATGATAAGAAAATTATTTTATCAGGAATAATTAACGCCAGAATGCGATCTCATCAGATGACCACCCACTTGATGCTGGCGAAAAGTCTCGATTGATAAAGTCCAGGTGATTCGGTTAAGATAAGAGTCTAAGGTTTGTTGTCGGGCAGAAGAAAGGGAAGAAAAAAAAAAAGATAATTTTTTTTTTCTTTGAGCAAGATTTTTAAACCGAGGCTAGTCTGGCCACACCCACGCCGCTGAGCGCCCATTGGCTGAATGGTGTCCTAAGCGTTAGGCGGAGGTAATCATGTGAAGAAGGAGGGGAGGCCTGTTGCGCCCCCTGAAGGGATAGGTGTGAGATGCCACTGTGAGAGAGAGAGGGGAAACCGGTTGACACCCTTGGAGGGCATGGTGAGATACCAATATGAGAACAGAAGAAGGTGGGAAGACGAAAGACTTCCAAAAATGGAAAATAATAAAATTTTCCTGACCGAAAACAAAGAAGTAGATTGTGGGTTTAGAATTATCAAGGAACCTCAAACCCCGACAAGCACACCCCGGTCGGCGTCCATATAAGCAGAGTCGCAGCGAATCAAAACGAGTTCGAGTTCGAGTTCGAGTTCAAGCTCGCAGTTGAGGTTGGAGACAGACAGGCAAGCAGTTGCAGTGAGCTGAGAGTTCCGAAGACCCCCCTCGCAGAAGCTGACTAAGATTCGCGCATTATCGACCTCAACTTCTAATCAAGAACAATTTATTTTTGAAGAACGACTTAGACTCACACCACCGAAACAAGTTTTACGAATATCGCCTGAAGATACACCAAGAACCAGTTTTTTAAAGAACAAACAACTTAGGATGTTAAGACTCGCCCAACAAACGCAAAGTGTCACGAATCCATATAGCTGGTTGGGAAGAAGACGCAGTCCTGTATTCAGCAACCATATATAAAATATTGTTATCCTTTTTTAGCACATTTGAACTTTTCGAGTTATTATTTTCTTTTCTTTTACATATACTTGTGCGATATCACCCTTGTTCGAACTCGACTTGCATTACGGCCCGGCAACTGATCGATTTTGTCTGCCTAAGATCAAATCACAACGTGGGTAGGTTTGACTGGAAATCAAAATAGTTACTTCGGTAACCAAACGTTGGAGGCGAGCTGGGAACGACAAGGCTGATACCGAATCTAACCAGATTCCCATCTGAATCACCAAAAGGTTAGAACGTCACATTTGGTGCCGCGACCAATACCAAGCCAGTTGGTCGTCACAGGACAGGATAGCACGACGGACGCGGCTAGGCATACGTCACATTTGGCGTAGCGACACCGGGGAGGGGGACGTCACATTTATGCTTATACATTCTTTTTTATAGATACAAATATTTAAGTAAATAATCTGTTTATCTGTTTATAATCTGTTTAAACAGTATTAACAACATTTACTGGCCTGAATGTCCGAGAAATTGTCACAGATATGAATGTACGAGAGAAAATCATAGAAAATTGTAGTTTAAAAACAGTAAAATCGACCTTGCTAACCGAAATGCTCCTCTGTGGCGAAATCGATAAAAGCACGTAAGGCTATATGACGGTTCCGTATAGGATACAGGTTCGATTCCTGTCCGAGGACGCATATTTTATGTGACAATTTTTCGGATATCTAGGCCGGTAAATGTTGTTAATACTGTTTATTATTTACTTAAATATTTGTATCTATAAAAAAGAATGTAAAAACATGGAAATGTCTAAAAAATTGTCGGACTTTGTCCATTTCATAATGAATGAATGATATAATAAGCATTCATTTAAATACCAAGTCTTGTTTAATCATCTGTGTTATGGAGCCTGTCATGCTCTCTGTGTACAAGAGTCAGATCAGGCAAAAATAGAATATTGTTGTCATATATGGGCTTGACAGTGTTTATCAGCAACAATCATCAGTAAGAAAAAGACCCAAGATTAGAGTTACAAATCGGATTTATAAATACAAAGCAGGGGTAGACGTCTAAATATCAAGGAAGCGATTTAAAAGAGGATGGAAAAATCTGTCACCTAGATCCGACCACGCTTGAGACTAACGGAAGAAGCACCCCAAAAGCTAAGCAATGTGTTAAGAAACGGAAAACTTTCGCGAGAAACAAAGAAAAGTGTGCTCGATTGCTATGTGAGATCCTTTCTCTTATATGGCAGCAAACGTTTGATAATCTCCTCACTAGAAGCAGCAGAAATGTGGCTTTACCGAAGGATACTGAAAATTTCATGGCCAAAGCGAGTAAGCAATAAGGAAGTCTAAAAGAAAAGAACATTCATGCTCACATCCGGGAAAAGACAGCGGAAATTCCTTGGACACATAATGAGGAAGGACTTGGAAAACTTAACCTTCACTCGACATATTGAGGGCAAGCGAGTTAGCGGAAGACAGTGAGCAACTTAACTGAGGAGCTTGAGTCAATGGACAGTGGAATGTGGAGGGGGAGAAAACTACTAAGAACCAAATAAGATAGGAAGTTGTGGAATGTCAAATTTGCCTATGTCCTGAATAGATGCACCACATAGGAGATTATTTGCAGACCCTTTGCATGTCAAATATTTTCAGTTTGTGCAGAAGTTCAAATATATGGGAAGCTTTTTAACAGTGGATAGAAAACGCAACATTGAAATCCAAACACACATTGGATTAGCAAAAGAAGTATTCCAAAAAATTTGTTAGAAAAAAATGCAAAAAACTAAACCTATCAAGCATGTCAAGCTTTCTCTTTGGTTGTTGCAACTCAGCGCAAGGCTGACTTGAGGGCGACCATAGTAACGAAGCTTGCTCGAACTTTTGAACTAAATAAAGAAAACGGCCACCGCTTAAACGGAAATCTCATAAACATGTTTAAATCTCCCAGTGATAAAATAAGTAGAAACATTCTTTTGTTTGTTCCAAATCTGCGCAAGGCTGACTTGAGCTTGACCATGAATACGATACTTATACTTACCTACCTTAACTTCTGGACCAAAATAAAAACGGACACACCGAAGAGACATTAAGAAATTTCTTCTACTACAGTCACCACAAAAAATAAACGTCTGCATTAAAAACAATTTTTTGTATGCTTCTTCTTTGTTTATCTATTGAACAGGCATCTTCACCTAAAATACACAACACATTAATCTCTGTTAGATTCCATAAAGGCATGGAGGATCGAACGCAAGACTTGGTTCTAAGAGTTATTACACCACGCCGAAGTGTCCTGAAAAATTTTAATAATTTTCTTTTTTCTTTTTTAAATGAAATATCAACGGTTCCTGTGTTGTTTTCAAGTCACTATGTTTTGAACCTTCACTAAAAATTAGACCGACAAATTAAAAACATTGTTTCTAAGTTGAATATTCGAAAAAAAAAAAATGAATCCCATTAACAGGTCTCTATGTTATCTCGGAGAACATTTCTTTCGCGTATATTTTTTTTTATATTTATTTCTGTAAATTCAGATCTTGTATCCGTCAATACTTTCTCAAAATAAAATCAACTAGATTTTTTTTTAAATAGTTTTCGTGTTAAAGTACAAACTAACTTCTACATTAAGCTTTCTCCCAAAGGGAGAAAACACGACTATGTTTCTTATTCTTTTCTTTTCTTTACTTTTCTTTTGTTTATCTCTGATATTTAACAGATTCAGTCGCATATGGCCTAGTGAGTCAGCAATCACGTCTGCACCATTTCGGAATAAAAATATTTTAGTGATCACACTAACGACATTGTCTATTTCAACCGCCTCAAAGCAAAAAAAAAAAAACTATTTACTATTTTCTATCGTCAGTTAAATAATATCTACATTCCTTCATATCTATCTATCTATCTATCTATCTATCTATCTATCTATCTATCTATCACTCACTGTTTAACTATGTATCACAGCCTCTTCCTATCTATTAGGTTGGTGCAAAAATAATGACGTAATAATGTCGTTTTTCGACGTTAAAAAAGTTAAAAAACGACATTATTACGTCATTATTTTTTGCACCAACCTAATATCTATCAGGTTGGTTCAAAAATAATGTCGTTTTCTCACATATGTTACTATGTGAGAAAACGACATTATTTTTGTACCAACCTAATATCTATCTATCTATCTATCTATCTATCTATCTATCTATCTATCACAACCTCCTCCTATCTCTCTCACTCTCTATTTATCTATGTATCACAGCCTCTTCCTATCTATCTATCTATCTATCTATCTATCTATCTATCTATCTATCTATGTCCGTACCAATTTACCTAAATCTTTAGTATATATGTATGTACTTATTTACCTCGGTGTTTCGTAGATATGCAAGTATCCATGTTTTAGGCACATTTTTTTGTTTTTGTATGTACGTATGCTTATGTATATCTCTGCATATTCCTGGCCCTAGGATGGCTGACATCGAAAAAGATTTCAGTTGCCGGGTTATCTTCAAAACACAGCAGGCAGTGATGTTTGAAATTGTTTAAATTTCTCGAATTTATCCCAGCAGAGTTCGGAATATGTTGTCTTGGGGGAAGATCACAATGAACTTACTTGCATACGTACACACTACATACACACGTTTTTGTTATACACACTAATGTAAACATACACATATACATACTTACACACACGGGCACACACACATATATTGTTTAAAATTTTGATAGGCTTACGACAATATCATATTGAAACATCGGTTCTTATACGATCACCGAAGTTAAGCAACTTCGAGACTTATTAGTACCTAGATGAGTGACCGTTTGAAAAAAAAAAAAACAGGTGCTGTAAGTTTGAATGAATGGTTGGTGTGATGGGTGGTGGCTTGGAATTGTTAATCGAAGAGCCAAGTTCCAATTTCAGTCAGGTTCGTTATATTCACTTACGTGCACATGCCATTAGGGAAGGCATGAATCCACCTCTTCTCCTCCCATCTATGGGTTAATTAGTAAGACTTGTATCAGAAAATCATTATTATCTCCAAAAATCTCTTACTATCTAAATATATTTTCATTTTGTATATAAACTGCAAAGGGATGATAAGCTGTAAAAAATAATCAAGCAATAAAAATTTGCTAAATATATAATGGTAAATAGTGTTCTATATAGGAAGTAGGGCATAGGGCCCTAAAGCGATATTCCCACCAAGTTTGAAGCTCGCTTTAAGGTGTGAAACTGACGATCTCCAGGCAGTGTTGGTTCCTATGCCGGCACTGACTCCACACACACGCCCTCACACACACACATACACACACACGCGCACGTGCACACGCACATACACACACATGCGTATATGTGTGAGTACTGAAAAGTTTTCGAGCCGACTTATATCACAAAATGAACAAATATTCAATCTTTTTCAAGAAAGGTTTCTTAGTAGAGATAGGTTTTTTCACCCCCCCACACACAAACACACACACACATATATTTTTTATAATTATTTTTTTAAAAACTATTATTCCGTCTCGACACACAAATTACTGTTTTGAAACAGTAATTTGTGACGAGATGGAATCATATTTTTAAAAATATAATTATAATTTTAAGCCCTACTTTTGTATCGAGCAGTGTTTTTTTTTTAAAATTAAAACATAAATATTAAAGAACTTTGGATCATTAATCGAACTCTTCTTTCTTATTACATCAATACACACACACACACACGTATATGGAGAGACATCGTTTTTAAATTTGCCATATTTATAGGCGATAGAATGTTCAGTATCGGAGATTGACCATTTTTAAATATAGGAAGTGTGGATATAGGAATCAAGTGCAGTGTAACAGTTTTACGCTTCTATTCGATTTTCAAACCACTACTGACAGTCACCGTACAGTCATGATTCCTACTTCCAAAATAAATCAATCAATCAATCAATCAATCAATCTATCTATCTATCTATCTATCTATCTATCTATCTATCTATCTATCTATCTATCTCTTTTAGAATGTCCATATCTATGTAGACATCTTATGTTCCTATCTATCTATCTATCTATCTATCTATCTATCTATCTATCTATCTATCTATCTATCTATCTATCTATCTCTTTTAGAATGTCCATATCTATGTAGACATCTTATGTTCCTATCTATCTATCTATCTATCTATCTATCTATCTATCTATCTATCTCTTTTAGAATGTCCATATCTATGTAGACATCTTATGTTCCTATCTATCTATCTATCTATCTATCTATCTATCTATCTATCTATCTATCTCTTTTAGAATGTCCATATCTATGTAGACATCTTCTGTTCCTATCTATCTATCTATCTATCTATCTATCAGGAAATGCTCAAAGTATGTATCTCATTGACGAACTCCAAATTTGATGAAATAACGCTCATTGGGATCGCATGGTTTCATAAATATATCGAATTATTGTCAGATATTATATTTATACACTACAAAACAAACAATTATCGGAGATATTAAAATTCAAATTTGAAATACTCAGCATGTCAAATTTCTTTAGCTTCTTTTGTAATTTCTTATAAGTGATCTATACGCCGAGGTATTTGAAGTGTTTACTATTTACTAATTCTACATCCTGTATTCTTATGATGGATTTATGGTAGGTGATTTCATTCTAATTCTAGATCATAGTTCCTATTTTGAAAAGTTTTATCTTGACCAATATTTCTTGGAATGTTCATTTCGTTGATCGAGATCATTGTTATTCCATCTACAAATACGTATATTATCAATATCTCTCTCCTCATCATCAGCTCATTCGCCCCGCGAAGGAAAGCAGTGACGATGATTTTTTTTAAAATAGTTGATTCGTTTTGAACGTGGTATCGAATGTTTAAATGATCAGTGCCCATCTCTTCTCATCGGAACTTGTGTTAATATTCAGTTATTATTAAACAAAGGAAAAAGGTTTTGATATTTCATGAATATAATGAAATTGCAAAATCACTCAAATATCCGTGTCATTTTTTAGAAGGTTAGGGTAAATCCATCTTTTTTAATTCGAGCGAACTCGGACACCATTATCTACTTTGTTCTTTTCTTTGTCAGTGGGGCATGAAGAATTAGATTTGACCGCCATGTTGTTAGTTATTTGCTTTCACACTTACATTATAAGTACGCAATTCAGTACGAACACTGAAACCGCTACATTGCTCAAAAATCATTCTTGGCTTCTCATTGCAAGAAAACTTGAACATTTACTGGCTTCTCATTAGGTTACTAATCACTCTGGTTTCAGTTGCTTTCACACTTACATTGTAAGCATAATTCAATGGTAGCAACCACAGTACTAAAGTAACTAGTACAGGTTGATCGATGCAGTTCACTGTGCCACCTTTCATCCAGCATCGATCGCTACATATCAAGCCAATGTATCAGTTTGTTGATGCTTGCCTACCTGTACACCTGGAGAGCTAAATGTGTGAATTAGTCATTGATATTGGTCAGTTGGTGATAGAACAATCATTTTATCATTAGTAGTGTGTTCTAGCCTACATGGTTTCCTCAAAAGTAAACCTTGCTTAGTACTTGATAACAATGTAAAACTTCCATCTTTTTTTTTACTAACGCTCGTAATAATTGTCAGCAACATTGATTGTGTGTGTTTTATTGTTAATGTTACTGTTGATTTTCGTCTTATCGCATGTAAATATAGCATCATGCAATTATAATTACGAGTTTTAACTGGTGAAAATTTCACGTTTTCTCTATTGGAATTTTCTGACCGAATAAGTTCATAGCAAATTAAGTGGCAATAAAATATCCCTACAATTCTCCTATCGCATCGTTAAATATCTGAGCTTGACGACTTTAACAAAATGTTGCAATAAAAATCATATATATGAACGCACGTCGTTATTTTAAGAACCGGGTACAAATGAAACGATTTGAAAGTATTCCTTTCTTTCTTTCTTTCTTTCTTTCTTTCTTTTTATCTTTTTTCTTTCTTTCTTTCTGTTCCTCTTTCTTTCTTTCTTTTCATTTCCTCATTGAAACCGAGTAGTGTCTCTTTCTTTCTGTTCTTTCTTTCCTTCTGTTCCTTCTGTTCTTTCTTTCTTTCTTTCTTTCTTTCTTTCTTTCTTTCTTATTTTCTTTCTGTTCCTCTTTCTTTCTGTTCTTTCTTACTTTCTTTCTGTACTTTCTTTCTTTCGTTCTTTCTTTCTGTTCCTCTTTCTTTGTTTCTTTCTTTGTTTCTTTCTGTTCTTTCTGTTCTTTCTTTCTGTTCTTTCTGTTCTTTCTTTCTTTCTTTCTTTCTTTCTTTCTGTTCCTCTTTGTTTGTTTCTTTGTTTGTTTCTTTGTTTCTTTGTTTGTTTGCTTGTTTCTTTGTTTGTTTGTGTGTTTCTTTCTTTCTTTCTGTTCTTTGTTTCTTTGTGTTCTTTCTTTCTTTCTTTCTTTCTTTCTTTCTTTCTTTCTTTCTTTCTTTCTGTTCCTCTTTCTTTCTGTCCTTTCTTTCTTTCTGTTCTTTTTTCTTTCTTTCTTTCTTTGTGTTCTTTCTTTCTTCCTTTCTTTCTTTCTTTCTTTCTTTCTTTTCATTTCCTCATTGAAACCGAGTAGTGTCTTCTATTCTTTCCGCGTTATGAAAACAGAAGAGTTCATTATTTAAAACGTATGGGCAGGACATAACGGTAATTATAATAGAATACCTATGGAAGCCATGACGAAGACGATGATGATGATGATGAAATCAGTAATCATCATCGTCATCATCATCATCGTCATCATTGCTTTCATTAGGAATTATGTAATCTTCCACTGTCTATTGAATTTCATTTCTAATTGTGTTTTGAAACCAGAGCTAAGTTTTCCAACTTCTAAATGAAAGTTAGTTTTTCATGGTATATTTTTTCAGATCCGAAATTGTTTTTGTAAAACCATTTTGCAAAGTCGGTGATCTATCTATCTATCTATCTATCTATCTATCTATCTATCTATCTATCTATCTATCTATCTATCTGTACTCGTGTCTATCTCAATCTATTCATAACTATGTATTTATGTATGTATCTATATACATACCTATCTATCTTATATACTCGAGTATAGTGTTAATTTTTATGGTCAGATTTTTATGCAACAAACTAGACAGAAATAAGAACTTGAAACAAAAAAAAAGAATACTAAACTATTATGCAATATCATTTCTCCTTTATGGCAGCGAATGTTGGACAATCTTCTCAAAGACGAAGAAGTGACTTGAAACAACAGAAATGTGGTTCTACAGAAGGATGTTGGGTATACTATGTGAGCAACGACGAGGTTTTAAAGGAATTGGAAGCAAAAAGGAAATTTGTACTTGACATCAGGAAGAGACAGTTAAAATTTCAGGAGCACATAAAGAGGAAGAATGACTTGGAAAATCTGATACTCACAGGACAGATTGAGGACAAGAGAGACAGAGAAAAACAGTGGGTAGCATATCTGACGAGCTTGATTAAATGAATGGCGGAACAGCGTTTAGGAGAAATAAGGAAAATATAAAATGCATTGAGAGTTATCTATCTATCTATCTATCTATCTATCTATCTATCTATCTATCTATCTCATTCTGTTCATTATCTATCTATCTATCTATCTATCTATCTATCTATCTATCTATCTATCTATGTCATTCTGTTCATATCTATCTATCTATCTATCTATCTATCTATCTATCTATCTATGTCATTCTGTTCATATCTATCTATCTATCTATCTATCTATCTATCTATGTTAACCTTTCTTTTCTAATCTATTTGTGTGTCTGTCTTGCCTCTCATCGAATCTATCTATCTATCTATCTATCTATCTATCTATCTATCTATCTATCTATCTATCTATCTATCTATGTCATTCTGTTCATATCTATCTATCTATCTATCTATCTATCTATCTATCTATCTATCTATCTATCTATGTCATTCTGTTCATATCTATCTATCTATCTATCTATCTATCTATCTATCTATGTTAACCTTTCTTTTCTAATCTATTTGTGTGTCTGTCTTGCCTCTCATCGAATCTATCTATCTATCTATCTATCTATCTATCTATCTATCTATGTTAACCTTTCTTTTCTAATCTATTTGTGTGTCTGTCTTGCCTCTCATCGAATCTATCTATCTATCTATCTATCTATCTATCTATCTATCTATCTATGTTAACCTTTCTTTTCTAATCTATTTGTGTGTCTGTCTTGCCTCTCATCGAATCTATCTATCTATCTATCTATCTATCTATCTATCTATGTTAACCTTTCTTTTCTAATCTATTTGTGTGTCTGTCTTGCCTCTCATCGAATCTATCTATCTATCTATCTATCTATCTATCTATCTATCTATCTATCTATCTATCTATCTATCTATCTATGTTAACCTTTCTTTTCTAATCTATTTGTGTGTCTGTCTTGCCTCTCATCGAATCTATCTATCTATCTATCTATCTATCTATCTATCTATCTATCTATCTATCTATGTTAACCTTTCTTTTCTAATCTATTTGTGTGTCTGTCTTGCCTCTCATCGAATCTATCTATCTATCTATCTATCTATCTATCTATCTATCTATCTATCTATCTATCTATCTATGTTAACCTTTCTTTTCTAATCTATTTGTGTGTCTGTCTTGCCTCTCATCGAATCTATCTATCTATCTATCTATCTATCTATCTATCTATCTATGTTAACCTTTCTTTTCTAATCTATTTGTGTGTCTGTCTTGCCTCTCATCGAATCTATCTATCTATCTATCTATCTATCTATCTATCTATCTATCTATCTATCTATCTATGTTAACCTTTCTTTTCTAATCTATTTGTGTGTCTGTCTTGCCTCTCATCGAATCTATCTATCTATCTATCTATCTATCTATCTATCTATCTATCTATGTTAACCTTTCTTTTCTAATCTATTTGTGTGTCTGTCTTGCCTCTCATCGAATCTATCTATCTATCTATCTATCTATCTATCTATCTATCTATCTATCTATCTATCTATCTATGTTAACCTTTCTTTTCTAATCTATTTGTGTGTCTGTCTTGCCTCTCATCGAATCTATCTATCTATCTATCTATCTATCTATCTATCTATGTTAACCTTTCTTTTCTAATCTATTTGTGTGTCTGTCTTGCCTCTCATCGAATCTATCTATCTATCTATCTATCTATCTATCTATCTATCTATCTATCTATCTATCTATGTTAACCTTTCTTTTCTAATCTATTTGTGTGTCTGTCTTGCCTCTCATCGAATCTATCTATCTATCTATCTATCTATCTATCTATCTATCTATCTATCTATCTATGTTAACCTTTCTTTTCTAATCTATTTGTGTGTCTGTCTTGCCTCTCATCGAATCTATCTATCTATCTATCTATCTATCTATCTATCTATCTATCTATCTATGTTAACCTTTCTTTTCTAATCTATTTGTGTGTCTGTCTTGCCTCTCATCGAATCTATCTATCTATCTATCTATCTATCTATCTATGTTAACCTTTCTTTTCTAATCTATTTGTGTGTCTGTCTTGCCTCTCATCGAATCTATCTATCTATCTATCTATCTATCTATCTATCTATCTATCTATCTATCTATCTATGTTAACCTTTCTTTTCTAATCTATTTGTGTGTCTGTCTTGCCTCTCATCGAATCTATCTATCTATCTATCTATCTATCTATCTATCTATCTATCTATCTATGTTAACCTTTCTTTTCTAATCTATTTGTGTGTCTGTCTTGCCTCTCATCGAATCTATCTATCTATCTATCTATCTATCTATCTATCTATCTATCTATCTATCTATCTATCTATCTATGTTAACCTTTCTTTTCTAATCTATTTGTGTGTCTGTCTTGCCTCTCATCGAATCTATCTATCTATCTATCTATCTATCTATCTATCTATCTATCTATCTATCTATCTATCTATCTATCTATGTTAACCTTTCTTTTCTAATCTATTTGTGTGTCTGTCTTGCCTCTCATCGAATCTATCTATCTATCTATCTATCTATCTATCTATCTATCTATCTATCTATCTATCTATGTTAACCTTTCTTTTCTAATCTATTTGTGTGTCTGTCTTGCCTCTCATCGAATCTATCTATCTATCTATCTATCTATCTATCTATCTATCTATCTATGTTAACCTTTCTTTTCTAATCTATTTGTGTGTCTGTCTTGCCTCTCATCGAATCTATCTATCTATCTATCTATCTATCTATCTATCTATCTATGTTAACCTTTCTTTTCTAATCTATTTGTGTGTCTGTCTTGCCTCTCATCGGATCTATCTATCTATCTATCTATCTATCTATCTATCTATCTATCTATCTATTTTTTTAAGCATTTCACCCAAAGCAAGGCGAGAGTGCCGCTAGCAAGCAAGAAGTTACAGAGAGCGAAAGAAAGTGAAAAGAGGAGTTTTTGAGAAAAGGTTAAAGAGAAGGACGGAGATCAAGAACAAGGCATCAGAAGATGTCGATTGTCATTACATTTAAATTTTTGACGATCATAGTTATCAGAGAAGCGAGTAAGAAGGAGGGAGTTCTACTGTCGGGAAGTGCGAGAAAATAAGTTGTAGGAGTAGAAGATGGTTACATTTATCTGTTTCGGCATCACATTGCATATCCGTCTTTGGATTTTGTTGAGGACCTCGAGATGAACAGTGGCGACACCAGACTATATATTGCAACAGTATTCAATGCAAGGACGAATGGTAGATTTTTAGATTTGAAGGATGGATTCAGATACGACACAGAGAACCAACTTTCCTTGCGGTTGATGTAGCTGTTGATTCAATGTAGTTGTTCCATCTCAGGTAAGTGGAAAACGTGAGACCAAGAACGCGCAGTGAGACGCTCTCCTGAAGCTGAGAATCAGCTGAGAGGCAGCAGGGAGGTTTACATTATGTCAATTTATTGCAACTCAATGTTTACATTATAAAATTGAACAAAAATCGGAGTTAGCCAACAGGTTTTGCTATAATACCTGGGGTATATTCAGCGTCGAAGAGAGCATTTTTACCATCTGTCTCTCAGAAGTTCTTCACGAAGATACTGTTCTCTCTCTCTCTCGTTTTTTTTTTTCTTTTTACAGATGACTAGTCCAATTTAGTAATTTGTTTGTTTCCTATAGTCAGTTTCATTTCATGGTTCTGGTCACCGTTCATTTTTTTTTTATTTTTAGGATCTTTGGTTAAATCAGCGACAGCTGCCACAATTCAAAGTTTCTGAAAGATTACGAATTTTTCTGCTGACTCGATTTATTACTATTTTGTCACTCAGACGAACGCCTCCACCTTTTCCGGCATAAATTAAATGCCGACGTCTAACACGAATTTGGTAAGGATTATTTAGATGATTCATCGATATTTATATATTCTTCTATGTGCTGTGTCTCTTCACCCCGTGGGCGATTATGGCTCTCCCCAACATCATATCTCCTGTAACACTTAGCAATGCCTGTTCCTTTGCTACTTTTCTCAGCCATCGTCCTTCATTCTGCAATCCTTAACATGATTTAGATTTGTTAAAATAGGACATTGTCATCGCTTTCGCACTGATGTCCTTGTGAAAAGTATGAATATACATGTTCTACTTCTTAATGCTAGAGATTAAATGGTATAGTAGATTAGTGTCTCTAACATTCGATAGCAACCAGCTTAAGAGAAGGAAAACTCTCGATTTAGAAGAGTGGAGAAGGCAAGTGGGAGCTATTGCACTGTCTTTCACAAGAAGTCATAGCAATTCACAGACAATAAAGAAAAGGAAACTGTGAAGAGTTCATGGTTGCCTGCATAGTGAAGTGACTTGGTATTAAAAACCATAGTAATTTAAATTATTTTATTCTGGTGTTATGAAGGAATGGGAAATTTCTTCAAATAATCCAGATATCGCGGTGTTAGACGAAGGATGACTTTAGAGATTCCATTTTTTCTTTTAAATTGTCTTTTGTGTGTCTGGAAATACAGTAACTGCCTTATACTGTGCAGCCAGTTCTCGGGAGAATAGTTCGATACTTCGGAAAAAAAATCTACTAAACGGGAACTGTTGTCGCTTGGATGCTGTCATATTTGGAAAATTTTCACATCAATTTAAGTAGCCAATATATATATATATATATATATATATATATATATATATATATATATATATATATGTTTCTCTTTGAAAAATCGAGGGTAAAAGTTTTGTTCCGTTCATTCCCTTAACGTAAAAAAAGGGTAGTAGATATTGGCGTGAACTGATGTCGCTTACGTGCACTCTATTTTCGAAGATTTTTTATCTGATAAGAAAACATCTTTTCAAAGCGATTCAATGGTGTTACTGAGCATAAACTTCTGTCAAGAACAAAAAGTTGAACTATTTAAAAGAACTTTTTTTTGCTGTCTCCATGCGTTAATCGTGTGACGCTTAAAACATTGATTTAACTGTTATGAAATGTCAGAAAAAATAAAAATATTGAATTTGTTCACGATAATGTGCAATAGAAATCACTTATTAGGTCGGCTAGAATTTACCAGAACAATTAAGAATAATGGATTTACCGGTCATCGTCAAAAAGAGACACCGGGTGAACAGTAAAGAAAATTATATATATGTTTTAATCGTCTCACCCCAAGCAAGAAGCAAAGCCACTAACACGCAGGGGAGTGAAAGAGAAGAAGAAGACTTTAGTAGAGAGGACGGAGTAAAGGTAGAGGGATGAAGAAGAACGAAGATGATGATTAATGTTGCACTTAAATTTTTGAAGATTGTAGTTATCAGGGAAGCAGGAAATCGGAAGGGAGTTTTAGAGTTGAGAAGCATGAGTAAAATCTGTTAGAGTAGAAATGGCTGTAGCATCTAGGTAATGCAACAGTAAAACGGTGAGACATAACTGCCAAACTAGTAGCGCCTTTAACTTGATATTTTTGGGGCACCAGGGAAAATAGCTCATCAGAACAATTTCCATGAAAATATCTGTAAAAAAGATAAGGGGAAGCCACGTCGAGTCGGTGAGAAAGTCAGTGAAGAAATGTCTTGTTCAGGATCGATTAGCTTAAAGATACTTCTTTGGAGTTTGCCAAGAATCTGCTGATATTAACCTTTGAAATATAATATCGCAAATTTGAATGCTGATAGCACCCTCCACTATAAAAGAGGATTACCTTAGAAATACTTCTTTGGATTTTGCCAAGTATCCCCAGATATTAACCTTTGAAATATGAGAATGCATATTTGAATGCTGATAGCATCCTCCATCATGGTAGAGGTTTTCCTTAGAGATACCTCTTTGGATTTTGCCAAGAATCTCCAGATATTACCCTTTGAAATATAAGATCGCATATTTGAATGCTGATAGCACCCTCCACCATGAAAGAGGATTACCTAAAGATACTTCGAACTTTGCTAAGTATCTCCAGATATCACTGGTAATTGAAACGAGATAAGCCCTGACAATCTATCTTTCCCGCGACATACCAACGCTGCTTTGCAGAGCACGTGTGGGATCCTTTGACCCCCAATTGCTTACGGAACATGTGACTTGACGTGAGTTATCTGTCATAGCGGACTCCGTTTCTGCTAAATTAAATTATAATCAATAAATGACGGAAAGGAACGTGTTTGATTTTTTTTTATCGCTGTGCGTATTCAGCTAAGACATTTATGATCTTTTTTAAGTAACTTATCGCTTGAGAATTTGAGCGATCATGGCTCTCCTTTGGTTTTAAGCAATGTTTGCCCCCTTACTATCTTTAGCAATTCCTGTTCTGTCATCCATTTACACAAATTCATTAGATAGGTTACTCGATGTTTCACTCGGCGCCTCTTGCCTTCAATATGCCCTGTGAGTGTCAAATTCTCCATGTCTACATCCTTTTTATGTTTTCCAGAAATTTCAACTGTTTCTTTTTGATTCTAAGCAAACGTGTACTTTTTGCTTCCATTTTTTCTCTAAAACTTCATTGTCTCTCATATGCACAGTCCATGGTATTCTCGACA
Organism: Acanthosepion lycidas; assembly: GCA_963932145.1. NCBI lineage: Eukaryota > Metazoa > Mollusca > Cephalopoda > Sepiida > Sepiidae > Acanthosepion > Acanthosepion lycidas. The sequence continues at coordinate 93,157,395 of OZ010583.1, forward strand.
TGCTTCTATAGAATCGGATTTCTGTTACCGCAAGTCACCTCTTCATTTGTGAAGAAATTGTCTAGTATTTACTGAAACATAAAAAAATAATATATATTTTTTTTCTACGGCTTATCAAGAATCTACAGGCTATTTAAAATTATTTATCAGGGTGTCCAGTCCTTATTGAGAAAGAATACATTATTAGACATAGCAAGCTAGCAAAATATATTCATTGGCATGGCTGTCCGGATATATGGTACAAATACCACCCGAATGATGTTCCAAATGGTGATGAAGTGGCTATGCTGGAAAATTTCCCAATCTTCACAGACAGGAAAATTGATGGAAATAAACCATAGTCATAAAAAAAAAAGATTTCAAAAAAGGAACCTGCCAACTAATTGATATGACTTGACCATATGATTCCTATGTTTTTAAAAAAGAATTTCAAAAGCTGTTAAATCAAAATAACAAAAATCTAGAAACTTAAAACTATGATTATCCCTGTTATGATAGATGCAGTGGTTGAGAATGAAGAACGCTACCAAAAATGGCGTGAGTAAAATTCTTGGACTCATCAGCATCTCAGAGCTGCAAAAGATTACTTTGTGCGGAACTGCACATGTCCGCAAAATCCTCGCCATCTAAACGAAACGTCTCGAATGCGTATAGATAAGTCTCTTACAGTACCTTTTTACTCGTAGAATCCAGAGGGGACTATGTAATTAGACACTTAGTTACTCTCTGGCAAGATAATACCACACACAACAGCAACAACAGTAATCATCATCATCATCAGCAGCAGCAGCAGCATCTTTTATCCGAAATTCTGAGAACGAGACACTTCGAAACGTTTCGTATTTCAGAATGATATCAAAATGAGCAGAAGTAGATACAAACAGACTGAGATTGAGAGATGGACGTGAAAACAGGAACAGATATTTCACTAAATGCTCACCTGATACAGAGACCAATAGCCACTCAAACTAGAGGGTTACTAAATGAGAGTTTGTATAGACGTAGGAGGGGGAACTAAGATGCAAATGTAGATTATGGAGATACGTACGACGGGCAGCGGTTAACCCAGGACTCGTTTAAAGTTTAAGATTGTAGCATTCGGGGAGACATCTCCTCAGGAGTCGTTTGCATAAAATGTCTGATTTTGACTGGAACTTCCTTCTTACCAAAGAAACACAAAGGGAATGAAGATGGCTCGCCATCAAGTGTATGGTATGCAGATCTTAACTGGTGGATGTAGGGAATATAGCACGTCAAAGATTTTCCATGGAAATAGCGATAGAGTAGCGAGAGGAATGAGAAAGGTGTGGGATAGATAGATAGATAGATAGATAAATAGATAGATAGATAGATAGATAGATAGATATAAATATGAACAGGCTGAGATAGATATGAACAAAATGAGATAGAGAGATATATACATATGAAGACTGAGATGGATAGATAGATATGAACAGACTGAGTTAAATAGATACATAGATACATGCATACATATGAACAGATAAATAGATAGATATGAATAGAATTAGATAGATATGAACAGACTGAGGTAAATAGATATGAACAGATGGAGATAGACAGATATATAGATTGATAGACATGAGCAGAGTGAGATAGATTTATAAACACATAGATGGATTTGAATAGAAATAGATAGATAGATAGATAGATAGATAGATGGGAAGAGGCTGTGATAGATAGATAACCAATTGATAGAATAGGCTGTGATTGACAGAAAGACAGATATGAATAGACATATATAGATATGAAAAGGATGTGATAGACAGATATAGATAGATATAAAAGACAGTGATAGATATAAATATATATGAAAAAAGTGTAATAGATATAGATAGTTGTAAAGAGGCTTTGATTTATAAATATATATATATATATATTCAATTAATTGATCGAGTCTGAAAGAAACGTCAACAAGCCGCTCACTCTAGAGCATTAGAAGCCGGTTCAAGCAATGATATACACAGATGGAAATTATTAGGAGGATTTAATAATTATATTTAATTAATTCATCGAGTCTGAAAGAAACCTCAACAGAATGCAGAAAGCACTGGACGGCTGGTTCAATGCTCTAGAGTGAGCGGCGTGGTGAAAGTAGTCGTGGCTACAGGGGGCACAGTCCTATGGTTACAGAGAACTCAGTAGAGTTCCACCACGGAATATGTGAGCGAGCGGTGCTTTATTGAGTCTGATTTGCAATCTCTTCGTCACCGAGGACAGTTGGTATGATGTTTGCTTGACAACCTTACTGTCAGGGTTTCAATTCTCGGTAGTGGACGCGCGCTGCTTATGAGTCCGAAATACAGGACGAAACGGCCGTCCAGTGCTTTCTGCATTCTGTTGAGGTTCCTTTCAGACTTGATGAATTAATTAAATATAATTATCAAATCCTCCTAATAATTTCCATCTGTATATATATATATATATATATAGGGAGAGAAACACAAAAAGAAAGCTCATAGATATATAGATAGATGGATAGACTGATAGATGTTAAGGACGAAGCATTGACACAAAAACCGTCATTACCAATTAAATTTCATTATCTAGAGACTTTATTACTCGACGTTTCCTAATGAAATTGCCCGATATTACGTCTTTCAGATCGTTTGACTCTAAGGGAGATATCCAGTCACCTTCTAATTCCGATTTAAAGACAGCCCACACATCCTGCGATCCGAATCTCTGTCTGACCTCGTCAATTAAGCTCTTCACCTCTGGCCAGAGGTCTGCATTTTTATTAATTTGTTTCCACGTCTGGGATAAAACGCCAACGCTACAAATGCAGCCAGGTGTTTTTGAATGATGTCCGGTTTATTTCCATGTAAGGCCTGCCGGACATTAGATTGCATAGATAGATAACGAAGAGTATTGATAGATAACGTCGAGTTTGATGGATAGATATGAACAGACTGAGATTGATAGATAAATAGATAGATAGCTAGATGTGAAAAGACAGACAGACAGACAGTCAGAGAGGCAGACTGATAGATGGAGATAATTATATGGATAGATAATAAAAAGCAATAGAGAGATAGATAGATGGATAGGTAGATAGATAGATATAAAGAAACTGAGATAGATAGATAGATACATATGAAAAGACTCAGATAAATAGATAAATAGATAGATACATTCATGCATAGATGTGAACAAGCAGACAGATAGAAACAGAACTAGAAACATATAGATAGATATGAACAGACTAAGATAGATGAATAGATAGAGAGATATGTAGATAGAGTGATGAAGAACATTATATATATATATATATATATATATATATATATATATATATATATATAGTAGTAATCTTATAAGTATAAGAAATTATAATCGTTGGAAAACCTTCGTTGTCTTCATTTTCAAATAATCAAACCAATACCAAAGGGGGAAAAGGGTATAAAAAAAGAAAGAACCAAGAACATGTACGTCAACCGAAAATAATCGTCTAGCATGCAAGTCCAGAGCCCAAAGAAAAAAAAACCGATACGAGTACGCAAAATAATTAAATAAAGTGCTCAGTACAATAAGTAAAGGAGACCTAGTGAAAACTAAACAAACGTACCAAGGTTTCACCTAAGCGGATCGTCTGGGAAGGCCGGCTAAAAGGTAAAAAAGAACGGAATACTTATATTCAATAAGCAAAAAACCACGTGACCAAATAAAAACATTTATTCGAAAAAAATGACGAAAGAGGGAAAGGGTAGGAGTTTAGAGAGAAACACGGACAATAGGGTGTAATGACCATTTATTCAATCGAGAAAAATAATATATATATATATATATATATATATATATATATATATATATATATTTACACCAGGGATAGGAGACCTAGTTTAACATCCAACGTTTTCTATGTCTACATTTGCTTAGATTTTCTGTTTTAGAATTTAATAAATCATCAGTTTCCTTATATAAAGCTATAGCTAATTTTTCCTCTATACATAATTTACAAAATTTTTGACCACCTCTATATTTGGAACATCTTTTTAATATTTCCCATTTCAGGATGGGGTCTTTGCTATTGTCACGTCTAATTTTCCATATATAGGTAGATAGTGTTGTGGTATGTTTAGATTTTTCATTATTAAAGCTACTCATATGGTTGTAATATCGTTTTTTAAACACATTTTGAGTAGATTGTATCTATACTTTAGGATTTATATCATTATTATAGTTATTTATGTCCTTATATATTTTAACTTGGTATAACACGCACCCCTGTTGACATTTTCCATAGATAGATAGAGAACATTACATAGATAGACAGATAGACAGATAATGGAAGCATTATATTAGGTTGGTGCAAAAATTATGACCGTTTTTTTGACATATTTTTTTAACGTCAAAAGCCGTTATTATTTTTGCACCAACCTAATATAGATAGATAATGGAGAGCATTTGATAGGTCGATAGATAGATAATGAAGTGTATTGTATAGATAGATAGATAGATAGATAGATAGATAGATAGATAGATAGATAGATAGATAGATAGATAGATGGGTGGCTTAAAAGAGCGCGAAAGAGAAAGAGCGAGATAGCGAGAGAGACTTTGAATGTAAATACTATATATTTATAAGTGTTTAGCATAATTGAGAAAAAGCGATTCGATTTTTAATCAGTGCCTATAAAATTGCAGATCTCTATCAATATTTGACAGTTTTATTAATAAGAATTTCTTGCATATTCATATAACAATTCAATGTTGACAGAAAGAGGCAATCTATTTAGCTTTTTTCTTTAAAAATGTTCACCCTATACAAGTCTCACACAAAGAAGTGCGTTACTGTAGAGAGGTATTATGTAATCTGCGTATCACAACGTTTTTCTATCTATCTCATTCTGTTCATATTTCTATTTATCTCTCAGAGTCTCTTTCTTTCTTTCTTTCTTTCTTTCTTTCTTTCTTTCTTTCTATCTATCTATCTATCTATCTATCTCATTCTGTTCATATCTATCTATCTATCTATCTATCTATCTATCTATCTATCTATGTCATTCTGTTCATATCTATCTATCTATCTATCTATCTATCTATCTCATTCTGTTCATATTTCTATTTATCTCTCAGTCTCTTTCTTTCTATCTATCTATCTATCTATCTATCTATCTATCTATGTCATTCTGTTCATATCTATCTATCTATCTATGTCATTCTGTTCATATCTATCTATCTATCTATCTCATTCTGTTCATATTTCTATTTATCTCTCAGAGTCTCTTTCTTTCTTTCTTTCTTTCTTTCTATCTATCTATCTATCTATCTATCTATGTCATTCTGTTAATATCTATCTATCTATCTATCTATCTCATTCTGTTCATATTTCTATTTATCTCTCAGAGTCTCTTTCTTTCTTTCTTTCTTTCTATCTATCTATCTATCTATCTATCTATCTATCTATCTATCTATCTATCTATCTATCTATGTCATTCTGTTCATATCTATCTATCTATCTATCTATCTATCTATCTATCTATCTATCTCATTCTGTTCATATTTCTATTTATCTCTCAGTCTCTTTCTATCTATCTATCTATCTATCTATCTATCTATCTATGTCATTCTGTTCATATCTATCTATCTATCTATCTATCTATCTATCTATCTATCTATCTATGTCATTCTGTTCATATCTATCTATCTATCTATCTATCTATCTATCTATGTCATTCTGTTCATATCTATCTATCTATCTATCTATCTATCTATCTATCTATGTCATTCTGTTCATATCTATCTATCTATCTATCTATCTATCTCATTCTGTTCATATTTCTATTTATCTCTCAGAGTCTCTTTCTATCTATCTATCTATCTATCTATCTATCTATCTATCTATCTATCTATCTATCTATGTCATTCTGTTCATATCTATCTATCTATCTATCTATGTCATTCTGTTCATATCTATCTATCTATCTATCTATCTATCTATCTCATTCTGTTCATATTTCTATTTATCTCTCAGAGTCTCTTTCTTTCTTTCTTTCTTTCTTTCTTTCTTTCTATCTATCTATCTATCTCATTCTGTTCATATTTCTATTTATCTCTCAGTCTCTATCTATCTATCTATCTATCTATCTATCTATCTATGTCATTCTGTTCATATCTATCTATCTATCTATCTATCTATCTATCTATCTATCTCATTCTGTTCATATTTCTATTTATCTCTCAGAGTCTCTTTCTTTCTTTCTTTCTTTCTTTCTTTCTTTCTTTCTATGTATCTATCTATCTATCTATCTCATTCTGTTCATATTTCTATTTATCTCTCAGTCTCTACCTATCTATCTATCTATCTATCTATCTATCTATCTATCTATCTATCTATCTATCTATCTATCTATCTATCTATCTATCTATGTCATTCTGTTCATATCTATCTATCTATCTATCTATCTATCTATCATAGCGTTTTTCCATCTATCTGTTTTCTTTCATAACGCTTTCTCTGCTTACTTCTGCAATAGTATGTATTTTCGTATGCATTTATCTAACCGCTCATCTATGCATTTACGTTCCAAGCATCTGACAGCAATCACAGCTTATGCGATGTCTGTACGTATCTGCATACTTACTAACGTATCAATGTACCTAAATACATTTTGTTTGGAATCTCTGAATCATCTATCATCTCCATCCACTTAGCAGGAGCCGTAAAATAAACACGCCATTTCTTCTGAATTCCGGGATGTCAGACAAGTTAAAACTAAAAGCTCTTGTGATCAATGAACATAGTGTCAAGCGCATGCGCAAACATCAAAACGACACGTCTGGTATCTCCCTGTTTTTACACTCTTTTAAATTTGCGTGTCTGATACGATGGCTGTGTTTGTGTGTACGTTGTACTCTGTGAGGGCGCTTTTTTGGACTTTCCTACAATCCATATATACATATCGGTATGTAAATACTGTACACCTGATCCTGAAATAATCTTATATATATATATATATATATATATATATATATATATATATATATATATATATATATAATGAAAACAGACAACTTTAAGGGTCCATTGGTTATAATTTATTTCCCCAGTGAATTTCTTTTTACGTGGCTCATCAGACCACACTTCCAAGGGTGAAAAAATGAATTTAAATTTACATATATTTTTTGCACTTTTGAGGGATAGTATTAAGTTGATGTAAGATGATATAAAGAGTGGTGTGTGTGTGTGTGAGAGAGAGAGAGAGATAGAGAGAGAGTATGACAGACATGGTCGAAATTAGAGAGTGAAGGGAGAGATAGGAATGATTTTAAATTTATTTTTGCTACAATGATTAATAGTGAGGAAGGTGGTAAGGACTAGACATTGACCTATTTCTCCGGAAAGAGAGAGAAAAAAAGGGCAAAAACACAGAATTAAAGATGTCTGAAATAAGAGGTGGCAAGAGAAAATAAGAGAATTAATGTACAGTGTAACCCGGATATAAGAGAGTTGTCGGGACCGGAGAAGAAGTCTCTTATATCCGGGTTTCTCTTATATCCGGGTTTGGTCTATTATATATACATTAACACAGGCTCTAATTTGGGACCAGAGAAAATCTCTCTTATATCCGGGTTTATCTTATATCTGGGTTACACTGTATATGGGCATATAGCGGCTAATTTGGAAAAAACACAGATTTATATAATTTTTATTTTATATTTTTCCGTTAGCGTTTTAATTTCTCAAGAGAATTAACTAGGAATTAAATATAATCTGAATATAATATCAATAAACAAAAAATAAAAAAATATTACTAATATTAACATTTTTAATATTGTGAATAACAGTCAAGGAGTAATATTTCTTAATTAAACCCTAAGTCTTCAAATCTAATTTAGAAGTCTTTCGATATATATATATATATATATATATATATATATATATATATATATATATATATATATATATCAGTTTCATGAAAGGCGACTGGAAAGGTGCAGCGATTAAAATCTGTATTCAATTTTTCTTGTATCCGTATAATAAAGTGTGTAAAAACTGCCAGAAATTTCTATATATCCGATCGCTTTCGGCTATTCTGTTAGCCATCTTCAAGAATGTTTTATTTTTTTAAACCGAATTCCAATTCCAATCGAGTTCCTTACATTTACTTACGTCCTACTACCCTCTGGACAAGTATGTATCCATTTCCTCCCTCCAGCTTTGGGTTAAATAGTGAATAGGTAAATAGTACCTGAAAAAATCATTGTTATTCTCAAATCATTTTAATGCAATATTCAATCGCAAAAGAAAGTATTATTACCCTTCAAAATATGGTTGGTAAGTCTTAAAAAGCAAACAAATCTCTCAAGTAGCAGCCATTTTGTCCAAAACGTTTCGTTTATCTGCTGTAACCTTTTGATAATATCAAAAGGAATATTGTGCTCCATAACTTTATCTGTAATCTCTAATTCCTTTCTGGGATGTTGAGAACTCGTAACCATCAATATTTTGTTATTTTTTATGTTAAGAGAGCCTTACATCCCCTCCGACTTGTTCATATAATTCTTCTCTTCAATGCCATATCCTTGCATGCGTAGGCGATCATGGTTCTCCACATTTTCTTTTTCTTTTGTATTTGAGAATTGCATTCTTTGGAAAAATAGTGGAGCGGTTCCCCATTGACTTCTCCATTAATTTGGAATTCAATGTTTTCATTCTCTTAGACTAGCGCCCAACGATGGAGTGCATAATCTATCTTGCTATTTAACGCGTACCTGAGGAAGAGAAAATAGACTGATTTATGTCTTTCGCAAGGGCAATAGTGTGAAAGTGAACCCAACAGACCAGGCCAGAACTTTCCAGGCCGATATCCATTACACTACCTGCGCATTCTAATTTTCTTACTGGAGGTGCTGGTATGGTATTCGCAATCATGCTAAAATTATTGATTGAATGATTTGAACATAGCCTGAGCACAGATTCGTTCAATTATTTTATTCTCCTGTTTAGCTCGCTTTCGAATAGAGTTTGGTGTGCCTACAAGATTAAACATGTAGCTAAATCTTCGATACCCAAGAAGCATGGATGAAAATTACTGATAAAAAGTAACTTGTGGTAGTTGCAATAAATTCTCACAAGACGTGTTGAAGAAACTGATTTGAAGTTTTTTTTTTTTTATCTTACTACGAATAAAAATGACTAACTTTAACTATAATCAGACTGTAATAAAATACCTACTCTTAAAAAATTACTTCCTGCTTATTAATTTGTTGCCTGGAGTTATTTCGGGGGTAATTCGGGCCTCGTAGTATCGGCTTTATGGTTTTGGTCACTGTATTTCGGCTAGTGGGTTCTTTTTAGTGTTTGAAGTTCAGAGTTAATTATTCCATAAAGTATTTGGACTTCTATATGAAGCTATGTTGTGATCACAAAATTTCAGTCTACCGAAGAAGGCCAGAAAACAAATCGTGTGGGTATCTTGTGAATTACTATGCGATATTATAATATCTATCTATCTATCTATCTATCTATCTATCTATCTATCTATCTATCTATCTATCTCATTCTGCTAGTATCTATCTATCTATCTATCTCATTCTGCTAGTATCTATCTATCTATCTATCTATCTATCTATAGATAGATAGATAGATAGATAGATACACAGATAGATACATAGAGAGAGAAAGAGAAAGAGGAGAGATAGAACGAGGACATATATATCAATATTGTATCGTGATTGCAAGTTTCACGTATCAAGCTCCCTTTCTTCAAACTTCATATATATATATGAAAAAACACAAGCGAGTAATAAAGCTAAAACTTAGAGTGCTCAATATGCTAAGCAGAGCTGGGATAAATAAAATAAATCCCAAAGAGCCAGGAACAACCTGCCTAGGTTTCACCTAAACAGATCTTCAGGATGGAAATGACACGAAACAGTATTTATTGATAAAACCACTAAAAACTAATTAGCATAACCTAGGTAGGTTGTTCCTGGCTCCTTAGGATATATATATATATATATATATATATATATATATATATATATATATATATATATATATATATATACTAGCAGTATGGCCCGGCGTTGGCCGTGCTTGATTCAAAAATCGTACGACTCATACAGCAATCGTTATCACTTGACTTAAGATATTCTTGCCTTTCCTTGCCTTTAAAGGAGTGCCCTTACCCGTGCTGATGTTGCTACATGCCTTACTTCTTGCCTATCTCACACTGCGAATTGTTTCTAAGCTCTATACTAAACATTAAATCTGTTACGAAAAAAGAACTAAACAAAATGAACACAAGACGTTCAGTTTTAAAAAAGGACTCGGAACTGAAAAAACCGAATGAAAAAGAATGTTAACAACAAATACTTTTTCACAACCAACCCAGTTCTGCGGAATCAGAATCAACGATGAGTTTAAGCAGGCGAATGAGCCAATTGGAGTAAAGTACCATGCAGATTTAAATTTTTCACACTTGTGACGAATGCAGCTATCGATTTTTTTGCATGCTAGTTAATATTCGTGTCAGTCAGCTGTTGGCTCTCACGCTGGCCAATAGAATCCTCCTTCCTATTCGTGGCATCCAGCTATTGGCTCTCACTCTGGCCAGTACAAAATTACCGCAAACTACATGAAAACTGCCTTAGAAGCATTAAAAAGATCGATTATTTACACTGTCGACGGGAGTTGGGAAATGCAAAGTCGGTCTTGGCCTTCCCGCTAACTTGGAGCATGTGCATGTAAATTTTGGTGCTAATCCGTCGAAAATTGCGGCCGTGCATTCGTTACACACACACACACACACACACACACACACACACACAAATCACACACACATATCCTGCCTTTTATATATATATATATATATATATATATATATATATATATATATATATATGTGTGTGTGTGTGTGTGTGTGTGTGTGTGTGTGTGAGAGTGTAGTATTTATTTACTTTCAACCATTACACCCCAAGAAAGTTAACAATTCCACTAAGACGCTGGGGGCTTACTGTGTGTGAACGAATATAAGAAAAAGAAAGACATTATTAAGGAATGAGAACAAAAAAGAACAGAAATTAAGAAGACAGAAGATATCGATTGACATTTCATATTTGACGAATAATTTGACTGGAAAGTAAGAAGTCGAACGAGAGTTCTACAATCGAGAAGCGGGAGCTTACGAGAAAAACTAATTCTTCTGGGAAAACTTAAGTCTCGGATAGTCACAGACCATTAATACAAAAACGTATACTTGGGTCCCACAATATTAACTCTAATGGATTGCGCCTTCTTTACATTTGCAGAGAGTTAAACCTTATCGTCACAAACATAGTGTTTCAACAACCAAACTACCGCAAAACCTCCTGGCTGCAGCCCAGATTTAAAGACTGGCATGTGATGTATTTTAAGATTACCTGTTCCTTCCACAGCACTTGCTGTCAATCTGACCATTTTCTCCTCTCCTGTGCAGTAAACTCTCTAATTTGCAGGAGGCTCCAAATATTCACCTTTCCGAAGAAAATCAACATTCTCCCATTGAAATTTATCGAAAATCAAGATGAGCTGTTCAATAAACTGGACTCGGATGTGTCCCCTTGGAAGGCACATCGGGAACATATTATGCATCTTTGGAAGTATTCGGACAGCCAGGATCCGCTCGATGATAAAATCGAGTTCTTGATCAGGAAGATGTACAACTGACACAAATCCTGGATCAATGTCAAAAATTCGTCATCGAGATTGATTCATTTTTTTTTCGGCTTTTAACCCATTGCAGGTTATTTAAAGTTTGAACATATTCTTAGATGTTTAAAAATTCATTCGAGATAATAAAAATTTACTGATACAAGAGCTACTAATTAACCCATAGCTGGGGGAAGAAGTTTGATTCAGACCTTTCTCAAGGGTATGTAGGCATAACTAAATAAAACAAACAATTGGAATTGGAGCTTTGCTCTCTTATTTCCAATTTCGAATCGTTATCCATTACACTAGTCATACATCCAAGCTTATAGGACTCAGTATTCCCATGCATCACTTATCTAGGTACTGACCAGGCAAGACGTTTTTTTAAATTTCGGTGATGGCATGAGAACCAGTGTTTCAACGTGATATGGTTGTAAGCCTCGTTCTCGAGGAGACGCCTATAGATTGTTTAAAATTCTGGATAAATCTGCTCTTAGGAAAATGAAGCATTGATGGTGATCTAAGTCCAGTGAATTCTAAAAAACAGGTGATCGGAAAGATTCTAAGATCTATAACCATTTGAAGAACGTATTTGGTATACATGAAAATAGATTGTCACTTGTGCTGACATCCAACGGCCAAACAAAGTTTTTGTCTGTGCGCCGTTGACAGAGACAGCGTCATATTTCAGTGTCTACACCCACAATGTATAGATCCAACACCAGGTATAATAATGTGAGTTGCCATGTACGTTCTCAACATTGTTCAACCCGTTTTGCTGTTATTTTTACAGCAGCGAAAAGATGTGTTGACCCAGCAGGATAATGCCCACCAAAATACTTGTGCTACTCAAGAAGCAGTTCCTTAATATATATTGGACATGATGGGACCACTGTTGATTTGTTAATTTCGCCCGCCTACCACTCTTATTGTTTGGCGGAAGCAACTGCAAGGGGTGTGGAATGTTTTTCAGAAAGATATTAGCAATTTGTAAGATGGTCTGCATAGTATTAATCTGCGTACTGTCGATACGCCGCTTGTTTAGGAACACGTGCAAATATTGATCTGTATATACAATCATTTACTATAAGCCAGGTATATTTCCTGTGCATTTAATCTTGAGTAAATGGAAACCATACATTCAGGATAAATGCAATTTTATTTTCCACCAGTCGATCTCACTCTCTCTCTGTATATATATATATATATATATATATATGTGTGTGTGTGTGTGTGTGTGCATGCGTGCGTGTGTGTTTCGTTAAAAACGGCTGACATGGTACTGCGGTGCAATGTGACCAGTTTAAGTTTTTTTTCTTATTTAATTATTCTTGTGTCCTTATAATTTTGTTTTCTTTTCTGGAAATAAAATATACAGAAATTGTTCAAATGTTCTGCATGTGCAAGAGCTTTCGGCTATTCTTTTATCCATTATCAACATACAGAAGATTCGGATGATTTCTGCATAATTTATGCCCAGAAAAGAAAAAAAAAAAAAAAAGAACACAAGAAAAAAAAATTAACCGCAGTAATTTGTCAGTTGGTTTTAACGAAACTTGTATAAAAGAGGATTTTCTGGCCAAATACGCAATTTATATATATATATATATATATATATATATATATATATATATATATATTGCTCCGATGAGCTGTTATCGTTGGTTCCAAGACTTCGCGAATTCAAGCGTCCCACGAGGCTGGCATCTCGCTCTCACCCTTTCACTGTTAAACTGTTAAATGTAGCCGCCTCTTCTATTCCAATAGCTTCATATCTCGCACCTCTCGCCTGTGGAACGCCCTTCCCTATTCCTGTTTCCCTGATAGCTTTAATCTCCAACTATCCAAATGTAATGTCAATCGACATCTCCAGTTGCCTTGATCTATCCACTATCCTTCTCCTCATCCTTTCCTCTATCATTCCTATCTGCTCTCGCTCCAAATCCTCTATAAGCCCTTGCGTGCTAGTGGCTTTCCGCCTTGCTAGGGGTGAAATGCTTAATATATATATATATATATATATATATATATATATATATATATATATATATATGGGTGTGTGTGTGTGTGTGTATGTGTGTGTTTGTACATGTGTGTGCAAATTTCACTCTCTCTCTCTCTCTTTACCCATTTATATGTATTGGAAGAGAGAAAAGTAATGTGTGCATACGTGTATTCTGGTAGAGAAAAGAAATATAGTATTAGCGTTGTACAATAGCAATATCCTCATAGGGAACAACATAATTAAAGAGAGGGAGAGAGTGAGAGAAAAAGAGAGAGAGAAAGGGGCTGAGCGAGAAAGAGGGAGAGAAGGAGCGTACGAGAGAGAGAGAGAAAGAATGATTTAAAATATATGTGAAAGCACCCAGATTTCTTTCTTTCTTTCGATGCGCGTGGCTTTGTGTGTGACAATCTGTTTGCGTGTGTGTGTTTGTATGCGTCTGTGTGTTTGTATACGTGTGTGTGTGTGCGTGCGTGTGTGTGTGTACAAGTACATACCTACAATTATTGGTTTTCAGATACTATGAAATACCGTTATACATATTTTCCTTTGCCAGCATGATGTTAAGTGTTATTGATCGAACATGTATATGCCTCTATCAATACTTGAGCGTTAGTTATTGATCTTTTCGGATACGTAATTGATCATTCGATCGATCGATCTGTCTACTGGTCTCTCTCCCTGAATTTATAAACATCACCAATATTATATACTGACAAGGTTCAAAAGCCAGTGACGAGAGAGCTTTAATAAATGACATGTGTGGCAGAAGGAAGTGAAGATTATGGGGATAAGGAGGATAGTTATTAATTGAGAAGGAGGATGGAAATGAACATAAATATTGTTAAGATTGTAGTGTTCATAGAAGTATCCAAGTGGAAGACTGTTGTACAAAGAAGTATATGTCAAGGAAATGCTGTCTGAGTAGAACTTCTTCCCTACAAGTGGAATAAGGGGTGAATATGGGTGATTCGACTCTGTGGACCTAGTATGGCGAGTACTAGTCGTAAATGTGTGAACTGGTGGAACTAAAGAATGGAGCTTGTTTGAACATTTGCCATGGAAATAGCGATAGAATAACGAGAGTTTTGCAACACTTTGTTTAGGGTAAAGTGGTTGCAGGGTCGAAAATATGTCGTTCCCTGAACGAAATATTTAAAACGATTTTAAGACTCGAAATCTATCTATCTATCTATCTATCTATCTATCTATCTATCTATCTATCTATTTTCTTTTCGTATCTACCGTCTTATCTGCCTCCCTCCCTCCTCCTTTCTATCTCTCTCTCTCTCTCTCTCTCTCTCTATATATATATATATATATATATATATATATATATATATATATATATATATATACATATATATATATATATATACACATATATATATATATTTATTTATAATATTAGTGGTCAATATATATATATATATATATATATATATATATATATATATATATATATATATATATATATATATATATATATCAATTCACAAGAGGAGAGAATCCAGTTAGAACTCAATGTCCAGGATAGAGTAAGAATATAATATAAAAAGCTTAAACACTAATATTCCATGGTTATAATTTATTACATTGGAATCGTAATGACGATCCAATTCATCAAAACAACAAATTCAAACAGAATTGAATTTTTGAATTTGCAGGTCTGATGAATTGTATCGTGATTATGATTCCACTGTAATAAATTATAACTATAGAATATTAGTGTTTGAGCCTTATATATATATATATATATATATATATATATATATATATATATATATATATATATATATATATCTGTGTATTTTCTTTTCGTATCTATCAGTCTTTTTTATTTCTTTCCCTATTTATCTATTCGGCGATAAAGATAGTAGAATTCAAGATGCAATAAATGACATCTCGTCGTACGCTAATCGTAAATGCCATAGTGAGTTTGATCTTCACTGAGCACCCAATACAGATGTCCTTGTGCCGGGCGAAACTAAGTTTATTAAACAATGATAATAACATCTTTAAAATCAATTTGAAGATGATAACATACATAGCTTAATTATATAAATCCAGAACAAAACCATTCGGACAATTTGCATTAAAAATCGAAAAAAAGGCACAAAATCTACGACAGTAGCTGACAGATTTATGAAAAGATTGGTCAGTCATCTTTATCATAAGGAAATACTGTAAACTAGCGCAAAATGAATACAAGCACGGCAGATTAGGAACAGCCATGCCATGGGAACAGCGCAAACGTCTTAGGTTCGAACAAGTAAACAAATGGTTTGAAGCCTTCTTCTTCTTCTTCTTCTTCTTCTTCTTCTTCTTCTTCTTCTTCTTTTTCTTCTTCTTCTATCTCGGTTTCTCATATGAATTTCATGAAAATATATGCGTGTTCATGATCGTAAGCAGCAGGAAAACATCATGGCTAGGTGTCGTGAGGGTTATGCAAAAAAATTATTATTATTTCATTTATTTAATTTCCAGACTTAGATACTTGAAGTACCCTCAATCAGAGACCGTCTTGGAGGACTGGATTATTTAACCTGACGATATTTATAGCTGGGGACCACCTGCAAGTTTATCCGCTGCTTTTATGAAAGCCTATCACCATATCGCACACATTTGGCTGTGAGGCATGTGCTTAGTATACCCTTATCTGACTAGGTATCATGATGGGATTGGTGGACGTTGTATATTTACACGCCAGCGTCACTTTGTTGGCATGCTATTCTCATCGGCACTTATAATAATAATAATAATAATAATTAATGAACTAAAGAGGTTTAGTCAGATTTGGGGCGTGTCTGTTCTTGTAGACCACAAAAAAAAAAAAAAAACGGAAAATGAGAAGAAAAAGACAGACTTTTGCCAAAGAACTGAAGAAGCAATGAAATATGAAGATCAAGTTCGTATTCCTACTAATCAGGGCACTGGAAATCGTCCCAAAGACATGGGGTGAAATTTTAAGGAACTGGATATTCGAAGATGGAATAGAATTGTCCAAATCATGATAGCGCTGGGAATCGTAAGAGACCTGACATTACTTGAGTCTAAACAACAACTATCAATTGAAATTTAATAATAATAATAATAATAATAATAATAGGAAAAGGATAAAAAGAGAATGGCAGAATAGGATAGAGAGAGGGAGGGAGAAGAGGATAGAGGGAAGGAGAAAAAGATAGAGGGAGGGAGACGACGATAGAGGGAAGAAAGGAGACGAGGCTAGTGGGAGAATCAAAGCAAATAGATCAGATATGATTATTCAACATCCCCAAAATAGAGTTTGCCAGCTGATCAACATGAGTGTATCATGTGATCGCAAAATTTCTTTCAAAGAATTCAGGAAGTTGAGTAAGTGCAAAACCCTGCAAATAAAGATTGAAAAAAGTGGCATCTTAGAGCAGCTGTTATCCCAGTAATAGTAGGAACACGCGGAATGATTAAGAAAAGAAACTAAGAAATGTCTCATCTTGATACTTGGGAAGAAATGCAGACAATAGTATTGATTGGCATTTCCCGTACATTTCCGAAAACCCTGTCGTCATAGTTACTGGGAAGATGTTGTAATGGAATGTCCCACACACCCTATCGCCTATGTGGACAAGTTTCGTCTATCCAGCCTTTTGGACGAACATCGACATGCACCCCTTTTGGTATTTTATCTTTCGGTGTAGTTTTTTCTCTCAAAAATCAGAAAAGGATGCAGTTTTCTGCCATCAGCGAAACATCCAAGAATGACCGTATAATGGGTCTTCTCATGGTTTGTGGTTTTTATTGTAATAGTCATGGAACCCCTAATACTTACAGTTTTGTTTGATGGAAGATCAAACATTAGTGGGACTTCATCCATATTTCCTAACTGGCTTAGTTCAAAAGGAGTTCTTTTTCGAGTATGTATAACAAATGAACTATTTTATCATCATAGTGTGTTAACATTCGCTGTGCAAGTGATGTTGTACGCATTGACAAAACTTCCCGTTTCATAAAACGATAACGTCATCCTTCTGTTCCTATAAAATTTTGAATCCCCTTTTCGGTCGCTATTCTTCTAGCCTTGTTCCTTATCATTTTCGTAGTAATGATTCTGCCTGTACTCCTCTCATTTTCAACCGATGTTTTAATGTCCTCTTCAATTTCAGGCCAATGTGGGGCTGGGTGGTGAAGATTACAGTTTCCTTTCTTCGCTGGCAGTAGGTTATTTTCCTGCAACCATCAGTAATATATCATTTTTTGTTTCTGTAGGTGGAGGGCCAATAATATTTTGCAGCTGCTCTATTTCCATGCTCTTTAACATAGTTTATTACATTAAGCTTGTGCGCAACAGTGTAGCTTAACCTCTTTCTTGCTGTTATACCTGAAGGAGTAAAATTCAGTCAAAAATTTTCGTTTGTATGACCTATACAACATGCGTCTTGTAAACGTCTTAGTGGAATAATTACGATATAAAAAATACTGATTATATTTATACCAGTGAAACCGGAAGTTATCGTAAGAAAAAATAATAATGAAACAAATATATTTCACAAATATATAATTAGAATTTATTGCGTATAATTTTAGTAAAACAAGGCACTAATATTAAACGTGATGAAATTAGTATAATGAATATTATCGATGATAACACTTTTAATCTGCATAATAGCCTTTTAAATAATCGCAATAGGTATATGAAAGTTACTCTAAAGTCTAAGCTCAACCGGGAAGGTAAAGCCTCTCTTCTCGATCTGTGCTTTACCTCCATCCCTGAATCCTGCAGCGCCTCGCAACTCTGCTCTCTTGGTAACTCTGATCATGCAGTAGTATCAGTTAACATCTCCTTCAACTCCACTCCCTATAAAGAACCTCCTACCACTAGAACTTCGTTCTATTATCAAGCAGGTGTTCCTCAAGGCTCCATCCTAGGCCCCACTCTATTCCTTATCTAAATAAATGACCTTCCTGACGAAATAACTTCCCAAGTTGGCATCTACGCGGATGACACCACAATTTATTCCTGCCTCAAAAACAAATCTAGTCTCGCTGACAAAACTCGCCTGGCCATGCGTCTCGAAAAGGACCTCCAACCGATTGTGAACTGGGGCATGAATTGGCTGGTCAACTTCAACGCTTCTAAGACAAAACTGCTCTCTATTAATCACCACAGATATTCTTCCTTTCCCTCCATTAGAATGTCTGACGCTCAACTTCTCGAGAGCAACTCTCTGCGGCTTCTCGGTCTCACGTTGACTGCTGACCTGAGATGGAATAAATACATTGAGTTAATTGCCTCGTCCACTGCAAGGAAAGTTGGCTCCCTGATCCTCCAGATCTACAAATCAGCAATTCGCCCTTGAATGGAGTATTGCTGCCATATATGGTCTGGTGCCCCTTCTGTTTGCCTCAGGGTTCTTGATAGGCTCCAGAGGCGGATATGCAATGTAGTTGGCCCTGCCCTGGCGTCTTGTCTGCAGTCACTTTCTCACAGACGCGCCGTCGCCTCCCTCTGTCTGTTCTACAAATACTTTCATGGAGGAGCTGCATTCGCTGGTTCCCAGACGTCATGAGTTCCAGTGCCTTACGAGGCTGGCATTCCGCTCTCACCCCTTCACTGTCGAAACTCCTAAATGTAGCCGTCTCTTCTACTCTAATAGCTTCATGTCTCGCACCTCTCGCCTGTGGAACTCCTTTCCCTTTTCCTGTTTCCCTGTGAGCTATAATCTCCAGCTATTCAAGTGTAATGTCAATCGACATCTCCAGTTGTCTTGATCTATCCAATACCCTCATCCTTTCTTCTATCACTCCTATCTGATCTTGCTCTAAATTTTCTGTAACCCCTTGCGTCCTAGTGGCTTCCCGCCTTGCTTGGGGTGAAATGCTTAAAAAAAGAAAAAGGAATTACCAGGTAGCTAATTTCGGCGAAATAGCGCGAATTTTAAACCTACACATGGCATATAATACGTAGGTGAATTTTAAAAGATGTTTTTATTTAAAAAAAAGAAGTGTACCTTATATGCAGTCAAATACGGTACTTTTTCTCAATTTTTATCGATGATCACCCGACATGTTTTTTAATCATTTCACCCCAAGCAAAGCGATAAAGCGACTAGTAGGCAATAGTTGCAGGGAGTGAAAGTGAAAGAGAAGATTGAAAATCGGGAGAATTGAGGAAAAAAAAAAAAGATGAACGGGATTCAGAAAGATAGAAGATGGCGATTAACGTTGCATTTAAATTTTTGAAGATTGTAGTTATCTGGGAAGCAAGGAAACCGAAAGGAGTTTTACACTAAATCGTTAAAGGCTTTTTCCAATCGTTTAGCACTGTGACTTTACTCTGTTTCGTTTAATAATAGCGAAATATGCCTCTCAAAAGCTAAGCAAAGTATGAAGAAACAGAAAATTTATGTTAGAAACAACGAAAGGAGTGCTCAACTCTGTGTAATATCCATCCTCCTATAGGGCATTTTCCCCACAGATGAAGACGAGATTTTCGGCAACAGAGATATGTTTATACAGATTTGGTTTGTTATGGTTTGTTTAACGGCATATCGACATCTTTATGGGTTATTTAATACCTTATTTAATAATATTTGAACCCAATTTTATGGCTTCAATTAAATATATTTTGAACGCAGTTGTATGCCTTCTACTACAGATAAAATGTATTTTTGGTCATTTTGCTATAAAATGTATTTTTGGTCATTTAGCTATAAAATGTATTGTTGGTAATTATATTATAAAAATTATTGCTGGTCATGTTGCTTTAAAAATGTATTTTTGGTAACTTTTTCATATAAAATGTATTGCTAGTAATTTTACTATAAAATGTTTTTTATGTTTTCATAGCATTTTGGTTTTGTTTGGTAGGATTCATAGGTGCTAAGAGGTGGTTCCACGCTCCTTAAAATATCACAGTATCCCGATGAGAAGCCTTGCTGTCGGATGTAGTTTATCGTCATAATCAGGACTAGATTATGCAGAAGGATGATGACTATCCCATGAAAGAAACGGGGAGGTTTTAAGGAAAACTGAAACAGAAGGACTAATAATCAGAAAAAAAATCAGTTTAAATATTTGGAAAACATAACGAAGAAAGAGGTCTTGGTGAATTTGACATACACGTGGTATACTGAAATCAAGAGTGATAGCGGGCAACAAAGAAAAACTTACCCAATAAGCTTGTGTAAATGGATGTCAGATTGGGAATTTGAAAGGATGGTGAATAAATAGACATTATTAAGTGCTACAAAGGATAGAAGGTTGTAGAGAGCCATGATCGAATAGGTCAGAAAAAGATAGAATATAAACGAAGAAGGTTGCCATGTTCTGGAAAAGAAGTGTGAAGTCTTTGTTGCATAAAACGCCTAATTTGTTTGCTTTCAAAATTCGTATTCAATATTCTCGACTCGAACATGGGCATCTTTCATTAATGAGAAATAGATATTAGGTTGGTGCAAAAATAATGCCGTTTTTTGACGTTAAAAAATAAGTCAAAAAACGACATTATTACGTCATTATTTTTGCACCGACCTAATAACTATATCAGCCACATGGCTTATTTTTCTTTTTCCTTGCATAACATTTTTTTTCGGTTTGTCAGTCTCAGAAAGACAAATATCCAAACACCGTCTAACATTCAGATATGTATCACATGCAACTACCTATATCGTATATCAGGACGTATATATTGACGTATCAATGTGTGTATGTCGAGTGGTCAGTTAAGTAAATCCGATACGTTTTTCCCTGGCTTTCTGAGTTGATCTGTTGTCTTCATCAGACGAGAGACAAACTGAACATGCAACTTATAATTACAATGGGTTTCTATTATGACACTGATGCATTGTGGGAAAGAAAATCTCACGCAATCACTGATGTTAGAATAAGTAGACGCAATTTAGGAACGAGACAACAGGAAAGAGCGTTATTTGTATAGGCATAGTGCATTCCATGGGCATAGCGAAGGCTTATCCTTGTTAAGGAATGATCGTGTTATGTAAAAGAGAATATTTTCTTTTTACACAGTATTAAAAACGTTATCTATCTATCTATCTATCTATCTATCTATCTATCTATCTATCTATCTATCTATCTATCTATCTATCTGAAGGGGTGTTGAATGTTTCTTGTTCCGACCCACATCCTCAAATCAGTATTTGAAAGACGAGACATCAAAATGACTGTAGCTCGGTGTTGATATATATATATATATATATATATATATATATATATATATATATATATATATATACCCTTACCTCTAGACCCAACTAGCACATTCAAAACAGAATTATTACTTCTCACTCAGAACCTGAACCACAACATAAAAAATACCATAAAATCTCTTATTCCTGAGAACCCTAAAACAGCAACATTCTACACTATCCTAAAACTGCATAAACTCCCCAAAATCCTTTCAGAAAAACACCCTAACACTTTTTCATCCAACCCACATCAAATTACACAATCAAATAATGAAGATAACATCTATGAAATTTCAAAATCCCTTAAAATCATGTCACCTGGTAGACCCATAATATCAGGCAATGGTACCCTCACAGAACTTATATCTGGGTACATAGACAATATCCTAAAACCTTTATTGCCCGAAATACCTAGTTATATTAGAGACACTACTGACTTTCTCAACAAATTACAAAACATTAACTTAGTCCACCATGATACAATCCTAGTAACGATGGAAGTTTCGTCCCTTTACACGAACATTCCACGTGTTGAAGGAGTATCAGCTTGCTATGAGTTCCTTAGTAACAAAAAATTACCTAACTACCAAATTACAGATATATGCTAATTAATAAATTTCATCTTAACACATAATAATTTTAAATTCAACAACAAACACTATTTACAGATTAGTGGCACAGCAATGGGCACGAAAATGGCACCTAGTTATGCTAATATCTTTATGCACATTCTAGAAAGGAAGATACTAGACAATTCAGAATATAAACCATCACATTACTTTAGATATATTGATGACATTTTCTTACTATGGATTCATGGATCAGAAAAATTAAAAACCTTTTTCACTTTCTGCAACAACTTCCACGATACAATTAAATTTACCATGGAACACTCATACACATCCATCTCTTTCTTAGACGTTATGATAAAATTAAACAAACATACACTTTCTACCAGTCTATACAACAAACCCACAAACCAACATAAATTCCTGCACTTTAACAGCTGTCATTCCTTTAAATTAAAAACATCTATTGTATACAGCTCATTTCTAAGAATCAAACGCATATGCTTAGACCATTTAGATTTTCTATACAACATTAATAACTTAACAAAACAATTCCTAAAATGTAAATACCCAATAAAAATAATAAAAGAAACACTTAATAAAACTATCCTGATAAATCGTAACACACTTCTCACATACAAGAAAAATAAAATCAACAATCGGATTCCCATGGTTTTAACCACAATCAATTATCACTTATTCCCAATTTAAAAAAGGATTACAAGAACCTCCAGTTAGACAAAAAGATCAAAGACATTTTCGATAAACCACCCATAAATGCAAAGAAACAATCACCAAAC
>OZ010583.1:93185610-93193110 GCA_963932145.1 Acanthosepion lycidas
ATATTATATGAACACAAAAGGGAATACAAAACAATACATTAAGCGCATCGGTTGCTCACGGTAATAAGACTGACCTCAATTTTGATATAAAAATGCTACTCTAATTAAAAGAGAAAACTATTAACTAAGTCGAAAATGTTTGTCAAATGTTTTAATCGTTAGATTCTTGGCAGATCTGTTATTTAACAACAAAGGTGGTGGAAACAAACAAAAAGAAAAAGAATCTATATGAAATCGGTTAGATTATATATTTAAAATACTTAAAAATATTTAAAAATTTTAAATTCCCAGCGGTTTTCGTTCGTGTGCATGAGTAGTCACATCAAAGTCAACAAACTCTGATGAATTCCTAAACTTTTCCGACTTTGCCATATATCTTTTCTCCAGAATTGTATTCTGTAAAAAATACAGAATTGAGTATCTTGGAGGGTGATGGTAAAACTCAGCTGCCCGCTTTAGGTAACCAATTCATTACAGCAATTTTCATGTATTCATCGCTCTAAACATTAATGTTTTTTCTCCAATGAAAGAGGCACTGACGGGCCAACGTTATGGTGGTGATGAAGAACTGAAAACTGCTGATGAAGAACTAAAAACTGCTTAGTTTTACTAAGCTGGGATATATACCCTCATCGGTGGAACACTGTCATTGAAAGAGATCGTGCCATCTTGAAACGTAGAGATGTGAATCTGTGATGTATTGATATAACTTGATGCACGATAGGTTTGATTTCTATAACAAACAAATTTAATTACTTTTTGGCACATCTATCTATCTATCTATCTATCTATCTATCTATCTATCTATCTATCTATAGATAGTATTCAGTATTCTTTAATAAGATTTCTTGAATATCCAATAAATAAATATAATCTTTAATAAATAAACGGAGCGTTTAAAATATGGGTATACGCTAAAAATAACGTTTAAGTAATAACTATAATAATGTATTATAAATATATATATATATATATGAAATTAAAAAAATCAAATTTCATAGCTTAATAAAGGGCTAAAAAGCTTAACCCAATCATTAAAGGAAAAAAACACTTTATGAAGTCGTCGAAAAAACAAATTGTAGTTCAGTGCGACGCATTTATATATGAAACAGCCGGTTGAAAATAAATAAATCAAATAAAACAAAATTATCCAGCCACTTAACAACATACTATAGTGCCAAAATCTATCTTTCTCTGTGGCTGACCAGACGATGCGCGTACAAGAAAGACATCACTTGCTTTGGAATTGACACCCCCACCCTACCTCAGCTTGACCTCTCCCTGAAGGTGATTGATATGTGGATAAAAATTAATTATTAGGTTCCTCAAAAATGGCCGCCCCAGCCGTTTCCATAGTAACGAATGAACACGTTTATAACGATACGTAAATTTCAAAATTGGTTATTCCTAAATTTTTGCTTGAGGATGAAACAGGGTTTGTTACTTTGATTCAATGTAATTTTAATAATTATATTGATGGTTTCGGCTCTCGTCTTTGAAACATGAGAACTCTTATGTAGCGAAGGAATCATATTTAAAAAAAATAATTATAATATATATATATATATATATATATATATATATATAAAATAATTATTATATATATATATATATATATATATATATATATATATATATATATATATATATATATATATATATATGGTGCGGTAGGTAAATTGTGTCATTTTATATTTTTAATCCTGCCCGTTGTTCTTTTTTTTTATTTTACTGGGATATTGCACAGTATAGTAGATTCAGTTGGGCACTGTCTGTAAGAAAAAGAGCACAATAACGCAATCAATTAACTCCGCCAAAAATTTGGAAACATGCTGTACTGTTTGGGATTCGCGGTGGAAGATCCAATGCAAATATTTCGGAGTGTTTGGGTGTCAATCTGAGGACAGTGCAGAAGATTCGGAATCAGTTAGATGAGTCTGATGGTGTTTACAAAGGTGTTTGAAGTGATGGTAACATTATGCCTTCGTTCATCTTCCCACATGGTCTCAGACTCAACACGGAGGCCTATATCAAATTGAGGAGGTAGTACTGCCCCGGGTCAAAAGGATGACTGCTGGAGGACCCTATGTCTGATAACCATGCCACACAAGCTGGAGAACCTAATCATGGCTGTCTGAAAATTCTTGTGACCACATTACCCCTTACATCTGGCCACCTAACTCCCCAAACTACACCATCCTTGATTATTATGCGTGAGGTGCAGTTGAGCGAAAAACTAACAAAACTCCTTGTAATACCAAAGAAGAACTGAAGACAAGCATTATGGCAACATTCACCAACTTAAACAAGGAGACCGTCCAGAGAAAGTGCTGGAGATTCCAAAGTCGTCCGGAGGTCGTGGTTGAAGCCAATTTCGATTTTATTGAGTAAATTTACTCTTTAGTATTTCAAGATATTTTTGTGTAATTTTGGTAAATTTATCTGTTAAAATGAGATATTTATGTTATTTTCATTTTTGTATAATTTAGATGAAATTTATCCATTGCACCCTGTATATATATATATATATATATATATATATATATATATATATATATATATTAGGTCACTGATTGGTGTAACGCGTTTCGTTCTCTAAAAGGCCTTCATCAGATAATGTTCAGTTCGATGGAAGTATTAATATATGTAGTTAGAAATTAACTTAAACGTCGGTTGTAATTATGTACCGGGTGGAAATGTGGAAATGCTAAATTAAAATTTTTTTAAGTTAAAAATGTTTTTTCGTGACCTCTCCCTCCAATCTTACATCTATATATATATAAATGCGAATGTCAGTGTGTTACACTTTTTCAACTTTACTCCTAGAGGCCGTAGCCCAAGATATCTCATTTTGGAATCAGGCCAATTCCGGGAGTAAATTAAAAATCCGGACTTGCAATCCTGAAATTTTGGATTCCCATATTTTCATTACTGCGATTGTTTTCGGCGATTTTTTACGTGATTTTTTGTACGATAACAATTTGGAAATAATTTAAATTAATTCCGACATCCAGTAAAAGTCACCCATGAAATAAAAATCAGTGTTTGTACGGAAATCAAGGACGTATGTACAGAAGAATTACCGTTGAACTTTTAAGCTTAAATATTAATGCAATACTTAAATGCAGCGATCAATTTTGAGTGGTTGCTTATTGCATACGGCATCAGTACGACTTCGAAAAATCTCTCAGAGGACCAGATTGCAATCAAAAGGGCCAAGACTGCAGCGAGGAAAAGAAAGTACTGTACAAATGAAAACCCAGATCAAACGGCAGCAAGGAGAGCTTCCAATGCTGAGAATATGCAAAGACTTAGGGACTCTCAAACTCCTGAACAAGCCGAAGGCCCAATCCAGAGCCCTCTTCAGGAACTAACTTAATTGCCACCCGATAGGGAAGTTTTTAAGTATATATATAATTCTATCGATAAGAACATTATGTTAGTCTGATGAACACCTTTTAAATAATTACACAGAGTTGTCCCACTTTGTCATTCAATTGCCTCTAAAAATTTATAGATCACATTCTCCCATAAATGTGGTTATGTCTGAATGAGTGCGTGTGTTTGCAAGTGTGACTACCTGTATTTATGGGTGTGTTTCAATTTGTATATATTTTTATATGTGTATGTGTATTGTGTTACACAAGGTCGTTTTTTTGCGAATCTATTTGTTTAGCACGTTTATATGTACGAGATTTCAAAAACGGTAGTTTGTGGTTGTTGAACTCTCCTCCAAAGTTAATAGTAGGAAAAAAAAATGAAAGAACGTATGAAGCAGAGAGAGAGAGAGAGAGTGAGAGAGAGAGAGAGAGAGAGAGAGAAAGGAAAGAGTGAAGGATTGGGTAGCTGAGAAAAAGCACGGAGAGAGAGAGAGAGGGGGGGGAGAGAGAAGACCGAGAGACTGTGGTAGGTAGAGAAAAGCATAGAGAGTAGGATGGGAAAACGTATATATAGAGATAGTAGGGGTAGGAGAGAGAGGAAGCATGGAAAGAGAGAAAAAGAGATTTGGGTATGAGAGTAGAAGAGTGGGAGAAAGATTAGGGCAGAGGAAAAAGCAAAGACAGAAAGAGAGGTAACTAGATCAAGTGAGGTAGAGGGAGAAGAGTGACAGTTGGGTAAAAGAAGAAAAGCATAGAGAAAGGGTGGGGTGGAAGTAGATGTATAAACAGGGAAAGAGAAAGTGGCGTAGAGAGAGAAAAGCAGAGAATAAGAGAGAGGGCGAGTGAGTGAGTGTGAATGTGTAAGAGGGAGAGAAAAAGATTGGGGTAGCTGAAAAACATAGGGAGAGAGAGAGAGAGAGCGAAGAAAGAGAAAGACTGTGATAGGCTGAAAAAAGCAGAGAGACAGAGAGAGTGGCATGAGAAAGAAAACTATATATATATAGATATAGTGAGGTTAAGGAAGAGTAAAGCACGGAAAAAGAGAAAAAGATAGATTAGAGTAAGGACTGAGGGCAGAAGAGGGGGGAAAGCATAAAGAAAGAGCGGGATAGAACAAAAAAGAATATATAGAGAAAACAGTGGGAGTGGCGTAGGGGGAGAAATGCACGAAGAGAGAAAGAGAGTGGGGTAAAGAGAGAAAAGCATATAGAGAGAATGAAATAGGGAAGTAGTGAGGGGAAAGCACAGAGAGAGAGAGAGAGAGAGAGTGAGAAAGAGAGAGAGAGAGAGGGGGGAAAGAGGGAGAGAAAGAAAGAGAGTGAAAATGTAGACTAGGGAAAAAAGTATCGAGATAATGGAAGTTGGATAGGTGGAGGGAAAGACCTATAGAGAGAGAAAGTGAAAGAGCCAGGAACAGAGGGTGAAAAGCATGAAAATATATATATAAAGAGAGGGAGAGAGAAATAAAGGGGGAATAGAGAGAGAGAGAGAGAGAAAGAGAGGGGAAAGAGGGAGAGAGAGAGTGAGAGAGAGAGAGATCTGAAGTGTATTTCAACAGAAGGCGATAACAGTACCAGAAAAATCACCATATATAAACTGAAATAGGAGAAAAGAAGAGTATTTTTTTTTCAAATCTCGAGCAAGAATTTGCTGGAAATGAAACGTAATACATTGATTGCAAAAGTTTGAAGTTAGACGTTTTCAGCGGATTTTTATTCTTCTATATTTCTGAGTTTTAACATTGATTCATTTTATTTTTTGAATATTTAAAAACAAGCAAACAACAAAACAGTTCACGCAAATACACGCACGCACACATAAAAGTAAGCCTCCGCTATCACCATTTTAAAAATGGCCGCTCATAGTTTAATATTCCTGTCTTTCTCCTTCGTGGCTGTCACTTTTAATGCCAGTTATGCGGCTGAGGCTGTATTTTTCTAATATGCTTCCGCAAAATAACGAAACATCTGCGGATTCGTTACGAGCCAAATTTCCCCTTCCCTAAGGGGATAGAAATAAAAATTGTTGCATGTTTTCCGGGGAAAACGCTATGCACATCTTGTGAAGAAAATGTGAGACTCGATTTTATCTTTTCTTGCACAGTTTTTAATTCTTATTCGATTCCGATAAAATTACAATTCTTTCGTTCGTTCTTTCGTTCTTCTTTTCTCTCTTTCTCTCTTTCATTCTTTAATATATCTTCCTTCTTTTTCTCTTTTTCTTTTATATATTTTTCTTTCATTAATATCCTTATTTCATCTTTTACTTACTTTATTTATCCATCTATTCATCTTTCTTTCTTTCTTTCTTTCTTTCTTTTATTTTACTTTCTTTTGTGTCATTATTCCATCATTAAATTTCTTTATCGTTTATATATCGACTTTTCATATTTTCCTTTATTACTTTTTCGTTTCCTTTCCTCCTTTCATTAATATATTTTTTCTTTCTTCTTTCTTTTATCTATCTCTATCTATCTATCTATCTATCTATCTATCTATCTATCTATCTATCTATCTATCTATCTTTTCACGTTGTCTGCCTTCATTTATATATTATATATATATATATATATATATATATATATATATATATATATATATGTGTGTGTGTGTATATATATATATCATTCTTTCTTTTATATATCCGTCTTTCTTCATTTACATCCTTTCTTTTGTATACTTCCTTTCTTTTACAAATTTATTTCATCTTTTACTTATTCAACCATATATCAATATTTCACATTTTCTTTCTTTCGTCCTTTTTCTGTGTTTACTGAATATATGTTTTCCATCTAGTCCAGTCATTTTATAGACTATATTAGGTTGGTGCAAAAATAATGTCGTTTCCTCACATATGTTACTATGTGAGAAAACGACAATATTTTTGCACCAACCTAATATTTCTTTCGTTTTTTCTTATATATATATATATATATATATATATATATATATATATATATATATATATATATATATAACATGATATTTGTAGGTATATATATATAATATTAGAGGTCAATATATATATATATATATATATATATATATATAACATGATATTTGTAGGTATATATATATAATATTATAGGTCAATATATATATATATATATATATATATATATATATATATATATATATTTATATATATATATATATATGAGATCTATATGTACGATATATATATATATATATAATATTAGTGTTTAATATATTTATATATACGATCCAAGTCATCAGACCTACAAATTCAAAAAGCTTCTTGAATTTGTAGATCTGATGAATTGGATCGTGATTACGATTCCAATGTAATAAATTATAACCACAGAATATTAGTATTTGAGCCTTTTATATTATATTGTTACTGTGTCCTGGACATTGAGTTATATGTGGATTCTATCTCCTCTTTGAAATTTATATATATATATATATATATATTTATAAAATATATGTAAAATATATAATATATATATATATAATGTATAATATATATATATAAATGAAAGAAAAAGATAATGAAAAATATAAATGAGGGAAAGGTATATAAAAAAGAAAAGGTATATATATATATATATGCATATATAAATATATATATATGTATATATATATATATATATATATATATATATATATATATATATATATATATATATATATATATATATACATATTTCCCTTCTTTTTCATTTATATTTTCCGTCGTTATCTTTCTATATATTGTCGTTAATAGAATTAATAGAATTAATATCTTTGTTTTTGCTTTCTATATATTATCATTTATACATATATATTATCGTTAATATATATATGATTTATATATATCTATATATCTATATATATATATATATATATATATATATTTCATTTTTTCTGTTTTTCCTGCAGCTTCTTTCTTCCAGTTTTACTTTTCCTTCTTTATTTCTTTTAATATATATTTCTTTCATGATTTTCTTTCCTTCTTTGACATACATTTCTTTTCTTTTTTTTTCATTTTCATTTTTCTTTCTTTCTTCTTTGATTTGAGATCATGTTTTCCCTTACTTAATTTATAAAAATATTCTCTCAAAATAAAATATCCAACATATAATCACTTGCATATCTATATTAGTATCTCCTTATGCATG
>OZ010583.1:93195610-93208110 GCA_963932145.1 Acanthosepion lycidas
AAATATTATTTAGTACGGAAAACATAGAACAAAAAATATACAATCGAAAAATATATAAAATAATTAAATAGTTAATATATATATATATATATATATATATATATATAAATTAAATAATCAATCTCAAAATAATGATTATCAATAACCCAAAGGTTAAACAAAAGAAATAGTAAGGTCGGGTTTCCTTATTTCTGCACTTCACTTGATCCCCCAGTTGCGGATATATATATATATATCCCACTAAAGAAGTAGTGACACATGTTCTGAAGAACGCTCAAGCCCTGAAACTGAGATTTACTATGATGAATCGATCTGAAGATTTTCAACAATTGCAACACGTAACATGACTAGCACATATAACTAGAAATAAAAAGGAATGATATCAAGATGTTGACTTTCCACATTATCTCAAACAAAAGGCTAGGATGAACCCTCCCTCAATACTAGAAAGAGAAATAACAGCTTGTGTCACTATTTGGGTTGCTAGAAAGAAAGAAGAAGAAAAAAAAAGAAAGAAAAAGGTGAGAATTAAATTTAGGTGATAAGAAGCCATTACAAAAAAGACACTGAACGATGTTATTTTTTTTTCTAACATAGAAAAGTGCTAAAGGTTTTATTCGCATTAGCGAGGAAAGTAAAGTCGCGGAAGTGTCGGATTTAATTTGATTTATGACAGCTCACCGAATGGTGAAATTTTCAGGTCGTTCAGGTGACCTACAGGGCAGAATTCTAAAGTGATAAAAATTAATTGGGTCGCAGGAAAATGTCCGTTGGATCAACCGCAGAATTACAAAAACAAAAGACTGAGCCATTGGCTATCTACGAAGATGTCGTTTGGAAAGGGCACCTGTTTATTGTGAAGAGCTGACCATGATAGCAAAATTATTTTATCAGAACGAATAATTGCACAGTCGCTAGATGACCACCCACTTGATAATTGGCGAAAATCTCGTTGACGAATTCCATATGAAATTCGGTTAAGATAAGAGTCTAAGGACTTGTTGTCGGGCAGAAGAAAGGAAAGAAAGGAAGAAAAGAAAAAGGAAGATAATTTTTTTTTCTTTGAGCAAGATTTTTTTAAACCGAGGCCAGTCTGACCACACCCACACTGCTGGGCGCCCATTGGCTGAATGCTGTCGTGAGCGGCAGGCGAAGATAATCATGTGAAGAAGGAGGGGAGGCCTGTTGACACCCCTGAAGGGATCGGTATGAGATGCCACTGTGAGAGAGAGGGGAAACCCGTTGACACCCTCTGAGGGTATGGTGCGATACCAATATGAGAACAGAAGAAGGTGGGAAGACGAAAGACTTCCAAAAATGGAAAATAATAAATTTTCCTGACCGAAAACAAAGAAGTGGATTGTGGATTTAGAATTATCAAGGAACCTCAAACCCCGACAAGCCCACCCCGGTTTTGGTCGGCGTCCATATAAGCAGAGTTGCAACGAGTGGACAGCAGTAGAGTTGAATTGCAGTTGGAGACAGACAGGCAAGCAGTTATAGTGAGCTGAGAGCTCTGAGGACCCGCCTCGCAAAAAGCTGATAAAGATTCACGCAATTCTCGACCTCAACTTCTAACCAAGAACAATTTATTTTTGATGAACGACTTAGACTCACACCACCAAAATAAGTTTTACGAATATCGCCTGAAGATACACCAAAACCAGTTTCTTAAAAGAACAAATTAAGATGTTAAGACTCGCCTAACAAACACAAAGTGTCACGAATCCATATAAGCGGGTTGGTAGAAAGACGCAGTCATGTATTCAGCAACCAGATATAAAATATTGTTATCCCTTTTTTAACACATTTGAACTTTTCGAATTATTACTTTATTTTCTTTTGCATATACTTGTGTGGTATTACCCTTGTTCGAACTCGACTTGCATTACGGCCCGGCGACTGATTGATTTCGTCTACCTAAGATCAAATCAAAACGTGGGTAGGTTAGACTAGAAATCAAAACAGTTACTTCGGTAACCAGACGTTGGAGGCGAGCTGGGAACGACAAGGCTGATACCGAATATAACCAGATTCCCATCCGAATCGCCAAAAGGTTAGAACGTCACATTTGGTGCTGTGACCAATACCAAGTCAGTTGGTCGTCACAGGACAGGATAGCACGACGGACGCGGCCAGACAGACGTCACATTTGGCGCAGCGACACCGGGGAACGTCACAGCCAGTAGACTTGAGAAGGCTGTTTTCCTGAAAAAAACTGTTTTAAGAAAAAATGAGTTTAGAAATTTGACCGACAGCAAACCTAATAAATGTGGAGTGATTCCTGCATGGAAGCTGTTATTCTCATCATTACAATATATACTCTTTAGTTATTTTACTCCAAGCAAGGCGATATTGCCACTGCGGCGCAAGGGGGATACTGGGATTGATAGAAAATCAGAAAACATTAGTGAGAGAAAAGTACTATAAAGGTACAAGCCTAAGGATGACAGAACATGGCGACTGACGTTGTATTTGCATTTTTGAAGTTCGTAGATGGTAGGGAAACATGAAAACGGAAGAAGGTTTCCTCGGTCAGAAAATAAATTATTAGAATATAACTTATTGTTACATCTAGCTTGTTCGACAGTAAAAAAAAAAAGAGACCTCGTTGCCAATCTAATCTATAGTCGTGGTACCAAAGAGGAAAGCTTATTAGAAGAATTATTATGAAAATATTTATAACGATCGAATTAAAAGCATTTGGCATACATAATAATAAAAAATAAAATCTTTCTTATATGATTAAAAACATAAATGTATAACGAATCTCTAATACCAATAAGGGGAGAACGTAGAAATTATTTGAAAAGAAATGCTGAAATGAACAAATATGGATATAAACATTAGCGCTAAGGCCAGAAAGCTGAAAATTTACCATGGATCCAGGAAAAAAACAAAGAAGCGATAAAAGTGAAAGTGAGCATGACACATGACAAAACATTGGTTTACCAATAACAAACCTACATTATAAGAAGGCGATCATAAACACCTTGGTGACTATCGCCCCATGACATTATGGTTGACTCTATTCAAAATGAGTATATACACACAATAGATGGACAATCAGCCATTAGCCACATGGCAAAACTTATCTGAATTCAGATGAATAGTGTACGCAGCAGAATTGGATCCTAAATAGTACAAGAACAATGCGGTTTGGGCAAAGACACTGGAACAAGGAATGCAATATTTATGCTCAGAATGATATGAGAGAGAGAGAGAAAGAGAGAGAGAGTGAGAGAGAGTGATAGAGATTATTACAAATGCAAAAAGATATATACCTATGTTTTATAGATTATGCAAAATCGTTTGATAAGTTACATCACAAAGAGCTGCTGGAAATGCTAAGTAAGTATTTGAAAAGTAGATTAGAATAATACTGAACCTACACTGATAGCAAACCACCTGCATGAAAATAGAAAATGAATTCAGTAAATGCACAAAAATAGAGCGTATACAAGGATGTGCCTTCTCACAAGACTTATTCATCTTTTACAGTCAAGCGCTCCTGAGAGGATTAGGAGTCTTACCAGGATTCATTATTGGTAGCCACAGTCTTAACAACATTAGATATGCAAATGACACAGAGTTGGTAGCGTCCTGGGTAAGACGTTAAACTACATCCGCGCCCTCGGTAAGACGATAAACTACATCCAGCAGCAAGGCCTCTGATCAGGAGGTTTTGAGGAGCGTGGAACCACCACTTAATTGCTGGTGTTCCCAGGTCCACCTTGACCCAGGGTGGTAGCACCTGTTAGGGTCCCAGCTATGGGAAAATAGTGAACTCCTAGTTTTTCCAGGTCTTATCCGCGTCCTGGGTATGACGATAAACTACGTCCAACAGCAAGGAAGGCCTCAGATAGTGTTTTCAGAAGAATAATGTTGCCAGCTGTACGTTTTTTTGGAAACAATAATGTTGCCAGCTATACGTTTTTTTGGAAACAATAATGTTGCGAGCTATACGTTTTTTTTGGAAACAATAATGTTGCCAGCTATACGTTTTTTTTTTGAAACAATGTTGCCAGGACAAAATAGGCATTTAAAATTCATATAAACTGGATTTGGCATTAAATAACCCACAGTGGTTGATATGCCACAAAACCCAAACAAAAAACAAACAAACAGAGTTGGTAGCAGACACAGGAAATAAACTGCAGGATCTACAGAAGTTAGTAAAGGAAAGCGAGAAGAAAGGACTAACTAAAGATCAACTGTAAGAAAACAAAATGTATGATTGTCAGCAAAAGAAACAGCCCAACATGCGAATTACAAATTGGAGATACCAAAATTAAAGAAATAGAAAAATTTAAATATTCAAGAATTGTTTTAACAGACGATGGAAAATGTGAAATCCTATATCTGAAGGTACATTGGTATAGCGAAATATTACTCCCAAAAGTTAAGGAAAGTATTTCATTAGAAACACAGAAAAGAGTACTGAATTTTTATGTAATATCGGTGCACCTATATAGCAGTGAACGGTGGACAATCTCCTCACAGATGAAGAATAGATTTGAAGCAAGATAAATGATATTTTACATAAGGTTGCCGAGGATACTCTGGGCTAAACTAACAAACCAGTTGTGAGCAACGACGAAGTTTTAGAGAAAAAGTTAAAGAAAAAGAACATTTGTAATTAGAATCAGAAAATGACTGTTGATGTTTCTGGCACACATAATGAGGAAATAGGGCTTGGAGAATTTGACACTCACAATACATACTGAAGGTAAGAAGAATAGTGGAAAGCAGCGAATAACCTACCTAACAATCTTGTATAAATGGTTGCCAAGAACAGGGATTTGGAGATATAGCAAAAAGACACACTTTTCTAAAACCTACAAAAGACAGGGGATTGTAGCGAAACATAGTCACCGGCGCCGTGAAGGGAAACGGTACACAGAAGAAGACGATACCTACATTATAAAAAGGCGATAATAAAAGCCTTCGCTATTACATTATGATCAACCATATACACACTTATCTCGAATGTATTTAAAAACGGTAGATAAAACCCAGCCACGTGAAGAATGGATAAACGCGTTGGTTGAGTAATTCAAAAAGTGACTTGACCCAAAGAGTTGTGAGTTCAATACCTGGACACAGCAGATGGAACAAAATGTTGGAGAGTTGAGTTACTAAAGGGAATTAACTGATACTGAAATACCCACCGCCAGAAAAAAAAGGTATGGCACGTGGAATTAGAATAATCTACCCATGGTTCGAAGTATGACGAAGAGTACAACGGTCGAAACGACGTGAATATGATAAAAAAATATGAGGATAAAATTCCGAACGATGTAAATAGTGTAATAAGTCTTATTAATTCTCCCATAGCTGGGGGAGAAGAATTGGATTCATACCTTTCCCGAGGGTATTTGCGCGCAAGTGGGAACTGAGATTCGATTAACAATTTTCAAATCATTATCCATTACACCACCCGCACATCCAAGCTTACTGGACCAGGCTGGATATTCCTTAACTTCGGTGGTCGTACGGGAACCGGTATTTCAACGTCAAGTGGCCGTAAGCCCAACAGATAGAAATACAAACAGAATACAACAAACCACTTTGTTAAACATTTTTATTTAATCAATTTATCTCAAACCAAACGATAAGGCCACTAAAAACGCAAGGGGCTACTGAGAGTAAAAAAGAATAAGATTTTTGAAGGAACTAGAAAACCGATCCTAAACAGGGAAAAATTGTGAACGTCTGCTCTGGTTCAAAAGACCGGAGAGGAGTGTGAACCGGAAGATAGACGAACCTATCTACTCATACTGGTTGTTGGCTTTCATAATTCGTTTTATTTATGAGAGGGAGGCATTGATTAAAACCGCAACAGTACAACAATAAGGCACGTACAAAAAGACGGAGATAAAAGCAATCTTAGAAAAATAATTGAGGAAAAGGGATAGGATTCCATCTAAACTGTTTACAGCTGGCCTTGAAATCATCTTCCGTAAAATGAACTGAAATATGAGTAATCCAAAACGAAGAATATTTAAACCATATGTTGACGATATTTTGAAAATAGCTGAATAACCTGAACGACTGCTGAACACTCGAAATGACCTAAATAGGGAAAAGTCTCAAGATAGTTTTAGAAATAAACAGCAAAGAAGCGTCATATATATAAAAAAATAATCATAAAATCGAAGATCAAGCATTAGTAGTCCAAGAATATATGTAATTTATCCTGGCGTAGATTAATGAAATATCACGAAAATAAAACAGTGACTGGCCGGAAACCATTTGACATAAATAGGACTTTCATTGGAAATTACTTCACCAGGATAGACAAAGCCTGGCCTGTAATGAAATCTATGACGTACGATTATCACATTATCTACGCATCATATTATCTATGGCGTATGAATGTATCATATTATCTACGCATCATATTATCTATGACGTATAAATGTATCATATTATCTGTGTATCATATTATCTATGCATCATATTATCTATGACGTATGAATGTATCATATTATCTGTGTATCATATTATCTATGCATCATATTATCTATGGCGTATGAATGTATCATATTATCTATGCATCATATTATCTATGCATCATATTATCTATGACGTGTGAATGTATCATATTATCTGTGTATCATATTATCTGTGCATCATATTATCTATGACGTATGAATGTATCATATTATCTGTGTATCATATTATCTATGCATCATATTATCTATGACGTGTGAATGTATCATATTATCTGTGTATCATATTATCTGTGCATCATATTATCTATGACGTGTGAATGTATCATATTATCTGTGTATCATACTATCTATAACGTATGATTGTATCACATTATCTACGCATCATATTATCTAAGACGTGTGAATGTATCATATTATCTGTGTATCATATTATCTATGCATCATATTATCTATGACGTATGAATGTATCATATTATCTGTGTATCATATTATCTATGCATCATATTATCTATGACGTGTGAATGTATCATATTATCTGTGTATCATATTATCTATGCATCATATTATCTATGACGTATGAATGTATCATATTATCTGTGTATCATATTATCTATGCATCATATTATCTAAGACGGGTGAATGTATCATATTATCTGTGTATCATATTATCTGTGCATCATATTATCTATGACGTATGAATGTATCATATTATCTGTGTATCATATTATCTGTGCATCATATTATCTATGCATCATATTATCTATGACGTGTGAATGTATCATATTATCTGTGTATCATATTATCTATCCATCATATTATATATGACGTGTGAATGTATCATATTGTCTGTGTATCATATTATCTATGACGTATGAATGTATCATATTATCTACGCAACATATTATCTATGACGTATGAATGTATCATATTATCTGTGTATCATATTATTTATGATATATGAATGTATCATATTATCTATGACGCACATTTGCCAGAAATTAAATTAGTAAAATCGTTCAAAAGCATATTACAAAATGTAACACCAAAGAGTAATGCTAGGATTAGGGTCAGGGTTATTTTTTATTTTTATTTTTTATTTTTTTTTAATTAATTTTTTTTTTTATCTTTCCCTTTCCGTTAGTAAGTGTGCTTCTTGATTCTGTCTAAAGGCAGAATACAGCGTCCTCTCTTATTATTTCCGTGGGGTTTTGGGGTCCTACTTACATCGGTTATGTTTAATTTGAACGTTTTGTTATACTTCAGTTTTCGTTTTCTGGCTTCATCCAACTCTCCTCCTCTTAATTCATGAGAATATATTTTAATATATTAAAAAAAAAAAAAAAAAAATGGAAAAAAAGAAACATTTTAACTATTTATACATACTGAAATTTTATATCATGATTTTTTTTAGGTTCGCCGTGAATTTGTGTTATTGTGTCATGTATAGTATGAAGGGCGAGGGATGAATTTTTGTGGTGAATGAGCAAATTTAATGAATGAATGGGTCATGAATCAGATTAGCTATGTCTAGTATAGAAAGCATCTATCAGCTTTTCCCCATTTCCCCTATGGCTTTGTGCCACAGTTGTTTTAATTAAAACAGTAAATATATAGTCTAAGAAAGGAGAAGTGGTTAACCAGTATAAGAAATGTCAGACAAGGAATGAAAGACGAATGGGGATGGAGAAAAAGGTTCTCGGATGGTTTCCCAATCGGCAGCTATAATAGGGAAAATAAAGTCTGGAGAAATGAGAGATATGATGTAGGAATGCAAATAGAAACTATTTAACTTTTGGAAAGATGAATTCATGAGTGTCATGTGACGTTCGGGAAATAATTTCAGTTCATAGAGTGACTAACGCCAGTAGATATTTAGCACACGTAGGGGCAAGACATGTTTGCCCACCACAATAGCTATGTGGTCAGCGGAGAAGCAAAACATGAACGCCCATTGAGAACATATGAAACGACATGGTCTCACCAGGTACTTAGACGACACCACCGTCCTGTCAGTTTTCTCTTCCGAAAATGTTAGAAGTAAGATCCTGTCGCTTTCGCCCCTTTTAAACTACACCTTGTATACATGTTATACTTTTTCTATGTGGGGAAAAACTAATGACAGAGAATAGTGCATGTTTGTCATTCCTTTCTTTCAGATATTCTTTTCCGCCCGCTGTATAAAGTTGTTAGTATATTACGGATATACTAATGCTTATAGTGAGGAAATGAAGAAGGTAATATTGTCTCATTCCTAGAATGCTCATTACTGTATGACTAGTAAAATAGAGTAAAATATTACTTGATTGTTGCCCAAACGGGTTGCTAATGTAATCTAAAAATCCTGGAAGGAAGAGGAAATGGACACATAATCGTGTTTTCTTGTAAGATATGACACTGTATATCTCAGTCACAATCGTCATGGAAAGATTTCGATAAGGTTTAGTTCCACGACGGAATAACGATTACTGTTGATGGTGATGTAATTCACCAATGATTTGTATCGAAGTGTGTACCGTTAAAAATCCCATGAACTGGCGATGCTGGTTTTCAATATTCGTAAAGAGAATCGCGTAATGTTAACTACTCGGGTAAAAATAGTCCGAAAACGGAAGTTATTGAGGGATTCGTGATCTCGGCTTTTGATAGAATTACGAGAACAAGATGGCGTGAACGCTCGGCATGAAAAAAATTAACATGTGTATGTAATTTGGTGTGTGTATGTATGTGTGATCACCTGTATTTGAATGTATAGACTTGTATTATATGTATACATGTAAAGGTGAATGTACTGAGTTAATACGTGGGTTGGTGTGTGTGTTTGTGTACATATGCGAATGTGAAACTGTTTTTTTTTTATGTGTGAGTACATGTGTCTGTTTTATAGTTCCAATTATATTTGGGAACAATTTGCAAACCCGAAGGAATTACTTGGCCTTTTTGAAATTTGTAAACGTTGTTCGAGTGCTGTCGGTCTTTTGCCAAAACGAGATCTTGATGTGAGAGCGGGATTTCAAAGACGCTTTTTTTCTTTTTTTTTTTTTTTTTGGTTTCATTTTTCTTTTTCCTGGACGACTTTGGAAAAATATTGGCCATAAGTGAAAGGTTTTATATCTTTTACTTTTTTTTTTTAAAACCATGTTTCTTTCCTTTTAAATCAAAGGGAAAAATCATTTGTAACAGTGCAACTAAGTGAAAATATTTCTGTTAAATGGCGTGGTGGGAAACAACTTTATTCATTGACCTAAGGCAGATCACAGATAAACTAGGCACTGAAGTTTCATAGCACACACACAACACACGCATACAAACACAAACACGCACGCCTACACAGAGGTAAACATATAAACGCCTCTTCGCGCAAATACACAGGCAAACGCAAATAGACCCACATGCGCAAACACACACTCACTCACTCACGCAAACACAATCATTCACACACAAACACGCATACAGATAGACACATAAGCACCTCTCAACGTATATATACACCACTGGCAAACATATCCACACATGAAAACTCACTCATCTTCACTCATGCACACGCAATAATTCACATACACACACACACGGACACACACATAAACGCCTCTTCACGCACATATACACGCGAACATAACCGCACACACGCAAACTGACACGCTCACTCATGCACGCACAATCATTCACACACACACGCACACACATATGCAAGCGCCATTCCACGCATACGAACTTGCAAACCCAAATACAACTACACATATAAACCCGTTCATATTGAATCACACACACAAACACATACACAAACACATTCGCACACACAAAGGCGTGGGCACTCAAAACAAAAATGCATTTGTACACATTCACGCACTCACAAATCGTATGTATTATGCTTACCAGAGTCTGGTACATGGCGACCAGAATCGTGCATTCAGTGAAGAAAGAATTTACAACAGTAGTTATTGACCCACATACACTTTAATCTTTACAACATTTCTTCTGGGGGACGTCCTCTTCATCTGATGATTGTTCTCTCTTGACTTGTGGGGGGAGCCAATCTGCAGCTGATATTTGATCGATTCTATATGACTAAAGGACGAAACTCATCACACGAATTTTTCCCCCCTAAAATTGTTGCTAATAGATAAAAAAACAACAACAAGTGTATACCGTTTCCTCCTTTTTATATAATCGAAGCAAGGTAATAAATCAAGGGCTTAGTGAATGTGGAAGAATTAGAAAAGAGGACTATTACTAAGAAGTGAGAACAATAGAAGAGTAATCAGGAAGAGCGTAGATAACGATTGATATAGTATTTAAATTTTTTAAACATCAAAGTCGGCTAGAAAACATGCAGCTGGATGAGAGTTCCACAAGCGAGAAGTGCGAGAGAAACTGTTAGCATAGAACTTACGGTTACAACCAGCCAATTCAACTGTAAATTGATGAGGCATTGTTGCCAGTTTAGTACTGCGCTTAAATTCATAAAGTCTAGAAGAACGATATTTATTTGTGAATATACAAAATGTGGCACAAGGCCAAAATGGGGAATGGGGAAAAGTACAGTCTGGCTTATATTTGAACTTAGCTAGCCACAATCACTGATTCAAGTTTACAACAATATTCTTAACACCAAGACAACACTTTCTTACTACATTCACCATAATACCTCATTGTCTCTATGAAAATCCTAACTAGTCCCTATATGTACAATTCATTGTCTGTGGGGGTGGGGAACAAAACAACAATTTAAAAACTAGCCCCAATGTCTATCCGAAAAGAGCTCATTCAAATAATTACTATGAAAATATTTATAGAAAAGGCACAAAGAAGAAATTTTACGGCGGTGGGAAAGTGACTGAAGGTCACGACTAATAATATTGCTGATTCTTCTTTTGGATTTTATCAAGTAGAGGAGCGCCGTAGCCTATGCGACAGCAATATTCTAAGCATGAACCAATGGTAACCAAAGTTACATATATAAACAATTTGGCCGTTTGTCTCGAAAATCATCCTGGGTAAGACGTTAAACTACATCCGCGTCCTGGGTAAGACGTTAAACTACACCCGTGTCCTCGGTAAGACGTTAAACTACATCCAGCAGCAAGGCCTCTGATCAGGGGGTTTTGAGGACCACCTCTTAATTACTGGTGTTCCCAGGTTCACCCTGACCCAGGGTGGTGGCACCTGTTAGGGTCCCAGCTATGAGCAAATAGTTAACTATTACCAGCAATACAATTTTGAAGAAAACATATTACAAGAAACAGATTTTTGACAAAATATTACCAGCAATAAAAAATGTTGTCGGCATTAAATAACCCATTAAGGTTGATATGCCGTAAAACAAAATAAACCAAATAAACCAAATTGTCTCGAAAAGGACGTGCAATCGATTATGAACTGGGGCAAGAATTGGCTGATTAATTTAATGCCTCAAAAATAAACCTGCTCTCTATTACTCACCACAGAGATCTAACCCTGCCCTCGACCCCATTATAATGTCTGACGCTCAACTCCACAAGAGCACCTCTTTGCGAATGCTCGATCTCACATTGACTGCTGGCCTGAGATGGAACAAATATATTGAGTCAATAGCTTCCTCCACCGCAAGGAAAGTTGGTTCCCTGTGCCGCGCCAGGAAATTTTTCTCTCTGGAGTCAATCCTTCAAATCTACAAATCAACCATTCGCCCTTGCCTTGAGTATTGCTGCCATATATGGTCTGGGGCCCCTTCTGTTTGTCTCAAGGTCCTTGATAAAATCCAGAAACGGATATGCAATCTAACTGGCCCTGATCTGGCATCTCGTCTGCAGTCGCTCTCTCACAGACGTGCAGTCGCCTTCCTCTGTTTTTTTTTTTTACAAATACTTTCACGGTAACTGCTCCGATGAGCTGCTTTCGCTGGTTCCCAGACTTCATGAATTTAAGCGTTCAACTCGGCTGGCATCTCGCTCTCACCCTTTCACTGTCGAAACTGTTAAATATAGCCGTCTCTTCTACACCAATAGCTTCATGTCTCGCACCTCTCGCCTGTGGAACTTCCCCCCCTTTTCTCGTTTCCCTGAT
>OZ010583.1:93213110-93220610 GCA_963932145.1 Acanthosepion lycidas
TGGACAGTATTCAAGAACATCGTTCCACTGACATTCAATTTATTCTCGGATGTGAAGTTATCGCATAGTAAGAAACCATTCGTAAATAGTGAACTATTTTCCTCGCAAAGGAAGAGTGAACAAACATAGATACTGAGAATACAATGCTTGGAAGATGCAAGCTGCGAAAATTGTTTTAAGTAAAAACAAAAAAGGAAGTGGTAGGCACTTATAAAAATAAGCCTTTTTCTGATTAATGTTAAACTATGGCCTCTTTAATTATATGCGCTACCATTGAGTTATACCTGCGAAT
This sequence comes from Acanthosepion lycidas, assembly GCA_963932145.1. Classification (NCBI taxonomy): domain Eukaryota; kingdom Metazoa; phylum Mollusca; class Cephalopoda; order Sepiida; family Sepiidae; genus Acanthosepion; species Acanthosepion lycidas. The sequence goes on from OZ010583.1 coordinate 93,213,403, forward strand.
ATTAATAGCTATGGGGATATTAGCCGTTTCCTTATAAGAAAACATTCGGAATTCATTGAGCGAGAAGCCAGTGGTACTTTCGGTTGAAATTTAAAAATAATTCTATTAAGACAATCGCTATGGTAATGATAATTAGCCGTTTCCATACAAGGAAACATTTGACTGAGCAGCCGGTACTTCCTTCGGTTGAAATTTGTAAAATTTTTGTGTTAAAACAACTTTTCAGGAAAACAGGTTTTTCAAGTCTGGTAGATGTATCGGTCATTTCAGTATTGATGTTGGTTGTTGGTCGGGCGAGGGTGTTTGGTCATGTCCTCTCTAACCTTTTATTCGGAGTAGCGTCGAATGTTAAAATCTTAATTATATAATTATTTTCTCGTCGGGTTAGATGTGATATCCATTTGAGTTATTGCTTTTGTCGGTAGGGGAAGCAATGCGCCTTATTTCATTTTACACGGTTCTTTGTGGTTCTACAGCATCATACCACAGTTTTCAAAGGGAGATGATCTTTTCCAAGGCCCTCAAGTTTCACTCGCTCAAATACTTTTTTCGCCGTTGGTCTGTATACAGGTGAGAGTTTAGATGTTTCTGAAGGGGTTCAGCCCCACGCCTGACACCCCATATGAAAGATGCTATTTAAGAACAGGACACAGGCTTTCAGGTTGTTATTTCTATTAAATTGAGCATATTTATTTTAATAAGGTACAGTGGGGTTAATTTTTATCATAAACCATTGAACTTTGTCAAGGAGGCTACTTTCAAATATCAACTGTGTTTTATATTAGAATACAGTTATCCGACGTTGATGGGCTGGCATACTAATAACAATGTAGTTGTACTATCCTTAGTCACTGATTCTAGTTTCATTTAGTCTAAATCACTCGACTGGCAGGCTCTCAGGAGATGTCGTGACCTCGTCTAAACTGATTTATTATTCTAGCTATGGGAGACTCCTGTTGTCCGACAAACATCAGCAATGGTGTATATATATATATATATATATATATATATATATATATATATGTGTGTGTGTGTGTGTGTGTTTGTGTGTGTATGTGTGTGTATGTGTAATTAAGTTTCCTTATGATGTGATAATGAACAAGGCTTGTATTGTCGATCTAGTGGAGACGTTGATAGTGAACACAGATGCATAATTTAGAAATTCGCTTGTCCCTCGGAGGCAACAGTGAAATGTACGGATAAATTAAAATATTGCTAAACAAAGGTTGATTTCCAAACTTGGTTCATTAATGGATCGAGAAGATGAATAAATAGATATGTACTATAAGCCTTGAACCTACTTTGTTCTTAATTTTCATTAATGACCTTCCTGATGGCATCAGTTATCTACGTGGTGTCTATGCTGATGACGTAACCATTTCTTCTTGTCTCGATAGTAAGTCTGATCCGGTTAAGTCTGATCTGATAAGGTTAAATTGGGAGTTGATCTAAAAAAAAATGACTTAGCCTGTTGTCAGCCGAGTCAAAGAATAGCATGTTAATCTTAAAGCCTCCAAACCGAAACCGCTCTTTATTAATCATCGGAGAGACCGGTTTCTGCCCGCCCCCATCAGCATGACCGATGCTAACCTCCGGGAATGCTGACATTCTCGGTTGACATGCAATGGAATGATTATATTGAGTCCATCGATAGGTCTATTGCCAATAAAGTTGATTCACTGAGTTGCTAGACAATTTTTATCTCCAGAATTTATCTTACATATATATGCTTACCATTCGTCCATTCTTTAAATAATACTGCCACATAGGGTACGGTGCTCTCGGTATATATCTGAGATTGTTGATAAAATCCAAAGAAGAGTCCACAATATTATTTGTCATGTCCTGGTGTCTTGGCTTCAATCACTTTCCCACCATCGTATTAAGATGCTGACTTTTCTATAAATATTAGGTTTGTGCAAAAATAATGACGTAATAATGTCGTTTTATGACGTTAAAAATACGTCAAAAAACGACATTAGTACGTCATTATTTTTGCATCAACCTAATACTTTCATGGTAATTGTTCAAATGAACTCTTCTCCAAGATATCTATACTTTATGACTTCCATCTCGTCAATTTACAGCCGAATTGGCTAGATGTAACCGTAAGTTCTATGCTAATAGTTTCTTTTCTCGCATTTCGCGCTTGTAGAATCTTCCAGCTCCATGCTTTCCAGTTAACTTTGATCTTCGAAAATTTAAATACGTGTGGCACCATTTAACGAGACAGAAAGGGAAGGGAAAGAAAAGAAGGAAAGGAGAGGCTAAGAACCGAATCGTGAGTGATAAGCAAGAACACACACACAGCTAAGAGACAATGGATAAAAGGATATTTTGATAAGTAACAAATGGCGAAAGAATGTCATTACAATGACAGGGAAATTCTGAGTAAAAAGAAAGGGAAAGAAGGAAAGAATCAGATATGTTTTGGCATCGGCTGTGTTATCTAAGGATATGAAAACAAACAATTGGTACAGGAAGACATCTTATTATCAACTACAGACCGGCTGGCCAAAAAAAGAAAGAAAAAAAAATTCAAATGAAAATGTTATTTCGTTAAGTGACGAAAAACAGACAACTAAAAGGACTTGGACAGATATGAAAAATTAAAAAACCACCCACGAGCGTCCGACGGAACCTTCTTGGCCTGCGATAATAAAATTTTGTTATCAGGAATTTGTACTGAAGGAAAATGAATGTGTTTTTCTTTCTTTCTTCGAGGCGACAGACTGACTGGAACTTTGGAGATGTTCCTTTTTGAGACCATGTTAAGAAGACCACACATTCTGATAATTAGCGATAAAATACCTGACGTAAACCACGTGTAGAACAAGAGTTATGACCGCCATTGTCCTATTGTCCCGTTCGCGGCTGGAGAAATGATAAACCATTAAGGGGAAGAAAAGGGAAACAGAAGAGATAATTTTTTTTTAAGCAAGATATTTTTTTTTCTTCCTGAAACAAAGCCGCAGATTCGTCCACGCCCGACTAAGACATCATTGGTCGAGTGGTGATCACATGATGCACGAGGGAGGCTGTTGCCGCCCATCTGGAGGATGAGTAAGAGAGGTTGCCACGAAGATGTGGGGAGGGCAGTTCACGCCCCTCTGAAGTATGATGAGAAGGTGGGAGTGAGGAAAGGTTCCCAAAAATGGAAAAAGGTGGAAATTCCTAACCAGAGAGGTGGATATGTATTTAGAATTATCGAGGAACCCCCCGGCGCCGACAAACTCACCCCGGTTTTGGTCGACGCCCATATAAACGAAGCCACAACGAGCAGAAATGAGTCGAGACCCAGCAATTCCCAGAGTCAGTTTCCGGTTGAGGCAAGCCTCGCAGATAGCTGACCAAGATTCGCGCACTTTCCGGACCCATATCTTCAAACCAAGAACAATTATTTTGAAGAGCGACTTAGATCCAGATCACCGAAATAAGTTTTTCTTTTGACTTTCGTCCAAAGACCCACCGAAACACCAATTTCTTAGAGAGCAGACGACTTGAAGTGTTAAGACTTGCCTAGCGGAAAACGACGTGTCACAATCCATAGAACTGGTCGGGAGATAGATGCAGTCCTATGTATCGAACAACTAGACATAAAGTTTGTTACCTTTTTCTTTGATACTTTGAACTTTTGAGTTTTCATTTTATTGCCTTTTATGCATATTTGTGTGGTATCAACCCCGTTGAACTCGGTTTGCAGTACGGCCCCGACGACTGATTGATTTCCTCTGCCTAGATCAATTCACAACGTGGGTAGGCAGACTGGGAATCAAAGTAGGACGTCACAGTTGGTGCCGTGGTAGACTGGGATAGAACGACACGGTTGGTGCTGCGACCAGGGGACGACGTCACATTATGTAATAATGGGTTACTATAGCTATTATTATTATTATTATTATTATTATTAAATATATGATAAAGGGAAAGAAAAAGTCTCCACCTCTGGCCAGAAGTGTGCTCGTAAATTAGTTTTGAAAAAAGATTGATTGATTGATTCGTTCTTTACGGTTTCTCAACCCATTGCAGATTATTTTAAAGGCAGAAAATAGTTTTAGATTGTAAGAATTTTTTTGAGATAATAATGATGTTGTGATACAAATCTTATTAATTAACCCATAGCTGGGGAAGAAGAGGTGTGTTCAATCCTTTTCACAGATAAAGGAGAGACTTGAGTCAATTTAAATACTGAGGATGTTTTAAGGAAAATCGAAACAAAAAGGACGCCCATCAAAAACAGACAACTAAAATTTGTGTTGGATATAATATAGAATGAGGGCACGGAGAACTTCACACTCACAAGGCATATTGAAGGCAAGAGGGAGAAAGAGAAGTAGCGAATAACTTAACTAAGGAGCTTTTGTAAATAGTTGGATGAACAAGGATTAGGAGAGAGAGCAAAAAGACAAACTTTACTTTCAGTTATAAAAGACGGTAATGGTTTCTACGTTCTGAAGAGACACGACACGAAGAAGAAGAAGAAAAAGAAGATGAAGAAGAAGATGATGAAGAAAAAGAAGATGAAGAAGAAGAAAAAGATGATGATGAAAAAGATGATGATGAAGAAAAAGAAGAAGAAGAAGAAAAAGAAGATGATGATGATGAAGAAGAAGAAGAAAAGACAATGAAGAAGAAGAAGATGAAGGAGAAGAAAAAGATGATGATGAAGAAGAAGAAGAAGAAAAAAAGAAGATGATGATGAAGAAGAAGAAGATGAAGAATAAGAATTATTAACATAGAGAAAGGAACGCTGAATAAATAATAATAATAAAAAAAACGAAAAGAAAAAATGAACCAAATACGAAATTAGGACAAAAAACACAAAAGGAACGCTGTAGAAAAGTAAAACGAAACGAAGAAAAACAGAAATGATGTGAGCCGGTGTGATATCGAGAAGAGAAAAAAAAAAAGGAATGCGAATCAAAGAACAAAAGAAGCAAAAATGGAAGGAAAGAAATAAGAAAAATAAAAGTGGAAAAGAAGAAACTTTTACAAATGGACAACGACAAAATAATCGGATGAATTGTGGAATTAAAATAAAACAGAAGATGCCTAAGTGGATGAACGAGTGTATATTTTAAAGATTAACATAAAACCCTTGTCTTTCGGAAATATTTGAACGTGCACCCAAAACTAATTCACCTAAAGTTAACATTTCTTTGTCACACGCTTGTCATTTGGTTTGTTTGTTTAGCGGCATATCAAAACCTTATGGGTCATTGAATGCCGAAATTTAATTTTCTTGTGGGCATTACTAATTTTCTTTTACAAAAATATATTGCTGGTAATTTTTTTTTTTAACTTTATTTTTTTTAAACAAATCTATTGCTGGTGATATTTTTACTATGAAAATGTGTGGATGGTATTTTTTACTATAAAACATATTTTTATAGTTTCATAGTGTTTTGACCCCAGCTTTTTTTGGTGGGGGAGGTAGCTATTTGCTTTTAGTTGATACCTTAACAGATGCTACTACCCCGAGCCGGGGGTAGAACTGGGAACAACAGCAATTAAGAGGTGATTCCACGCTCCTCAAATCTTACCGATCTACCAAGAGGCTTTGCTGCCGAATGTAGCTTATCGTCATACCCAGGACGCGTTATTTGATGTCAGACTAAATCAAACATATCTTTGAAGAGTTAAAATGCAGTGGGGGGCAAAACCCTTGAGATTTAAAGCCATATTACGTTGAAACACCAGTTCTCGTATGATCATCGAAGTTAAGCAAGGCCGAGCCTGGTACGTAACTTGATTAGTGACCAGGTGGATGTGCGGATGGTGTAATATATATCGGCAATTAATTAGAAATTTGAGAGCAGAGTCTAGCAGAAATTTGGTTCACTATATTCAATTCGGCACAAATACCCTCGCGTATGTAAAATGCTATGCAAAACAGATTGAACAATATTTGGGGACGTACAAGGCGTTGTTCAAAAGTCTCTCCACAAACACCAAAGATGAGCGAGATTTGTGACTAATGACAGCACACATCATGATACCTTGACTTAGATCTATGTAATGTGGGTGTAGCCACTCTGAAATATGACGTTCCTTATATCAACAGCACACACAGAAAAAAACATTTGTTTGGCCATTGGATGAGAGCACAGGCGATGCTCCATTTTCCTGTGGACAAAATATGTTCTTCAAGTTGTTGTAGAAGCTATTAAAATTCTTCCAAACAGCTGCTTTATGGAGTTTCATGGTCTTTGTAGAGCACCAGGTTCCACAAGAACAGATTAATCCTGATTTTTGCACTTTACGACCATATCACGTTGAAACATCGGTTCTCGTATGATCACCGATGTTAAGCTACAAAAAAATTTACACTCTGAAAATATTTTCTGGTTTTAAATAACCTGTAAAGCTGTAACCCCCCCCCCCAAAAAAAATCCCTTACTGTACCTCAAATGTAAGTTTTATACAATTGTAAGGTATTTCTTTCTCCATTTGTTTAATAAATATAATAAAAGCAAAACGGTGTGAATAACTTGTATTTTAAACGTCATTTCAACAAGAGATTATACACGAGTTCTGTCTGAAAAGTAACAGGACTGGTGTCAGAAACAATCTATTTCAATTACAAACACCAAACTACATAGTTTCCCCTTCAAATTAACACCCAACCCGGAGTCTAATGCATTTTTCCATCCTTCTCTGTCACGCTTCTCTGCCCTGCTCGAAGGATTCTTCTTGGATGCCTCTCAGCCCTCTTGATAGCCTCCACGCTTTCAAAACAGACCCCCTTCATGACCCCCTCGAGCTTGGTGAAAAGAAGAAAGTCACACGGAGCAAGAGCGGGTGAATAGGGAGGTTGTTCCAGTGCGGCAATGTTCTTCTCGGAAAATAATTGCCGGATCTTCAGGGCGTTGTTGAGCAGGGGCATTGCCGTGGTGAAGCAGACGCGATTTGTCCCCAATCGGTTAAGGCACGTCAGGCTATATGACAGTTCCATATAGGATACAGGTTCGATTTCTGTCGGAGTAGGCATATTTTCTATTAAAATTTCTTGGACTTTCAAGTCGATGAAGGTTGTTAATACTGATTATTATAAACAGAGCCTTCACTTAAATATTTGTATCTATAAAAAGAACGTATACACATAAAAAATGTCTTAAACAATTGCCGGACTTTGTCCATTTCATAATATATATATATATATATATATATATTAAAACAATTGTGGCTTGTGGCACAAGGCCATAGGG
>OZ010583.1:93223110-93250610 GCA_963932145.1 Acanthosepion lycidas
ATATTCGTGATTAAAGGATTTCGTAACTGGGACAGAAATGCTAATTTTTCAACGCACACATAAAATCCTCAAAATTCAGTCTAATCCTACTTGATTCATTTTCAGGGAAAAGGGTCTATCCAGTGACTATTAGTGCAGCTGTGCACACATCTATTTGGTTTCCGTAGTCGTTCAGCAAACATCGACGAATGTCAATGATAGTTATTTTTTGCCCCAAATGCTAATTTACTAAGCGTGGCTTAGACGTTGCACAAGCGAGATGTTTTACGACCGAGTAGTGTGTTTGATCCTCACTGGATGCTCCATACTTTCAGCATTGTGCCACATCAAAATGTAGCTTAGAAAATCATCTTCCTGCACTTTGATGTTGTGTAATGGTTAACAAATTTCGCTTGCTAGATCAGTTACGTGCCTTGTGATGTAATGGATATCGGCTCGGAGTGAGAACTCCAAGAGCCTGGGTTTGTCAGATTCACTTACGTGCTAATACCCTTGGGAAAAGGTATGAATCCTTCTCTTCTCCCCACCCACTATGGGTTGAATAGCAGGACAGACGGGGTCCTTATCCTTGGTTGGAAACCAGTCTACCGCAGAAAGAAATGACAACCTACTCCGAGAAAAAAATCTGCCTCGTCAGTCATGTATCGAAAGATACATGATCGCCCAAACTTGTATCACGTATGGTACTTAACTGGCTGAGTTCGGACCACACTGGGTACTCCATACTTTCGGCCTTGTGCCACATATAAACTACGCTTAGTAAATTACTATATTATAGCATTTAGTCCACCTAAATGAACTAATTCAATGTCACACCTATGCCTCATAAATACTTCCTGTTATAAGCCATTTTGCAAGACTGCCATACATCTACTGCATGTAACAAGGAGAAAACTCATGCGTCATCGGCGGGAAGGTTAACTCTCGACTGATATATCATCAACATCCGCTGTTGATATCGAGGGTCAATGTAATTCAATAGGAAACATGCTACAGACATTGCAGTGAACCACCCTCATGCCTGGAGGTCTCCCAAAACATAGTCATTATTCTAAGCGCGGCTTAGATGTGACACTAGGCCGAACGTATGTGGCACCCAGTGACGATAGAACACATTACTCAATCGTAACTGATCTAGCAAGACAAGCTTTCTAACCATTACGCCACGTCGAGGTGCCTCCGTTATTTCTATATATCTTCATAACAAACTTCGGGCATTGGCCTTGTTTGAGTGTTGTCGTGGTGCGGGGACAATATTACCCTAGATTAATATTTTGTATTAAAAATATTTTAATGCTAGAAAATAATGGCTTCCTTATGATGTTCAGAATGTACGGAGTTTTCTCATTACCATATATCATTAGCCTAAATGATGCATTAAGTTGAGGATATATTCTATTTACACTGATTTCAGTAATGCGTTTCACCTAAAGCAGATCGAACTCATTAGCAATGAGATTCGAGAGTAAACTGCAAAAGACTACTCTATACGCAGCGCCTTATACATTGATTACCAGTGAATTGATAACTGACAAACGATTCGTTTTGGCTTCGTAAATCGACTTTTGGGTAAACCGACATCCCACAGACAAGTCCGTAATTTGGCGGGATGTATATCAAACTCGCTTCGTAGTTGCCAATGTCGGAAGTAGACGAAGAAAACTTAATTTCCGTTTTTCTCACAACAAAGAAGGCCATTTCGTTCACGAATTCAGCAAGAGTCGAGAATTTCATACACTATCTATTTAACCCTCCGACCCACAGTTGTATCTCCCTATCATCCCCCTGTTGCTTCGTACACCCAGTTAGTTATGTGTCATGCGTGATATAAGCTTAGGCGATCATGTATCTTTCGATACATGACTGACGGGTTAGATTTTTTCCCGAAGTAGGTTGCCATTTCTTTCTGCGGTAGACCAGTTGCCAACCCGGTCTGTCCTGCTATTTACCCATAGCTAGAGGAAGATTCATACCTTTCCCAAAGGAATTCGAGCTCGGCTCTCCGATTCCTCAGTTGAATCTTCCGACCCACAGTTGTATCTCCCTATCAATTCATCTCTCAGTTGCTTCGTACACCCAGTAAGTCATTTATGTGCTATGCGTGATACACACTTAGGCGATCATGTATCTTTTGATACATGACTGACGGGGTAGATTTTTTCCCGCAGTAGGTTGCCATTTCTTTCTTCGGTAGACCAGTTGCCATCCAAGCCTATAGAACCCATAGCTAGAAGAAAAGGATTCATACCTTTCCCAAAGGTATTAGCACGTAAGTGAATGTAATGGATTCGACTGGAATTCGAACTCGCCTCCTCCGATTCATTTTTTCGCAATAGATTATATTTTTGATTGTGTCTTAAATAGATATTTATGGCTATAGCAAAGCAGAGGCACAGACCGAAACGCAATCATTATAATTCAAAGGGAAATATATTTGGAGTAACATCCTAGAAATGGGCGTATGACATTTGCTTTATTATGCTCGAAAGAGCATTCTCTCTTCATTCATTTTTATCTATATTTCAATTTAAATGTATTTTAAATATGCATTTGTCACATGTCAAGACAATGTAAAGTGTATTAAACCTCGATGTCATGTTTATAAACATATTATTACCGATAGTCTTTTTACGCCAACTGGCACGCACGCAGTAGTCCAACCTCCTCCTTTGACTTGTGGCAATTCAAATGTAATATATTTACTTTTTTGCATCAAATGCAAAACAGGAAATTATCTCAGTGACACAGGTACGGAATTCCGTCTTCGGTTTAATAATCGTAAGAAAACATTAAAAACAACTTCAATTTCACTGTAGCTGCAAATTTCAACCCACCATAGATGACGTTAGATACATCCATTTTGAGTTTTCATTTAAATGCCAACAAGAACGCTGAAATTTCGAGTTAAAATACATTTTTTTTTAAATAAATTCACGCATTCATGATTTATATAGGGACTTAAGCATATTCAGTGAATGCAGATTTCATAAAAGCCATCTAAAAATAATAATTCAGGCAAGCAACTGGCCCAGAACTACTAGATGTCATCATTAATATAATACATACGCAAAAAAATTCCCCTCAAAAAGTCAAACTTCATTTTATTTCTGGTTGATAACAAGTGTGTCCGAAAATTCCGATTTTTAATATATTTTCTCATCATGTTTCTATTTGGTCTAAAGGCCTAATAGTATGCAACAAACATTATTATTATTATTATTATTATTATTACTTTGATTTCTGGTGTGTACACATTTCTTTCCAGATCCCGCCCAAAGACATAAGGTTAGAAATGGTATCATGATATTTTCCATTGACAAAAAATAAAATATATTTTTACAGAGATAAAGCCCTTCGTAAGATGTGGGCTGTACTCGTTAGAACATTTTTTTGTATTTCTTTAAGGCATGGGCTTCCAGAAATCCCTTCATTTAGTCTACTGGAATCTTTTCCAATCAATCCGAGGGCTCCAACTACAACAGGGTTTTTTGAGATTTCTATTTCTAAGTCCTGATATTTTGTTATTATTATTATTGTTTTTTTATCTTTCAAATCTGTTTACTCGGACTACTATATTCATATATATATATATATATATATATATATATATATATATATATATATATATATATATGTATGTATGTATGTGTGTATATACATACATATATATATATATATGTATGTGTGTGTGTGTGTCTCTGTGTGTGTATGTCTCTGTGTGTGTATGTATAAAACTAATCTCGTTAAAAATAATACAAATTGCCCTAAATGTTTTCTAAACTAGACAGGTTTAGCACTCATGTTATCCTGGCCATTTAGTGAGTGTCGCCCGATCAATATCTCAAGATCCCGCAGTACCTACATCGGTCATACCACTACAGCCCTCTTCTGCCAGTTTACATACACTCTCTTAGAATATAGTATCAAAAAATAACATCTAATAACAATGCACAACAATAACAAACTAAGATCTGCTGGAAGATGAAAAGTACGAGCTAATAATACTTCATTTATTATAATAAAATAATTGATAAAAACGCCTAAAAATTGTTGAAGCAATTTGTATTAAAACTAAAAATCCATCCATAAATACAATATCATTTAACACCACTACGAACATACTAAATATCTTTAATAACTGACACCACCATTACTAATACCTACCCCGCCAATAGTAATCCTGTCTTAAATGACAATATTTTGCAGGCAATTTAATAAAAGCTTAGTTCCTCTTCCACTAACAAGACCCTGAAACACGAAAGATCGCACGATAAATGGAAAGAACACCTAAAAACATTATTAAAAGCAAAAGACTCAACAATATATATATATATATATATATATATATATATATATATATATATATATATGCGCGGTACTTACTAGAAAGCGCTCAATATCAGTGATAGAGCAAACATATTTAGTTGGATAAATGTGAGTTTGTGATCCTGGGTTCGTTTGTCGATCGCAAAGGGCGTGAAACCCAGGGTCACAAACTAGCATCAGTCCAACTATATATATATATATATATATATATATATATATATATATATATATATATATATATATAGTACAGGTAATAAATCCGTTGGTATATAATCCAAGTGGATCTTAGTAATATTATTTAAAAATATTTTCTGTTTATACGTTATTTTTATAGATACAATTATTTAAGTAAATGCTCTGTTTATAATAAACTATTAATTACTGTTTTATGTCTTTTATTTTTGGGGATGTAGTATTAATAAATTTTATTTTGAGTTTAGATTGATTCTTTTCGATTCTAGATGTGATATAGTTACTTGGTAGTATAATATATTTTTTTCATTCATTGGGTTTTTCAGGAAGGTTATTTTTCTAATGGAATATTTTATGGGCCTTTTTTTCGCATTGAATGTAAAATAATTAGGGTACTGGGGAAGTTTGAAAGTGTTTTCAATGTATTTCTCCTGTTCGTGTAAATAATGCAGGCTGCATATTCTGAGTGCTCTTAAGTAGAATCCGATGATTACGCCCGATTTTATTTATAAAACAGTACGTTAAAGAAAAAGAAAATGAATTCGACTAGGCATAAAAGAAATTCTCCACCTCTAAAATAAATCTAAAATCCCAAGCACTCCTCGTTCGTACGCATGTGTAGTCGCATCAAGAAAATCGATGAAGTCCTGATATATATATATATATATATATATATATATATATATATATATATATATATATATGTATATGTGTGTGTGTGTGTGTATAGGGTTAGTTAAATGAGATAACTAGATATTAGCGATCATGTACGCGTGTGCCTTGGTAAGCAAATAAATAATTACCAAATTTAGCCAATAATATTACTCAATGTGATATATATTAATAAATACACATATACCTACGTTTGATGTGCGACTCGAGTTTCCTTGGCTACCCAACTCATCCGGCACGAGATATAGCTTGTTGTTTATTTAAAAAAAAATATTCAAAATAAACAATAAACTGTATCTCGTGCCCGATGAGTTGGGTAACCAACGAAACACAACTCGCACACCATATGCATATGTGTATTTATTAATATATTATATATATATATATATATATATATATATATATATATATGTGTGTGTGTGTGTGTGTTTCATTCATAATGCACCCAATAAATTATTAGACCCAGGTTCTGAGCAAATTAGTAGTGAGATTCGAAATTCTTACTTAAAAAATATCAGCGACTCCCTATCTTACAAATTCCCCGACAGTCTAAATGTGTATACTTGAAAATCTCTGAAAGGTAATTGGAATAAATATCTACTTTCAAATGTTTTTTATATGCTTTTTCGATTTGAAATGTCATTTCAAAATATCTAAAATTTCTAATTTTTCTCATTGAATATGCCTAAATATACTTCGTTCAATGTAACAATTTGGATTACTGAAATATATCGAGTAAGCAAAGGAAAAAAAAATAGAGCATAAATTTGGTAAATCAATACTGAGTTACATGACATCCATTTGGATATACGGTTGCAGCCTTTAGAAATACAAAACATCACAGTTTCTATCTATCTATCTATCTATCTATCTATCTATATATATATATATATATATATATATATATATATATATATATATATTTATCTCGTTAGATCTTAGAGGTTTCAGTCAATCAGGAACGAAATATTACGGATGATTCCTAAAACATAATAACACAAAGAATCAAATACAAAAAAGGATTTGACAAGGAACAATGTGAGTTTCATTTATCTATGGAAGAATACTGATAGAAATATCTTTTTAAAGAATGAAGAAGGTTATATTATTTGTTAGACAAAAGGAAGAAATATACATTTTACACAGAAACCTTTTCTAAAAAAAACCCAAATTAGATCATGGCTCTGAATTTTATTGATAGTAAATTTAATGTATTTATTACTAAGTAAAGCAAACTCCTCAGGCTTACGGCCATATCGCGCTGAAACACCGGTTTCCATACGATCACTGAAGTTAAGCAACGTCGAACCTGGTCAGTATTTAGCTAATTGCTTGGGAATACATGTTGCTTCGATGTGCGGGTGGTGTAATGGATAAAGGCTCGGAATTGGAGTTCCAAATCCATTCGGGTTAATTGTAGTGGCCCATGCTCAAATATCATCCTCGTCATCTCTCCCCCAACTATAGGTTAATTAGTAGAACGTGTCGCAGAAAAAAAAACATTATTATACGCAAAATTTCTCACCAAAATATTTTCTGGCTTTTTGCAAAAGGTTGATAAACCGTAAAAAAATAATCAGTCATGTAGAGCTCCTCGTGCCATAAATGTCTGTGTGCATTTAATGAAATTAAGGAGTATGTATATAGTGGGAAGAAAACTGGTTTGTTACAGACAATACCTCGAAAAATGAACTAGTTACATTCCATCATCCCCAATCGAACCCCGAAATACCACACTGAAAATGTGGAGGCTCCATGCCTTGACTTCAAGTAGAACTCGTACATACGATCCATCGTTCAAGATACAGGAAAATAGGTCGGTTCCCTGTACAGCTCTACCTTACTCTTCATGCTATCCTCTATTTTTTGAAAGATCCAGATCAGGCTGAGAATGGAGTAATGTTCGTTATAGTTGGGAGGAAGCTGTCCATTACGATGGAGTTCAAAAGTGTGGAGTCCTTATAGGTGAGAAATTGTCTTTCACCTTTCAACCTCACTCCCACAGGCGGGATGTGGCAAGCTCCTCGTTGCTGTATCGCTATTTTCATGGAAAGTGCTCGGACGAACAGTTCTAACCCTCTATGCCATCGACATTGTAGCAAAACTCTCAAATTCTTTCCGTATTCCATTAGAGAGAAGAAAGTTCCACTCGAACAGCTTCCCACGAACCACTGACCTGTGCATCCGACTGTTTCCCCGACCATCACAATCTTAAGTCTAGGACTAACCTTTATGTTCCCCTCCTATACGCAATTATATATATATATATATATATATATATATATATATATATATATATATATATATATATATATTTAATATCAAGTATGTGGTGCAGTTCAGTTTATATTACATGAATCATTCATACAAAAAACAGATATAGAAGTTAATGATTTAAATGGCGAGAATACATCTTCGCAAACAAATTTAATAAAGTACATTAACCCCGAACCTATAGATGAATGTTATGATCCCTGTTTATAAATTCCAATTGTATAAAGTCTTTTTTAGTTTTTTACAAGCTTTCGTCTGTTCCTACAGACATCTTCAGGTATCGAAATAGATTTTTTTTTTGTTTTTTTACTTCTCGGTAATAACAGGACAACGAAAATATAAATGTAATCCGAAAAAATGTACTTTATTAAAATTGTTTGCGAAGATGTATTCTCTCCATTTAAATCATTAACTTCTATATCTGTTTTTGTATGATTGATTCATGTAATATATATATATTTTAAGACATTTTATGTTGTACATTCTTTTTATAGATATAAATATTTAAGTAAATGCTATGTTTATAATAAACAGCATTTACCGGCCTGAATGTCCGAGAAATTTTCATAGAAAATATTTGTCCTCCGATAGGATTCGAACTTGTATCCTATACGGAACCGTCATTTAGCTTGACGTGCCTTTACCGATTTGAATGCCTTCACCGATTTAAAATGTCTTAAAATAATTGCCGGACTTTGTTCATTTCATAATATATATATATATATATATATATATATATATATATATATATATAATCTAGCCGAGGTAATTTAGAAAAAGAAAAAAGAATTTAAATGAAATCGGCTAAAAAATTTAAATTCACAGCTCTCCTCGTTCGTGCGCATGTGCAGTTGCACCAACATAACAGATTTAGTTCGATGAAGTACAAAAAGACGTCACACTTTTTCCCACTTTGTCATAATTTTTCCCCAATAAAATTACGTCTAAATTACGCAAAAATATCTTGAAATACTAAAGAGTTAATTTATTCAATAAAATCGGATTGGCTTCACCCACGGCCTCCAGACGACTTTGGAATCTTCTGAAATTCTTTCTCACAGTGTCCTTTTTTAGGTTGGTGAATGCTGCCATAATCCTTGCCCTTAGTTCATCTTTGCTGTTACAAGGAATCGTGTTGGTCTCTCGCTCAAATGCGCCCAACACATAAAAATCAAAGGGATTGCAATTGGGGAGTTAGTTGGCCAGATTTAAGCCGTGAGGTGTCCACGGAAATTGTGTCACAGCCATGACTATGTCCTACTGCTTGTGCAGAGTCCTGTTGTCAGGAATATGTTCTTCCATGAGCCCCACCGTCATGACCCAGGACAACAATACTTCATCAAGGCACTTGATGTAGGCTACTGTGTTGAGGCCCTCATTAACAAATTCCAGAGTTTTCCGAGATGCTGTACGTTCCTAATCACCATTAAACCCATCTAACTCTTTCAGAAATTTCTGCACTCTTACAAGGAGTTTTGTTGGTCTCTTGATCAACTGTACCCCACACAAAGTGGGTTGCAGTCTGGGGAAATTTTCGTATTAGAGCATCCGGTGCGAATGCCAAGCAGTACAGCATACCGCTTCCAAATTTCTGAAGGAATGAATTGCGTCATGGTGCTTTTTTTCTCACATATGGTGCCCTACTAAGCCTAGACAAAATCAAAAACAAACAAAGCACATGCACGAATTAAAAAAATATAAAATAGCGACAATTACACATCCCCCCATATATATATATATATATATATATATATATATATATATATATATATATATATATATATATATATATATATATATATATGCAAAGTTATTTTGTCTCGTTATGTCAATTTCAGTTGAGTAGTGTTCGATCCTTATCTCAGTCTAATTACAACTCTGTATTTAATATGTTAGCATTATGCAATTTAACGTTTTTATAATTGTACACACACACACACATATATGTATATATATATATATATATGGTAATCCGTATCGCATTTCCAGGAGGACATACACCCAGGGAGAGCTATATGTCAAAAGATAGAGCAAAATTATTATTAATTAAAGAACATTGAATACTTAAAATAAAAAAAATTAAAATAATTTTTACTTCATGGGAGCTCTAAAAAAGCAGCTCTAAATCTTCAAGACCTATATAGACAATCCACTTTGTAGGTCTTGAAGTTTGAGAACTGCTTTTCAATAATAATAATAATAATAATAATAATAATAATAATAATAATATATATATATATATATATATATATATATATATATATATATATATATATATACGCACACACATACACACACACTTATATATATATTTTAAATCATTTTTATATATAATATCTAATCCATTGCAAATTCTATATAAACAATTTCACTGTCGATGTGAACAATAAATTTGGCGAGAAATCGACTCCTGAGCAAGAAAACAAACAAAATAAAAAAAAAAACATCCTAAACATTTACAAAACTAAATTTTATTGTCAAAATCTCCGTGCTGTTAGAACGAAATAAAAAAAAAGTAGAAACTAGTGAATTGGAGATATTTACCTATAAACAGGAAATAAGTTTTAATTTTTGTCTCATAAACAACCCTGCACTTTAAATTTCTAAAACATAGCACATTTCTGGATTCAGTATTTTTTCTGCATTTATTTAATACATAAAATTGAACAGGAAAAGAAGTTTTTATTCCAGATCTTCAAGTACAATAGAAACACACAATGCAAGTACAGAATAAACGAGGCGTTTGGCAAACAAAGTTTAGATAAAAAAAAAGATTGAGAACTACTGAGGATATATTAAATTATTATTAAGAATTGCTATGAATTTTTAGCTGCAAACAATATAGTTTCTAAAAGCCCAGAAGCATTATTTATCTTTTCCTCCTTAGGAATCCTTTATAATGGTTCAGTTTCTGTATTTATGTAGAAAGATATTTACATTATTTATATTGTTCGGACTGTTGCCCCCATTTTCACTGTCATATTCATGACGTCTCGGCCGTTGTACGCACTTGCCTTCTTGAGGTAATATATACTGGAATTTCGAAGCAAAATCTTTAATTCGTACACCGGGGTAGATTGTTTGAGTTTAACGTGGCATGCGTTTTCTGAATATCTCAGTTCCTGTTATATACGTTTATTAACTCAACTCTCCAAGTTTTTGTACACCTCTGCAGTGGCCAGGTATTGAACTCACGACACTTTGGGTCAAGTCATTGGATTACTTCAACCAATGCTTTTATCCAATAATCTGAACAATGTAAATAGTGTCAATCGTTACAATAGCTCGTGTCATAAATAAAGACAGATGTAGGAAGCTGCTTTAGAATTTCAGTTTTTGGAAGGAGAAAATTCTGCTCACATTCACAGGTAATTAGTGAATGCTTATAGAAAGGCTGCACACGATGTAAGCTCAGAAAAAGCGATTGGTTAATAAAGTTAATGGAAATCCTAGAGACAAAAGAAGGAAGGACATTCATGACAGGCTCGGCAGTAACAGGTTTGCTGCTGTGAATGAGGTAAGACCAAAGAAACTGATGCCATAGAAAAAAAAGCACCATGGCAAAACACTTCAAATCAACCATGATCGTGTTTTCAGATTATACTCTTGCCTACTCAAAGGATTGTGTAAAGTGGGTTCCCAGAATGTAATAGATTCTTTGAAGGGACAGAAAATTGTTGCTATCAAAAATCTATAGTTGTGTATCTTCCAAAGTATGATAGTCTCAGGAGCTTAGACCTGGGTTTATCACCATGAATCAGTACTAAAAAGGACCAAGAGCCCCATTCAGAAGTTTAAAATAGGGAAATGACAGCCGAAGTGTGTTGGGACCTGCAGAGAATAATACTGTTCAAATTATATCGCAATGGTGCCTATAGAAGCATGTCTCCAAAATCCAAGGCACAACCTTTTCGTGATAGGTCACATTTGGTATTGTCGCAAGACGACAGCTCAAGGCTCCACAGCAGCTTGAAGACTGGACAAGGAATCAAAGTTGATGATGTCATAATCTTGACTCAGCCTCGATAGAGTCCTGGTCAAAAACATTCATCCCTTCATCGGAAAGTTGTTCTCCAATGATGACCAGGGAAAAGATACTATTCGTCTAAGAAATTATCCAAGGTATAAGAAATTATCCAAGAAGTATACATTGCGACGAATACCACGCTTGAGGTGGAAAAAACCTATATCGATGGCTAAATTTGGAATCCAGACTGGGAGGTAGGGGTTTTAACAGAGGGCGGAAAATGTGACACCGAAGCCCGAAGGCACGGTGGGATAGCACACACACACACATATGTAGGAAGAAATATCACTTTAAGGTGTGCTATATTTATGTGATAAAGTGATCAATATCAGATGTAGAGCGTATGTAACAATAAATATAAAAGTGAACATTGAAGTCAACACTCAGAGGCGACAGGCTGTTTCATGCTGGACGCAATCGTCAAGGGGCATGACGATTCCGTCCAGCATGAAACAGCCTGTCGCTTCTGAGTGTTAACTTCAATATTCACTTATATATATATATATATATATATATATATATATATATATATATATATATATATATATATATATATATTAATCTTTTCAACACAAACCAGGCGAGAGTGCCACTAGGACGCAAGGGGTTACAGATAGTGAAAGTAAGAGTAAAGAGGGGGTGTTTGAGGAAAGGATAAAGAGAAGGACGGGGATCAAGATCAAGGCATCAGAAGATGTGGATGTTGATTGACATTACAGTTAAATATTTCAAGAATATTATTATCAGGGAAGCAAGTAAGAGAAAGTGAGTTCCACTTCGGGGAAGTGCGAGAAAGGATGCTGTGGGGAATAGAAGAGGCGGATACATTTAACTGTTTAGGCAGCGAAAGGGCGGGTCCGAGATGTCAACCCAGTAGCATGCTTAAATTCATGCAAATGGGGCACCAGCGAAAATAGCTCGTCATATCAGTTGTAGAAATGACAGAGGGAAGCCATCTCACGTTCATGAGAAAGTGACTGGAGTCGAGATGCCAGGTCATGACCTATCACATTGCATATCCGTTTTTGGATTTTGTCGAGAACCTCGAGATGAACAGCATGGGCACCAGACCATATATGGCAACAGTATTCCATACATGAACGAATGTTAGATTTGTAGATCTGAAGGATAGACTCAGACGAGAAATACCTTCTGGCGCGACACAGAGAACCAACTTTCCTTGCGGTAGATGAAGCTATTGATTCAATGTAGTTGTTTCAACCATGCTGATAGGAGGCAGAGAAATTTCTCTATGGCGAGTAAATGGGAGCTATTTCCTGTCCCAGTCAACTACAGATTTGAGATCCTATTCGACAGCAAGGTTAAGTTTGTCATCAATGTCGGATTTACTACTGAGACAGGTGTAAATGGTAGTGCCATATGTGTAGATGCCTACTTGAGAACTGAGGAAGATCGTTGATGAAGATCAAAAACAGATTAGGACCCATTATGTATGTATGCGTGTGTGTGTGTGTGTGTGTGCATGCGTATGTGTCCTTTCTCTCTCTCTCCCCATCCTTACCAATCTCTCTATTTTAAATGTATTATCTTTAATGCAAAACGGATTATCTATACTAAAAAAACAATCCGTGCTGGTCTTTCTACACACACACACACAATTTTTTTCTTTTTCCTTAAATAAAACATATACCGACCATGAATTCACTGCTTAATTTTTACTTAAGAAAGCTTTTTATGCTTACCACAACATTATAAGACATGCCTGCCATTCATTACGAATAAACCTTTTTGCAGAAATAGGTTTATGCATTACTAATTTCTTGCTAATCCGCAAGAAGAGACTTACTAAATTGGCCACCAGGGGACGGAATTTTAAATATAAGTGGAAGGAATTTCATCCTGTGGGTTACTGGTGAGATATTTCACTCATGTGTCATAAGTTTAATAATGAAAAATGATTAGATGACAATTTAAAATAAAAGAAACTGGATTTCTTTTACCAAATCTGCACCCAATACAAGTCCCGATATTCAATAAAAATGGTAATAATGATGGAACTGTGTGATATAAGTGAAAGAGAAGATGTTCAACTAATAGAAAGCTCAAGAGCCACTCAAGGTAGATCCATTCATATGTGATTATAAAAATAATTGCTATTTAGAATTACCCTCCGCCTCAACAGTGCTCAACCGAAATTATCGTGAGCATAATAATGTCATCCATATACAGGCCCGTTTCACTGTATCACAGCTCATGAGTGTGGCTAGACATCTGATTGCTTCAAGCCAGGATTGGAACCTGACCAATTTGGCATCAATCGGAGTTTCCACGCTTATCAGTTTAAACGTTTTTTAAAATAATTGAGAGCGATATATATATATATATATATATATATATATATATATATATATATATATATATATATATATATATATATGTTCAGGAAGATTACGTTTAAAGGCACTGGTAAAACCTTGCTTGATAGGCAAAACAGCTTCATGGTCGATTCGATTAAGGTACGTCGGATCTAACGATGGTTTCCCATGCCAAGGCAGTACACAAATTTCGAATCCTGCCGGGGAGCGCATATTTTTTTTTAATAAGATTTCTCGAATATTCAGGCCCCTCAATGGCATCATGAAATGCAAAATTACGGTATTCAGTTTAGGTTGTTGATGCACATATTACTTGTGCGTGTAACTGTTTTGCTATCTAGTCTTCACCTCTTTTAATATCTGATATCTAACCCTTGTCCCAAAGAAGAAACATTAAAAACCTCTCGCTACAATCACCTATTTTCATGGCAGACGTTCGGACGAGATATTCATTAGATCCACCAGCAGTAACTTTCACAGATAAGATCCGCCATGCCATGGAACGAATGATCCACATTCTCTTTGTATTCCGTTAGTAAGAAGGAGGTTCTATTTGGAGAGAACTGTTGCTTGGTGGAACAGATTCCCAAAGAGGATGACTCTCTGATCACTACAGTCTTAACCCATTGAAGTCTAGGTTACACGATATCTTTCCTACGTATCCTAAAATCATCACTAAACACAAACAAGAATACGAAAATAATCACTAAACACCACTAAACACAATCAATAATAAAAAAAACACGAGCATGAGTAAGAAAACCATCACTAAACAGGCAAGAATCAGAAAACCATCACTAAACAAGAGAACGAATAAGAAAGCCATCACTAAACACAAACAAGAAAAAAGAAAACAGTCACTAAACACCACTAAACACAAGCATGAATAAGAAAGCTATCACTAAACACAAACAAGACTAAGAAAATATCATGGGTCCTTACCTATAACTACAGAATGAACTCCTCCTAACACTATGTATACTACGCCTCTCAAGAGATGGGGACAAATCGAGTCGAGCCGATAGTAGTTCACTCCAAACCAGACTGACAGTCATACTAACACCTTTCACATCTTGTATTATTATTTCGTGTAATATACCTTCGTTATTTCTACTCTTGTGTTCGTGTTGTTCTTCCTTGCTCCGAACCTGGACCATAACAGAAAATAATCGCTAAATACCACTAAACACATCGATGAAAGAGAAAACCATCACTAAACACAAACAATATAAGCAACCACGACTAAACACAATCATTAATAAGAAAAACTTCACTAAGCACAGACAAATACAAAAAAAACTATCAATAAACACAAGCAATAATTAGAAAACCACCACTAAACACAATCATTAATAAGAAAAACTTCACTAAGCACAGACAAATACAAAAAAAATATCAGTAAACACAAGCAATAATTAGAAAACTACCACCAAACACAGGCAATACAAAGAAAATCATAATTATATACAGGTAAGAATAAGGAATTCTACGGTGTACGGTTGTACCGGAGCAGCCAATCAACACTATCGATATATATATATATATATAAAAACTTATTTATAAAAGACAGGATTAGAAACAATTTACCTCTTGGCGCAGCTTCCAAATCACTACTTATTTTTCAAGCCTTATTCTTTGAAATAAAAGAGTGGGAAAAGTTTTTTTTTTGTTCATCTGTTCGAATGGGTCGACTGTCAATGGAAAGTGGTAAATAAATAAATAAATAAAATCTTCAAAGCATTCTTCAACATTATTTCTGTTTTCTTTTCAAGGATTCGTCGACAGTATCGGCCTGTTTTTGTCATATCCACTTGGAATACAATTGAATCCGAATATGGTGTGTTTTTTCAAACCTTCAATTCTAAATTATAATTACACATATTTTTTTTTATTAAACTTCAATAAAATCTGAAAGAGCCCATCAAGGTAGAGGGTTACTGCATGAGGTGTGTGATATGTAGGTAAGAGGATCGGAAGTAGTGATAATTACGTGAACATGGTGATTACATAACGATTAGGCCAAAGACATGAAGAGATTAAAATTGGTTTGGGAGTCTCTTCCAGTGGAGGTTCTTGGGAAGAAGCGTTCAGAGTGGAAGAATTCCTTACCAAAGGAATACGACAGGAATGAACGTAGAGAAGCAGGTAAACATTTTATTTTATGCAAAAAGAAACGTTAATGGAGCCATGTCTTTGCTTTTTTTTTTAATAATCGCTTCTGGTTATTTTTATGTAGTAGCTGATTGGCTAGTTTTTAACGTAAAGAAGAAGAAGAAGAGGAGGAGGAAGAGAAGGAGAAGGAGGAAGAAGATGAAGAAGAAGAAAAGAAGGAGAAGAAACAGCAATAACAACAACAAATATAGCAACAACAGCAAGAAAACAGAAATACGAAAAATCTAAGAAAAAGAAAAGAAGAAAAAAACAGTAACAAAGAGGGCAAAAGAGACTGGCTTAATTCTTCAGTACTTTATTCAAAGTATTCCATTAGCCAGTGAAGGTACAACAGTATCACGTTAAAACTAAGCTTCGTTCCAAATCCTTTCTCATCAAAGTTCATCTTGGTGCGTTCTGAACCAAGTTATCCCCTTTGTAGTTCATTTTTTGTGCCCAAGAGCGAACATTAATTTACAAAATTCATCTTCGACACATCACTTGATACGCAAGTATTTTTTCTTTTTCTTTTTTATATACTTTTATCTGCCCTTAGAAGAATCACAGATTTTCATTGGTTCTCCTGAGTTTAATTTCCTTATTTCCGCGAGAATTCAAAGCATAAGTGAGTTTTCAGAGAAATGTAATTACCAAAGTAATAATATGTCTAAGCAAATTTATAGGAAGTGACGTGGAAAATCTCTTCATATTATGTACCAAAATGCAGACCCCATTTTTATTCCTACTATATTTAAATAAATGAGATGTATAATGGTTACAAGCATGAAAAATGGTATCCAAGTGCAGATATAAAATTCCAACGGTTTGTTTTCTACAATTCAAGCAATACCCTAGGAAAAGACATGGATATATATTCTTCTAACCCTGGGATAAATATAAGGGTTGAATGGATTCACTTGTCATCGGTGACAGCATGTCGAGAAGGAAAACTCCCAGTTCAAGCTGCGTCCTGATTGACTTGGTTCGCTTCTCATCTACATTCCTCAACTCTGGAAAAAATATCAGGCTTGGGTGGCATCGATTGTCATGGGTGACAGCCGGTCCAGAAGGAACGCTGCCAGTTCAAGCGGCGCCTAGACAGACTTTGTTCGCTTGTCATGAATCTACATTCCTCAAACTCTGGGATAAATATCAGGGCTGAGTAGGATCTTTTGTCATCGGTGACTGAATAAGGAACGCTGCCAGTTGAAACCACGTCCAAATGACTTGGTTCACTTGACATGAATTCACATTCCTCTTGCTCTGGGATAAATATCAGGACTGAGCGTGGTCGTTTGGGTTGACTGGTCGCTTGTCACTGGTAACAGCCGGTCCAGAAAGTTCTCCGTTCAAACCGCGTCCAGACTTCCTTGGTTTGCTTGTTATGGGTGGAAATTGGTCTGAATTTAAACAGTTTCAGGGCTGAATGTGCTCGGTTGTCATCGGTACCAGTCAAACCAAACGGAAAACTCTCAATTCAGACATGCAATTCTAGAGTGGATCATGCTTTAATACATCTTCTTGAAATTATTCCAGAAACATAAAACACCGTAAAAATAGAAACATGATTTTGTGGCACACTGTCAACCATTTCTCCATTATAAGTTCTTCCGAAAAATAAAACTTGTTCTGCAAAACCTCCAAGACTCTAACGAAAACATGCATAAGATTTGTTCAACTGCATAGTTCTAAACTGAACCGTTGGGAACGCATATATCTGGATTGGTGGAAGATATCATCATCATCATCTATATCTAAGGTTGGAAGTTTTACGGGATGATCCTGAATCCTTAAAAAAGGATTTAGGTGAAATAAATTATCGTAATGGCACCTTAAAGTGGTTTGTTTTTCATTATATATATATATATATATATATATATATATATATATATATATATATATATATATTATTTGGTTGAGTTAGCTTGGACATTCATGAATTATGTCAACCATCACAGCCCTGCATCAAGTTTGCGAAGTCATTAGAAATGTATTCTATGTCATAGTTTAGCTGGTCCATATAGGTAGTGTTGGTCTGCAGTTGGAGATTCATTGTAAAATTCACTTGACTCACTTCTAGCAGTTGACTACTTTTTCGACGCGCCGCTGACGAATCTTGTATGTGTTGTTCCTGTCCTAAGTATTATCGTTCATTAACAACCTTCGTGAGATTATTTTATTCAGTAACCTTCCCTAGGATACAACAGATAGTTACTGGGCGACCAACTCATCTTGCTGTATGGAAAGTATCCTGAACAGTAGATCGTTGACGTGTCGGAAATCAGGAAAACTTGGACGTGGTGGCAACTTACCGGAAAACTTAAAATACGTAGAGTGTCGACAACGCATTGTGAAACTAGGAAATCTTGAACGGGATTGCAAAGTATCGGAAACCATAATAACTTGCATGTGGTGGCAACGTCCCAGAAACCCGCAAATACGTGGAGCATCGAGAAAGTATTGGAAATCAGGAAAATTTGAACTTGATAAAAACCTACCGGAACCCATAAAAAACGTACCGGCAACCAGGAAATATGCGAAGTGTCGACAAAGTATCGGAAATCAAGAAAAACTTGAAAGGGATGACAACGTACCAGAAACCAGAAAAATATGAACGGGGGTGATAATGTACCGGCAACCAGGAAATATGTGGAATGTCGACAGCGTATCGGAGATCACAGAAAGTTAACGGGTTGGCAACGTGTCGGAAACCAAGTAAACTTGAACGGGGTGTCAACTTATCAGAAACTAGGAAATACGGGAAGTGTTTACTACGTATCGGAAACTAGGAAAACTTGAACGGGATGACATCAGATCATAAACCAGTAAAAAGTTAATTGGGTGGAACCGTATCGGACACCAGAATAACATGAATGAGGTGACAAAGCACAAGAAGAGAGCAAGAGAAGAGTGTGTTGACACTATCGGAAATCAGAAAAAACTTGAACTGGGTAGCAACATTTCAGAAACCAGGAAAAGCGATTACCGGGTTAAAACGTCCTGGAAACCAGTAAACATGTGGTGTTTCGACAATGTATAGGAGACAGGAAAACTTGAATGGGGTGGCAGCATATCAGAAACCAGGAAAATGTGAACGGGTTGCAACGCATTTGAAACCAAGGAAACTTGAACGCGTTTTCAACGTATCGGAAACCAGGCAAACTTGAGCGTGGTGGCAACGTAGCAGAAACAAATACGTGTAGTGTCGACTACGCATCGAAAACCCAGAAAACCTGACGAGCTGGAAATACCAGAAACTAAGGAAACTTATAGGTTTGACTAGGTCTCGAAATCCGGGGTATCTGCCGTGTTGCTAACGTATCGGAAAATCGAATCATTTTCGTAGATCTAATAAAACTGGAGTCGATATTATGAAAAGCTCTCGAACATTGAAGTGTTTTGCATCTATTCAGCAAGACATTCTGATAAAACACTTCATACTTCTAATTTATAAGCCATTTTATAGGCAAATAACATGGTGTGTAATATATAAACATTATTAAATTATGTGCATGTGGCTGGAGAAGAATTGCTGTAGATTTGATTTCTAAATGGCAACCATAATAAATATCGTAGACGGATACGGTTTTCCTCCGGTGACTTTTTTTATATACTTCTTTGTTTTCTTGGCAGCCAATGGAAAGGACACAGTTGTTAGCAAATGACTGTTGCGTAACAAAAGAGAAAATCGAAGAAAGAGCGTAATAAGTTGGCTATCGATTATTTCTTCAAAAAGGAACTGTCCGTTGTAACACATTCTTCCAACGTAGATAGAAAATACTGGTATATAAGCGTTTGAGCATAGAGTCCTGCTGATCAAGTCAAACAAGGCTTGTAAAAAAAAGGGGTGGGGGGAAAAACTCGATATTAGACCAAGAGCTGCAGGAAATCCGTGAGAGAATCGAGAATTAAAAACGTGATATTCTTAAAAAAGGGTAACTTGGCGACAAGAAACTCATAAATGATAAAAAAAATCAGACAAAAGGAAAATCCAGAACAAAATGCAAGATGAAGAAAAGAGCATTTCAGTTGAGCAGGAAAAAATCTAAATACGAATCAAATACAAACTTGAGCAAACTTGAGGCAACATAAATCTGGTTCAACTGACTAATGTAAAGAATACCACGGACAGATCATGTGAATAACAAAGAAGTTCTAAGGAAAACGGAAACAAAAGGAAGGGTTGAAAATTATTGGAGACGTAAGGCAGAAAGCACGCATGGATAACACTCACTGAACACACTGGGGACAAGAGGGATAGGGGGATACACCGAGCCCAGAGGAGCTTGTTTAAATGAATGGTACAACAGTAGATGGGAGGAATAATAAAACAAAAATAACAAAAAAAACCCCAAAAAACACAAACAAAAAAACAAAACAAGAATTGGGAAGAACTACAAAGGATATCAAAGGAAGCAGATATCTGAACTACAAAGAGGCGCAGCCTAGTGAAATACATACTTAAAAAAGAAGAGAACTCGAGACAGATTAGGGAACACTTAGAAAATACGACAAATGGTAATGCAACAATATGAGCCAGGCGGAGGTCTTGATAAATTTGATACGGAACATTTACTTTCGAACGATGGCCATGAGTAATTGGATTCAAGTACAAGAACTGAGAGAAAGTGACGGAAGGAAGATTAATTACTTTTTTCTAGACGAAGATGCCAGGACAAAGAAAACTGTTGACTATAAAGCTGGCCATCCCGTGCAAAGGAAATCAGAGCGTACGAAGCGGCCATAAAGACAGACAACAGCAGGTGAACTGCGCACCTCCGCAACTACTTACGCCTCAACCCACCGTCGTTCGCTTATAGTAGTAAAGTACAACCTAAGAATAAAATCTGCTTTACTGCTAGAAATTGTTTTGTTCTTCACTCTTGGGTAACGATCTGGCCGAAGGGTAATTTTTAAGCCATAAGCGTTTCATTCAAAGAAACTGCACCCTGCCAACGAAATTAGTGTCTGGTCTTAGCTGCAACGCAACAGTAATACTCGTCAACAGTCGAAGAAATACACACAAAAAAAAAAACACTGGTTAACCCTTAGATACTTGGCTACTGCTTTAACGGTGGTAGAGAAAAATGACATAATGTCCATCTACCGGTTGAATGTTGGATAAACACTTGTAACTATTTTTATATCTACCGTGAAACATTACATACTATTTATTATGCGAATTTTCAATCAGGAACCCAGAGAGAACGGTTAAAATTGTTCAGGAACTCAGAGCTCAAAGGGTTAAAGAAGCCAGACTCAAGTAGTATAAACAATGACTGATCGAGCATAAGTAAAACTACACATAATAAAGGAAAACTTTACAAAAACATAAAAGGAGAAAAAAGTAAACATGACACCAGCCAATATACACAATTCTTTTCGGGTGAAATATAAAGGTACCAAAAATAACATTGTGGCACCAGAATGTTCAAAGACTATTCAAAAAAGGTCTACACGTAGAAGTTAGAGGTAATCAGCTATCTGGAAAGCACCGACGTATGATGACATTCCATGGTGTTGGTTGAAGTTATACACTACACTAGATATGAACGTGGTCTGGTAACCTGAACACTCTCCGAAGATAGACGGTGTTATAGAATAGGTGATTAGGGTTTTAACAGGCCACATTGACAAAAGGCAAGAGCAGACTGTACCCCTTCCGGGAAAGTGGAGAGCTAGGACGAGAAGAATAGAAAGAACCTAAGCGAGGAAACAAATGACTTAATGACTTGCTTTCCAATGATCCTGACGATTTAGAAGGAATTAAAAATTAAAGAAATAAAACTTTGCTATGGGATAAAAACTGAATACTCAAATGAATCAGTGTTATGATTTGTAATTAACATTGTGAAAAAAAAAGGAAAGTATACTCTATCAGTTCCAATAAGGTGAAGCATTAGTAAAGTTAAGTATCAAAGGCACGTAAAGTATTGTGGAATCGGAGAGCCGAGTTCGAATTCCAGTCGAATTCACCACATTCACTAAAAAGTTCATTAAAAAGAGAAAAGCATGAATCCATCTCTTCTGCCCTTAGCTATGGGTAGACGAAGCGCTATAACCTTGGTTGGTGACTAGTATAGGAGAAGGAAAACTGAGAGCAGGTTGGTGAGCGTTGGGATCTCTCAGACTATCTTGTCCAGGAAGGCACGACTGCTACTGTGACTTCAGTACACGAGTTGCCTCTACAAATCTAAAGGTTTATGGGACTCTCAATTCTGAATATAGGTTGGTTAATTTAAAGACAAGTATTATCGAATGGAAATATTATAAGATAGAAATGACAATGATAGATATAGGTCGGGCTGAGTCAAAATATAGACAAAGATCCTGTTTGTTCTTAAGTCAAAAAGACAGTAATTGATATACTTGAGACTGTAACTGTCCATCCAGATGGTATTGTTCTTTCGAAGGGAAGATCTTTTTTTTGTCTGTAGTGCATGCAATTCGCTTATTCTAAGCTCTCGTCAACAAGTCTTGAGTACAAAGGATTAAATTTCAGAAGAACTATTTATCGCAACTGATACTTGTCATAGTAATCTAATCTTGAAAAACAACCTCCAAATGATAACACTCCTCCTTGACAAGAGATAAAACGTCAACACTCTCATGCATAGACTATACCTGTGCTAATATATATATATATATATATATATATATATATATATATATATATATATATATCTTAAAGGTCCATAATAGCCTGGTCACTTGGAGATGTGCATAAAAGAAAAAAACTCCAAAAATAAATAAGAGAATGCAATAGAATAAAATAAGATGGTGTCGATATTCAAGAAATTCGAGGAGAATGAGAATGAAGCATTAGAAGGAGAGAGAGAGAAGAAAGAAAGAGATAGAGAGAAGGAGAAAGAGAGAGACAGATAGAGAGAGAGTACAGTTCATGGCGCTGCTGAGAAAGGTGCTGGAATTTTGAGGGGATATAAAGAATGAGAGAGAGAGAAAGAGAGGGGGAGAGAGAGAAAGAAAAAGGGAGAGAGAGAAAGAGAGGGAGAAACAGAGAGAGAGAAAGAAAGGGAGAAACAGAGAGAGAGAGAGGGAGAGAGAGAGTACAGATTATGGCGCTGCTGAGAAAGATGCTGGAGTTTTGAGGGGATTTGAAGAATAAGAGAAAGAAAGAGAGAGGGAGAGAAAGAAAGAGACGGAGAGACGGAGAGAGAGAGAAAGAGAGACAGAGAGAGAGAAAGCGAGAGTACAGATCATGGTGCTGCTGAGAAAGGTGCTGGACGTTCGAGTGGATTTAATGTCACTCATTCTCCATCGAAGGCAACTGTAAATTTGGTGAGAACATGCAAATAGATGAAGAATATTAATAATAATAATGATAATAATAATAATAATAATAAGAAGAAGAAGAAGAAGAAGAAGACGAAGAAGATGTAACAGCTACGGAACAATTAAGTAAGACAAGTAGACGAAAAGAAAAGAGAAGAAATATCGCTTAAGAGCTAAGAGAGTTGAGCCACGCGACGCGGGGTTTTATGAACGCAAAATGCATTTATGTCATGGTAATGCAAAGCAGACATTTTTTTTGGCGCGAATGCTATTAAAAGCCTGGGAACAAAACGCGAACTTTTTAAAAAGACCACCTGGGCAGAGAGCAATACTTTACAATTTTGCTCCGGATTATTGACTTTTTCATACACGCAAGTCAGAGTCAGTCATACATTCGGATAACAAAGAAAAGAGACACATTCAAGTATAAATGCACCTACAAAAAATAGGCCTACTGCTGACTTTATATATATATATATATATATATATATATATATATGGATAGAAGAGATCATTCATGCAAGCATACACACGCAAATATTATACGCATAAATATAGTATAAAACGTAAAGAATAAACAATTCTATTGGGATAGATAAAGAAAGAAAGGAATGAAGAGAAAGAAGTGATTAAAAGAATGCAGGTTGGAAGACATTGGAATTTACACACAAAAAGTCTCATACCTAAGTATGGAAGCTCAAACGCGCACATAAACGTTTCCAACAGAACTTAAGCAAAATTTCGAGGTTTTATTTGGATAATTACCCGACTCGTATAGCGATTTTCCAAGTGTAGCTTAGATGTGAACAAGGCCGAATGTAGGAAGCACCCAGTGAGGATTGAACTCACTACTCAGGCGTAATTGTTCTAGCGAGACAAGATTGCTAACATTACACTGCGTCGAGGTGCACCACCCCACTATATATATATATATATATATATATATATATATATATATATATATATATATATATATATATATATATATATATATATATATATATATATATATATATATATATATATATATATATATATATATATATATATATATATATATATATATATATATATATATATATTAATTCGACAGATTATTTATTTCTTTAAACGTTACATTTAGTGGATACTCGTATTTGAGTAGAAGTTTCGTTTATTTATTAAACAGTATATTTGTTTATTTTCGTCTACTTCCCAGCATGTGCGAGAAATCTTATAAAAAAAAAATATTTCATTAATAAACGCTCCGTCTAACGGATACTCGTATTTGAATAGACGCTCCGTTTATTAATGAAACATTTTTTTTAATAAGATTATATATATATATATATATATATATATATATATATATATATATATATATATATAGATAGATAGATAGATAGATAGACAGAAAGAGTGAGACAAGTGAATATTGAGGTTAATACACATCGGTGAAAGTCTTTTCCCTGGCCTGACATTTAGATTGATGCCCAAATTTTTATATTTACATACGCTCTATCTCTTTTAACTCATAAATATGCCATACCTCAACACTATACCTTTATCATATATATATATACATATATATATAAACATCTGTGTATCTTTCAAATCTCAGTCAGTTCCTCTCTAGCTATCCGATTTCTATGTATGTATGTATGTATGTATCTATCTATCTATCTATCTATCTATCTATCTATCTATCTATCTATCTATCTATCTATCTGATAGTCTACTGTACATATTTAAACTGAGAACTAAACTTCTAATTGCTGAACACAGTTTTCTTTCTGTTTTCAATTATATATTTGGATTGCATCGATCACCTAAAAAAATTAGGCAAGAATGCGTTTTTTTTATTTTTATGTTCAATATCTACAGCGCCCACGAATGCCAGGCGAATGCATGAACATTTAAGTAGGCACACAAACATGAATGCAAACTCAAGTATAAACACATTCATCTGTGTACATTCCGTAGATACATATATACATAAAAACTGTGTGTCTTTAAGTATGGGTGTGGTGTGTGCGTGTATATATATCCATACGTGCGCACAAATCCATAAGTAGGTTGACCTTATCTACTTATACAATAATGTATGTATCTGTATATTTATCTTATTCACACACACATACATCCACACACATATAAACATGGTCAACCATGTTGGAATCCGTCTCCCCAGGTTTTTGTTACTGAGTTTCGGGTTTTCAAAGATTTAACAACAACACATCTTTTAAATCAAACATAAAAAGGTTATTCTCTTAAGGGGAATTAGAAACAGAATGTCAGCTGAAATGACATTTGTATATTATTTTAAGAATTATACAATAGCAATAAAATGTCCAATTTCCCTTGCCGTAAAGTTTGTCTTATAAAGTAATTAAATGTTCTTAGTTCTTGTGAAATGTGTGAACAAACTTACAATATGACGGCCAGTCCCTGTGTTTGTGAGTTCGTGGAAAAAGGCCTAGTAGGCGGTTGCTGGTTGCTATTGTGTGCTTGTACAAGTCCTTAGTCGGCAGCTGGTGGTTGTCTCTCTTCCACTGTGTGTAGGGGCGTGTGTGTGTACGCACGTGTAGATCAAACTGGCCTTCCAAATTGTTTTGAACCTCGAGAAGATGTATGCTTCTATTTTTATATCCGTAAGGAGATTCGAAATCTAGTTTTACATATAGGTGTGAACTTTTTGAATCCAAGGTTTTCATTGTTTAGAAAATAATTTCACACTGGCACGCGGAAATCATTTTCTCAAATTCGCGGGAGTAGTGAAGGGAATTATTATAGTTATTTTCTAATTGGTCCAAAAATAACGTGTGGTAGGTCTAAAAATATGCCCGCAATGATTGTTTACCAAACTAAACTTCTGATTAGATTTTATTAGTTGAAAAATACATATAGAATTTAATTCATATACACGCGTATATACCGGGTGTCCCAAAAGTCACCTAGAGATTTCATTCCTTGTTTCCATCAGTTCTAACCTTCACGGCTAGAACTGATGAAGAAAACCAACCACATTCCATCCGTATTACATCAGTGAGAAGTAAGTTTCACTCAAACAGCTTCTTCCCGCGAATCACTGGTCTGTGGAGTCAACTCCCAAGAGGATGTTTCCTTGATCACTACAATCTTAACCTATTCAAGTCTAGGTTTAACAGTTATCTTCCCCTTTTATCCGTATAAACTGCTGCTTACTGTAAGCCTCTAACCCCGGGCCTTGTTACATGGTGTAACATACTGTAAGATATTTTCTTACTTTTTATTTTTTTTCAGAACTTAGGTTAACACGTAGAAATTCCCCATGAAAAAAGTCCCAACAAAGAAATTAAAAACATGGAATTTTATTTTAGATTTAACCAATCCATCATTCACACCCAGAGAGAATACTGGCAACATTTCAATGCCAGAAAACAATCATCAAATTTCAGGATTTGTCAGTTGACCCAATGTTTTAGGTAATATGATTCTGCAAGTAACTTGCCAATTGACTTTGGGGATATCTTAAGAAGCGTGTACATATCAATAAACTCCAAACAATTCAACAAATCAAGGATAACATCTGCAGAAACACGAGAACTGCAGCTAGAGTCATTAACCGTTGATATGGAGAATGCTATCGAAAGGGAACGTCTATATAAAAATGAAGTATATTTACGTTTGTTTTGATTTGCTTTGTGCAACGGTATATCAACAGCTTATGGGTCATTTAATGCCGAAATTTAATTTCATTGGGAGCTTTGGCAATTTTCCTTTTAAATATTAAATTCTATTGCTATAATTTTTTTTCTACTATTAAAATCTATTGCTGGAATTTGACTTTATCAACCGTTTGCAGATTATTTAAAGCTAGAAAATAGTTTTGGATTGTAAGAATTTTATGGAGATAATAATGATTTACTGAAACAATTTTACTAATTAACCCGTAGCTGGAGGGAGAAGGGGTGGAGTCATACCTTTCTCAAGAGCATTTAATATAACGAACTAAAGTGAAATTGAAACTCTCCATTTAATAATTCCGAGTCATTATCCACTACACCACCCATACAGCCAAGCATACAGCACCTGGGATTTTCAAGCGGTCACCCATCTTGGTACTAACCAGACAAGACGTTGCTTAATTTCGGTGTTCGTGTGGGAACTGGTGTTTCAACATGATGTGGCCGTAAGTAGTAATTCCTGGTCGCTCGTATACGGGTATGCGTGTCTGCTAGCCAATCCCTATTGCAGACGCCTGCTCAGGC
>OZ010583.1:93255610-93295610 GCA_963932145.1 Acanthosepion lycidas
ATTTGATGATATGACCAGTGATAAATTATTTTACTTTACTCTTCACACTACTTTAGAACAAAATATAATGACGATCTTTTCATCACGAGAATAACAATAATAAGACACTTAACACATTTCTGCACTTTTTAAGCATGTTCTCTTTCTAGAAAATGAAACATTAATTTACGTTATTCCGACCTTTCCTTAGCAACGTTTATGTTTTAATTATAATTTTTGGGATAAATAAGTACTGCCGGTTATTGGAGTACCAGTAACTGTACCGAGTCTAATGTTATAATACCATAATATTATTTGCTAATGAAAGAATAAAAGAATGATATAAAGAAAAAGAACAAGAAAAAGAATATACAGAAATAATATTAGAAAGGAAAGAATACGAATAGACAAAATAATAATATTAATAGGGCAAATGAAAAGTCGAATAAAAAGAATAAGAATATTTTAAAAGTAAGTTATAATAGAATAAGAATAAGATACAATGAAATTAGAATGGAAAGAATAAGAATATTTTAAAAGTAAGTTATAACAGAATAAGAATAAGATAAAATGAAATTAGAATGGAAAGAATAAGAATATTTTAAAAGTAAATTATAATAGAATAAGAAATAGATAAAATGAAATTAAGATGGAAAGAATAAGAATATTTTAAAAGTAAGTTATAACAGAATAAGAATAAGATAAAATGAAATTAGAATGGAAAGAATAAGAATATTTTAAAAGTAAGTTATAATAGAATAAGAATAAGATACAATGAAATTAGGATGGAAAGAATAAGAATAAGAAACATTAAAATTCAATCGAATAAAACAATCCAGTTTCGTGATAGTTAGGTCACAAGTTCGTTTCTTAATTGGCTCTACAGGTATGTATCTTTAGGCCAAAGCTTAACCCTGTACAACATATATATTTGTGCTTTTTTGACATTCATTCTTTTATAGACACCTACCATGCGCATAATTGCGCCTAGGGTTTGGACGATCAATTCTTTACATATAGATTCTTGCAGGAACTTGTTTGTTCTTTATGTATAGACACAAATATAAACCCGATCAAAAGGTTCCTATAGACTCAAATATAATGCCAGTCACCGTTTATGTATTAAATCATGTATAACTCGATCAAATATTACCTACAGAGTTAAGTATAAAACCAAGCACTAAATACAGTTTATGTATTGACTCAAGTATAAAACCGATTAATAATTATTTATAGACTTAAGTATAAACCTGGTCAACGTTTACTTATTGAATCAAATATAATAAGCCAAAAAACAAAAAAGCAAAATAAAAGATTAACAAATTTCTATACTAAGCAAAAAAATTTTATTTGCTGAAGACTCCACCAATTCAATTAATTTCTCTGTTTCTCCTTTATTTACTTTTCCGGTTCTCTTATTACGATTCACTAATCTTTGCATTTCCAGTGTTCATTACATCATTCTGTTTTGTCTCCGTTTTCTTTATTTTTACTTTGCTTTCTCTATTTTGAATCCTTTTCAATTGAACTGCACTCTAAGATTCTAAGGTGAAGTATTGTCCATAGACTATTTTTTTAAATTATACACTGGCTTATATATTCGAATCTTGTTTGGTAGCTCCAAAAATATTTTTTGAATTTCCAATGAAACCCTTTATTTCCTTTACGATAGTATCGGGTTTTCAATCTGCTGTCTATTTTTTTCTTCCGATACCACTTATTGCATTCTTCACTGAAACAGAGTATATGACTTTCCCAGCTTAACCTAAGAATTGAACTAATAACTATATAATTTGTCAATTTTTTTATTCATTAGACCATCTTCTGAAAAGAAAAATCAGTTCGTGTGAACTTGGAGACAAAACTGGTCAGATGGGTAAGAGGGCGCGTGTTCTAAAAGATTAATGCATAATGACATTTCAACAGCTCTGAACTTCAAACAGAAATTCATTTTTGAAAAATACGAAATAATTAAAAAAATACTTGACCTTAGAATGTCAGACTATGGAGACTATTATGAAGACTACTATTTGGTCGTAATCAGCGTAGAGCAAAGCTGAATGGCGTCATTGGTAAATAAATCAAAATTCTGACTAGTCGCAAAATTGACACAGGAATTTAAAATTAAAGAGATTTCTCGCTAGAATTAACACTGTGACAAATTGTGGATTATTCATCTGAAGATATAGATCCTCATAAGAAGATACATATGCGAAATAAGTCTTTCTTTCTCTGTATATATATATATATATATATATATATATATATATATATATAGTCTGAAGATCGCATTGAAGCGTGAAACTGCCAGTTTCCATGCAATGTTGAATCTTATGTAGATATTAATATACGGCATCCGATATTGATATTGAGCACTCTTTCTCTATAAATATAGTAACTTTTAAACACAAACACACATACATACACTGCGTGCCAAATTATTATCTTTTTTCTAATATTTCAAAAACTATCCAATCAATTCACACAAAATATGGCGCTAGTTTGTTTACATTGCGCAGATCAAAACGAAAATTTCAGTGATTGCGCAGGTCAGTGTTGCCAACATTGTGTGAAAAGTTTGTGTGAATTGATTGGACTGTTTTTGAAATATTAGAAAAAAAGTTATTTCAATAATAATTTGGCACGCAGTGTATATATATATATATATATATATATATATATATATATATATATATATATATATATATATATATATATATATACAAATATAGGATTAGTGTATACGGAAAAATTCTACATTCAACACCATCACTTGAGAAGACACCAGAAGTGTTTAAGCAAAATAGTTATTTTTGTAGTGTGTTTATAACATATTTATGTTATAATTTTTAAAAAAATGATTATATATATATATATATATATATATATATATATATGTGAAAAAATAGTTTTAAGTAATACTATTTTTATTCCAGCGGCTATTGATTAGAAATAATTTAAAATATAACCGTTTCCATTCATTCAATAAACGTTATAATACAATAAACCGGAAGTGTTTGACCGTGCAATCCATAATGTACTACCATTGACTAGCTTATATAGTCAGGCTAGCAACCAACAAACATGGATTTCGTTCAAAACAGACTGTCGTCACCTGGTGTAGACCTCAGTGTCCACTGCTTTAAGTATATATATATATATATATATATATATATATATATATATATATATATATATAAATCAGAAGTAAATAAAAAGACCTGAAAAATACCTTCTGCAACTTTTACCTGATGATTATGATTGTCCTATTCTCTTCTATACCATACCAGACTCTTTTGTTTAGTCTCTTATTGCTTTTATGTATTTAGACACCTTTTGCTCCACCTTTTATTCTTCCTTCTATGTATCATAATATATATATATATATATATATATATATATATATATATATATATATATATATATATATATATATATATATTGTGTGTGTGTGCATGTACGCTACACACATCTTGGATGAGGTTTTTGGGACATTCATTTAACCCTTGGGTGTACTATCAGCCTGCGTTCTATTTCCAGGATTAGTATCTTGGCAACAAAGTTTTCGTTAATGATATGCCAAATTTTTTGAAGCGAATGAGTTGGTTAGTACTTGGATAAACACCCTGTAACAGAAGCATTCGAGTCAGTAGTCATAACAACCTGAACCATTGTCAACTCTGACAGAAGCCGGTCTCATATACAGACACGCACGTATAATGCTGTCAAAAGTGGTATCGGTTTCCCTTTGATGCTTCAGTCTTTATGAACTTATTATTATACACAGTTTGCGTTTTATTTTGCTGAATGCGTTCTGGGTGTTTCCGTGTGTTTGTAATTCATTGCAAAGCATTTTGTTGCTTCCAGGTGAAAAAGAAGAGCAGAATTACTTTTTGATTTGGCAATCATTTCTTCTGGTTCAACTTCAAAGGTCGTGGCCAACAGGTAGCTACATTTGAACTCTTTCAGTTTCACCTCATATTATTGTCTTTCTATTTATTTATTTTTCTTTATTTATCACACATTGCGAAAAACTGTGACATGAATAGCATTGACATGGAAAGATAGTTTTGTATACGTAAACCAATTAATTATTCTAAATATAGAAGAAGAAATGAAAGAAAAACGCTATAGGATTCTCATGGAAAATGATAAATAAATATAAGGAAGAAAAAAAAAATACCACTATAAGATATACCAGAACAGAAGTTTGAAGTTGGTGCAAAATAAGAATAAGAACATAGAAATAAAAGGAATTTGAGAAGAAAAGAATAAGTGCTAAGAATATTGGAAGGGAGCAAATGAAAAAAAAACGAATTAGAATGGAAAAAATAAGAATAAGAATAGTTAAAATGGCAAAAGAACGAGAACAAGAATATGCCA
The DNA here is from genome assembly GCA_963932145.1 of Acanthosepion lycidas. NCBI lineage: Eukaryota > Metazoa > Mollusca > Cephalopoda > Sepiida > Sepiidae > Acanthosepion > Acanthosepion lycidas. Next base: position 93,259,973 of record OZ010583.1, read on the forward strand.
AAAAGAAATTAGAATGAAAAATAAGTATAAGAATCGTTAAAACAGAAAACAAATGAGAATAAGAATAAAAGAATTAGAATGGAATGCATAAGAAAAAAGAATCATTAAAAAGTAAAATAAATGAGAATAAGAATATGCAAAAAGGTAATTAAAATGGAAAAATAAGAATAAGAATTATTAAAACGAATGAAAATAAGAAGGTGTCAAAAAATTAGAATGGAAAATAAGAATAAGAACCATTAAAATGGAAAACGAATGAGAATAAGAATATGCAAAAAGGAAATTAGAAATGGAAAATAAGAATAAGAATTATTAAAACGAATGAGAATAAGAATATGCGAAAAGAAAATTAGAATTGAAAAATAAGAATAAGAATTATTAAAACGAATGAGAATAAGAATATTCAAAAAGGAAATTAGAATTGAAAAATAAGAATAAGAATTATTAAAACGAATGAGAATAAGAATATGCGAAAAGGAAATTAGAATTGAAAAATAAGAATAAGAATTATTAAAACGAATGAGAATAAGAATATGCACAAATGAAATTAGAATTGAAAAATAAGAATAAGAATTTTTAAAACGAATGAGAATAAGAATATGCGAAAAGGAAATTAGAATTGAAAAATAAGAATAAGAATTATTAAATCGAATGAGAATAAGAATATGCGAAAAGGCAATTAGAATTGAAAAATAAGAATAAGAATTATTAAAACGAATGAGAATAAGAATATGCGAAAAGGAAATTAGAATTGAAAAATAAGAATAACGATCGTTAAAATGAATAAGGATAAGCATATGCAGAAAAAAATTAGAATGAAAAAATAGGAATAAAAATCGTTAAAATTGAAAACAATTGAAAATAAGAATATACAAAAATGAAATTAGAATAAAATAGAACAAGAACACAGAAGAAAGTTAAAATGGAAATAATAAGAATAAGAAAAACGAGAAGATAGAATGGAAATTGAATGATAATAATAATATGCAAAAAGTATCTGTAAAAAGGCAAGAATAATTATGAGGACAAAAACGTAAGAATTGTCAGGTTACTCTACGAGTGCAACTGATACCATGTAACGCAGTATGTTCAGATCATGGCCACTATATCGATCTCTCCATCAGGTTATTCTGGTGAGGTGGGTAGTTAAACATCCGACAGGATTAAACACTGCTAAAAGACAGATGAACATTCTTGTAGGGCCAACGCAGATCTAGCTCAATGGGATAGTGAGTGATATAACTATGTTATGTAGGCAGTGCAGTGATGAAAGGACATCTGTGTTCGGGGGTTGGCGAGCCTTTAATTTGGAGGACTTCGATCGTGGTGACCTGGAGAAGGATGAACTCCGCCTGATCTACTTGCTAAACACAGATTACACATGAATTAATTCCTCTCCAGCTTTCAACTCGGATATGTGGTCGACTGCACAGGGACACTACGACCACACCCGATTATGTGGCTGAATATGATGTTGATGATGAATAAGTAGAGAATAAAAAGAAAAGCTTCCAAATAGGCAATTAGAATGGAAATAATAATAAGAAGAAGAAGAAAAAGAAGAAGAAGAAGAAGAAAAAGAAGAAAAGAAAAGTGAGAAGGAAAGATTAAAAATGAGAAAAATTCAATTTGAATGAAAAATGCATCAAAGGAAGAAGTAAAAATGAGTGAAATACAGAAGAAAAGAAAATTATAAGTCGGAAGATTAACAAGAAAGAAAGAAAGATGGAAAGAAGAGAACAAACGAAAAGAAAATAACGAAGTATAGAATAAAAGAATAAATGAAATTGAACAAAAACGAACAGAATAACTAAATGGTATTCTAAGAACGAATAAAAAGGTACATGATTTAAACAAACGTAATGTTTATCTCACTGCAAACTGGCATCAGAAAAAGAAAGAAAAAAGAAACTGTGTTGGACACAAACTAAAATAAAGTAAAAATAGAAAGAGAAAGATTTCCACGAAGAGAATGACAGATTGAAAAAAGAAAGACAAAGACTAAAGAAAAGTAGCTATTAAGAAAGAAAAGAGAAGTTAAAGGGGGTGGGGGAAGGAAATGAAAATATAATCCTGCGGACAGAGGAACAGAAGGAAGGAACAAAAAACAAAGACAAAAAGGGAAAGAAATGAAATTAAAAAAAAAAGATATCGAAATACTGTTTAATTGCGAACGAACAAATGCAAAAACAAAAGGTTGTGCAATGAAAAAAAAACAAAACGGTCGTAATTGAACAGAAAATAGCGGCACTCCTTATTGTTCGTCACAGGAAGTCCAACTTCCTATCATAAAAAAAGAGAAAACCATTGAAAGGCCAAGTCGATTACATGAAAATTATTTCACGATCACCTGTTCGTTGAAGGTGAATTTCTAGTTTAACACATAAACAGAAGACGCTCTACCGTGCTCAGTAGGAAGTTCGCTTTGTTATTGCCTTGAACATATAAAATCTAAGTTTCTCTCTTGCAAAGTCTTTAGTAAATCTCGCAGACTACTTTAATCTCTGCCTCTTCTTTTCTTTTACGATCAACAAAATTAAGCAATGTTGAGCTTAGTCAGTATCTAGATAAGTAACAGCTTGGGAATATCAGATAATGCAAGCTTGGCTGTACAGGCTGTGTAATAGATAATGGCTCGGAATTGTTAATTGGTGAGCCGAGTTCTAATTCCAGATGGGTTAGTTATATTCCCTTACGCGAAAATATTCTTTCGAATGTGATTCTCCCCAAGCTATGGATTAATTAGTAAGACTTGTATCAACAAATCATTAGTATCTCCCAAAAATCTCTTACAATCTAAAAATGTTTTCTGGCTTTAGATAACTTGCAAAAGGTTGATCAACGAATACATCTTATAATTATTTTCTTTTTTAAAAAGATAATTCCATCGCTACACAGAAATTTCTAATGCTTACATGTAAAATTTCAAAGAATTTCAAAACAGTCGAAAAAATATGAATAGTACCTAGATGTGAGTCCACTTGAGGGTACCAGGTGCTGTAAGTTTCTATGTGCTCGTGGATAACGACTCGAAGTTGGAAATCGAAGTGCTGAGTTCCAATTCCAGTCGGGTTTGTTGTATTCACTTACGCGAAAATACCGTTGCGAAATGTATAAGTTCACTTCTTTTCTCCTCCAGCTATGGGTTAATTAGTAGGACTTGTTTAAGTAAATGGTTATCTGAAAAAAAAAACCAAAAAAAAAACCCCAAAAAACTTAAATATTTTCTAGCTTTAAGTAACCTGAAAAAGTTTGATAAACTGTAAAAACAAAACAATTAATCAAACAATCTATCTCTGTCCCATAACAGTTGTTACATTTTAACACATGTTCCTTATGCTAAATATAGAAACTATTATGGGACATAGGAAGCGACGTAAAGTACCTGACTCCTACTCTGTGCTCTGTTTTTACAATAGCCAAATTCAAGTAAAATGGAATATTACTGTCGTATCTTAGCTGAGATGCTCACTCTTAACTTTTCAGCCTTGATAATGTTAAAGAAACATTAAAAAAGCATTTAAATTTTAAAGCAATTCACCCCAATCAAGGCGGGAGTGCCACTAGCACTCAAGGGGTTACAGAGGATTAAGAACGAGAGTAAAGAGGTGTGTTTGAGGAAAGGATACAGAGAAGGACGGGGAACAAGCTCAGGGTGTCAGATATCAATTGACATTACACTTGAATATTTGAAGATTAAAGTTATCAGGGAAGTAAGTAAGAGGAAGGGAGTTCCACAGACGGGAAGTGCTAGAGAAGAAGCTGTTTGAGTAGAAGAGATGGTTATATTTAACCTTGTGGGTGACGAATTATTTTTCTTCTGCACAACTCTTTTCCCATTGATGAAACGTCGCAAGCCTCTCGCTATTCACACTATTTAAATTGTTCGGACTGTTGACCTCATATTGACTGTAGCATTCACGACATAATTAATGAATCCTTGTTGCTTAATGTATATCTTTTTTACAAATCCATGCGAGTCCAGTCCCTGTATACTTGTTACTCAAATAAACCACGTTTTAAAACCGTTTGGTTTGGTTTACGGTATATTAACCTCAATAGGTTATTTAATGCCGAAAAGTTCTTTTTATTGCTGGTAATATTTTCTTTCAAAATAAACTATTTTTGGTAATATCATTTTTTTTTCTAAAAATGCATTGCTAGTATTAATTTTTTTTTTACAAAATATTTCTGGTATGTATTAAAACCTATTTTTACACTTTCATAGTGTTTTGATCCCAGTTTGAGTGTCACTTATTTGCCCATAGTTGGGTCCCTAACAAGTGCTACCACTCCGGGTCAGAATGGACCTGGGAACATCAGCAATTAAGAGGTGGTTACACGCTCATCAAAGCCTCCTGATCAGGCCTTGCTGTTGGATGTATTTTATACGGTTTAAAACTGTGATTAAATGCTTTTAAATAAAGACTTTTTAAGCAATTGTAGTACATATCCGAATTCAAGTTAAGTGTCACCACTTCTTTCATTCATATCAAGGCTCATTCACGATAACCATTTTAAGAGTAACCCTCTAGCTTAAGTGACTGTCGAGCATTTTATCGGTTGACCTTTAGTATTAATATAGCTTAAAATGAAATGTACACGTACATACTCATTCACAAATATACTCCTATATATGCATACACATAATCGCACAAAAACGGTTTCAAAGCCTACATCCAGATGAGCGTAACAATACGCACACATTGAGCCCCCAATTCATATATATGTATAGTTCATAATCCCGAAAGTTGAAATCCAAAAAGGTCAGAACTCCTAAAGTTTGATATCCGGATAATCACAATCTGTAAAGGTCAAAGTACCAAGAAATATAATTTTAAATATCCTGGAAATCTTTAAAGGATATTTATTTATAACTTTAAAAAGAGATTTATTTGTGAAATATGTAAAACACACACATATTAAAAAAAAAAAAATGAAATAAAACCATCGCCCAATGACAAAGTTTATTTCAGTGATGGAAGCGAAATTCATTAAATTACAGCGAGGGAAAATAACACTGCCACACCGTGAATTGTTTTTCTTCTAGACTGATTACCAATCACGCTATTTAACCCATAGCTATAGGTGAGGGGTTTAAAATGGATTTATACCTTTTACAAGGATATTTGTACGGAAGTTAATGCAACGAACTGGTCCAGAGTTCAACTTGGTTTGAGGATTTGTCTTTGCTCGGAAATAGTTTCATTGTAACAATATCAGTTTATAATATCAGTTGATAAAATGTTCTAACCACTCATGGCCGGGTGTTAGACCGTTTGAATTCTGATAAATAGACCCGGGTTCGAATCTCAACATAAACGATTTGCCAGGAAGGAGACTTCCTGATATCATCGTACTGGAGGGGTCGATACGAGCGTGCGGCAAGTTTGGAAATTGTGGTTAATATATTTAGTTGAAGGCATATAAATGGGTTCAAAATATATTTAGTTTAAGGCATACAATTGCGGTCAAAATATATTTAGTTGAAGGCATATAAATGGGTTCGAAATATATTTAATTTAAGGCATACAATTGCGGTCAAAGCATATTTTGTTGAAGGCATATAATTGGGTTCAAAATATATTTAGTTTAAGGCATACAATTGCGGTCAAAATATATTTTGTTGAAGGTACACAATTGCGTTCAAAATATATTTAGTTGAAGGAATATAATTGGGTTCAAAATATATTTAGTTTAAGGCATACAGTTGCGGTCAAAACATATTTTGTTGAAGGCATGTAATTGGGTTCAAAATATATTTAGTTGAAGGCATACAATTGCGGTCAAAATATATTTAGTTGAAGGCATATAATTGGGTTCAAAATATATTTAGTTTAAGGCATACAATTGCGTTCAAAGCATATTTAGTTGAAGGCATATAATTGGGTTCAAAATATATTTAGTTTAAGGCATACAATTGCTGTCAAAATATATTTTGTTGAAGGCATATAATTGGGTTCGAAATATATTTAGTTTAAGGCATACAATTGCGTTCAAAATATATTTTGTTGAAGGTACACAATTGCGTTCAAAATATATTTAGTTGAAGGCATATAATTGCGTCCAAAATATATTTAGTTTAAGGCATACAATTGCGGTCAAAATATATTTAGTTGAAGATACATAATTTCGTTCAAAATATATTTAGTTGAAGGCATATAATTGGGTTCAAAATATATTTAGTTTAAGGCATACAATTGCGTTCAAAATATATTTAGTTGAAGGCATATAATTGGGTTCAAAATATATTTAGTTTAAGGCATACAATTGCGGTCAAAATATATTTTGTTGAAGATACATAATTGCGTTCAAAATATTTAGATTTTGGCATTTAATAACCCATACAGATGTTAATATGCCGTTCAACAGCCAACCAAACAAAACAAAATATATAGAATGGCGATTTAATTAGTCTCGATTAGTGGTGGCACAAGGCTGAAAGTATGGCGCACCCAATGAGTTAAATATATAGAATAGCCCCCACCGTGAATTGTGGTGTTTATATAGTCAGCCAATAGCACGTCCTCTAGTAATTTTTATAGTTTTAGTTTCAAGGACGATAACTCAACAGCGAGTTTATTTGTTATTGAATATTGTATAGATCTGGTATTGAGTTAGACTTGTTTAATTCTAACAGATTAACGTATGTTTATTCTGTTCAGTTAAAATGATCACGCACTAATCTGGAAGAAAGGTTACGCTGGTGATGACTTAGGAGAGTAGTTAGTCAACCACTGCACACTGCAAGAAATCATTTCTTGTCTTGTGTATTTGTGTGGCTTGCTGAAAAATTAGTTTCCCGGTGCAAAATGGCTGCTTTCTGGGGTATGGGCGAAATGGGTTTGATTTGATGTCGTTTTATCGACAGCTAAGCAGTTGAGGATTAAATCCTTTTTGTTGATCAGCAGATAAAAAAAAAATTACGAAGAGCAAAGCTGCTTTTCATCTGTTAATTAATAAAATAAACAATGGAGATTTCTTCAGAGCTGACTACTCGTTTGTGATGACATGAAGATAATTTTGTGGAATGAGCGATAAGACAACAAAGAATTTACACAAAAATATCTAAATAAATAAAAGTAAATATGTTCAATAAATTCGCCATTGCTTTCAACTACGGTCTACAGAGGTCTATGGAATCTCCTGGACTCTTCTGGATGGTCTCCTTGTATAAGTTGGTCAATGCTGCCATAATCTTTGCCTTCAGTTTATCTTTGGTGTAACAAGAAGTTTTTTAGTCACTCGCTCAACTGCATCCGACACATAAGGGGTTGTAGTCTGGGGTATTAGATGACCAGATGAAAGGGTTGATGTTGTCGCGGATATTGTCAAAAACAAACAGCGCCCATGCGCAAAATAAAAAGTATGATGACAATTTAACCATAATATATATATATATATATATATATATATATATATATATATACGGAATAGAGACACAGAGCATTATATATATATATATATATATATATATATATATATATATATATATACGGAATAGATATGCAGCATTATATATATATATATATATATATATATATATATATATATATATATATATAAATATATATATATAGAGAGAGAGAGAGAAGGAGAGAAAGAGAGAGAGAGAGAAGGAGAGAGAAAGGGAGGGTGAAAGAGGGAGAGAGAAAGAGTTGAAGGGATAGAAATGTAGAAAGAGTCGGACTTGGAGAGAGAAAAGAGACAACAAGCGCAGGTGGAAATGAGAGAGAGAGAGGGTAAAATGAAGGAGAGAGAGACATAGAAGAAAAAAGAAATAGGGACACACGCAGGCATTCGGTTGTCTAGCCGCACTGATGAGCTGTGATACAGCGAAACATTACTGTCTGCGAATGACATAATTTAACTCTTGTAAATATAATTTCAATTGAGCAATGTTGAAATACAAGCTAATTCTAAAAATAACAGCCATCTGCCTTAATGCAAAACTCTTCAGTAAAATGAATGGAGCACTTCGGTTGTTTGGCATTTGTTTACTTTGTAAAAACGATACGCTAGATTTGGCTGACTCATTCTGTCGAGTGAAGATAGCTCAGTGGTAGAGACTCTGATTGACACAAAATCAGTTGGATTTCAATCTGACTTGAGGCATTCGGTTGTCTAGTAGCACTGAAGAGATGCGAAACAGTACTGTCTGCGAATGATATATAAGAAGACAGAGAGATAGAAATACAAGCAGACAGATCGTGTGAGAAAAAGCCAATATGCAGAGAGGAAATATAGAACACTTGACAATTGCAAACTCAGCGTGTAGCTTCGAAAGATAATTTCTTCTTAAACATCTATTGATCATTTGCCTCTGTTCAATTACTATTCAAATTTCGAACTACATTTATTTTATACTTTCGTCTAAATAAAATCTTCCTTCCTAAAAATGTTGTTTTTTTTTCTTTTTAATACTCACGTCTCTCGGCAAAGGAGTAACCGGTCTTTTCAAAAAGTAAAAAATAAAAAAATTCAACAGGATTTCGCTTTTTTTCTCTTTTATACTTTCTATCTCTCAATTCCTTCACCATCTTTCTCACTCACTTAATCCGCTTCCCCTCCCCTCTCTCTCTCTCTCTCTCTCTCTCTCTATATATATATATATATATATATATATATATATATATATATATATACCCAAGTATATGATTGGTGTATATGGAATGAATTCCAATAACCAACAATTACTATTCTTAAAAGAGTGCTCAATACAAAGTAGAGCAGATATAATTATTTATTTAAAAAAAATTTATAACATAAATATGATATAAAATCACTACAAAAATAGCCATTTTGTTTCAACACCCTCGGTGTCTTATCAAGTGATGACGTTGAATGTAAAATAAATGGTTTTAAAAGTTTCAAATTAATTAACAATTCTTCGCAAGGGGAAAACGTTGTTACAAAGGCTAGATGGACCAATCAAAATACAAGTATAGGAAAATTCAAAAAGCTTGACAACGAAGTCATGTTATAATATCTATTCAGATGTTTAAAATATGGGTAGTATTAAAAAAGAATTTATTCCAACCAATAATTACTAAATTATATGATAAAATTTAATATTAAAATTAAAAACTGCTAATTTCAAAATCAAAATTTAATCGCTATTAAGTTTACAACTATAAAATTACTGATATATACGTATATATATATATATATATTCAAATAGAAAAATATAAAGAAATGTACGTGGAAGTGTTCAAATGCAAATACATACACACATACATACATACATACATACATACATACACACACACATACATACATACATACATACATACATACACACACACATACATACATACATACATACACACACACATACATACATACATACATACATACACACACATACATACATACATACATACACACACACATACATACATACATACATACATACACACACACATACATACATACATACATACACACACACATACATACATACATACATACATACACACACACATACATACATACATACATACACACACACATACATACATACATACATACATACACACACACACATACATACATACATACATACACACACACATACATACATACATACATACACACACACATACATACATACATACATATATATATATATATATATATATATATATATATGGTTGGATAGATGTGCTCTTGTGACCCTGGGTTTCACGCTTTAGCGATCGTCAGACAAACTCTATATATGTTAGCTCTATCTCTGATATTGAGCGCTTTCTAATAAGTACCGCGCATATAATATATAAATAATTATACATATATATATATATTTATTTATATTTATATACACACACTTTTCACACACACACACACACACACACACACACACACACACACACACACACACACATATATATTCCTTTTTATATTATAATAATTTTACTTTTATTTATTTGTTTATTTTTAAGATTTCACCCAAGGAAATCGGGTGTGCCACTAGCACACAAGGGGTTAGTGAAAGTGGGAGCAAGAGTAAAGAGACGTGATTGAGGAAAGGATAAAGCGAAGGGGATCAAGATCAAGGCATCAGGAGATGTCGATTGACATTACATTTGAATATTTGAAGGCTATAACTGTCAGTGAAGCAAGTAAGAGGAAGGGAGTTCCACAGTCCGGAAGTGCGAGACATGAAGCTATTGGAGTAGAAAAGACGGCTACATTTAACCGCTTGTACAGTGAAAGGGTGGGACTGAGTGCCGACCTACTAACACACTTAAATTCATGCAGCTTGGGAACCAGCGAAAATATCTTGTCGGAGCAGTTACCGTGAAAGTATTTGAAGAAAACACAGAGGGAAGCGTCAGGATGTCTGTAAGAAAGTGATTGTAGACGAGAAGCTAGACCAGGATCAACTACATTGTTTATATGTTTCTGGATCTTGTTCAGTACCCCGAGACGAACAGCAGAGGCTCCAGACCATATATGGCATCAGTATTCCATGCAAAGGTAGATGATTGATTTATAGATTTGAAGGATGGACTCATGCAAGAAAAACTTTCAGGCGCGACTCAGAAAATTTTCCTTGCGGTAGATGAAGCTATTGATTGAATGTATTTGTTCCACCTTAGGTTAGCGGATAGCGCGAAACCAGGCAGATGCAGAGAGGGGCTCTAATGGGAGACGGAGTAGGTTCTCTGGTGGGTAAATGATAGCAGTTTTGTTTTTAAGACATTAGAGTTTACCAGCCATTTCTTGCCCCAGTCACCCACAGATTGGAGATCCTTTTTGAGACCAACGGCCAGGTTAATTTTGTCAGCGATACCAGATTTGCTATCTTAGGCAGGAGTAAATAGTCGTGTCGTTTGCATAGATGCCTACTTGAAAACTGATGACATCAGGAAGATCGTTAATGAAGATCCGAAACAGTGTAGGACCCAGGATAGAGCCTTGGAGAACACCACCGTTCGTGAGAAAGGAACTGGAAGAGAACCAGTTAAGGACGACCTTCATTTCATCGTTTGAGAGGAATGATTATATTAAGTTAAATAATCGTCCTGAAATTCCGTATCACTGAAGCTTACGACAAAGTAAGCCACAAGAACCTGTTGGAACTGGTCAGCAACATTGATATATTCGTGAATAAAATTAAAATAATCATGAACCTATACTGGCAGAGAACGGCATGCATGCGCATTGAGAATGAGTTCAGCGAATATACAAAAATAGAAAAGGGCGTAAGGCAAGGATGTGTCTTCTCACTGGACGTATTCAACCTATACACCGAGGCAATTCTGAGAGAATTCGAAATCCTACCGGCCAGAATCTTACCAACATAAAATACGCAGATGACACAGTACTGATAGCAGATACGGAAAATAAACTACAAAACCTCCTACAGAAGGAAGCGAAGGAGAGCGAGAAGAAGTATAAACTACAAGAAGACAGAATGCTTGCTCATCAGTAAAAGGACGAAACCCGAAATGCGATTTCCAGGTCGGAGACACTAAAATCAAGCAGGTCAGGTAGTTTAAATATCTGGGAAGTGTTTTGACGGAGGATGGTAAGTGTGACGCTGAGATGCGAAGACATCTTGGGACGTCCAAGGATGTATTCCAAAAGCTAATCATAGTATTGCGAGACAGAGTAATTTCTTTGGTTATCAAAAAAGAAAAAAGAAAAAAAGAGTCTGCTTTGTGACGTCTGTCCTCCTATAGGGCTACGAATGCTGGACGGTATCCTCAAAGATGAAGAAGAGACTCGAGGTAACAGAGATATGGTTCTACAGAAGGATAGTAAGAACATCATGGACGGAGGTTTTAGAGAGGATTCAAACAAGGATGGAGCTTATACTTAACATCAGAGGGCCTGGAGAATCTGATACTCACGGGTCGAATAGAGGGAAAGAGAGACAAGGGAAAGCAACGCATGTCATATCTGGTGAGATTAAGCAAGTGAATGACAAACAGTACTTTTGGGGAGGTCGCAGAGGGACGAAATTTATTAACAGTTACAAGGGATAGCGGGAAGTGGAGAGCCATGATCGCCTACGCCCTGAAAAGACACGGCGCGTAAATAGAAAAGCAAAGAATTATTTTCAATGTAAAACGTAAGTCTCAGGCTAAATTCAAATTCAAGATTAGATTATAGTGCAATTAAATATTTAACAACAGTAATATTAAAATATTAAACAAACGGGTTTAATCAAACGTTGTAAACTCAAATAAGTACCTGATGATTCCACAGAACATGAGACTCCGAGTTGTACTATCGGCGTGGTATCTCTATCTATAAAAGGCAGGATGTGTGTATGTGTGTAACGAATACACGGCCGCAATTATCGACGCATTTGCACCAAAATTGACATGCACATACTCCAAGTTAGTGGGAAGGTCAAGACCGAATTTGCATTTCCCAACTCCCATCGATAGTGGAAATAATCGATTTTTTCATGCTTCTACTGCATTTTTCATGTAGTTTGCGGCCATTTTCTACTGGCCAGAATAAGAGCCAATAGCTGGTTGCCACGAGTAGGCAGGAAGATTCTATTGGCCAGCGTGAGAGCCAACAGCTGACTGATACGAATGTTAACTAGCATGCAAAAAAAAATCGATAGCTGCATTCGTCACAAGTGGGAAAAATTTAAATCTGCATGACACTTTACTCCAATTGGCTCATTTGCTTGCCAATGTTGATTCTGATTCCGCAGCAGTAGGTTTGTTGTTAACATTCTTTTTTCATTCGGTTTTTCCAGTTACGAGTCCTTTTTTTTTTAAAGCTGATCCTTTTGTGTTCATTTTGTTTAGTTCTTTTTTCTTAACAGATTTAATGTTTAGTATAGAGCTTAGAAAAAAATTCGCAATGTGAGATAGGCAAGAAGTAAGGCATGTAGCAACATCGGCACGGCAAAGGGCACTCCTTTAAAGGCAAGGAAAGTCAAGTGATAGCGATTGCTGTATGAGTCGTACGATTTTTGAATCAAGCACGGGCAACACCGGGCCATGCTGTTAGTGTATATATGTATATATATATATATATATATATATATATATATATATATATATATATATATATATATATATATATATATATATATATATATCGTCGGCTTTACCTTGCATTCAAGAATTTGTTCTTTGCTGGTTGGTCTCTTTTATGATGATGGCGTAAACCAATTATTGTATGCAGGTGACATTGACTGCATAGTAATGTTGGTGGAGTACCTGTTCTCTGTTGACGTTTGACTTCTTCCTTTTCTCTTCCGGTGCCTTCAAATGTTTTGTTCCGAATATATATATATATATATATATATATATATATATATATATATATATGTTGTCTTATGTTTATTCCATCTATATATCTATGTATCCTTCCTGTCTTTCTGTTAAAAATAATTAACGTAGCAGTCGACACCATCAACATGATTTTTGGCACCATAATTAACTCATTGCGGTCATAGATATCTTCATTTGCTATGCAAAATATTCCAGAGTAATAAAAAGTGAAATTATGACAGAACAGCAAATAGATAATGCTAATTTCATATTGCGAAAAAACAAAAACAAAAATAAACTCATCAGATTACCGATATTCGCCTTGTATTAGGTTGGTGCAAAAATAATGACGTAATAATGTCGTTTTTTGAGGTATTTTTTAACGTCAAAAAACGACATTATTACGTCATTATTTTTGCACCAACCTAATATCAATGATCAGGTATTATGAAAATTAGAAGTCTTCATAACATTTAACAAAGTACTTCCTTTTCTGTGACTCGTGTCCATTCAGGATGTGTGCAATCACGGCTCTCCACGATTTCCTGTTCTTTGTAGCCAATAATATATTTTGTTTTATTGTTTTCTCTCGTAAACCTTGTTCAGCCATCCATTTATTCAAACTCTCTATGAAAAAAGACCCTTATCCCTGCCCTACCGAGAAAATTCTTCTCACTAATATTCACTGCTGAGTTGACAGTAGAATATGATAAGCTAGACTACATTGAATCATCATAACAATTTGTTGCCTTGTTTTCTCTTGTCTTCTCTATCCTGTGAGTATCGAATTTTCCAAGTCTGTTTTCATCATTATGTACCCTATAAATTTTCTTTTTCATGTTAAGTATAAGTGTCCTTTTTTATTTCCAGTTCTTTAAAACTTCGACGTTGTTTACATGTTCGGTCCATGGTATTCTTAGTATCCTTCTGTATTTCTATTCCTTCAAAGTTCTTCATCTGTGAGAAGATTGTCCATTCAATGCCACAGAGGAGGACTGATATTACCTAAAAGTTCAGTACTCGTTTTTCCTAACGACATTTTTCTGTTTCTTAATACTTTACTTAGCTTTTAGAAGGTACTTTCGCTTTGTGAGTTCGAATTTCAGTGTTGCACTTTGCATCGACTGCTAAGACACTTCTCAGATATTTAAATTGTTGTGCTTGCTTAGTTTTGTTGGGTGGAGTTGACTAGGTGCTTCGTTGGTCGGAGAGTGGGGAGATATCCTGACCACCCAAACAAGACAAGTCGAAGGGGAGAAGCTAGACAAATAGAGGGGACAATTTGAGAAGTAAACTGTCTTCCAAAGCAGTAGATGTATACAGAAAGAACATCAGACAACAAATTGTTATTATGCTTCACTGAAGTCTCGTTTATATTCTAATGTCAACTCAGCAGTGCATATTATCTAGAAGAATTGTCTCGGTAGGGCACGTTGATTTTTCACTTTGTTTAAAAATATTAGCATCGTACTCAGTGTGAAAGCTGGGTTTGGATGTAGTAAATACTTCCACCAAAAGTTAGATTCAGAGCTTTTACCAATATTTGAGCATTTAGTTTTAATAACCGCCTGAAAAATATACGGAAATATTTAATTTCCACAGATTTTTTCTTACAAGCTGACTTCAACATTTTACTATATAAAGAACAAATCCAAATAATTTTTATATCTTTTGTATTAGATACATTCAATGGAAAAGTTATCAAACAAGAATTCTAATTATGACCTGCCACAAGAAAAATATACAGCTTTTAATGTACTCGATAAGCATAACTGTGCAAAAATATTGTAAAGATTACAAAAAGGCTACTCAATTAATATGATTTGTTATATCATTTGTTACATCATAACAAAAAATAGATAAACGTTTATATGACACAATAATACTGCTGGGTACTGACTATTGAAAATCACACTAAAACTACAGCACTGGGTAACATATATCATAATATACCTAAATTGCTCAGCGGGCACCGCGAAGTGGTGTAATGGTTAGCAAGCTTTTCTTGCTAAATCAGTTACGACTGAATAGTGAGTTCGATCCTTACTGGGTGCCTGCTACTTTCGGCCTTGTGCACATCTAAGCTACGCTTGGAAAATCACTATGGGGTACCACGAGGTGGTATAATGGCTAGCAAGCTTGTCTTGCTAAAACAATTGCGAATGAGTACTGAGTTCGATCCTCACTGGGTGCCCCTCACTTTAGTCCTTGTGGAAAATCATTATACCTAATTGTTCAGTATATTTTCTCTTTGGAATAGATAAAGTTCTTATTTGATGGCACATTGATTTAGTAATAATGTGTTTGTACCAAGCGTCTTGTCTATTTAGAATTTGTAAAGCTTAAGTAAATTATAAATTTTATAAGGCGTTGCTATAAGGCTTTCCCTGATCACCAGAAAAAAATTCCAACGATTTTGAAGCTAAACTTAATCTTCAAACTTGTTTCCTCAAAAAAGGTATCGATTTGGAAGTAAATATTTTGTGTCGTTATTTATCATATAAAACCACAACTTACAAACCGAGTGTAATACTACGGCTCAAAGATCGACCTGGCCTCGGAAGTATCAAGCAATCAGATTCCACCTTGTAATAGAAATTCCTTAAGCAAAATCTCTGTTAGGTTTGGACCAATATCCAAATTCAAAACCATGGCCTACACACTCCTGTTGGAGGAACTCCTCCCTGATTGAATTTGTCTTCAGGGTTGTAACAGTACTTACCACGCTTCGTCATTTCAGTTGGTGAGACTATTTTACCCATAGTTGGGGGTGGATACCCGTTTATCCGCCATTTGACATCTCTTGTTCTTTTTGTACTGTTTGGGTTCCACTCAACTACCTCACTAGACTAAGGGAGCCCCTCGTCTACTCAGATTTTAAATTCAGTGTCTTCCTTCTCCTAGACCGGTTGCCATCCAAGAGTTTCTTGCTATTAACCCATATCTTGGGGGTGGGGTGATACATTCATACTTTTTGCAAGTGTATTTGCACGTAGGTGAATATAATGAACTCAACTGGAATACGAATTCGGCTCCTCTGATTCCTCAGTCCGAGCCGTTAACTATGCTTCCTCATGTGTATAACCAAAAACTGATCATTACAAGAGTTGTGCAAGGATCCTCCAAGGAATTTGGCAACGAAGCAATGAAGGATTTTTAAAGTAGGGTTAACGATAAATGTTGCTCCGAATAAGGTAATCCTGAAATTAATTAACTTCCATTCTTAACGAGTAAGTTTTTAAGGGAAAATAGAATCAACAAGGGAATGTATACTTACAATCAGAAAGAGTCAGCTGAGAATTGTGTGACACATAATGAGGAAAAAAATTAAAACCCTCGAAGATAAGTAAAAGCTGAAGGAAACAGCATAACGATAAGTATGATGTGAGCGAGTATCGAGTTAGGAGTTACTTAGAAAAAACAAGAGATTGGAAGTTGTGGAGAGCCATGAATCTCGAGAGATGACACCTAAACGAAGAAGAATAGATAAATAAAATATTTGGAGACAATCAAACTTGTTCAGAAATTATTATAACAATGGGAGAAAATGATAAAGTTTTATGTAGCTGGACATTGTTAATTAATGACAAGGCGAAAAAAATTGTGAGATGTTTCGTCCTTTAGGAGATTTTCCACTTTGTAATTATTATGACAATCAAAATATTTTTTGGCTGGGGTATTATTTTTAAATTGATAATTTAATTAAAAAGGTTTTTTTTTTTTGCAAGTCTCATTCATGAGAACGTAAATCAATTTCTGTTTATTTTTTTTATTAATTAGTTCCTCCAGCTGAGAAAGGTTTTTTGAAACGTAATTAAAAACATTGAAATTGTCTTTGCATGGAGTTAGACCATGCGTGTGACCAGCGAGAAAGCATGAAGTTAATTGGAAACTGACAGATAGCAGATAAAGGGATCTTATATATTCGAGCAGGGAAAAGAGAATATTAAAGGGATCAGGGGCAGAGAAATCTAGAGATGAGGTTTTTTAAAGCAGAAAAATTATCTTTTTCACCGGACACATACAAATGCACATACATAGAAGCTTTTCTTTTCTGCAGTGGCATTCATTTCGTGTTGTTCTTCAAGTTCATTTCATGTTTTTTTTATTTTGTTTTCATAATACTTTTCATGTTAGTTTCATGTTAGTTTTGATGTTGTTTTTCATGTTGCTTTTAGTGTTGTTTCCATGTTGTTTCCATGTTGTTTCCATGTAGTTTTAATGTAGCTTTCATCTTGTTTTTCATTTTGTTTTCATAACCATTTTCATGTTGTTTTCATGTTGTTTTCATGTTGTTTTTAATGTTGTTTTCAAGTCATTTTCATGTTGTTTTCATGTTGTTTTCATGTTTTCATGTTGTTTTGCATGTTGTTTTCATGTAATTCTCATGATGGTTTCCAGTTGTTTTTCATGTTTTCATGTTGTTTTCTTGTAGTTTTCACGTTTTTTATGTTGATTTAATACTGCTTTTCAAGTCATTTTCATGTTGTTTTTCATGCTGTTTTCGTGTTGTTTTCATGTTATTTTCATGTTATTTTCATGATATTTTCGCGTTGTTTTTCACGTTCTTTTCTAATAATTGATAACCGACACTGAGAATAAAAAGAGACATTTATTTACTTCGCACACAGATTTTTCCAGTAGATTATAGAAAATGAATGACAATTAGTGGAGAAGGTTGTTCTTTTATTTACACTATGATTTACAACTGAAATGTTGTCCTCATCTTTTTTTTTATTATCACAACGTTGTGCTCTAAAGCTTTCATCACCGGCTTTTCGATTCAGATGAACTACACGGCCGGTTAGTTGGTTGACTTTTTATGGGCTATTTAATGCCGAAATCTAAATGATTTTTACGTAATTTTATAGCCTCAACTGAATATATTTTGAATGGAATTGTTTGCCTTCAACTACAGATGAAATGTATTGTTGATCATTTTCCTTTAAAATATATTGTTGATAATTTTACTATATGTATTTTTCGTATTTTTTATATGTCTTGTTGGTTATTTTTATATAAAAATGTATTGCTGGTATTTTTACTATAAAAATGTAATTTTATACTTTCATAGAGCTTTGTTTTTATTGGGGTTTCATTATTTGCCCATATCTAGCACCCTAACAGGTGCTACCACCCCGGGTCAGGATAGACCTGAGAACAGCATCAATTAAGAGGTGGTTCCACCTTCCTCAAAACCTACAATATCCCAATCAGAGGCCTTGCTACCGGATATCATCATACCAAGGACTAAACATACACGGAATTTCATACTCAATCATTTATTTAATTGATGGGGCTAGATTGTTCTCGTACCGTTGTCCATATCTAGGAGTATCTCTCGTCATTTATTGCTCGCCCTGTTTCTACTGAGTCTATGTCTACACTGCCAGATCCAGGTAGCAAACTAACAATGATTATATCACTAATTTCACGTACCAACATAATCCACTAGGCTATTGTTCCGCTTGACAATTAAGAGTGTAGAAATTAGAGGCTTAAACTAAATCTGCCGAATGATGACGCTGCTTAATTGCATTCACCAATAGTTCTCTTACTTCATAGCTTTGCTGTTATTTCTATCAATTTATTAATGGCTTCCATATTGAATTCATATGCCATGTCATTTCAAGATGCTGGCGATCATGGCTTTTCGTATCTTCATATCTTTTATTGCTTTAGATAAATTTTGCTCCCCTTACCATAACGCTCTGTCCTTGTTCAGCCAATCATTCACGTAAGTTGTACAGCATCCACTGCTATAATTAAAGATAGTTGTTCAATACTTTTCTTTTTTATAACGAGATTTTCTTATTTCTTAATACTTGTATAGATTTTGGATGGCGTCTTTCGATATTCCAATGATACTTCGGATTTCTGTGCCACATCTTTGGTCATCAGTTATAAATCTTCCCTTAAGGTTTCCTGCTGGATTTTGACGTCCCCAGTTTGTAACTCACATCATGGGCTGTGCATAATGTTAAATAAAAAACATTCTCTCTTCTTACAATTTATGGCTATTTTTTTCTTTCTTTACGTTCTAATTTTTATAACTTGTGTAGCTAAGAAATTCTAATGTTTCCAAATCGAAATTGATATCTTTTAATCATCAAAGAGATCCATTCTTGCCTTCCGTCAGCATGGCTGATGCTAACCTCCAGGAGAGCAATTCATTACGCCTTCTTGGTCTTACGTTTCCCATTGACATAGAGCGGGGAGATTATGTTGAATCAATTGCTAGATCTGCTACTAGGAATTATGGTTTATTGTGCGGTGCCAGGAAATTTATTTCGCCAGAATCCATATTGTACATTTAATTTAACATTCACCTCTGTATTGAATATTGATTTCATATCTAGCATGGCGTTCCTTCTGTATATCTCGAGATTCCCGACAAAATCAGAAGAAGGGTCTGTAATATTTCTGGTCATGACCTGACATCTATAAATATTTTCATGTCATTTGTTCTAATACGCAGACATTTTGGAATGAGAACTCACGAATATCTTCATGCAGTTGACTGTGTTTGACGATTGTGTGTCAGTGGAAATCCACTTATAGACTACGATATCGACTGAACAAATGGGGTTCGTTCGTTTCTTTTATACTTTTTACTTGAGTCAGAGAGAAGTATGGAAATGTGTTGGAAGTTGATTTTTTTTATTGTCAAGCTTTACATATTCTGACTGGTCAATATATTTTACAGCCATGATTTAGCGCTTTTGAATGGCCAATAAATTTTTCATGCATTTAAGCTTCTGAATGGTCAATAAATTTTACTTGCTTCAAGTTAGTTGGCTTAAGATTGTGTCTATACAAAAGGTAATGTAATATAATCGAGTATTGATGCTGCTTGGTATAATTATTATTGTTTTTATCAAAAGTTAATCTACTGTCAGAAACCGGAAGTCATTCTGTCAGTAGTGAATTTCAGTGTGCATGTAATCCCCGATGTGGTAAGTTCCGGTTGTCTCATAATCAGTTATCCCGCCAAGTGTAAGGAAAATCTACCACGACGCTATACATAACGTTTCCGTTCAGTTAACCCAAAAGTTACTTATGGTTTCCGGTGAAAAGAACATAGCATTCGCAGATCATTTATTCTGGCAACTCCGTTAACCCGACCCCACGAGAAGAACATCGCGAACGTAACACATTATTCTATAGTGAAAACAGCGTTAAAAGCTAAACGTCAGTTGGCTGTCTTTATACACCATTGGACCTACATGTACGATACATAACAATGAAACGAAAAGAAAGATAAAAAAGCGTAAGGGAAAAATAAAGGCAATATATATATATATATATATATATATATATATATATATATATATATATACTTCTTTTATGTGTAGTGTCTCTTCAGGACGTGGGCCATAATAACCCTTCACAAAATTTTACCGTTCCTTCTTTGAAGTAAACATTATCTTCGTTCTACCACCCACCCACACATACTCGTTAAGTAGGTGACTCTCTCTTTCTCTCGGCTTTTCTTGTCTTTAATGTATCCTGTCAGTGTTGTATTCTCCAAGCCACCTATCTTCATTATATGTCCAAGAAATGTCGTGTATCTCTTACTCATTGTAAGTACGAGTATGTTTGTAACTTCCTCATTGCTCCCATGCTATGTCAATGGCATTCTCAGTGTTCGTTGCTTCAAGTCTCTTCATCTCTGAGGAGAATGCTCAGAATACATTGTTTAATTACTACATGGTAGTTCAAGATAACTTTCTTTATTCTTAACGATATTTTCTTGTCTCTTAATAATTTACTTCTTTTCTGGAAGAGATCTTTCACTAATCCTATCCGCTTTCATATTTCTTTATGATATTTTCCGAGCTTAAAAGATACATTTTGAACGTCACCACTTCTTAGGCTTTTCCATTACTGACTGCAATGCATTCTGTCATCTTACAGTTAATGGTTAGCGTTTTCTTGTTTTACTCAAGAAACAGGAACCAAGATAAACCTTTCCAAGACAAGAATTATAGTTTGGAATTGGAATGAAAGCCGTGACGGCACATACACTTAATCCATCTAAAAAACAAAAAAAACAAAACAAAAAAAAAAAACAAAAAACAGGATGTGGAATTAGTAAACATTTCACGATAAGATACATTCGGCAACAAGGCCTCTGATCGGTGGAATAGAGGTTTTGAGGAGGAGCCTGGAACAACATCTAAATTTCTGTTATTTCCTGGTTCACCCTGAATCGCGGTGGTAGCACCTGCTAGGGTCCCAGCTATGGGAAAATAGTGAACTCGAAAACAAAAACTAAACACTATGAAACTATAAAAATACCAACGATATATATTTCTATAAAGAAAACATACAAACAATTCCTATTCATAGTGAAATTACCAACAATACAACTTTGAAGCAAAATGACCAGCAATACAATTTTACGGTAGAATTACCAACAACTCTTGATCCGAAGATATTACAGTCACAATTAGCTTAATATTTTTGTCCAACTTGTGATCGTTTTAAATAATTACCCTTTGCTAAAGAGGGTTTATCCCTAGTCACTCGCTTGCTCTACGACTACTAAGTATATATAGTCCTGGGTATAACGTTAAACTACATCCTTCAGCAAGGTTTAGAGGAGCGTGCAACCACCTCTGATGTGCTGTTGTTCCCAGGTTCATCCAGCTATGAGCAAATAGTGAACCTCCTCAAACAAAAAAAACAAGACACTATGAAAGTATAAAAATACATTTTTATAGTAAAATGACTAACAATACATTTTATAGTTGAAATATAACCACTAAATTTTATGTCAAAATGACCAACAATACATTTTATCTGTAGTTGAAGGCATACAATCGAGTTCAAAATATATTTAAAGTCATAAAATTGTATTCAAAATACTTAGATTTCGACATTAAATAACCCATAGAGATGTTGATATGCCAGTTAACAAAACCTGCCAACAAGCTACAAAACACTTCAACTGCCTCGGCATGTGGATTAGTTATAACGAATTTATTATAGAATATAAGGAAATTAAACATAGAATATCCACTGCTAGGGGTAGTTTCACGCAATAAACGCGCATTACCATAAAATATTAACCTAAAATTTCAAGCCATGTTCTCAAATAGCCTCATAGAGGTGAGAAAGTGTGCAACTTGTTCAGAATGAGGCATTTCTATACAACCGCATTCTCAGAACGATGGCTAAAATGACTTCGAGCCTCTCGGTCTTAGCGAAGATCATTCTTCTTCGAACCTCAAGGACTGGCACGACCAACCAAGAATTATAGCAAATAACAGATATCAGCCGATATGAAAACATTCAACAGCAGAAAAAAATTAAGATGGATTCCAGATGTAACTCGTAGAGAAAATAATGACATGGTCAAAGGGTTGACATTCCACACTACTTCAAAAGTAAGATTAGGAAATAAGCCGCCATCATTACTGGAAAGGGCGATAACAGATAGTGGACATGAGAAACCTATTTTCCTGATAAATTGTTTTAAGTGAAAGCTTCTAAAAAATAAAAAAAATGGTTGCTCGGCCAATGAATGCTGAAAGGAAATGTCTGTGGTTACCATTAATATTATTAATATATCTCATTTCTTTTAGGTTTACTTCTGAGCTTTCCATTACCATAGTGATATTATTTGTATTTACTGAACTCAAATCTATAACTCATGATAATGAAACATAATGGCCGATAACGAATAGCAAGAAAATAAATGAAATGTCTATTTAGAGTTAAATAAAACAAATTTACAATGATTCAACCGAATAATATCAACAGGAAATCTACGTAAGGGAATTTCTAAAGCATACATTTTCTGAGGATTTATTTTGATTCCAAGATCCATCAGGACTTAAGTGGCCATGGCTCTTCACAATTTCCTTATCTTTATTATTTATAAATAACCATGCGTTTTTATGAATAAATAATAGAGTATTTTCCCTGTTGCCTTCTCTTTGGAATAAAAAGTCTCTTAGACCGGTTGCCACACTGTTATGTAGTGCGAAAGGTTTTTCTTCCTCAGTATGAGTTCGAATCCCCCGTCGCCAAGTTGCTATGTAGTGGTTTCACAGTGGAGGCTTGTATTTGTACTAAGTCGGTCCTAAAATAGGTTCGACGTACAAAACGTTAGGAACTTGATATAATAGGTAATGACGCAGTAATCTAGTTGTGGTGGCTGATACTTTAATATCCGACTAACGGTCGTCCGACATCGACTAACTGACCAACTCACTGCGCGACTGCTACTACTACTGCTACTTATTATAGGTGGGAGTGTATAGTAACAATAGAATAGGTGTGTTCCAGTATAACACACACAAAGATAGAAAGCTCAGCCTACTCTGCATACAAAGGAAGCGGAGAGAATAAACGGAGGGATTCATGCTTTTCCAAAGAGAAATTGTGCGAAACTGAACGCAACAGATGCAACTGGAATTTGAACGCGGTTCGCCGATTCTTCCATCTGCGCTGATATCCTTAGCATTACTCGCATATCCATCCAGACGATAATTTATTTTTACTATGTATGTGCACACGGTTAAATATCCACTGAATGTTTTGGCGAAAACCGCATATCTCTTGATAGTATTCCTGGAATAGTCCTTAACAAATGTGCTCCTGAACTGGCTTCTCTTCACTATAAACAATAAATGCCTTGCTACTTCTTGTTTTCTTGCTTGTCGGAAATGCTCTTGCGTAGTTCCAGTCTTTAAGAACTCAGGCGAACCGCGAGACCTTCCATCGGCCTATTAGCTTTCTACCTTTTTTTTTTTTATTTTAGCAATGTACTGCATGCTCTAATTGATTGTGAGTTAGTTAAGTGCTTCACCTCACAGGGTCTTCTATCAGATAAACAATGTTGCTTTTCGCTTCTCCAAGTCAATTTCTGGTGTATTAACGGTTATTGCTGAAAGAATCTATCAAGCTTTAGATGAGAATGGTAAAGCTCGAAGGCTTTGACAGGGTTTGGAATACCGGTCTTCACAAGTTGAAAGCTTATGGACTGATTCAGCTTTTCTTATCAAATCACGAAATTAAAGTCGGCTTGGACAACCACTGTACTAGATCTTTTTGCATTAAGTGCAGTGCAAGATTGGTGCCAAGTTTTCATCAATTGACTGTTGAAATGACTACATATAGGCGTTAGTTCTATGTTAACTGGTTCTTCTCTCGCTTGTGAAACTTACTTCCGGCTTCTTGCTTACCAGACAACATTGATCGTCAAAAAATTATGTCCTCTTAATTCCTGTTATTTTGTTGTTCACTATCCTTAATAGGGTTATTTTCTCATATTCTCTAACACTTAGTAACTGCTTGCGTCTTAGTGGCTTTCTTGCCTTGCTTAGAGTGAAATGTCAGATGGATGTCTTTACACTCTGGTGAAGTTGTTAATTCTTTTTTTTGTGTTACTTTCCTTATATTATATTATTTAAAAATCATTTCACTCCAAACAAAGGTGATGAAGCCACTAAGATACAAGGAGTTACTGAGAATGAAAGAAACGGAGAAAACAATGCCGAGAAGAAAGGAGAATAACAAGACCAGAATCCAAAGAGGCACTAAATGATGATTGACGTTGCATTTAAAAATTTGAATATCGTAGTTGGCAGGAGAGCAAGAAACCGGAAGAGAGTTCCACAGGGGAGAAATGTGTGAGAATAAACCATTAGAATAGAACGCATGCTTTCATCTAGCAATTTCGACAGTAAAATGATGAGACCTAATTGCCAATCTAGTACTACGTTTCAATTTAATAGGTCGAGGTATCAACGAGCAAAGCTTCGCAGAACAATCAACATGGGAACGTTTATAGAAAATGCACAGGGAGTTTACGTTATAGCGGTGGGAAAGTGTTTGAAGTCAGGTCAGGAGAATCAAAATTGCAGATTCTTCTTTTCTATTTTGTCAAGAATTTCTAGATATAATCTGCAATAGAGCAGATGTGGATTGTCCTGGATAAGTTGATAAACTACATTCGCATCCAGGGTAAAACGATAAACTGCGTCCGACAGCAAGGAGGTTTTGAGGAGCCATGAACAACCTCTTAATTGCTGGTGTTCCCACGTCCACCCTGACCCGGGGTGGTAGCACCTGTTAGGGGGGTCCCAACTGTAATTAAATAAACCCCAAACTGGGGTCAAACCACTATGAAAGTGTAAAAATAGGTTTAATGCCAGCGATAAATTTTGGAAAAAAATTATTACCAGAAATACATTACTACTAACAAAGCATTTTTGAAGGAAAAAGTATTAGCGGCAATATATTTTTGAAGGAAAAAATATTAGCGGCAATATATTTTTGAAGGAAAAAATATTAGCGGCAATATATTTTTGAAGGAAAAAATATTAGCGGCAATACATTTTTGAAGGAAAAAATATTAGCGGCAATATATTTTTGAAGGAAAAAATATTAGCGGCAATATATTTTTGAAGGAAAAAATATTAGCGGCAATTCATTTTTGAAGGAAAAAATATTAGCGGCAATACATTTTTGAAGGAAAAAATATTAGCAGCAATAAAAATCTTGTCGGCATTAAATAACCCATTGAGGTTGATATGGCGTAAAACAAACCAAACTAGATGTGGCAGTAATATTTGAGCGGAAGAACAATAACCCTACAAATTTGTGAGACAGAATTTTCAAGTAGTTTCTTATTATTCATGGTAACATAACAATTTCTTTTTAGACGGCGGAATTAAAAGCCCGACAATGTCATTAAAATGAATTCCCAAACGAACAAATAATCACTTCTTAAAGAGAGAAGTAATTACCTAACTGGAAGCGATAATTTGAAAAAAAATCGAACAAAAACTTCCGAAAACTATAATTGTGGGAGAATAAATAAATAGTCTGTTGAATTTTAAAGGACATAATTTTGTACTTCTCAAGGGAATATCATACTTTATGGTCTCTCTATCTTGGAAGGACTGATGGTTGCATGTCTGATCGTTTTCGCCTGCCATATTGAAATGTTTTTTTATCCTGTTGCGAAAAATGGAGAAACGTATGTAGTCGAAAAGATTTAATCTCAAAGATGATAAGGCGGTTTTGATTTGAGAACGTAACTATTGAATCGATAGCATTTAGTTTCGTCACTTGTCTTCGTGATGATTCCAAAAAGACGATTTTGTTATTTTATGAGGTCTGATAACGAGTGAAGACAATAATTCGAGATAATTGATTTTAAATTATTTATTGATCTCGCTCTCTGTCCCTTTCACACAAACACCCACGCACACACAATGGTCCACACACAATAAAAGACTTGTAAATAAGAACTCCATTCCTATAAAACAAGGTTTAGACAAGATAAAATAATTAAATCGTTATCAAGACGATGGAAACGTATTTTTCTACGAAAGGTTTATTTTGCAACAAAGTGGCAGTTTAGTGACAGGATATTTGATTGATAAGCAAGGTCTCCAATCCTATTAAATACGTTTCATATTAGTTTGAATAATGGAATTGTTATCAAAACGAATCAAATGAGAACTATAGTTCTTTTAAATATGGTAACACATTCTTCCAGATGTTCTATCTCCTTTTCGTTTCGTTCATGAATAAAAAACCCGGTCTACTTTTGATTCAACTGCGCACACCCACTATAATATTGCCTTTCCAATGCCGTTTCTAGTTTTGGTAAAACCATTGATAGACTGCAGTACTGTTTACGCTGTTTGTTGTCAACAGTATCGCCTCGATTAGATCGTGGCTCGGACTGTTTTCTTTTCTTTTCTACTAGAAAGTATGCATTCTGTCATTTTAAAATAATTCTGAAACGAAGTCATAAAATTTTTAGGTTGAGCGCTAATTACTAATATTAAAGTTGAGTCAATATGTTTGAATATTATTTTATGCTCATGCAGTATATCTACGAGAATTTGGTTACCATGTACTGAACATATGAGCATTGAGGAAGTTTTCAGGACAATTGAAACAGGAAGAGCAGTTATACTTAGAATAAGAAAGCGACCATTGCGATATCAGCAAACTTGAACCTTCGTGCCCGCAATAAGACGTAGTGTCAAAAGGACGGTTTTTCCCATGACACCGCTTTTTTTATTTTTTAAACACATTCAACTTGGACAATGTTTATTGTTTCAAAGGACGATTATTATAAACGGAATAAATTTTTTTTAATAAAACCTAAATATCTGAAAGCGAAATTATACATTTTTGTTCTTGAGAATTGACAACAAAAATATTAAACAATGTTTATTTATTAGATTGTTTATTTACAAGAATAATCTTATATTTACAACATTCTAAAAACTAATACAGTGTAACCCGGATATAAGAGAGTTGGCGGGACCGGAGAAGAAGTCTCTTATATCCGGGTTTATCTTATATCCGGGCTTGGTCTATTATATATGCATTAACACAGGCTCTAATTTGGGACCAGAGAAAATCACTCTTATATCCGGGTTTCTCTTATATCCGAGTATCTTATATCCGGGTTACACTGTAAAATTAAAGCTAATGCAATCTGTATCATTTACCACTTTATAAAGAAATGAATATGGAAAAAAATGTTCATAAATTTATAAAATATGTGCACCTACTATAGTTATTTTCTAAGCGTAGCTTAGGTGTGGCACAAGGCCGAAAGTATGGGGTACCTGAAGATAATCGAACTCACTTTTCAGTCGTAACTGATCTAGCGAGACAAGCTTGCTAACTATTACACCACACCGAGGTGCCCAATGTGCAACTACTCTAAGTAAATCGTTATTTACCATTTTATAAAGTTCGAATACCTGGCAAAGAGTTAATGTTTTGCCAAGAATTCTAACAAAAAATGTAGTAAATAAATAGTGTAAATAAACAATTTAATAATAATATTATTAGTATTATTTTCAAATCTGATGAACAAAGAAAATATAAATCCACTTTCAGATGTTTAGTTTTAAATCCAATTCTGATAATCGTTTTTTAAAACAACAGATATTGACAAAGAGTGAAGATAATTATGATAAGAATAATGTCATGGAAATAACGTTTCTTTTGACACCCCATCGTATTGCGTGCACGAAGGTCCAAAATTGCCGAAATATCTAGTGCAAATAATGTAAACAGAGGGCCTGGAGAACTTGACACCCACAGGAACATAATGAAACCACTAAGGACAGAGAAAAGTAGCAAATAAACTATCTAAAATCTTGTATCGGTGGCTGTCAGAACAGGGACTAGAAGGTATAGTAAAAAGACAAAACTTATTTTACAAAAGACAGGAAAATGGGGAGGGTCATGATCGCCTAAACTCTGAAGGGACACAGTACATAGGAGAAGAAGAAGTATATTTACTTCTATTATTCCAGTCTGTCTTCCTGGTTTACGACCATGTCACGTTGAGTTCTTTTAAACATAGTCACCATTTGATGGTAACACATTCTTCCAGAGGTTGTATCCCCCTTTTCGTTTTGTTCATGAATAAAAGTCCCGGTCTACTTTTGATTCAACTGCTCACATCCACTTTCCAACGCTGTTTCTAGTTTTGGCAAAAAATGTAATGGACTCCAGTATAACACACTGTTTACGCTGTTTGTTGACAACAGTATCGTCTCGCGGAGATAGTGCCTTGGACTGTTTTCTTGAAACACCGCTTCCCGTGCCGAGTTAAGAAACGTCGAGTCTTGTCAGTAACTTGATGGGTGACCGCTTGAGTATACCAGGTGCTATATCCTTCGATGTACGTGTGGTGTAATGGATAATGGCTGGAAATAGTTAAGTCTAGTTCCGATTGAAGTTGGATTTATTATATTCACTTCCGAGTAAATAACCTTAGGAAAGGGTATGAAACCATGTCTTCTTTACCCCAACAATGGGTTAGGTACTAAGAGATGTATTACTAAATCATTATTATTTCCTCTAGGCAGGATAAAATTTCGTTAAGATTCTATGACGAGAAGGATAAATGAAAATTCCATTTCTTCTTTTGAAATTACTTTGTTTACGTTTATATAAGAAACTGAGCAGATATCTACGGCGAAAAGGATTTTCCTTAAAGGCATTATTCGGCCTTGCTTGATCGCCCTTCTTCACTGAGTCGCTATAAGCACGTCGTATCTAACGAGGGTTTCTCTTGCCAAAGAGGACGCAGGTTCTAATCTTGCTGGAGTGTGCTTTTAATCTTTCATAAGATTTCTCGAACATTCAGGCCGGTGGACGATAATAAATATACTGCTTGAAAAATAAAAACTAAGCATCTACTAAATTACCGGTATCCAATATATATATATATATATATATATATATATATATATATATATATATATATATATATATATATATATATATGAACAATATCTTTCGCTCATTATGGCAGACAAGGTAGAAATAATTAATTTTTTATTTAGTTTTTCCAGTGCTCTTAAATTTTTCCATTTGGTGGGAGTAAAAATGACCCAAGCGCTTCCGGCAACTTCTTTACCGCTTTTCAAGTGTTTGTGGGGGGGGGGGTATTTTTGGTATTGTTAGTTTTACTTCGTGTTTTGACTGTATAACTTGTATGTTTTGACTGTTGTATTTTATTTCGGTGTTGCTTTGAATTCGATCAATTCCAGCCGCGGTCAACATGTGAAGACTCGGAATAAACGCTCCTATTTAAAACAACGCAAAAAGATAATACCATGAGACAACCACTGATAAGTGTTATGAATTGATATTACTTCTGATTCAATATATATATATATATATATATATATATATGTATATATATATATATATATATATATATATATATAAGTACAGGCAATAGGTACGTTGGTATATAGCCTAGTAATAGCAAATATTAAAACTGAACCACAGAGAGCTCAATGTTTTTATTATAACAGAGTATAGATATTATGGCTCTAGCCATAAATAAACTCTAACCCCGGACTACTTACCACGTCATGAGATACCTCAACCTGTCCCCCAGTCACCAATACAAGCCTTTCATCATAGACAAGGCGTCTCACAGAGGAGAACTGATACTGAAAATAAATTCTAATCCCTCCTTTCCAGACAAACACTTAAGAGCTGAAGACAGCTGGGTTCAGATCTGCCAGAAAAGGACTATTCTCATGCTGGGGTAATTTTGGTTTTTACCGTAATATATATATATATATATATATATATATATATATATATATATATATATATATATATATATATATATATATGTGTGTGTGTGTGTGCCATTCCTAAAGAATTAAAGGATTTATTTGTATTTTATATTTTAATAGATTTATTTTTATTTTACACAAAACTGAGGAATTATGAAGCTTTCGAGAAAATAATGTGATTGAAGGGGATATGCTTTACCAAAAAAGGGTGACAATTGAACCTTGCTGGAGGTGATGCTTTCGTAACCTAGCCGTAAAGCTTACCGGATCAAGAGGTGGTTTTCATCTACAAGTGGAGACGCAGGTGCGTTTATTTCACTAAGATTTCTCGAATGCACAGGTCGACAGACATAATACACACTGTTTAATCAATAAAATTGGGGCGTCTATTTCGAATACTAAGTATCCGCTATAGTAATATATGTATGCGTCTGTTTAAAGGTATGTTTAATTTTATTCACACATGATTATATAAAGGAGATAGACATAAGTAAAGGCCTTGTCACGCAATTGTCCGTGTTGGTCAATGGTGATACTTCCATTAGCCAAACATGACAGTCATTTCACAGAGATTTTAAAGTCATAAACCACGTTTCCCTACTGTTTCTTTGATGTCCACTTTTTGGTATAGAATCGTGCTTTTTGCTTCATATTCCAATTGAGAAGAGTCAGGGTAATCACGCGATCAAGCAACCAAATTGTTACTTTCTAGGTTCACAAACAGCCAAACTCAGCATTCTTCCTAGTTTTCATTATTAGTCGTTCTATCTATCTATCTATCTATCTATCTATCTATCTATCTATCTATCTCAATTTATTATCACAAATTGTTATCTATCTATCTATCTATCTATCTATCTATCTCATTCCGTTCATCTCTCTGTCGCTCTCTCTCTCTCTCACTCTCTCTCTCTCTCTCTATATATATATATATATATCATTCTCTTCATATCTATCTATCTATCTATCTATCTATCTATCTATCTATCTATTACAGCCCTTTCCTATCTATCTATTCTAGTTCACTATCTATTTTAGTTCAGTATCTATCTATCTATCTATCTATCTATCTATCTATCTATCTATCTATCTATCTATCTATCTATCTATCTTTATAGTATAGAATCTCTCCAAATGTATATCCTTTCTTTAGAGGTTGAATCTTTATATATAAAAAACTCCTATTATTTTTATGTTACAATCTGTGAAAATTGCGTCTGAAATGAAAGGGTGTATTAAGCCGAAGTGAATTCCTCCACATCAATAAAAACCTTTTTGAACATTCAGTGAGTGCGAGCACAGTTAGACCATGGGTAAAATCTTCAAAAGTAGTAACAATATTTTTTGTGACAAGCAGATATTAAAGGGTGGTACGTTGCAGAAATACATATTGAAGCCTCATCTTTCTCTCTAAACGGCTTTGAAGGTCGATGCTAATGCATTAAAACACCCAATAGCTTGTTTTTGTTATTAAACTTAGGTTAGTTCGGAACAACGCTGCAATAGTGGAATCCCTAAATAGGATAGAACTCATTCTCCAGAAGTAATTGGCAGCTTGACTAGGACATTAATACTTATTTCATGGCTAGATGGCCAAACAAACACAAGAGCATATATATATATATATATATATATATATATATATATATATATATATATATATATATATATATATATATATATATATATAGAGAGAGAGAGAGAGAGAGAGAGAGAGAGAGATCATGGTCTCCAATAAGGTGTTCGGTTTGTTTGCTTAGTAACCTCTTATATGGTTTGTGTCCTCTACATTCATTGAGTTTAATTGCTGCTTTTCCATCATGGAATACCGGATAATTTGTAGCAATCAGTGCTTAAAAGCATTCATGACCCCACTGACTCTCACTTTCACTCTCTGCCTGTCTGTCTGTCTCTCTCTCTCTCTACATATATATATATATATATATATATATATATATATATATATATATATATATGTATGTGTGTGTTTGTGTGTGTATGCATGTATTAGGTTGGTGCAAAAATAATGACGTAATAATGTCGTTTTTTGACGTTAAAAATACATCAAAAAACGACATTATTACGTCATTATTTTTGCACCAACCTAATGTAAGCGTTTCTTTATGCGTGATGCTGCGTTTGGAATATTACCAAATATTCTTTGCATTCGGACGCTGTTTTATCTGTTAGTCTAGGAGGACCAATCAGAGAAACTAAATTTTCACTACAAATCTTTCATTCTAACTAAAAAGCTATATACCGGGTGCGATGGATAAGTTGTCGTCCAAATTACACAAAAATGAAACTAACGCTAAGTACTCATTTTAAGAGAGATATAAGAGAAATTGCACAAAAATATCTTGAAATAATAAAGAGTAAATTTATTCAATTATATCACCATTGGCTTCAACCATGGCCCCCAGACGACTTCCGAATCTTATAGACTGTCTCCTTGTTTAAGTTGGTGAATGCTGCCGTAATTCTTGCCTTCAGTTCATCTTTGGTGTTACAAGGAGCTTTGTTAGTCTCTCGCTGAACTACGCCCCACACATAATAATCATAAGAGTTGCTGTCTGGGGAGTTAAGTGGATTGATGTAAGGGGTGATGTCGCAGAAATTGTTTGGTATGGTGCAGAGTCCTGTTGCCAGACAAAGGTTCTTCAAGCAGCTACCTTCTTGACCCAGGCCAGTACAACCATCTCAAAGACTTTGCCTTGAGTCTGAGGTCCTCACTAACAAATTCTGGTGTTCCTTTCTTATCGGAACGATCAGAGTGAGTTTTCGAGTTGCTGTACCTTCGTAATCGCCATTATTCTCACCCAACTCTTTCCGAATCGTATGCACTGTTCTCAGAAAGACACCCAAACAATCTGAAATTTCCAAATTTCTGGTGGAGTGAATTGCGTCATGGTGGCCTTTTCTCGCAGACTGATCCCACTATTCTGTGTATTCGACAAAATCAAAAACAAACAAATTAAAAATATAAAACGGCGACAATTTACCCATCGAACCCTGTTGAGTATAGCATAACAGTTCCCACTGATTCCACATAGCGAAGATGTCAGCAGTTATAACGAATAGCGAAACAGCAGTCATGGCGCTTAGCAAAACAGTCACCGTTGACAACGCATAGAGAAACTGTTACCCAATGATGGTGCACAGTGAAAAAAATGATCAATTATGCCGTATAGGGAAACGCTTTAATCGAAATTCTAGTTGAAAATAAATAAAAAGGAAAGAGAATCATTTTTATTATTTATCTGATCATTACACACACAAACATACATTATGGTCATCCTAAGGTATCATTATATCAATCTGATTCCTATCTATCTATCTATCTATCTATCTATCTATCTATCTATCTATCTATCTATCTATCTATCTATCTCAAACTACTCATTATCTATCTATCTATCTATCTATCTATCTATCTATCTATCACACCTACTTGTTGACAGTATTTTACAAACAGTGTAATTAATTTTATTTTTTTAGCATTTTCTGTTTATTTCACTCTTTATTCTTCTATTTTCTCTTATTTGCAAGCGGATCTTTTGTCTGCTTCGCTTAAGATTTGGCTAAATATTGAAGATCATTTCGATTTAGACAATAGGTTTTCATTCACAACTGATTGCCCAGAGCAATTTGTATTCAACGTTCGTTTTTCTGACTTCGTGATTCATTAAAAATAAACCAATACAAAGTAAACGAAGATCAATGAAGTCCATATTTGCTATCAACACAAAAGGCCAGTAAGATAATAAATAAAACCTGTAATCTTCGAAGAGAAACTCTTCTCTCCACCTTCCATGTTATGAAGCAGCTTCTTCGAGACAAGGTTGTGGAGTTCAATTCCTTTAGTTTTGTTAACTTGCTTTTCAATGTGCCTTGTCCGTTCAGGACATTGACGATCATGGCTCTCCACAATTTCCTGTCCTTCGTAGCTCTTAGTAAATTTTGTATTTTTTATCTCTCTTAAACTCTGCTCTGTTATCCATTTATTCTAACTCACTAGGTAAGTCATTCATTGTTTTCCTTTCTCCCTCTCGCCTTCGATATGTTCCGTGAGTATCAAATTTGCCAAGCCCTCTCTCTTTATGTACTCAACAAATTTCTACTATCTTTTTTGATTGTAAATATAAGTGTCCTTTTTGTTTCCATTTCTCACATATTCAGTCCATGGTATACCTATCATCCTTCTGTAGAACCACCTATATGTTGCATCAAGTCTCTTCTTTATCTGTGAGGAGATTGCCCAACATTCACTGCCATATAAGATAACTGATATTACGTAACAGTTCAATACTCTTTTCATAGTTTCGAACCAAATTTACCTGTTTCTTCATG
The DNA here is from genome assembly GCA_963932145.1 of Acanthosepion lycidas. Classification (NCBI taxonomy): domain Eukaryota; kingdom Metazoa; phylum Mollusca; class Cephalopoda; order Sepiida; family Sepiidae; genus Acanthosepion; species Acanthosepion lycidas. Next base: position 93,294,666 of record OZ010583.1, read on the forward strand.
CTTTGTGTAGCTTTTGAAATAAATCTTTTGATATCACAATCGCCTTCGAATTTCAGTGTCGCACTTTTCGCCATCTGCTAAAAGACTTGTCATATATTTAAATTATTGTACTTGTATGAATTTGGTATCTCCAGTTAGTAATTTCTATATTGTTTTTTTCTTTTTGCTGACAACCATGCATTATGTCTTCTTGCAAGTGATGTTTAGTCCTTTCTTCTTACTTTCCTTCTTTGTATTCTCTAGGACAGGGGTGGCCAACCTTTTGATTCCATGCGCCAATATTTTGTACGATTAATTTAAATGCGCCACACAAACATTCACTTTTCAGTACGTGTTGCAATATAGACATATTTTAAAGGTATAATAAAATCTATTTATTTGAAAAATATATGCTTATGACCAGGGGCGTATCCAGGAGTTTTGAAAGGGGGACATCAATCAATGCTTTGACTTTTTTCTTCTCTTTTTTGCAGAGTGGGGTGCATGGCAGAGCTTATAATGTTTACATAGGCAAAATAAACATAAATAACTTTAATGTGTCTTTTGATTCTGCTTTGATTTCGCCAAATCAGCAATATTAGGAGTTAAATTCGTAACTGAAAGCAACAAACAATTCTTCAAGTTGGAATCGGATAGTCGCGACCTTTTCATCAAAAGAATGCAATGCGCCACTTGTAAGCATCCAATGCGCCACTTATGGCGCATGCGCCACAGGTTGGCCATCCTTGCTCTAGGAGTTCTTATAGCTTCCTTATACATCTACCATCGACACCGTGTCATCTGCTTATCTTACGTTGTTAAGATTATGATCGCCAATAATGAATACAGTTACGACTTCTAATTCTCTTATATACGCTGAGTTCTATAGGTTGAATAAATCTGGTAAGAAGACACATCCTTGTCTTATACCCTTTTTTTGTATATTTACTGAATTCATTTTATATC
>OZ010583.1:93300610-93380610 GCA_963932145.1 Acanthosepion lycidas
TGTTCGCCGGGAAGATTAATTCCGGATTTAACAAATTACTACCAGAACGGAAGACGAGAACATAAAGGAATCAAAACAGTATAAATAAATATTTTAAACCTGTTAATAAAGTGCTTTTTTAAAAAATGTATCAACGTGGAAAAGAATTCTGGAAAGATGGCGTTATAAAAAAACGGATCGGCAAAATGACATCCATGGTACAGGGACAAAGGTGGGGACATAATCGTAACCTAAATCAGTTAAAACGGAGATTCGCTGATTTAGTAAGTCCACGAAAAGAGATACCAATGGAAATGTTGTATGACATATTTGACGTACCCACGCCACCAGAAATTAGGGAACCAACGAGGTACATTAAAAGAAAAAGAACAGCAACCGATCATTTGAATACTGAACCAAAGCTAAAGAAATATAGACTCCAGAGGAAGTCATCTCAAAGGCGAGGAGTTATTAGGTTGGTGCAAAAATAATAACGTAATAATGTCGTTTTTGACGTTAAAAAATACGTCAAAAAACGACATTATTACGTCATTGTTTTTGCGCCAACCTAATATTATACAAATAAAGTGTCGCTACCGACACTTGAGAGTTTGAACATAGATCGCAAGTGAGCAAACACAGTGATCCCATTATTGAATTATGTGACCATGGGAGAAACGCGTATATGTAGGAAGCCATTCCTAGTCTATCCTCTATTACTATTCGGGTCTGCATTTCTAATCTATCCTCTATTGCTATACAAACCACCATTTCTATTCTATCCTCTATTATTATACTAACCGGTATTCTCTACTCTGTTCACTATACTGTTTCTCTATACGGATCACTATTCGAGCGAGTATTATCAAGCCAGTACTATTAGTGCGAGTGTTATTCGAAGGCGTCTGACACCAGCATCGTTCAACGGCGTTACTATAGCTGTATCTGCGATTACAAAGTCTCTACTACTACGAGCATTACAAAAGCATTCGTTGGCATCACAAAAGTGGCAATGATTGTTTGTTGACATTACAAATATATATATATATATATATATATATATATATATATATATATATATACTAGCTGAATTACCAGCATCTTGCTAGGTGTCACACATTTTTTGCAAGAAAATAATGATTGATTTTAAATCATTGTTATTAAATCGTTGGAGAACAATGATGCATTTCTATGTTACTCAATGATCTTTCCGATGTGACCTCCATCTTCTGACTTTCTCCTTCAGTATTTTGGATAGGAGTAATTCCTTGTTCAAATTTAAAATTAATTTAAATCAAAGGGGAAAAAAATTTTCAATTAGGGTTTGCGACCACCTCCCGGAGACCCCCCTTCTTTGATCAAAATGAAATATACTTATCCAGTCCAGGTTCACTGGGTAATGTAGTTTCAGAATATGGTTATTGAGTTCTATTTCCAAAACCCTTGGGGAGGTTCGATAACCAACCAACAGACAGACAGACAGAGACAACAGCCAAGCCACGAATTCAATTTGTTTACCTTCCTAATTGGATTTAGCTTGTTTTAACATTTCTACAGCAACCAGAATGCTTGTGTCGTTTGTTTTTTTCTGAGAGATATTTTGTGCGATGCGATAAAGCGATCTATTGCTAACGCAGAGAATTATTTAATATTCAATGAGTACTTCTTTGAATGTAGTTGCTTTGCCGATGATTAGATGGAGAAATGTAAAATAATAGAGCTGCACTCTTTAATTTGAAGTAGAATAGATGGGAGCAGACGACAACTAAATTGCTAAATCTAAAAATGTTTGCCTTTATCCCTTGAAGATTAAAAGCTACGTAGAATCAGATACAAAGAAAAAAAATCAGAAAACAAAAATATCCGCCATCTTTTATCCTGTAGTAAATGAAAGCTACAAACATCCCAGAATGACAATAACATTAATAGACACGCATGATTAAAGACAGAATGTTAGAGACATCGCAAATTTGAATAATAATGAAATAATACGATATAAATAAATGTTTAGTTAACAGCAAGTTATCTTAAAATCGTATGGAATATAATAAAATGGTGAGGGTACCGTAGCAAGATTATGCTAGGAACCACTTCAATAGTATAGGGTTTTCGATCTCCCTGTGAGCTCCATGCTTATGGTCTTAAGCTAGAATAAATTAAATTTATTGGATCGATACAGAAATCTGTAGCGTTTTCAAAGACAATATTTATATATGTGCATTTTATTGCTTAAAAGTTATTTTAAATGGATATTCATATTTCAGTAGACGCTCGGTTTATTTATTAAATAATATATTTATTTATTTTCGTCTACCGGCCTGAATATTCGAGAATTCTTATTAAAGAAAACTATGAGCTCTCCAGCAAGATTCTTCAATGTTTGAGTAGTTTTAAGAGAAATGGAAAGAAAAAAAATCCCTCTTAGAATACAAAAGATACATTTGAAGTTTGTAGGACTCATTATGGAGATATAGAAGTTGGGGAATTTAACTCTCACTGGACATACTAAAGATAAGTAGGGAAGAAGAAAACGTTGAGCTTGTATAAAATGGTTAGAAAAAAAAGGGACTGGGAGGGATAGTAGATGAACAAACATTACCTAAAGCTGCAAAGAATAGGAAGTTGTAGGGAGATATGATTAGCCATGTCCTGAAGGGACTCGGCATACAAAAAAAGGAAATGTTAATCTCAGTAATAATCATTTTTTATTGATCGTTTCACTTCCAAAAAGGTGATAATGCCACTAAGACGCAAGGAGATGGAACCGGTAACCCATTTATAAACTAGAAATAAGGGATAAACTTCTACTCCTGTTAAAAAGACCGGGAAGCAGTTTACACTGAGCAATACGACTAAGATTAGAATATTGGCCCGAATTACAGGCTACATTAATAACGATAATTCCTAATCTCTCTCTCTCTCTCTCTCTCTCTCACACACACACACACAAAAAATTAATAAATAAAAAATAAATGAATAAAATAAAGGAAGTATAAAATTTTATAGCCCTCTTAATCTGGAAAGAAACGAATATTTTCATTATGTTTAATCAGCAAATTGCTCAGTTTTTTTTCATGAAATTATATGGAAATAGCGCATATAATTGACTAGCATTTTCAGTATATTTAATCAGCGACTCGCATTATAGTATGTGGACGTCAAGCATCAAAGCGACAAACATACTGAAATACTTTTCAAAGTTTGCTTTTAATAATTTGAGTTTGTCGAGTATCTGTCCATATTAATGTCTTTAATTTAATTACAAAATTACATTAATGTCTTTAATTTAATTACAAAATTAAATTGGTAGCGTTTAGCTTCCATTTTTGAAACATGGTTAGAACTGTGTAGCGAAAAAAACATATTTTAAATAAATCAATTTATAATATATATATATATATATATATATATATATATATATATATATATATAATGTGGAAGAGCCGGTTTGAAATATAATATATAAAAACACAATATGAAATATAAGACAGTAGAATAAGTACAAATGCTAAAAGTTACAATTCAGGACCACTTCTACGTTTTCTTTCTTATTTTGATCTGTTATTTTTGTCCCTTTTTCTCTTTTTCTTTATTTCTATTTTGTCGATAAGATCAGGGCTTGCCAGCCTACGCAAAAATCTCTCACGCAGTCTCTGGATTCTCTTGTCGGTAGCTAGTATCTCGTAATAAATAATCTTATTCGAAATATATTCGATGTATTAAGATGTATCAAAAGTTTTCGTTTGACAAGCAACTGTTCATTCTTTGGTTTTACAAGCTTTTTGTATTTTGTAAGTGTTGTAGAGCAGTTTCACGGTGGACGCTTGTATTTCACTAAGTCGGTCTTAAAATAGGTTCGACATACAAAACGTTAGGAACTTGATATAGGTAATGACACAGAGAAATCTAGTGGTGGTCGCTGATGTTGTTCATAATGACGGTCGTCTTGAGTAGAGAATCCACAGGTTAGCAGTGAATATTTCGAAGACAGTAGGAAAGCGTTGTTCACGTTAGCAGTGGATATTTTGGTAAAAGGTAGCAGAGCATAGTTCGTCCTTCTGTTTCTCTTCGTCTGACAAGCTGGACTGGACATTCGGGTAGAGTGAACAAAAATGGCCACCTTTATACACGACGGATTGAATATTGTACGTCTTCTGATTGGTTAACCTTTTATTGGTGGACTATAAAGTGAGTCAAGACATTTTGACTAACTCACTAGTACATAATATATACACAAAAACTGCAACAGTTGATACTTTAGTATCCGACTAACGGTCGCCCGACATCGACTGACTGACCAACTCCCTGAGAGATTTTTCTCGTTACTCTTACTACTCCTACTTATTATAGGTGGGAGAGTCTATTAACTATAGAATAGGTGTGTTCCACTATAACAGTAAGGTAATACAAATTGCCGACTTCGATGATTACAGATTTTAAAAAAGTTTTCGAATGTTGCTGTTCGGAATTTTTTGCTATAGCTTCTTCCTGTGCGGTGTTCATCCAAGGTAGTGGCAATTATGGCTCTCCTCTATTTCCTATCTGTTGTAGCTTTTAACAATCTTTGTTTTTTTTTCTTATGTCTCCTAGTTCTTCCATCTATTTTATTGCCTTCCACACATCTGTGAGTGTTAGATTTTGCAAAACTTTCCTCATTATGATTCTCAGAATGTCCGTTACTTTATGGTTCTCAGGGTAACGGTCCTTTTGACTTTCATTTTCCTTAAACCTTCCTTACTTATTCTTGTTTTCAAACATCACACTTAACAAGTGATTATCACCTGCACCCGGGCGTTAACTCAAGGAACAAATTAAAATCATTAAAACGCCTGTAACAGTTTTGGGTAGCACTGCGTTATATTTTGATATTTCCTTCTATATCACGAATTCTGCGAGTATCTTCAGCTCTTTGGGGCCTACTTTCAAATAATGCCCCAAGATTTCCAAGACTGTCTTAAAACTATTGTAAAATCTGATAAAAATACGGTTGATTTTAAATATGTAAATCATTCTGGGAAGTGTTTTTACAGAGGACGGATTGTGTAGCACTGAAATTCGAAGGTGTATTGGGATAATGAAAAACGCCTACCAAAAAATAAGCAAAGTATGAAGAAGCAATAGAATTTCGTTAGGGACACAGAAAAGATTACTGAATATCCTCCTTTATGGCAGTGAATGCTGGACAATCTTCTCTGAGGTGAAGAATAGACTTGAAGCCACAGAAATGTTGTTCTACAGAGGGATGCCGAAAATACCATTAAAACCATTCTGTGAGCAGCGACGAAGTTATAGAGAAAAATTGAAACAAAATTCAGAATTCAGTTTATCCTAGTCTGCTTGTCACATAAGGATAGACAGAACAGCCTACACTTTTATTAACTCCAAACTAGCAGGAGAAGGTATGGGTCATATATTTCCGAGAGTATTTGTGCGAACTGGGGTCGACTGGAATTTCAAATCGGCACGTCAATTCCATTTTAGAATCAAAGAGTAGTTAACTGTTATGCAATATCGGTCCTTTTAGAGGAAATGGTAACAAAAAGAACACTTAAACATTACATCAGAAAGGAACAGTTGGAATTTATAAAGGACATAATGAGAAAAGAGGGCTTGGAAAATTTGACACTGACTAGGACAGATTGAAGGCAAGAGGGACAAAGGAAAACAACGCATAACCCACCTAGTGAGATTGGGGGAATGGATGACAAAATAGAGTTAAGTAGAGATGATAAAAACACAATATTTATTAAGAGGTACAAACGACAGGGAAATGTGGCGAGACATGATTGCCAATGTCCTCAAGGGACACAGCAGATAGAAGTAATTTTTGCTGTTTTACTTGTCGATTTTTGTATTCGGCTCGGACTCGCTACTGAATAGTTGTTATGGGATCTTACCAATAATAATAATAATAATAATGGACTATTCCATACTTAATAAATACTGCTCCTCAGGAGTAGGCAAGGAGTTCAAGTCGAGTCAAGAGTCGAGTCAAGAGTCGAGTCAAGAGTCGAGTCAGAGGCAGTCCGAAACAGAGTCGCGTTCAGACAATTACTGCAAGACATTGGAATAGTGATACTGGTCGAGACTACATTGTTCTCTCTACTAAACCTGATTGTTCATACTAACTATTCTACTTCTCTGTATATATTTCTGTTTGTAATATATCTGTGTATTTCCTACCTGTGTTCGAGTTCTTCTTTATTGGTTCTACCTTGGACTATCACCGTGGTACAAGGAACCGGACCATAACAATAGTAAAGGCCAAACAGATACTAAATATTGCTTCCAGCTTTCTCTGATACAAAACGTACAGATGAATAGTATTAATGATAACAGCAACAACAACAACAACAACAACGATGACAATAATAATAATATAAATAATAATAATAACGCAGTGCGCCTTCACTTCCTGGTTTCTAATCTAATTTGAATGGAGATATCAACATATAACATGATTTGTGTTGAGGAAATAAAAATGGGCGACAGTAAATATCCCGTTCAATATCACAGATTCGCTTGTCAGTTGATTGACGCTAATTGTTGTGGTAGGATCCACCTAATTTGCATAGTGGAGTACCGACCATATAAATATGGTTGGTACCGGGAAGAGAGGGGAGGAATCAAGAGATTCCTTGGCGATTGTCGAACTCTCTGTATTAGCAGAGGGGAACCCGGACGAGGCTTTGCCGAAGGGCAAGGTTTCGTCCGGGGAGGTTGACAGGGCCTGAACCCGTCTAGGCGGGTTCAGAAAGGCCATATTTTTGGCCGAGCCTATGGGCTCGGGGATACCCACATTAAAACGGCCTTGTGCCACATTCGATCCTCGTGGGTGGATTGATAAATACAGGAATCAAGAGATTCAACCAGAGACTCTGCCCGACTGCGACTCAGTCAACACATTCTCCAGGAACGGTCTTCCCAGGAATATACAAAAGACTATATGTAAATATTGTGTACACTTTCTTGTTTCAATACATTTTGTTCTAAGTACATTTTGTGTTGCATTATTATTCCATGCATTAGTCAAGTTTCAACACTAACCAACGAGCCAGTACCCGTGCACCTCTATTCTTTATCGGGAGTAGTAAGGGTGCAATATGGCCGAAAGTCGAGAGTTCTGTTCTTTTATTTTCTGTTTGATGCGTAAGGCAGAACGTATGAGGAAGGAGAATACTCTAAAGAAATGGGAACTAAAAAATATTCATATCTATAAAAAAAAAGTGAGACTGTTATAATATCTCAGTCATATAACGAAGAAAGACGGTTTGTAAAACTTAATACTCCTAGGACCTATTGATTGAAAGAACGACAGAGGGAAACAGTGAACATCTTGCCTAATAAGTTCGTGTGAATTGGCTGGCAGAACGGAGACAAGGTGTGATCACATTAAAGGTTGCTTAGAGCTACAAGAAACGGATAATTTTGGAGAGCAATGTTTGTCCATGAGTTGAAGAGACGCGGTACATGAACCATGATTCGAATCAAGGGCTAATTGCAGGTCACTCCGTATTGTAATCATTACAATGGTTTCTTTTTCTTTTGTATTTTCAAAGCGTTATGTGTGACTGCGAGGAAACGGAAACATTTTTACCGTTATTTCTCGAAAATAATACGCATTTTTTTTTTTACTGTAAATTACAGGTGATAGAAGAGGTGCGTATTATAAATAGGTTTAAACAAAAATATTTTTTTCGTTATTGATTTATAAATAATAAATACTAGTTCTAAAAATAAGAAAGACATTATCCCATTTTTCATTTTAAATCCAACAATAATAATTGTAACATTTTTTGTCAATAAATTTATGTTCATCAGTAACCACATTTTTTATTTGGCGAAAAAATATAAAATAAATCTATAAAAAGGCCAATTTCGAAGAACTTATGGAATATCCACTTGATCGTCTTTTTTTCCCCAAATTCAACTAAACTTTGTTCCATATTTAAATATTGAGCTTTTCTTCCCGTAGTTATAGCTTTTGCATTTGATTTACACTTTTTAGTTTACTTTTATTCTTTCTCATTAAACGTATGTTAGTCTCATTCAAATCATATTCTCTAGCTGAAGCTGTGTTTCCTATTCTTTCTGCTAATTCTTTTACTTTTTGTTTAAAATTTGAACGATATCCCACACGTTTTGACATTTTGGCGGTAAAATAAAACGTTATATTTATCAGGAAAGCCGCATGGTAATTTTCAACATTATTTTAGTCGCTTAGTTTCCATTTTATTTTTAATGTCAAGGTCGATAAAATGTCTTCGTAATTATTTATTTACTTATTTTTTCAAATTTATAGATGAATATTATACATAGGGATAGATATATTTTTGGATCATTTGTTGGGGTGCGTATTATTTATGGGTGCGTATTATTTTCTAGAAATTACGGTAAATACAGCAAATTAAGGGGAACATTTATTGTACAAAGTAACGGAGTGTAAACATGACGTGAAACGTTATAAATAGGCTGAGAAAAAGAAGCGGAAAAGAAGCCGACAACCACAGAGAAATAAACAGCAAGAAAACACTAAAAGAAAGATTAACAATTGATGAACGAAATTTATCAGACAATACAAATGTCTATCCATGCGCAAGAAAATCACGGCGACAAGAGTGAAGTGGTGAATAGACATACCAGAAATAAACAAAAAAAAAACAAAACCAAAAAATCCCCCCCAAAAAACCCCAAACCAAAAAAAAAAAAAAAAAATACTCAACAATAAGAACCGAACTGATCAACTGTTGGGATATTTTTTTTTTTATTAAAGATAAAGATCAGCGAACCAGAATAAGCCAAATAAGAACAAGAAAGACAGGAAGAAGTTAAACTCCCAAAGGAGCGTAGATAAAGGCAAACTGAAAGATGATATACAGACAGATTACAACGAAGCATTCAAATAAATAACTTAGCACATACGAAAGATATTTTATAAAATAATGGTAATATTAGCCGTTCCTTTAAAAGGAAACCGTTGGTATAGTTTGTTTAACGGCATATCAACACCTTATGGGTCATTTAATTCCGAAAAGTACTTTTATTCGGAGTTTTAAAAATAAAAACATGATATATGTTATTCTGCTTTCACAATAGAGTATATGGTAGATGATACTCAACTTTTGTGTATAAACTGCTTGTGTAGACATAATTACTAGAGGTGGTGATATGTGTGTTTTATATGATAGTTTTGTTGAAGTTATATTTTAGAATACAAATTGATTTCTTTAAGAGATTGTAGGATATTATATAGATTAATGTCATGAAACAGTTCCTTCATGTTGGTTGCTTGGTTTATTTTGTTTAGCGGCATGTTAACATCTATGGGTTATTTAATGCTGAAATCTAAATATTTTGAACGCAATTGCATGTCTTCGACTACAGGTAAAATGTATTTTTGGTCATTTTTCTATAAAATGCATTGTTGGTCATTCTACTATAAATAGATATTGTTGTTCATTTTACTATAAAAATGTATTTTTATACATTCGTAGTGTTTTGCTTTTGTTTGGGTACACCCTATTTGCGACCAACCCAGGGCAGGGTGGGCCTGAGAGCAACAACAATTAAGAGGTGTTTCCACGGTCCTCAAAACCGCCAATCTTCTCATCAGAGGTCTTTCTGCCGGATGTCTTTTATCGTCAAACTCAGGACTAATATTCGCTATTCATTGATCGAGTAGTTAGTACGATTTTCGGTTTAAATTTAACAAATCTTTCCCTTAAATTGTTTCCTCAAGTCCAATAACTGCTATAGCTCTTTCATTTCCATCTGCTTCCATTTTGATTGTTGAAAGCCTTCAGTATATGTAGATTCTGCTACGTAATACAGTTCTTTGTGATTCTGTAGCGCCAGACTACAAGGTTTCGGCTTCTTTCGTTCCAAGCCATTTTTAACCAATGTTTTCAGAAGGCCGCTGTTTGGTTTGGTTTCTTTTGTTTTACGGCATATCAATCTCAATGGGTTATTTAATGCCAACAAAACTTTTGTTGCTGGTAATTTTTTTTTCCTTCATAAATCTATTTTTGGTAATATTTTTTTCTTCAAAAACGTACTGCTGGCAATAATTTAAAAAAAAAGTATTCCTGGTATTAAAATCTATTTTTACACTTTCATAATGTTTTGACCCCAGTTTGGGGGTTAACTATTTGCCCATAGCTGGGACGCTAACAGGTACTTCCACCCCGGGTCAGGGTGGACCTGGGAACACCAGCAATTAAGATGTGGTTCCACGCTCCCCAAAACCTCCTTGCTGCTGGACGTAGTTTATCCAGGAGGCGGATATAGTTTATCGTCATACCCAGGACAGGAGAAGGTCGTTGTATAGAGCTAGTTGATATTTATGAAGGTGTTGGACGCCATGCATGACATCCATGAGAAGGTTTCGAACTGATGAGGCTATTTAAGAGCATAACTTTAGTTTTTAGGTTAATGTTTTGATTTGTTTTAAGCAATTTGTGTTGTGTGAAACTAACCCTAGTCCAACCTCTTAAATGTTTAATTTCCTTATTTCCTATACTAATAATTATATAGGTATATAATTATATAGGTATTTGAATTATTCGTTACTAATTCCAAATCCCGAATTTTCATGATCAATTCAGTGTAAAAGAACAGATGCCAAGAAAACGTAGAAGCTTGTTGTCCGAAAATGAAACAAAGGCGCAAATAAAATTAAAAAAAATTCTCATGCAATGAGTACAATGTAAGATGACCTGCCTCTGTCATTGTAATTCCGAGAAGATGCTGCTATTTCGGGCTATATAAGCAATTTATATAATGGGCACTGTGATCTGCCTCAGTGATGGCTTAGGATTATCATTCATATGTCGCTTCCCTTCAAGACATTGGCGATCATGGCTCTCCACAACTTTCCTTCTCTTGCAACTCTTTTAAATTTTGACCATCACTCCTTGTTCCTGCACTCCTATCTATTCATGCAAACTAATTCACCATGTTGCTCAGTTTCTCCATCTACCCCTCCTCTCTTTATAACTCAAGTGAGTATTAAGTTTTCCACGCCGTCCTTTCTCATAATGAGTACGAGAAGTTTCAACGTTCTCCTTTGTCCATACTAAGTATGACTGAGTTTCTATTCCCCATTTAGTTAGGAATTTCTCGCCTCAGACGTCTTCTTTTTGCATCTGAAGATACCATAAGTTTTTAAGTAATGGTAAACATTTACTCTATTTATGGATTATATAGCAGAGTAAATTGGATTGAAATTATGCCTCGGCGGCAGTCAGTCAACATTAAGGAAAGATGTGTGTTAAAACAATCACTGACTTTTGGGTATTTTTGGAAAAATAAATTTAAGGCTTACGCCTATAAACATCCGGGCTGGAATCTTCAAGATGGATTGATGGCGTACTGTGTCACCTTCCGGTCACTCCTTCAGCTGCGCCGGCGCATATACCCTATTGGTTGATCATTTCCTTTGAACTTTACCGGTTAAGACGAGAATGAGATCTTGAAAGTAAGGGGATTTCAGGATCTTCATAAACCTGTTCAGGCACTGAACACTCTGAGATACGCAATCTTTTTTTCCGATACGGGTGGTTGCTAAGGCACAAGTTCAATGTAAGTAGTGCAAACTATATTTATCGATCTATCTGATCGTCCTCATACGAACATTTCTGTCCACCTCTCTGCATCCAGTTCTTCCTCTTAATTCCTGTTGCTTCCAGGTCCACCCTCAGCCAGGGTGGTAGCACCAGTTGGGGTCCAAGCTATGGACAAATAGTGACTCCCAAACAAAAACAAAACACTATGAAAGTATAAAAAATACATATTTATGGTAAAATTACCAATAATACATTTTTATATAAAAAGAATTACCAACAGTACATATTTGTAGTGAAATTACGAACAGTTCTTGTTTATAGTAAACATTACTAACAAACCGATTTATAGTAAAATTACCAAGAAACCTATTTAGAGTAGAATTACCAAAAATATTTATTTATAGGAAAATGACCTACAATACATTTTATCTGTAATTGTAGGCACACAACTACGTTCAAAATATTTAGATTTCGGTATTAAATAACCCATAGAGGTTGATATGCCCCCAAACAAAGTCAACCAAATAAAAACCAATAATTATTGTCATCCATAGCTGTACCCGGATCTTCCAGTTTTATCGTCTGGTTGATATTAGGTTGGTGCAAAAATAACGTCGGTTTTTGACGTAATTTTTAACCGACCCAATAGATTATGGTTCTTGCTGGTCCAGCCCCGGGTCTTTCACCATCATTTGGATCCTTAGTTATATCGTGACTACATAACGTTTTGTTTATCTCGACAGGAATGGTGATTTAATCGCTCTTGTTTTTTTTTTATTAATTGTGTTCATAAACTTTTGGCAGGGGTTCTCATATAGTTCCTCACCGGACATATGTTTTTGCAGCGATTTAATATTTGCTCTTCATAGTTGAATGTAAATACCATCTATATCTTTTGCCAGTAAATTCTGTTAATGTTCAACTGCTTGACCCCTCTAAGGGAGCTGCTTTTACTGCTTACCCAAAGAGTTGCAGTTTCAGACTTGTCTTTTTAATTTTTGACTTCCAGGTGGTATCCGCTTCTGACTGTACTGTCCATAACATTACAATTCTAAAGTCTTTTTCTTATTGCAGAGAATGTCAACATGGTACCAGATATATGAAAAAAAAAATCATCTATTCGATTTCGATTGCATTCGCCTTTTGATATGATAAAATCTCCTTTTGTTTGATCGCAAGAAAGAATTTTTTCTTAATTTCATTTATATGGAATCTGGGGGGAACTAGTTGGGCTAGTTGCTTCTGTAAAGTATATCTGTAATGGGTGTAACTCAATATCCCAGTACAGTGTAACCCGGATATGAGAGAAACCCTGATATAAGAGAGATTTTCTCTGGCTCCAAATTAGAGCCATACTTGCCTAAACAAAATAGACCAAACCCGGATATAAGAGAAAACCGGATATAAGAGACTTCTTCTCCGGTCACGACAACTCTCTTATATAATATACAGTGGAGGGAAAGAAATTTTTAATTTATTGTATTTCTAACTAATGAATAAACATACTTTTCATATAATTAACTGTACACAGATGCATAATAACTAAATATGCATAAAAAAGGGGAAAAATTGATCTAATAGAAATATATCCCTTTTTATCTATTTTTTAGAAATCTTTTTTAAAAATAAGGATACGAAAGTGTTATATTGGATTAATATCTGGAGAGGCCATCGCATTAACTTGGTTTCTTTAAATATTTCTTGGGTAACCTGGGCAATAGCGAAGTTTGCAGAATGTGAAGGAACTTTATTTTGAATAAAAATACTAATTGGTGTGATCGATAAAATCCACAAACCATAGAAAATCAAACACTTATAACATTAATGGAGTCAAATCACTAACCAAAAGCTTGCAAGAGGTGCTTGGCGCAAGTACTGGAGGAATTTCTGGACATTTGAACAAAACTGGAAAATCTAATGAGTTGGATAAATAGATATCACACGAATTGAGTGAACGCCACATGAATCGTCGTTATGAAGTCTGCTAGTCTCTGTTTGGGGCTTCTTTTGCGCAACAATGATGTTTACTCAATATATTGTTACCGTAAGTTCTATGCTAACAGTTTCTTCTCTCACACTTGTCGCATGTGGAACTCTCTTTCAGCTTCTTGTTTTCCAGAATGTCTTGGTCTTCAAAAATTTAAATGAAATTTCGATCGTTATTTTCTTGTTCTTTTATTATTTTATCATCTTAATATTATTTTCTTTTTCTTATATTCTCTCACATTCAGTAAATCCTTGTGTCTTAGTGGATTTCTCCCCTTTTCCTAAGGTGAAATGATAAGAAAAAATGAAAAAAAAATCCCATGATCGCATTATAATGGTTAAAAACTTGATTAAATTTCTTAACAGCCAAACCATATCTGCTTAATGTTGGTATTTTCCTTGTTTTCGTCTTTTTAATCATTGTTCTTAATATTATGCCATTTTTTTTCTGTTTACATTCGAAAGATCAGCTTTTACAAATATTTTCTTATCAGCCAATCCAGTTTTCTTGCTTATAAATCTTTTGATTGTTATAAAATCTCTTTTTTATGAAAATCTTTTCAACTTCGATTTACTTGTTCTGTGATCTCCGTCCAATTTTTTTTTCGCAATTTCCAATCTTGTTTTCTCGTCACTCAATAATTTTACAATCTCTTAATTTATACTTTTGAAGCCATATTTTCTCATGACACATGTAGCTTTTATCTAAACTAAATAATAAATATAATTGCCTGAAATTATATACATACACACACACACACACATATATATATATATATATATATATATATATATATATGTATATATATATATATATATATATATATATATATATATATATATATATATATATTACAACAAGTTGAGTAAACATCGTGTTGCATAATAAAATCTCACACAACCAAATATGGCGTGACAACACTTTTCCAACACTTTTCCGTTTGTTAATAACTATTTTATTTACGTTTCGGCTGTTGTACTGTCCGACCTTCCTCGGGTGTATATTGATCTGGGTAACTACAAGGAATTCTTAACGGAACCCTTTATTTAATTTACGGTGTAGACTGTTCTCGTTTCACTGCTTATGTCTGGGGACATCTCGTCTAGTTTTAATGTTTATTTAGTACTGTTTACTATTTGCTCGCCCGTTTCTGTTGACTGCAACAATGCACTGCAGGGCCCAAAGACTGAAATCACTTAATACGTCGTCAATTTCCCAAACCAATATTTAACCACTAGGCCATTGTCTCGTAGGAAATTCAGACAAAAAATCCTATTTTTTATAAATAAAGAAAGATTTACTTGCATAATAGGATAGATGCCAACACGTTGTCGAGTGTGACCATCATAAGATACAGTTGTAGGACTATTAGTTGTGCTTTGAACGGATATGGTTCTTTAGTCCGGAAAAAGTTTAAAAAAGACTCTGGCCAAAATTTGTCAAACCTAAGTTACAATGTATCATCATAAAGTTTATTTTTGTGACTGGTTGCATGTCCTTACAGCGCGCCGACTGACACAAATATAAAATGAATTATCGCTACTTAATGCCATTTAGTAGTTGTTTGGTTGTCGAGGGACAATTAATTCGCATTACTCAAGAAAAGCCTACCACAAACATTACAGGTGAACTACCTATCACCTATATGGTCTGAATGTTCCACATCATGAGATTTTTCTGACACTTCTATTCAGCTTTGCGCTTGTAATCCTAGATCTCTGGAAAGCAACCTTTTCATCTTGAAACTTCTTTCACCAGATGCTACGATCATTAGCATGAAACTCCCAATATTGATGTTTGCATAAATACATATATACGCAAAAACACGCACACGTCTCCCTCTCTCTTTCTCTCTCTGTATATATATATATATATATATATATATATATATATATATATATATATATATATATATATATATATATATATATATATTAAACGTTATGTTTAGTGAATACCCGTATTTGAGTAGACGGTCCGTTTATTTATTAAACAGCATATTTATTTGTTTTTGTCTATCAGCCTGACTATTCGAGAAATCTTATTAAATAAAAATACACGGTTTCCGGCAGGTAGACGAACATAAATAAATATACTGTTTAATAAAGAAAAGGGGCGTCAATTCAAATACGGCTATTCATTAAAAGTAACGTTTAAGTAATACAAATCTCTAGGAGTAATAAAGGAAACGTCCATAGAAATATATATATATATATATATATATATATATATATATATATATATATATATATATATGTGTGTGTGTGTGTGTGTGCGCACGCGCGTGTCCGTGTGTATCTGCGTGTGAGTGTTCATAAAGTGTGCGATGGGAAAATTGTCGTCATTTTATATTTTTAGTTTCACGCATGCGCGTTGTTTGTCTTTGATTTCGTCAACTGCACAGTATCGTAGGTTTCGTTGACACCGTCTGTGAGAAGAAAAAAAAAGAGCATCATGATGCAATTCGTTGCTCCAGAAATTTGGAAGCGGCATACTGTACTGTTTGGCATTTGCGCCGGAAGTTCCAATACGAACATTTTATTGTGCGTCAATATGAGGACAGGTGCATGGCATTGGGAAAGAGTTGGATGAGTCTAATGGTGATTAAGAAGGTACGGCAGCTCGGAAAACTCACTCTGATCGTTCTGATAAGAAAAGAACTCTCGAATTTTTGTTGGTGAGAGCCTAAGACTAAATAGGGAGGTCTACATCAAGTGCCTTGATGAGATAGTGCTGCCCTGGGTCAAGAGGGTGGCTGTTGGAAGACCCTATACTTGGCAACAGGACTCCATGCACATAAGCAGGAAAACACAATCATGTCTGTCAGACAATTTCTGCAACCACATCGCCCCTTACATCTAGCCACCTAACTCTACAGATTGCAACTCGCTTTATTATTATGTGTAATGCGCAGTTGAACGAGAGACCAACAAGACTCCTTGTAACAACAAAGATGAATTGAAGGCAATGATTATGGTAGCATTCACCAACTTAGACAAGGAGATAGTCCATAAGAATTTCAGGAGATTCCGAAGTCATCTAGTGGCCATAGTTGAAATCAATGGCGATTTTATTGAATAAAATTACGCTTTAGTATTTCAAAATAATTTTTGTTTAATTTTGGTAAATATATCTGTTAAAATGAGATGTCAGTGTTATTTTCATTTTTGCGTAATTTAGGCGACACTTTATCCATCGCACCCTGTATATATATATATATATATATATATATATATATATATATATATATATGTGTGTGTGTGTGTATACGTGTGTGTGTACGTGTGTGTGTGTGTTCTTTTGTTCATCAACGGCCATTTAGTCACGAAGTACAAAATTAATGATTTAAGTCCTGTCCAACGTCGGCTGTGTCTCTAGGCAATATTTATCCTTTGAGAGGAGATTACAGTCTGAGGCGTTGTTAAAAGGGGAAGTAACTGAAAAAGCTGAACTATTTTTGATCACTGATCCCATATACACGTAAAAGACACTTTAAATTTGTCCTTGTACAGTATTCTGTTCGATTTGGTTAAATCACTAATTTTCTGATTTTTCGATGGAGTTAGCAATAGCATTGTTCATTTCATTAATCATCTTCATTCATCGCTATTTCAGCCAGAAACTGAATTTCGGAAATGTTTCTTAAAAAAAAAAAAAAAAAATCAGTAAATTGTGATTTTTTTTAGTCCGATAGATTCCCAAACTAACGAGGGTGCTGGGTGACTTTATCGGGACTCTATGTCTAAATAGATTGCCTTCCAAGGTTAATTATCTTCTATATGTCCATTAACTCAAAATTTGTGACGTTGTTCAATAACAAACGTCAACGGCTTTCGAACAGTTTCGTGTATACACTTTGATTAAAAGGCTTGGGTCAAGCCGTGGCGTAGTTTTCAGGGACTTCCAAAACGGTACCATACCCACTGATAGTTTCCCTAGGCCGGTATTACCATCGCCTTGACAAATCCTTAAATCACAAATCTCATTTTTGTAACATTCTAACCACGCACCCCAAGTCCGTCATTTTCTAAAAATATTTCCGATTTAAATTTTTACTGATTTTTCTTTCTTCAGTAGAAACCTTGGCGGCAAGATTTGTAGGTGATGTAATCAAACGGAATCAATACACCATAATGTTGCAATGGTGGGCAGGTCTGGTGATAATGCTAACTTAGGAAGTTGTTGAAAATCTTGCACAGCATACAGATTAGCGCGAAAAAGTATGATTATTTGATTGACTGATTTGATTTTTAGGGATTATCTACCTTTAGCAGGTTATTTAAGGACAGAAAATATTTTTGGATTGTAAGAATATTTTTGGCGATAATAATGAATTACTGATATAAGTACTATTATTTAACTTACAGCTAGAGGTGGGTAGAAGAAGAGGAGGATTCATACCTTTTTCAATGGTATTTGTGCGCAAGTGAATATAACAACGCCGACTAAGATTAGAACTCAGCTCTCCGATATCCAATTCCGAGCTGTTATCCTTTACACCACCAACACGTCCAATTTTACAGTACCATTTTTAGCGCTGAATTAATAATAATAATAATAATAATAATAATAATAATAATAATAATAATAATAATAAAACAAAACAAAAACAAAGAACCGGCATTAAATAAAATATCTCTCACCACAGGAGACGACATTTTAAGTTGTCTCTAAAAAAGTAATATGGTAATGAAATAACGAAATAATAATGCCGATACTTGAATAAATCAATTTCCGAGGATTACTGATGATTACTTACTTCATATCCCTATAAACTGTGCCTCTTACTCTGTAATTTTCTACCTCGAGCGTCTCTTGTGCCTTGTACAACATGAATATCATTGTAAAAAGTAGACTCCCAGAGACATTTTACATAAAGAAAAAGTCTATAAGATTCTATGTTAGATCGACTATATGAGGATATGTAAAATAAGGTTATATAAGAATTAATCTGTAGGACACTATTTTAGAAATATTCCATAGGAGGCTGTGTAAGAATTAGTATATAGGGTGCTATGGAAGAAAATTTTTTAAGAGTCTATGTATGTCCGAGTCTATAGGTGGCTACACCAGAACGAGGCTATAGAAAGCTACACCAGAATGAGTCTATATGAGGCTATGTAATAATAAACATACACAGGAAGGTATGTCAGAAAATTCTATAAGAGTCTTTATATGATAGAGGCTATATGGGATTATTTCAGAACGAATTTATATGAGGCTATATAGGAACAACTTGAACGCGGGTTATTTGTGTAATAAGTAAGTGACATTGTATTTTGATTATGGAGCACTAATTTATTTTGACTAATATCCTCATCTTTTCTTTTTGCTTGTTGGATCGCCCAGTCTTCGTCCGGTTTACGTCGTATTCATCAACCTCCCGTGAATTTCGAATCGAACGCTTTATTGAGGATAGATTATTCCCACCCAGCTGTCCATTATAAAGGATGTTTTGTAATAGTCAATTCTGTTTTATTAATTTCTCCTTGTGAACACCACGATGTCGCTATTAAACACCTTTCGCTTACATACAAACGCACGAAATGAAATTCAGTAGGATGCCATAAGAATGTATAAATGCCTGCACCCATTAAATTACTGATGCATCATTGGCTGATTAGACATTTTCATAAAAGAGAATTTGTTACTGTGTGCTTAAGGCGTCAGTAAGAGTATATAGTACTTTAGTGGAAGAGACATTTTTAAAACCTTAATCAAGCAGCTTTAGGCAGTCATTTTTTTAAATGTTCAAATCTAAGATCGCAATTAGATTCAAATGGTATTGTAAGAGCTCTCCAATAAGCAGTTGTGTTGATTAAAATATCTGATATTTGTTCCGTGATTTCCGGCTCTGAAACGAAAAAAGTTTCAGACATTTTCGATAAAATAGGATTATTGAACTGAATTCATTCATGTAACATTTTTTTTGCTCTCATTTATATTCTAAGTTATTATCGGGTAAATTCCAAGACTGCAAATATTCTAATATCACCGAGGGCAAGATTTCCTCTCACAAACTTTGCAGTAAACATAAGGTTCGCAAAACTATTAGTCAGACTTAATTCTATTATGATGCATTACTTAGAAATGTTTAGAAGAGGACATGGAGTGGGGTGGATTTGACGCCGGCTACAATAAAAAAAAAAAAAAAATTCTGATTACTTCAATTAATAACTACTTTATTACTTTTTAATTTTCCTCTCACTTTTTTCAGTATTCTTTCTTCTTTTTCTCTTTCTTTTCTTTTCCTTATTTTTCATTTTTTTCTTTTTTCACATTATTTTTCTTTCTATCTTTTTTCTTCTTTCTTTTTTTCTTTCACTGCTCCTTCTATTTTGCTTTTTGTTCTAAGTTTTTCGTTTTTTTTTATTGGCTTCTAACACCATATTTTTCCTTTCACTTTCCTTCCTTCTGTAGTCGTGGCTATGACGATAAACTACATCCGGCAGCAAGGGGAAGATTTGATGTTTTGAGGAGTATGGAACCACATCTTAATTACTCTTGTTCCCAGGTTAACCCTAAACCGGAGTAGTAGCACCTGTTAGGGTTCAAGCTATAGGCAAATAGTCCACTAACAAAAACAAAGCACCATGTAAGTATAAAAATACATTTTTATAGTAAAAGTACAAGTGTATTCTTATATAAAAACATTACCAACAATACATATTTGTATTAAACTTGACAACAATACATGCTTATAGTAAAATTAGCAACAATATATTTTATCTGTAGTTGAAGACATACAACTGCGTTCAAAATATATTTAGTTGAAACCATAAAATTGCGTACAAAATATTTAAATATTGGCATTAAATAACTAATGGGGTTGATATGTCGCTAAACATAATTCACCATATTCCCTCTGTTCAATTTTTTTCTTCTTTTCTTCTTTATCACTTTCTATATCTTTAGCATTTTCTATCTTTTTTACATTTCCTTTTTTACGTTTTTTCTTTGTCTTTCCTTTTTTTCTAGTTTCCATCTTTGTATATTTCTTCCTGCTTTTTTCTCTTCTTTTTCTCTTTTTCTTTTTTCTCGTTTCTTCCTTCTTCTTTGTTTACTTTTATCTTCGCAGTTTGTACCCTAAAATCTAAACAAGAATCTGCAATGTTATTGATCCTGA
The DNA here is from genome assembly GCA_963932145.1 of Acanthosepion lycidas. Taxonomy (NCBI): domain Eukaryota; kingdom Metazoa; phylum Mollusca; class Cephalopoda; order Sepiida; family Sepiidae; genus Acanthosepion; species Acanthosepion lycidas. The sequence continues at coordinate 93,321,267 of OZ010583.1, forward strand.
CCTGGCATGTCAGCTTCAGTCACTTTCTCACCACTGTAATGTAGCTTCTCTGTGCCTTTTTCTATAAATATATTCATGGCATTTTTTCTGATGAATTTTCCTTTATGGTATCTAGACTTTATGAATTTAAACGAAGTAAGGGATTGGTGTCAAGGTCTCATCATCTTACATTTGAAATGCCTAGATATAATCATGCCAACAGTTTCTTCTATCGCACTTCTCGCTTGTGGAACTCTCTTCCGGTTTTTTGCTGACAACTTTGATCTTCAAAATTTTAAAGACAATGTCGATCGTTATCTTCTGCTTTCTTAATCACTGTTCTTTTATTGTTTTCTTTCAGTAATAGTACATTTTCTCATATTCTCTAACACCCAGTAAACCTTGCATCCTAGTGGCTTGCTTGGTGTGAAAGGATTTAAAAAATCTATTTCCTAGTTGTTGTTGTTGTTGTTGTTGTTGTTGTTCTTGTTCTTCTTGTTCTTCTTGTTCTTGTTCTTCTTCTTCTTCAGTATTTATATTTTATTACTTTTTATATATTTTTGGAGTTTAAAAAAAGATAATAAGACTCCTAAAGTGAAATGGAAAATTAAAAAAAAAAGGCAAGAACATGTAGTTCTTTATCTGAACCCTGTTTTCTGTGCTTACATGAAAAATTGGAAATTATCAGATTCAGTAAAAATTCCTCATTAAATCAAAGAAATGAATTAGCAGTAAATTGTAAACATAGTTATCCTTCTATTCTACAATTCAGTTAGACTTAGAATTTGACAATGCTTTTTCTTATATTTTAGTTGTACTGCGTTGCACCATATATTGCTTATCTTTCTATTTGTAAGATTAATTTAGATTTAGTAGAATTTTTTTATTAATCTTCAGGTAGTATTAGTAACATATTGTACGGATATATTGGTATTTGTTTGATATTTATAACATTTTACATTGATTGGACAGTGTTATTAACTTCTTAATTTACCAAATAATTTAAAATATTTACTAGTGACTTAAAGAAGCTATTTATTTATCAACTGTATAAAAATTATGTAGGAAATTCATAAAGCATATAACTTGTTTAGCATTTTGTTAAATTCCTCTCCACACTATTTATATTTATTAGGAAACGGCATTGTCTAGTTTGTATAATTTACCTAACCATTTACATCCGCCCTAGTTTATGTCTGACTGCTGTTAGTTGCCAATCCACGGGTCATGACCCATTTATAAAAAATAATTTTTTACTTTTTGCTTCTTCGCTTAGTTTAAATTTAACGTAGGCCATATTTGATTGGTTGATCACAGTAAAGCACACAAACCTTATAACAAAAATGTTTTTCTTTTATTCCTAAAAAGAGCTTGTATTTTGCTTTTAAATTTAAATAAATCATTCACTCGACAGTAATTTACAATCCCGTGATGAGACGCAGTGATACGCATCGAAACACGACTGCAATTGTGTAGCGATTTTGACATGTTTTCGGTGTAATATCCTTAAATAAAGAATATTGGTCTACTTTATGTTGAGCCCTCTTTTAAATTAAATGTTACGGACATTGGGATTGTACTCTATTCATTCTCATCTTACCTCTGTATATATATATATATATATATATATATATATATATATATATATATATATATATATATATATATGTGTGTGTGTGTGTGTGTGTCTGAAAGTCCTGTATGCTTCCATTTTGTTTATAGGGTTACAACTTCACTACAGTAGGCGCTGCTGCTGTGGTTTTACTAGCAGTTATGTTTTTACGAGGAGAAGTTCCTAGCGTCATGACGTTCAAGTTTTAAATTAAGAATTTCAGAGCTCGGTTATTTTTTAATTATAGTTTACTTTAATACAAGGACCAAGAGCCACTTAAGATAGTGAATGGGGCGTGTGACATGAACAAAGGTGGGGAAGTAGGAATTGAAGTTTACCACACTATGGCAGATTAATAACGATTGACTTTAGTCTTGAAGTACTTAAGATTGTATTGTTTGTGGAAAATATCCAAGTGGGAGTTCTTGGGAAGACGTTTTCAGGGTGGAACAATTTTCTTACCAAATGAATACGTAGGGAGTGAGGGAGATTCAACCATGTAGGTATAGCAAGGTTGATTTTTGTTGTGAAGATCTGAGCTGGTAGCGCTTGAGAATAGAACTCCTTTGAACATTTGCCATGGATGTAGCGATAGAATAAGGACGGGCTTGAAACAGTTCGCCTATGAGAGACTAGACGGTGGAAAGTCAGACAACGATAACTAAGAAATCTAAGAGATTTTAAAATCTGACATGGCTTGTTGTTTAATCTCTAGTTGGGGAGAGATGGATTAATATATTTTCTTTTGTTTGAAAGCAAACACGGCGGCTACGGCTAGAATTTGAACTAAGTACCCCAATCCGACTTTCCGCGACTATAACCACAACTCTAACACTCCTATCCCCTTCTTCGTCACTGCCTTTGTTAATGCACTTAATGCTTCAGTTGTAATTTAGTTTCTAATATCGCTTCTATTCTTATTTCGATTCAACAAAATGTGTTAATGTCTACTGCTTTAGGGCAAGTAACGATTAACTGCAAAGTTTGACGCCGAATCATCGCTGTTTCTTTTCTAATAAGACCGTTCTCTTTCATCTTCACAATGTACTTAACTCGTGCAACTATCGTACTATCACGCGTGTATGGCATCGTAATCACTATATTGAGAATCGTAATCACTATAGTAATAAAGGTTGGCCTGACTTCATCTATGTGTTATATTCGTTCAGGGTGTTGGCCATCATGACTCTCGACACCTTCTATCCTTTATAGATCTTAACAAGATTTTTTATGTTTTGCTATCTTTTTTTTTATCGGTATCATCTTATGCAAAGCAGTAAAGACACAAGAGGTTACAGGGTGTCAAAGAATTTGGAACAGAAACATTAATAATAACCGGGGGAGCGAGAAGACTAATCAGAAGGACAGTAAATAGCGATTGGCATTGCTCTTAAATTTTTTCAGATTAAAGTTGGTTGGAATGCATGGCAACGGAATGGAGTTCCACCAGCTCTCCCAATCCATCTTCTGCCAACCATTTACATAATCTCCTTACGTAGATTATAGTCCTACTGATTTCGCTTCACTATATCTCTGGTGGTATAACACGGTCGGCTCTGCCCGATCCAGGGTTGTTCCTACTCTGGTCGGTTCTGCCACAGGTCAACAAATGCCTATTTGCTTTCCGCTTCCTTCCTTCATTTGCTTCTGTCCCAAGTTGTGTTCCTTGATCACAGAGCAGTGAAGATCGAATTTCGTCCGTACTTGAGCGCTTGCACGGATCGTGGTTGAAACGCGCTACAAAATGACAAAGAACGCTTCCACTGGCAAAAATAAAAATAACATAGCAAAATAAAGAAGAATGCCGCAGGGTTAATTTTCATTTGGTTAATATAATTTTTGATACAACAAAATGAACCCTTTCAGTTAATCTCTTTATTGTGACACTTTGTCTTTTTCTTCTAAAAGTTGGAGGGGGCTCAAACAACAAATGTCAGGAATTCTCTCGGCAGCAGGTCACATGGTGTTCCTTTGTCCGCTGCTCTCTCGTCTCGTCTGCCTCTCTTGCTGTCTCTCGCTCCAGCTGTTGAGTCGCTTAAGCATTTTCTTCATTTTTATTTCGCCCGACATCCACCACATCTCAAGACTCATCAATATTCATCGCAATTAATTATTTTCTTCAGTTTTGGAGAAACGTCACTGACCTTCAATGAAAGCGGTCAGTTATTGAAAACAATGCATTTTTCGACAATAAACTTGTTTATCATTCCTTTTCTATATCCTGACGACAATCGGCTCACAATCGGTTACTTATTCAAAAAATTAATTTTCCTGCCAACAAACTTTGCGTTTATAAATTATTTCTATGTCCTTGACGTCAAAGAATTCCTTTGTTGTCAATTTTTTAATATGAGCCATATAATTTTCTACCGATTTTGTCTTGTTTATATCATCAACTTTCGGCTTACATTTTACATTCCTAATCCTTCTGCGTTCCTAGTTAACAGAAAAAAAAAAAAAAAACTTTCCTGTTTATTTTTTTTACTTCATATTTCAATTCATGTTTTCACCTTAACATTGTTAAAATTTTTAATCCTTCCAATTCCACATTTCCTATACGGGGCTTTCACATCTACCCTTTTAATCCTAATTTTATTCTACCAGTATTACAATAGTGTCACAGTTGATGTTAGGCTGGTATAATGAATAGTGGCTCGGGAAGAGCAATTTGAGAGCTGAGTGCGTGGTTTTGGCGACATCATACAACATGGGCGCTATAATTCTTTATGGATTAAGAAAGTGATCATCTGGGATGGGTTTTTATATATCTTACTGTCATCGATTTTTTTTCCCCACTGCGTGCACACATTAGCCGCAGCTGGATCGGTCATGATGATATGTTGGGGTCAGTAAAATTGTGTTCAAAATACTTGAATATCGGCATTAAATAACCAATGAGGTTGATATGTCACTAAACAAAATCCACCACCCTCCTTCTGTTCAATTTTTTTCTTCTTTTCTTCTTTATCACTTTACTATTTTTTTTCTTTTTTACATTTCATTTTTTACGTTTTTCCTTTGTCTTTCCTTTTTTCTAGTTTCCATCTTTGTATATTTCTTCCTGTTTTTTTCTTTTTTTTTGCTTTTGACTTTCAACACCATATTTTTCCTTTCACTTTCCTTCGTTTTGTAGTTCTGGATATGATAATAAACTAAATCCGGCAGCAAGGCCTCTGATCGGGATATTGGAGATTTTGAGGAGTAATTTTTAATTACTGTTGGTCTCAGGTTAACCCAAAACCGCAGTAGAAGCACCTGTTAGGGTTCAAGCTATAGGCAAATAGTAAATTTACTAACCACAAAAAAAAAAAAAATAAACAAAAAACACCAAGTAAGAATAAAAATACATTTTTATAGTAAAAGTACAAGTGTATTCTTATATAAAAACATTACCAACAATACATATTTGTGTTAAAATTGACAACAATATATGCTTATAGTAAAATTAGCAACAATTCCTTTTTTCTAGTTTCCATCTTCCTGATTTTTTTTTTCTCTTTTCCTTCGCCTTTTCTTTTTTTCTCGTTTCTTCCTTCTTTGTTTACTTTAATCTTCCCAGTTTTTATTAATTTCGTCTAGTACCCTAAAATCTAAACAAAATCTGCAATGTTATTGGTCCTGACCTGGCATGTCAGCTTCAGTCACTTTCTCACCACATTAATGTAGCTTCCACCTTCCACAGTTAAGGTCATCCCTCAGGTTAACACAGCACCTGGATTTTTTCTGAAGAACTCAGAGTGCAAAACGTCTATTCTGACATGAGCTGAAGTGAGTCAATCATTTGGAAATATGTGTACGTTTTAAAAGACCCTGTGTTAGTTAATATACTGGGAAAAAAAATAAAAAAACACAAACTCGATTATTTAATCGAATTTCGCAAGAGTTATTGCGAGAGAATTGATTTCTCTTTCTCGTAATGTTTTTTTTTTTCGGGGGCAACTCAGTTCATTGATAGTTCGACTGTTAATAAATATCAATATCCAACACACCTGGAACGGCGACGTCGCCTCGGTCCTCGTAAGACTTCCTGAGTTTTGGACGCCATCTTTAATAAGTACGCGTCAATACGGGTACCTTTATTTCATCATTGCACTATCATCGAATCTAAATTAGATAGGCTGCTAATCAATTTTGCTATTTCCCAATTGTTGAATTTCAACAAAACAAACTTCGTATACTTTTCATATATATATATATATATATATATATTTATATATATATATATATATATATATATATATATATATATATATATGTGTGTGTGTGTGTGTGCGTCTGTGTGTGCGTGCGAGCGTGTGGGTGTGTGGGTGTGTCTATGTGTGGGTGTGTGGGAACATACAAAGTTGAGAATTATTCAATTGTCAAAATTTCCAAATACAAACGAATGCTGTAACTCTAGCAAAGAAAATAAAAACTGATATCTTTCAAAGCTGTGTGTGTCATAACTTTATATATATATATATATATATATATATATATATATATATATATATATATATATATATGAAGAAAGAACAGTAAGATATATAATCCGGTGTTCTTATAGATATTTTTATTTTTAAAAAATAGTGCTCAATGAATATTTACAGAGCATTAATACTATAAATTAACTAATTTAAAATATGGTTTCTTTCGCTTCACAGTTCTTAACATGTTTCAAAAATGGAAGCTAATATCGTCTGGATTTTTTTAAATTTATTGTTAACGACAAAATTTCTTACGGCGTTTTTTCTATTTTTATACTTAAACATCTTTTAAATTTAAAAATAAGTTACTCCAAAATTCGCTTGAGGATGAAATGGAACTAATGTCTTTAATTTAATTACAAAATTAAATTCTAAGCTTTTAGCTTCCATTTTGAAACATGGTTAGAACTGTGTAGCGAAAAAATATTTTAAATCTGTTAATTTATAATATTAATGCTCTGTAAATTTACACAACTTATGTACTATATATATGCGTATGTGCATATGTCTGTCTGTATATTTCGTTAAAAGCCTAAAGGTATTGCGATTAAGCTGTTTTATTTCATTTTTCTTTTGTTGCTTCAAATTCTAAAAACTATACAAGCAACCCAAGGTATTTTAGTGTCATTCGATGTTGAAAATTTATTTACAAACGTCCATGTTGATCAATCTATCGATATAATCTTTAACTTTGTGTATAAAAATAATTCCATTCCACCTTCATCCATCAAACTAAATACCTAAAAATTATTGCTTGCCTGCACAGTTAAAATCCATTTCTACGACCATAATGCCAATATTTACACCCAAACTAATGATATTAGTATGGGAAATCCTTTCGATCGTTCTTCGCCAACTACTAAATGTCACACAAGTCACTAAACCCCAAATATATGTCCGCTATGTAGACAATAGATATATTTTAGCGAAAAGCAAATAAGAAATTGATAATTTCAAAACCACATTCGAAAAAACTATGTCCTTAACTTTACCTATAAACCTAGTCAAAAAATAAACTTTCTTTCGTAGACCTTCCCGTACAAATCAGTAATAACACATTCACCAATTCATTATATTAAAAAAACAAGTAGCAGAAACTTTTACTACCATAATTTTAAGAGTGAATGCCTACTTAGATATACAATAGTAGTTATAAAAAATTTCCTAAAAGGAGCACACGAGAATTCCCCCTCTCGTCCCCTTTCTCTTAAAGAACTCAATAATGTAAAACATACGCTAGATAACAATGGTTTTCCTAACTACCTCATCGATCACTAGATTAGACTATTTGTTTCTAAAGTAACTAATAACGGTACTGAACATACAGATAAAGCACTAACATTAACATCTACGAAAGCCAAATTGAACTCAACTATAAGCAAGACGAGTTTTCTCTTAGAATATCATAATGAAATACAGAAACTCCAGTCGACCTGAACAAAAAAATTAATTAATTATCTATTAAATTTTTTTTAAAACAGCTAACATTATCAAAAATAAGAACACACCCGCAAAATCAAAACTATAAAGAACCAACATTATTTACTAATTCAAATGCCCTTTAAAGAACTGCGATCCTGATCATAAATAATTACATTGGTCATGCCTATCTAAACGACTGACGTTAGACCTACCCGAACTTAGCTCTACTAGGATTCATTTAAACACACACACAACAGTTATCAAACTCCATCCGACTACACTAATATGAAATACACTTATAATAGCCTCATCCACATGCAAAAAAAATAAAATAAATAAATAAAATAATGGAAATCCTAATAATAAAAAAGGGAAAGCCAGCACTCACGAACATTAACTATGAACACGGTCACCATATGCTGACCATGTCCGGAAAATAAAACATTCCTACAACTTTAGACGCAAACAATTAGTTAAAAACAAAAAATAAAAATCGCCGTTGATAATGGCTAAAAGAATAGCCGGAATTGGTACCTAGATTTTATGAATTGAAGCACAGTAATCTGCGGTAACGTCTCGTCATATTACATCTGATGTCGGCTAGATATAACCACGAATTTGCTTATCTCGCACTTCCTGCTTGTGGAACTCTCTTCGGGCTTCTTTCCTTTCTTGCAAATTTCATCTTCAAAATTTTAAATATAGTGTCAATCCTTTTCTGTTTTTTTTTTAATTTCTGTTCTTTTTTGTTCTCACTTCTTAATGACGTTTTCTTCTCATATTCAAACACACTGACTAAACCCTTGGATATTAGTAGCTTTATTGCTTTAATGATAAAAACGAACTTTTTATTAGAGCAGTTTCATCACAATGTTCCCATTGTCTTATTAGCACTTGCGGCTTTCATTATCTAAGAATGTTTGTGTATTTCTGCATCATACTACATAAGCAGGAAAACCCAGTCATACCTGACAGACAATTTCTGCGACAACATTACCCCTTACATCTGGCTACCTAACACCCCAGACTACAACCCCCTTGATTATTACTTTTGTCTCTAGGTATATAAAGTAAAGATATAGAAAGTGATAAAGAAGAAAAGAAGAAAAAAATTGAACAGAAGGAGGGTGGTGGATTTTGTTTAGTGACATATCAACCTCATTGGTTATTTAATGCCGATATCCAAGTATTTTGAACACAATTTTACTGACCCCAACATATCATCATGACCGATCCAGCTGCGGCTAATGTGTGCACGCAGTGGGAAAAAAATCGATGACAGTAAGATATATAAAAACCCATCCCAGATGATCACTTTCTTAATCCATAAAGAATTATAGCGCCCATGTTGTATGATGTCGCCAAAACCACGCACTCAGCTCTCAAATTGCTCTTCCCGAGCCACTATTCATTATACCAGCCGAACATCAACTGTGACACTATTGTAATACTGGTAGAATAAAATTAGGATTAAAAGGGTAGATGTGAAAACCCCGTATAGGAAATGTGGAATTGGAAGGATTAAAAATCTTAACAATGTTAAGGTGAAAACATGAATTGAAATATGAAGCAAAAAAAAAAATAACAAGAAAGATTTTCTTTTCTTTCTGTTAACTAGGAACGCAGTTACTATTTTTTTTCTTTTTTACATTTCATTTTTTACGTTTTTCCTTTGTCTTTCCTTTTTTCTAGTTTCCATCTTTGTATATTTCTTCCTGTATTTTTCTTTTTTTTGTTTTTGACTTTCAACACCATATTTTTCCTTTCACTTTCCTTCCTTTTGTAGTTCTGGGTATGACGATAAACTACGTCCGGCAGCTGATGGCGAGAATCTCCAGATATACAGAAGGAGCTCGTAACTATATATAGCAACAGTATTCAATGCGACTGATTCAATATAGTCGCTTCACTTATAATAATACATTTAAAATATCATATAATTGGTGGTTTGTTTGTATTTTAGAAGTATTTTTATGTGATTCCAAATTTAACCGAAGCCGATAATCAAACTGGTTCTGTTGACGACGGATTAGCGAATGCTTTGTGGTTTATCTAAGTAGCTATTAAGATCGAAAATTAAAAGAAATATATTGAGCGCAATGCGTTGAGAAATTTTCCTTAAAAATCATCAGCTACAAGGCAACTTAATTATTAACAAATTGAATGATTAATTGGGCCCAGTAAAATATTGACGCTGGAAACTGTTTGACAAATTAATGAAAATAAACCAGTCTAACAAATCAAACGCATGAATTATTTATGATATTATTATATAATGACATTGGATTCTTGGCTTCTACAACACAAATGAAACCAAAAAATATGGAATGTTGCCATATCGTAACCCTGAATGAAAAGACAATTATATTAATGTGTCAACCAATCAAGACAGAAGCAAGTTTGAATATTAGGAAATTTCGTCTAGAATTGGTTTTACGTTTTTCTTTCTATTAGGACAATGGTTTTCTAAGCAAAGCTTAGATGTGGCACAAGGCCGAACATATTGAGCATACGGGGGAGGATCGAAATCATTACTCAGTCGTAATTGATCTAACGAGACAAATTTGCTAGCCATTACACAAAGCTTGAAATGCCCAAATCTTTTATATTACGATGTTCATAAATTAATAACGTATTTCACTGATTTAAAGTATGTGTCGACCAACTAAGGCAGAAGCGAAGTGGAATAGCAGAAAACTGTTTCTAGAATTAGTTTAGCATATGTACCCGACACTGTGTCGATTATAGTGCATTTCAGAATTTTTTTATATAACAGTAAAATTCCATTGCTTCCTGTATGACGTCCGAAACAGTAGTAATTCTACAGGGCATTAAAACATCTGTGCAGTATATACGTATCTTATGAAGGCTCATACATATCAGCTGTGGTTTAAAATCTTTTAAAATAGCCATTGTGATATACCTGACAAGCATTCCATTCAGCGATGTACCTAACTTGTGTTTCTGGTAAGTTGTCACCTATTAAGAGCTATGGACCATAGGAAAGCCACCAGTGCAGACATCGATTGTCAGCAGTTTGGCCACATAAGCATTGTAATGTCCTGCTTTGGTAAATAGAAAAATGTGTTATTCTGCCGCATAGGAATGCAAGGAAACGTTACGAAACATATAACCAAGAAAATAAACAAAGATCTTGAGGAAGGGATGTTCATTCACATCCACCAGACTCACGAGATTTATCACGGATACATGTTCACCTCATATGTAGCAGAACATTAAGAAAACAAAAAGGAAGTAGGAATTTGCTTCCTCATTGTTCTGATGTCATTAAAACTGCATCACCCCACCCCACCAAAAAAAAAAAAAAAAAAAGAAAAAGAAAAAAGTAAATAGTAAATAACATTTTAGAGTTTAGGCGGATACGTTAGAAATATAGTGTTGATGTAAACTTTAGATTGAATCGAAAACCCAACCCTAAACAGGAAACAAGGGATAAAACTTTTTCTCCAGTTCAAAAGACTGGTGAGAAGTATGAACCGGGCGACAGTCAAACCTATCTACTCCTATTTGGAGAGAATGATAAAAAGAAAACAATTAATGAATAAAAGACGTTAGCAGTATAGAGTTGAAGGAGACCTCAGAAGGAACCGAAAACCCAATCCTAAGCAGCAAACAAGGGATAAACATCTACTTCTGTCCAAAAGAGCGAGGAGGTTTGCGAATCAGACGATAGACGAAATGAGGAGAAGAGACAAAACATGACAAAAAAGAAGTAAATAATTAGTAAAATTTTTACGAGTTAAGGCAGAGAAGTTAGAATTAAACCGGAAACTCAATCCTAAACAGGAAACAAAGGAACCGGAAACTCAATCCTAAACAGGAAACAAAGGATAAACCATTACTCCTGTTCAAAAGGCCGCGGAGGAGTGCGAACTTCCAAGAATTTAGGCAGTCATAAAAGTTGCAGAAAAGTAAAGAAGTATTAATTGTAATTTTTTGTTGATGTTTTCTGAATATTTATTCAAGCAATGGATTATTCTAATATTTGTTCCGCTATTTGATCTGGAAAATGACACCATTACTTAAAACTAGAAATACCGTGAAAATTTAACGGCTTAGGGATTTTCATTTTCTGATGAAACATAATTATTAAGTTAATGATTAAATAAGTCCCTTGAGAGTTCTACGATTATAAAGACTCCCTCTTCTTCTATGTACTGTGTCTCTTTCGAACGTTGGCGATCATGGCTTTCCACATTTTCCTGTCCATTACAGAACTTGATAAATATTGTCTTTTTGTGCTCTCCCCAAAACCTTGTTCCGTCATCCACTTACTCAAGATCGCTAGGTAGGTTGGGGTTGTTTTCCTCAGTCCCTTTTGTGTGCATTCTGTCATGTGAGTATCGCATTTCCCAACCTTCTTTCTTCATTTTGTGTCCAAGAAATTTCAACACGCGCTCTTCCTGATATTAAGTATAGGTACCCTTTTTATTTCCATTTTCCCGTTATCGCTGCTCAGATGTTCCGTCCATTTTATTCTCCGCACCCTTCTGTAGAAGCACATTTCTGTTGCTTCTTATCTCTTCTTCTGTGAAGCATTCACTGCCATATAGGAGGACTGATATAACGTAACAGTTCTGTATTCGTTTTTTTGTTTCTAACGAAATTTTTCTGTTTCCTGATACTTTGATTAGCTTGCACTTGATTACACTTCTCAGGTATTTAAATTTTGCTACTTGCTTGATTTTGATATTTCCAACTGATGTCTATTCCTTTATTATCGATTCTTCTTTTTATAATTCTCTCAAAATCACCTTGAATAAGTCTGGTGAGAAGAAACATCCTTGTCTTACACACCTTTCTATTTCTGTATATTTACTGAATTCATTTTCTATCTCTATATTGGCAGTTTGCTTCCAATATAGGTTCTGGATTATTTTAATATCCTTTTCAAATATGTCAAGGATAACTAGCAGTTCCAACATTTCTTTGGGGTGTATTTTATGAAAGGCTTTTGTATAATCTATAAAACATACCATACTGCGTTTTCATTTCTTTTACTTATATCATTGTGGGCATAAATATAGCGTTCCTTGTTCCAGTCTCTTTAAAGGATTCGAACTGTTGTCCTTTTTTTCTCGCCTGATTTTGCAATCTGCTCTATTAATCAAAATTCGGCTGATACGTTTACGAATATAAGATAACCGAGTGAATCGTTAATTATTTGAACTTTAACCAAATATTGCAATAACATGCGTGAATGAAAATCATTAGTTAAAGATATAAGAGTTTATAAACGAAACGATTTGAAATTGACATGATTTCCCATTTTACAGAAGCAATTGTTAAATACATTGGAGCGTTATACCCTCCTCTAACTTCCTGTTCTTTGGTGTTTTCTTTCTTTCCTATCAAGGAAATCAAACGGCGTATCTGATATTTCTTTTCCGTATTTCCTCAAACTCAAAACGGAATATGCTAATATATATGAGATCTTAGCCGGGCATAACGTAAGTCCTAATTAAATAACTAACTAGCAAAGGACCAGCAGAATTGATATTATATTCGATAATAGCATTTACTTTGTTTGAGGCATATTTGACTATGTCAATGTGTTCAACTGCAAATGAAATATTGTTTTGCATGTCATATATGCTAACCTTTTCTGTTTTTAGTAAGAAAAACTTGATGACTATCTTCAGAATGTTATTTCCGTCATTTTTGTCATGGGCTGTACATTCAAGCAAAGTTACAGGTCAGCAAGAATGGGACTGTCAGAATCATTAACATGTTCATCATCAAATGTGAGTAGAGCCTTAAAACCTGGTTATGAAACTCATAAAACAATTTCTTCAGGACTGGCGATGTCAATGTTTAGACATTTCCGAATAGTATTAACTTTTGAGGTGGTGACACACATGCTAAACATTATATTATCAATTTTCTTTAACGGAAAGTGAGCTTTTCCATATATATATATATATATATATATATATATATATATATATAAATATATATATATATATATATATATATATATATATATATATATATATAATAAAAAGGCTTATATATATATAATAAAATATATATATATATAATATAATATATAATAATATATAATAATAATAATAATAATAATATATATATATATATATATATATATATATATATATATATATATATATATATTTATATATAAACATAAAACATTAGGCAGCATATAATTTACATACAAAGAAATAATCACACATAGAATCAATCAGAAATATTAAGGCCATTAATGGTGACATCCGTCACTAGAGACATAATATATGCATTAAAATACTGTTAATCCATAGAGTGAAGTGATCCTCGTCGAAACCCTAATAGCAGACATTAAAAAAACATCTTTCGGTCGACAAACAAGTATTTCGTCTTCAAGTTTTTGATTTTATAAGGAAAAAAAACAAATGCCTGATGATGAATAGAGGACTATTCGTAAGTACTAGCATTTTAACATTAAATAAACTGAAAACTGCCGACATCTATGGTTTCGACGAGGATCACTTCACTCTATAGATTAACAGTATTTTAATGCATATATTATGTCTCTAGTGACGGATATCACCATTAATGGCATTAATATTTCTGATTGATTCTATGTGTGATTATTTCTTTGTATATATATATATATATATATATATATATATATATATATATATATATATATATATATATATATATATAATAAAAAGGTTTAAACACTAATATTCCTTGGAATATTAGTGTTTAAGCCTTTTTACTATATCTTTACTCTGTCCCGGACATTGAGTTCTACCTGGATTCTATCCTCTTGGATTTATTTTCTATACAAATATATATGTATGTGTATGTATGTATGTATGTATATATATTTATATATATTTTAGATATATGATTGCATATGTATGTGTATATTTACCACTAACATTATCAATCTATCTATCTATCTATCTATCTATCTATCTATCTATCTATATATATATAAACATACACATATATGGTTTCTCTGATTGGTATACACACAAAATATAAAGCAGTTTCATCAGCATTACAAATCTGCTGATAGCTTAATTTACCATCCATTACCAACACCGACGTTCGAACGTGACATTCTCGACTGCTGAATATATGTTTTCTGCCAGGTGTTTAAATAGGCATAGATATAGATATAGTCATAGCCATAGAAATAGGCATAGCTATACCCATAGGCATAGCGAGAGACCATAGATGTAGCTACAGATATAGCCTTAACCATAGCCACAAAAATAGCGATAGCCATAGACCTACACATAGATGTAGGCATAGATATAATCATAGTCATAGCAACAGACATATCTATAGACATAGCCATAGTCATAGCTATAAACACAGTCATAGTCATAGACTTATCCATAACTATAGCCATCGATATAGTCGTAGACATTGCCCTAGTCCTAGACATAGCCATAGACATAAACATAGACATAGCCATAGCAACAGACATAGACATAGACACAGCTATACGCATAGACATAGATATAGCCATATCCATAGACACATAGTTATAACTATAGCCATAGAAATGTACAGAGACCTAGACCTACATATAGACCAGTGAGTGTACAAAACTCAGTGTATCGATTCAGAAGCTTTTGATCCGTTTCGTAGAGGATATTTTCCCAACATCGTCATCGTCGTCATCATTAACGGAAGGTGTTCGAAGCAATTCCGATCATCAAAGGAAGCATAATCTTCTTAGATGGGAGAGTGTTAGAAGACGGTTTTCTTTCGTCTGTAGGAGATTCTCTGTCAAAATTACGTTAATCTTGAGCACCCATCACAGAATCATAAATTTTGTTAACCAAAGAATTGGTTAAATCAAGTGAATTTCTGATTCCCTCAATTCATCGTGCTTGCCAGATGAAACGAGACATTTAAAAAAATATCGAGATCTCTGGAGAGACTTTAGATTTAGTTAGATAAACTGGGATTCTTCCAGATCTGTCTGTAGGATAGTGTAACGAATACCGTCCCGGAAAGGTAAACTGGCAGGCCGGGTTCGTATTGCAACCTGGCCTCCTACGTTTGCCGACTCTTCACACCACCGGATGCTTTTGTTTTATTCGCTAGCGTTAAATAAGAGTAAATATTATTATGCCAAGTAGCCGGATTAGTGAATCACATAGATTACAGGTGGTGGGAGCAGTGAAGAAATCGGATTACAAGTAGTCGGATTAATAAGAAACTTGATTACGGGTAACTGGATTAACGAAATAGCAACAATATAAATACTTGCAGTTACATAGGAAAGGCATGAATCCAGCTCTTCACCTCATTAGCTATCTGTTAAATAGCAGGGTAGACAAGTGTCTCTAACATTGGCTGACACTCAGTCTAAAAGAAGGACATCTCTGAATTCCATACCGTGGAAAAGGTATCGAGAAAACCCTTCACTATTTTTCCGAAGTATGCATGGCAGTTAGCAGATAATTAACCGAGGGTATATGTAGAAATTCATGATCGCCTTAGTCCATGATCGCTTACGCCCTGAAGAAACATAATATTTTTCGAAGTGTCTTAGTCTTAGTCTTAGTAAGGAGGTTAAATTAGACGTTACAAAATGAAATATAAAGATGATTAAAAAAAAAGGAACAATTTTAAATTCATAATTATACGGAACAGATATATTGAATATTTTTTTGTTTTATTTATTTGCTTCTTTAGAATAATCTGCATCAGTTACTAGGGAAAAACCGCCTGCTAGTTAAACAAATGAGAAAAATAAAACGGAAAGTAAAGTGGGTATTCATTTTTATCTCAGGATTTATTTAATACATAGAGATCCTGAGAGCGCACTTTCGGGTCCAAACGGAAGAATACTCTTTTTTTTTTTTTTTTTCAATTTAACATAGCCATGTTTAATTTTGATATTTGTCCTTCTTTATGCGCTGTTTTCTGAACTTGCTGATCCTGGCGCTACACAATCTCATGTCGTTTCTTGTTCTTAACAAATGTTATCATTTTGTTATCTCTCACAAAACCTGTTCTGTCATCGATTTACTCAAGTTTACTATTAGGTTGGTGCAAAAAATAATGTCGGTTTTTGACGTATTTTTTAACGTCAAAAACCGACATTATTTTTTGCACCAACCTAATAAATATTTCATTGTTTAATTTCCACTGTTTTATTTTTATTTTTTTAATTTCTCCTAAAATCTGTTCCGTCATCCATATACTCAAGATCGTTAGGTAGGTCATGCGTAGTTTTCCAATGTCCTTATTGACTTCAATTTGCCTTGTGTGCATCAGATTTTTCAAGCCCTCTTTCCTCATTATGTGTCTAGACAAATCTCTCTTACTCATGTTTAATATAATTCCCATTTTATTTCCATTTTCTCTAAAACTTCATCGTTGTTCTCATATCCGGCCCATGGTATCCTCAGCATCCTTCTGGCGAACGACATTTCTGCTGGTTTAAGGGATTTTCCAGCATTAACGTCCATATAGGAGGATGGACATCACAGCATTCTTAGTTTCTGACGATTTTTCTGTTTCTTAATACTCTGCTTAGCTTTTGGAAAGCATCTTTGGCTACCCCAATACATCTTCGGATTTATGTGCTGCACTATTCCCAGATATTTAGATTTCTTTTTACTTGTTTGATTTTGGTATCTGCGATTTTTAATTTGCATTTTGGGACATTTTTATTTTTCGGGGGCAGAAGGAACGACAATAAAATGGATCAATAACAAGACAGTAAAAGAACTTTAGCCCTCAATTTACAGATTTTAATTTCTTATAGAGATTAAGTTCTGGAGAATTTTTTTTTTTTCTTCAATTTGAAACGGCCTTGAAAATGTATCAGGCGCGAAAAATTGATGAGTATAAAGATTTCATTTCGTCTCTGTCCTTTATGCCTTCATGTTAGCTGAATGAAAATATGGATAAACTCGGGATTACAGAAGGAAAAACCAATTATATGAAAATCCAAATGAGAATAGAAAATGAACTGCGGCTTTAAGGCATGCGTTCCTCTGTCATCTGAAATATTAATTTATCCGAAATTATAAATTGAATCTTCGGTATATAGTGATTAATTACGTTGCAAATTAGATTGATCAAAATTTAATATCAGAAGCTATTTATTAAATGCGGGCATAATTACGATCTGATCTATCTATCTATCTATCTATCTATCTATCTATCTATCTATGTTAACCTTTCTTTTCTAATCTATTTGTGTGTCTGTCTTGCCTCTCATCGGATCTATCTATCTATCTATCTATCTATCTATCTATCTATCTATCTATCTATCTATCTATCACTTTTCTTGACGATTTTCTTTTTGCAATATTTATGGCTCCACCTATAATATAATTCCTCGTTCTCTCTCTATAGATTTCTCAGTTACTCTGTTGAGTCTTTTTGAATCTAACTATGATAGTTCTATAGTTTCAGCTGATCTATCTATCTATCTATCTATCTATCTATCTATCTATCTATCTATCTATCTATTTTGAGTCTCTTGGGTCTCTAACAATTTAGACTTCTACTGGCATTATTAGGAAGTAAGTACATTTTAAAAATGTTTTTTTTTACATTCCAGATATTCCGCTAAGAAAGTTAGAAAATGCTAAAAACAAAAGAATAAATATTACACTGAAAATTACGAGGAACTTTATTTTTAAATATAGGTTTTGAATCGGTAAAATCCTATTAATAGGATGTGTGAAAAAAATATTTGTTTTTCATGACGATTATTTATATTGCTAGATAAAAATAGATCATATAGCTAAAGTAGATATACGGATGCAAGAGTAATCATAGTTTGGGTCTAAATTAATCAGATGATCAATTCTGTGCCTCATATCGATTGGCTTAGTAATAAATTCGAGAATTGTTTGGACAGAAAATCAATTTTTATGTTTTAATTATTGAACGAATACAATGATATATCATAGAGGTGCATTTACTTCCTTACTGAAAAAAAATAACGAAATTTTCTTTTGATTACTTTGTATTTTATAAATTGATTTGACATCCAGAACTAATTGGATTGTTAACATTTTAAAATTATTTATTTTTTTATTCACCCCCACCCCTTTTACTCTTCAGTTCTCATTTGCTTCATTGATGCTCTAACTTGAGTGGCTCTTGAGTCTTAATGTGAGTGAACATTAGTAAAGTTAAGATATTATTTCGGGGGTACTTTTCTTATCAGAAGGATCAGATTGAGTTTTGCGAGCTGCCGTACCTTCGTAATCACCATTAGACTCATCCAACTCTTTCCGAATCCTCGGCACTGATAAGAAAAGAACCCCCGAAATAATATCTTAACTTTACTGATTGACACCCAAATACTCTGAAATGTTTGTATTAGAGCTTCCGGCTTGAGTTCTCAGCAGTACAGCATGCTCTTTCCATATTTATGGTGGGGTGAATTGCCTTATGGTGTTCTTTTTCTTACAGACAGTGTCCAACAGACCCAACTGTACTGTGCAGTCAAAAACAAAAACAAAACAAAACAAAAACAAAACAAAACAAAAAAAAAAACAAACAACTCATGCGCGAAATGGCGACAATTTAACCATCGTACCGTGCATTTGATCCCATGGTTAGTAGAGAATATTTTTTGACTTAAAATATATAAAATAAAATAAACACACACACATATATATATTAGGTTGGTGCAAAAATAATGACGAAATAATGTCGTTTTTTGACGTTAAAAAATACGTCAAAAAACGATATTATTACGTCATTATTTTTGCACCAACCTAATATATATATATATATATATATATATATATATATATATATATATATATATATATATATATATATAGGGTAATCTGAAGACCCGTTTAGTTAAACCTAGGTAGGTAGTTCCTGGCACTTTGGGATTTATTTTATTTATCCTATCTCTGCTTAGCGAATTGAGCACTCTATGTTTTAGGTTAGTTACTCGCTTGATTTTTTTTTCTTCTTTGGACTAAAATCTTAAGGCACTAGACGATTTATTTCGCCCTGTTCGGATGTTTCTAGTTCTTTCTTTTATTTTCCAATCTTTTTCCTCGGATACAAATTTGTGCTATTCGAGTTTTTTTTACCAATCATTAGTAATATATATATATATATATATATATATATATATATGGGTATGATAAAAACATAAATATACGAACATATATTTGCACGTACATATATATATATATATATATATATATATATATATATATATTTCTCAGATGTCATAAAAAGTGATCAATGTTATATAAGAGCGCTATTAAGGATATATTAGTTAATATATATAACAACCCATGTGGATACCTCGGCTTTCATGCAAATATGCAGTCTTCACGTGCAGGGTATTCAAATTGGGTATTCCCATGAAAGTCTGAATCGAGTTATAGGCGTGAGATGTTATGTATATTCACTAATATCTATCTATCTATCTATCTATCTATCTATCTATCTATCTATCTATCTAGTTTAAGGTATGCTATATTTACAGTTAAAAGTGCTCGGTATTAGAGATAGAGCATATGTATATATAAAAGTGGACACTGACATCAACACCAAGTAGCGACAGTCTGTTTCATCCTTGGCCACAATCTTCATGCCATTGTGTTCAAGCATGAAACAGATTGTCGCCACGTGGTGTTGACATCAGTGTCCACCTTTAAATTTACACATGCTCTATCTCTGATATTGAGTACTTTTAACCGTAAATATACCGTATATTTAAATATAGAGTACCACGGAATTTAACGAAATTTTCACAGTATGATTATGGGTCGCAAACCTGACTTGACTCCTTCTGAGAAAGATGTTATAACCTCTGAACTTTCCAAAGGTAGATCTACATTAGAAACATCCAAACTAATTGGATCACCAAACTGAGAAAAAGATTTGTTGCAGCTTCTATAATGTTAAGTAAGATGGTCGATAAAGGTCACTTGAAGTTTGTTTCTCAACGTTCTTTATCACGAATGAAACGTGAAGCTGCAACTAACCCAGTCCTGACCAGTGGAGCGCTTTTGAGGAGCAGTGGAGAAACAACAGTGTCCATAAGTAGTCTCTATCGTCTTCTGAAAAAAGGTCGGGATATCAGTGAGACCAGTGACAAAAGCTCGATTGACAAAAGTACAGATACAAAAGCGTTTGAAATGGGCAAAGGTGAACATGAAGGTCGATTCGCAGGTTAGAGTCGTGCAACACTTAATGGCTCTGATGGTTGGAGCAAAGTTTGGGCCGTAAAAGGACAAAGAACATCATCACTGCTTGACACGCCATAAGGAGGAGGAGGTATTATGAGTGGGGCTGGTATTATTGGAGGTATCATGGTTGGTCCGGGGAGAGTGAAATTAACTGCAGATGCTTATATAGCTTTCCTCAAAAAGCACCTGGAATCTTGGCTTAAAAAAAGCAAAGAATCATCTTCAGGAGAACCATCGTATTTATGCAAGATAATGCTCCTTGCATTCAGCGCATAAAGTACCTGCAGAAATTAGGCTTCTGCAGACCTCGGAAGATGAACTAGCAGGTCGATTCTCTAGACTTGAACCTAATTGAAAACTTGTGGGGCATTCTGAAGTGACAGGTTTATGAGAATGAACGCCAATTTAGAAGCAAGGTTGACCTTATGACAGGAAATAGCCAACGTATCACGTGAAATGACATCAGAGAAGATAAGGAAATTGACATATTCGATGGACCAATGCATTTTCAAAGATTTAAAAAAAAAAGATCATATTTCGAATATTAACCAAATCTACTTTCTTTTTTGAATTGTTTACTTTTTATTTCAATTTAATTTCATCTTAATTAATGTATGTATCCATAAAAATATTAATGAGGCAATTAAAGTGTTTTTTTTTACAGGGCTTTTTATTACAACTCGCTAATAATTTGACAGACTAATAGTTTAAGTAAATTAGATAAATGACTGTAACTTCTGTTCCTTCTTCTAGAACCTTAGGAATTTTACAGAGTAGCTGTATATGAATGTTGTCAACATTGATAAATTCCAACTAGTAATTTTTGGATAAGATGGAAAAGTGTTACCTCGTTAATAATTGGTGATGCACACACACACACACACACACACACATATATATATATATATATATATATATATATATATATATGGATGACAATATATATCTCTGGGGAGGAAGTGTGGGTTTGTAAACAGTGACTATTACGGTTAATAATGCAAGACTCTTCGGTAAATCGAATAGAGTTCTCTCAGTCACTGTGTGTTTATCTAAAAATAAATACACTTAAATTCACCTTCACCAACGGCTTAGTGGTAGAAGCCGATTGGTTGACGCCAATTCAGTCGGGTTTCGATCCTATTTAGAGGCAACCGGATGTCTAACCACACTGATGAGCTGTGATACAGCGAAACAGTCTGTCTGTGGATGACAATATATATATATATATATATATATATATATATATATATATATATATATATATCGATAGATAGATGAGTAGATATATTCACAGCCGTATATGAAAACACGCACACACCGACATGCACTGTGGGAGTTGGGCGTAACACATACCAAGAAGGAAAAGAACAGAAGGAGCAAAACCTTTACTAGATCTGTTTCCAATGCATAGTAAACACAGCAAGATAGGAGCCGACAGCCGATGGAGAGATGATTTAGGCAGGTTTTCTGGTAAGATATGTCAGAGTATAGCACAGTTACGGTTGTCACGGAAGGATTTGGGAAAAGCTTTGATCAAACGGTGGACTCGAATTGACTGATTCCAAAACAGAAAAGGCAGAAGTGTCTTCCATTATTATCAGGACATGAGTAAGTGAAAACATGACTCTTATAAACATCGAATAGAAAAGAAGAATAAATATATCCTGTCTACTTTTTTTCCAGGCAATAAGGAATTTAAAAAAAAAATCGTCATTATTCAAGCGACAATAAAAAATATAAATTGGTATTACTTAGGAAAATAAATGGTGTCGAGTAAATGGATAAGAATGAATCATAGATTTCGTGCTCGAAAAACGCTATTTTGGACTTTCATATGTAACAATGCAAGCGTCATTTTTTTCTGTGAAAAATGAAGGGCAAAAAAAAAAAAAAAAAAAAGAAAAAAGAAAAAAGAAAAAGAAATAAATGAATGATATTAAATGGCTGTCAAAATTAACGATTCTCAAAAATGGCGGACAGACAATGTATTGCTATCCTCCCACCTTCCATAAAGAAAGGAAGGCAGGAAGATAAAATATTTTTCAAATATCTTGTTTTTCAGTGTAAGGATTCATAACAACGAGAATAACACAAATTTTCTTCAATTTTTGCAAGTTTTGTGCGAACACAACAACGAAAAAAAAAAAAAAAATTCGAAAATATTTCTCGTTTGAAGTTTATCTGCTTCAATTAACAATAAATTTGAATTATTCAGCTTCCATTATGTTAGCCGCAAGAGGGCGCTGTGAGATTTAGTTGGGCTTGAATAACTTATTGGGACTATTATTACAGCGCAATGTCGGATTTCTTAAAACTAGAAATAGAGCCAAATCGTGACGTTTTGAAAATAAGTGAAAGCTAAAGTTCTAGTAATAACAGCAGTAGCTATAATCTTAGTCGGAATAATCATTAGTAGTTGTGGTAATAATAATCAAGATTAGAATGATCCATTTTCTGCTTGTGGCTTTGTCATCGCAGTTCAGCAAAAACGACTCAGCCTTGCGAGATATTTTCTAGCGTAATGCGATTAACATGCCCTAACTGAAAAGAATATTCTTGTTTAGTTCAATTTCCAACATAATATTTGTAGCGCAGGGTCGTCGATCGCGTTAACTTCGATTATCTTATAATAATCCTATTTCACGAGAGAAATATGTATATATCAGGTACATGAAATTTTCAATTTTAAAGTAATCACTCTCATTTATATATTTGTAAATGATTTTCTGTATAATAACACAAATATTGCTTTTATGCTTGTTAACGTAAGGCAGCAAAAATAGCACATCGTAGTGAGATTTTAGTTAGCACATTATAGATAAGATGATTTAACTTGAACGATAAATAAAATCTAATTTGCAATATAGGAATTTCTAATTCGAGTGTATATTCCTACTCATCTCAAATGCCCATTTTCCGAAGATGTATTAATATACATACATACATACATACATATATATATATATATATATATATATATATATATATATATATATATATATATATATATATATATATATTTCAATTATAGGTGCAGTTTAATTTATAATTACATGAATCATTCATACAAAAAACAAATATATTATAATCTTATTACCGAGAAGTAAAAAACAAGAACAAATCTATTTCCATACCTGAGGATGTCTGTAGAGACAGACGAAAGCTTGTAAAAATTAAAAAGACCTTATGCAACTGGAATTTATAAACAGGGATCATATCATTCATATACAGGTTCGGGGTTAGTGTAACTTATTGGAATTGTTTGAGAAGATGTATTCTCGCCATTTAAATCATTAACCTCTATATTTGTTTTTTGCATGAATGATTCATATAATATATATATATATATATATATATATATATATATATATATATATGTGTGTGTGTGTGTATGTATATATATGTCTTTATATAATCCACACATGCACACACACAACCATGTAGTAAAAACGCCAAACTCACGATTGCGTATTAACGTGAGGCAGTTCTCTTCAAGGAATTCAGCTTTGATTCTGTATTTAATTTTATCCTCTGCTCGCTGAAACACACCAGTCAAGAATGAGCTGGTTTGATCCCCTGATCGCTTCTCTTACATGAATCACGGCTGGCTAATCATCTGATCGTATAGCAACGGTTTAGGAGTGGCTCTTCCGATCGGGG
Organism: Acanthosepion lycidas; assembly: GCA_963932145.1. Lineage (NCBI taxonomy): Eukaryota > Metazoa > Mollusca > Cephalopoda > Sepiida > Sepiidae > Acanthosepion > Acanthosepion lycidas. The sequence goes on from OZ010583.1 coordinate 93,345,590, forward strand.
AATATTTCGTTTGATATACTTATGCCAGTTTCAGTGTGAGTAAAATACTTTTAGTAATAATAGTTCTATCCATTCAAAGAGGCTAAGTTACGACTAACAAGAACAGACTCCGCATTATACTGTGTTACACATACAAAATCAAAGAAAGGTATCCCCAGAGCAAGGAAAGAAAAAATAAAATATGAATAGACAATGAAGGATAAATAAAATTGTATCAACAGAATATTGCATAATATAAGCTGAATGTCTTGTAAATACGCTCTTGTTTCAAAATTAGGAGAGAAAATTTTGTAAATACAGTAGAAGTCCTCATAATAGAACTTCAGAGTAGTTTGGATATGAGGGCGTGTTCGGATATAATATGGCATGTGTAATATATCTATAAGTTAACAACACACAAAAAATTATCACAATATATAACAAAATAATTTTCTCACGAAAGTAAATATTAATTTGTAATGTTTAATGCTCAATAATTTTTGTTTTCAAATGTCTTTCTTATTTCTTTTCTCATTTCGCTTAGTTTTCGCTGTTCTAGCTTTTTTAATGTAAGGTATTTCTGGAAATTATGTGTACTTGTGTATTCTGTAATAATGAACAAAGATTTTTCCCATGAATTTGGTAACGTCATCAATAACTTTCTCTACTGAAGCCAAGTCTTCTCCATTCTTTATATTTTCACCATTTTCGGAAGAATTTGATTCTTCCTCTATTTCTTGACAATTCAAATCATTTTGAAGTGATTCCACCGTTGAATTTATTTAGAATTCTTTATCGTCTTCATGTATCCATTCCATTAAATCATCCAAAGTGAGAGTTTTCAGTTCATCATCTTCAGTCGCAAGTTTTACTATTTCGTTCAGATTCTGCAGTCCTTATTTTTTAAATTTACAAATTCAACGAATTAGGAGCTTCGTCCAGTTTTTCAATAATCTCTAATTTCTGACGTAACATGAAAGAATTTTTTTTCTTCCAGTTAATGTTTCTTGCGTGAAAGACATTAAGGGGTTGAGAAATTTCAAGTAATTAACAATTTTCTGCAAAGAAAAGAAAAAAAAAGCATGTGGCATATTCCTATATAACATCTGAATGGCAACACTGAGGAGTTCGGATATGAGGACGTTCGGATATGAGGACTTCTATTGTACATGAAACGAGAGAAAACATAAGCATCCCCTCAAAAAAAAAAAAAAAAAAAAAATAGGTTGGTACAAAAATAATGACGTAATAGTGTCGTTTTTGACGTTAAAAATACGTAAAAAAACGACATTATTACGTCATTATTTTTGCACCAACCTAATAAATAAAAAATCTGTGGATGCCAAAAGATATGCATCCTCCCCAAAACAAAACCCCACAATCGCTTACAGCTTGCAAACACAAACATATCTGACATCTTAAGCAATGAAGACGAATTTTTAATGCTATATCTCTTCAGGACTTAGGCGATAACGAATCTTCAGTGATTATTTTTCTGTCTCATCTGTGGATTATTATAAAATTCTTGAGAAAGATAGGGATTACCCGTTGCTTTTTCCGCGGTTGTGAATTTTGAGTTTTCCCCGTCGACTAGTTTTCAACCTATATCTGGAGTTGGTAGAAATAGACTTGTCTTCCTAAAGAAAAAAAATCAGTTACGCTACTTGCAGATAGTCAACATGAAAGAGTCAATCAAGTTCAACTGAATCTACGCATATTACTACAAAAGATTAATCACGCTAGAAATTATGCTAAAATGGTGCAGCAGTTTCAAAGTGAAGAAAGAAGTCTTAGTATGAATAAGCAGGGGTCAAACAACTACAGACCAATGACTTGTCTACATTTCAGACGAAAACTTTTAGCGAACGAATAGCAGAAAAATATAACATTCTATGAACAACAGTAGACTTCTAATACTTAAAGCAGAAAAGAACAGAAGAACCAAAAAAACTGGATGGTTTGTTTTACATCTTGACCATATAATCGTGAAGACCAAGTCAAGGCAAAAAAAAAAAAAAAAAAATGAAACATTCAAGAGGATAGAATAACTTTCGAAAAGTCTACAACATGATAACTGAATTGTTGATCATTGAATATCATAAATTGTTCTATAGTTAACGAAACAAAGGAAAGGTGCATGATAAACTCAATAGGAAACAGGAAAGCAGATTTGATCGCTGAAGAAGAATCCTTAACAGAGGCGTTGAAATAATTGTTCAGAATAACTCTTTGCTTCCAACTTTATTTGCCATAACTCTGATATAACTACATTTAATCTAGGAATAAACTGTAAATGACACAAACTCACTTATTCAAAGGAAAAAATCTTCCTATGTGATGTACATAGATAACTTAAAAGAAAGAAAACATTTAGAAATAAAAACAATTAGAAACATTGATTAAAACATTTATTGTCATTATTTTACCTGAAACGTTACTACTGTCACTTTCAAGAAACTGGAAGCAATTATAAATCAAAAGAAAAATAAATTTATAAATCAAAAGAATAATTGGAAGTATAGCCTTTCTGAAGTCGACAATACTCAGAAACATGTTAGAGATTTGAAGAAAGCTATTGTCAATTGGCCTTCAATAACGGACAAAAGACGCTCTTGTTATAATGACGTAAACAATATAATTCAACTCCCCCCCTTAGTTCTTTAGTTAGATAGTGTATAAGTATAAATTATGATCTATTCCGTTTTGATCAAGAGGAAAGAAGAAAAATCATTCAGAGACGCTATTTGGTTACAGTGAAAAAAAACCAAACAAACAAAAAGAATGAACGAAAGAAAGAGAGAGTATAATGGAGGCGATAACCCTCACATATATTTAACGTTGGCACCAGTGAAATAGAAAACTTGTCAAATTCAAATCTTTCCATTTGTACCCTCTTACTTCTTAAATAATGACCTGCATTCATACTTATGATTTTTATTGCAATATTTGGTTAAGGTTGTTAAGTTCAAATATTTACGTTGCAATACGGCTATTTTTACGGGTGATCTATAATCGTGAATCGCACAAAGAACTTATTCAATCATTAACTTAAGAATTATCATTCATTAGACAATTAAAATCGGAAAGCTGTGATATTTTCCAGGCTTTCTAAGAATAATTTAAAAAGTTGATACTATTCATCTCCTAGTTTAAAGCTTAAAACAGTAGGATATTTTGTCCTGATGCTATTTCAAAATCCTGCTCGTTTTGAGGGTAGACACGTTTAACCATAAGCTAGCTTTTTTTCTTACTTTCTAACCATGTGTTTTGGAAAGTTTTCAAACTGAAAGAATTAGCAGTTCAATCGAAATCAATCAACACTCAAGCATTTGTCATTGACGACGCTTTCCACTTCGATCAGCAATCTGGTGTCTCTCCAAGTTTATCACTAGTCTCAAGTACTTTTAGATGGTTTGTTGCCTGCCAGCTGGTCTATTGCATGACTAAGCTATTTCACCAGTCGTTTACAGATTTCCAGGAAGAGTAGACGCAGATCATATATTTGTCCGTTACAAATTCCATCCACCTGATTTCTAGCGTTTTCTTTCGGCATTTACAATCGAAAGCAGCCACATTCTCCTCTTTGTTTTATTTCAGCTCTCATGTTTCACTATTATAGATCAAGGGGATGACATATTCGAAATTATAAAACCTGATATTGATTGTTACGGAGAAATATTTCTTTTCACAGATTTCAGTTTGTCAGTTTCGTAAAAGCTATTGACGCCTTTTTGATTCTACAGATCATATCACGGTCCATCTCACATTGGTTGTTAATTAGACTTATTTCACAACTTATCACAAAAAGTCAACGTTTATCCTCGCCACAATTATCTATCAATATAAAAGCAAAGTTAACTGCATTTAATATATACATTGCACGAAATATTAAAGTATTTATCAACTCGCAAACATTGAAGAAAGCATATTTAAAACGATGGCCTGTAATTTTTGACAAAGTGTAAAATTACGCAACGAATTTTAAGATCGTAAACACTAGATAATTATCCTTTAAGTTATTCCAATTAGAAGTGTTTTATTTTTTTTCACCCGTCTGGAAAATAGTCATAAATATCTAAATTAGATATTAATAAGAAGAATAGTAGAACATAGATGCATGAAAGTGTCTTACATTCAATTTTAATTGGCTTTTGCACACAGATGCACCTATATATATAAAACATGCACGTGCATATGCACAGATTGATTCATTTGTCTTTTCTACCTATAGAAGTGTCTTCCTAACAGTTGGGCTATTCCTGTTGTTTCTCATCTATCTATCTATCTATCTATCTATCTATCTATCTATCTTTCCAGGTTTCATTCATATCTAGCTATTGTATTGTCAAAGTTTGCATGATATAACAGAAACTGGAAGTGTTCATTCGTTTCTATATATTTAGCAAAGTTCATTCTCATTTCTATCTATCTATCTATCTATCTATCTATCTATCTATCTATCTATCACAGCCCGTTCCTCTAGAAGAGAGAAATTAGAGAAAGTGAAAACAGTGTTAAAACATTTCTATCTATCTATCTATCTATCTATCTATCTATCTATCTATCTATCTATCTATCTATCTATCACAGCCCGTTCCTCTAGAAGAGAGAAAGTAGAGAGAGTGAAAACAGTATTAAAGCATCTATCTATCTATCTATCTATCTATCTATCTATCTATCTATCTATCTATCTACTCTGTTTCCCCACTAAGACGAGTTGTGACACAAGGTCTTTTTTAAGGTGGGGACTCGAGCATGTACACCCGGGCAAGGAATAAAAATTGCCCGCTGTTGCGCTGGCGTCGGTACGAGCATCGATTTCTCTTCCTGGGGCAATGAAAGGGCGCGGCTTCGGGCAGCTTTTCCCCAGGGCTGGGCACATGTCAGTATAATTTTTTTTTATCTATCTATCTATCTATCTATCTATCTATCTATCTATCTATCTATCTATCTATCTATCTATCTATCTCAGGCTGTTATCTATCTATCTATCTATCGAAAAAAAATATCCTAATGAGCTAGGTAATATCTACCTACGTTTCACCACATGGGATCGTCATGTTGAACTCGATTTATTTATTTTACTTTTGCTCTACTTAGCGTATTACTCGCTGTTGGAACGATTTCTTTCGCTCTGTTCGGAGGTGTCTGGTTCTTTCTTTTTTTTTCCCATTTTTTTTCCTCGGATGACAATTTGTTTGAAATTTGTGCTTGTCATATGCCCTACTCGACGAATAATTTATAACGCAATCATACGCCGACCAGGAGATATATACATTATCACACCTGTGGAGAGATACGGGCTATCTCTCCCAGACCATGACAAATGGACAATTAGTAAACACAAATATTTCAAAGAACACTGTTCGATTTGGATAATCAAACAGTAGTCTTTTCCCAGGTTCGCTTCGGTTTTAACACAAATACTCATCCACAATTCAAGGATGAACGATAAGGCGTAATACATTTTGGTATAAGAATTTTAATATATACATATACACAAGATATTAAAATAAAAGAAAAATATAAGCATGAGTAAAGCATCTGACGACCAGAACCTCAAGACTTATGTTGGGATACCAAAATATGCCCAAATCCAAGTGGATTCGACTGAACCCGAACGGATAAGAAAAAAATAAGTATGAATAACTACGAATGCAGAAATCAACGCATAACCAAAAAAAAAAAAAAAAAAAAAAAAAGAAAAAGAGATGGGATAGGATTTATATATTACTATTTTGACATGTGGAAAGGTGTTTGTGAGAACATAAAATTTATGGATGCATGTGTATCTTTCTAACACTGGTCCAAAATATATAGTTACTTATCTTTATATTCAGTTCTCTCTCTTACTCATTGTCCTTTCTTTTCTCTCTCACGTTTCCTCTTTTCTTTCTTTCTTTCTTTTTCTTTATACAAATTCAATTTCAAGCAAGGTCCGGCTGCAACAGAGATATATACTTTCTTCCTCTCTCTGGTTTTCTCTTTTCTTTCTTTCTTCTTCTTTACACAGTTCAGCTTCAAAAACGGTCCGGCTGCAACAGAGATATATACTTTCTCCTTCCCTCTTGATTTCTTTCTCCAAACACAGGCTGTATTCTTAGCGTACAAATTTCCTTGCGTCTTCTGTGATAAATAACTTGATTTATCTTCTTCAATCTGGAGTTAACGAACAGAAATATACATCCTTATATTTCTTATCCGGAGTTGCTTATGATGAATCGGACAAGTTCCATCATTGCCAAAATGAGTCTCATCTTTCCGTTCATAAGTTATCAGCGCTTCGATTTCGAGTCTTGCTCCTTCAAAGACAAGACAGCAACTGACTTCCAAGTAATTTTCTAATTCCCACGTGTCCTGCATTTTGGCGCGAATTCCAGTTCCTGCCGCTTCATGATCTTACGTCAGTCCCCTGTCTAGATTCTGTCCAGACGTCTGTTGCTACGGGTAACTGGGTCAGTCAACCTCTTGACTTGCTTTTCCAAAATGTCTCGAGATTTCCACGTGACCTCTTCTGTTGTCAAGCGGAGATTAACCTTAATATATGCGTGTATGGGCTATCTGCATTCGTAACAGTGCTATCCAGGTTTTTTCACCCACTGAGTTTAAATAGATTTACATTATCGATCTATCTGTATGTTTCCGCGTCCACACTACAAAATATCTTTGATTAGTTATGCGTTGAATCAATCTCGTCCCTGGCGAGGATTTTTACACATCTAAATATTTTGTTTTCTCCACTACGTTCTCTGCATTTTTTTTTATAAGAGATCCAATAAGTTGAAGTTGAAGTTACCTTCAAAATTAACTGAAGCTTTGTTTTGGCGTTTCAATTAATCATTTAAAAATCGGCAAAGTTTTGCGATTTTTCTCCTATATGATTTACATTCGATATTATGTAACCAAAGAAGGGTTGATATGTAGTTAAATTAACGAACCTCACCAATCTAACTCACCAGGACAAACAGAATGCAGTTCTTCTAATGACGCATACGTCGCTCTCGTGAGACCTTGAATCTGTACCCAAAAAGTTATGCCTCAGCTGCTGATGGCGGCACTGCATCTGTTATGGCTGAACAGGTCCACACGAGAGTGTCACTCTCGTTTGCACCCAGAGCATGTGAAGACGCTTTCCCCAGATTGATTTGATTTGTTTGTTTACCGACATATCAACTCTTTAATTTAATGCCGATATTTAATTTACTTGAGATCCTCGATGTAATAAAAATATGATTTATGTTATTCTGCTTTCACAGTTGAATACATGGTATATGATACTCAGCTTTTGTGTATGTACATGTTTGTGTGGAGATTACTAAATGCAGTGATACGTGTGTTTTACGTTCTTTTATTGAAGTTATATTTTGAAATACAGTTTGATTTAAGGAATTGTGGGATATTGTATGGGTTAATATCATGAAAGATTTCTTTCATGTTGATTAATGCATTGTTGGTAATTTTAATTATAAGTCGATATTGTTGGCATTTTTTAATATAAAAATGTATTTCTGGTATTTTTACTATAAAATGTATTTCACAGGGTTTTGTTTTTGTTTTTGTTTGTGGGTTCACTATTTATCCATAGCTGGGACCCTAACAGATGCTACCAATGTCGGCCCAGGGTGAACTCGGGAACAACCGCACTTAAGAGGTTGTTCCACGCTACTCAAAACCTCGCAACCAGAGGCTTTGTTACCGGATGTTTTTATCATCATACCCATGATTCTCTCCGCCGATATCACTGTGTTGTTTTCTTTCCTTCGAGCATGTTTCACTTCGGTCGCAAGCCTCCGTTTCTTCTGTAATCGTTCCAAGCCATCGGTGTAAATCGTGTTTCCAGCGTGAGCGATCGCTGGCGACGTTTTCCTACCTCTTGTATGCATGTAAATCGCTCTCGTGTCACTTTTTCAGACGACTTCGAAGCGAAGATGAGGTCGGCTCCGTGCCCTCTTGCTGGTGGCCAGTTCCCCATACGGAAGTAGCTTTGGGATAATCCTATCAGACGACTGTTGCTTCCCGTGTTTTGTCGTCGCGGTGAGACGTCTCTGGAGTTTCCTCACCAGGGAGCAGGTCAGGGAGGGGATTTATGAGAGATCATTGCTTGCCCATCACCATGCCGCCGATTTTGTCCAAGGGTAAGATACAGTCCAGTATAGTTAGCTAAATATAGCACAAAAATATATGTGGTAGCCACTCAGGTTCGCACGGAACACAATTGTGCGTACCTGAGCAACTACCACACAAATACCACAAGGTCTAACTCGTTTGTTAAACGTTTCCCCACGGCTGGACGTACTGCAATACTATATATTTCCAAGCTTAAAGTAGTCTGGCATAAGGCTATGGAAATGGTTCAAGCAGTGAAAAAACCTGCATTAGCAGATTGAGCTGTGAGATGAATTTGCTAGGCATCTTTGTCAAGACAAACAGATATATGCAACAGATATGTTTTTGTTTGCTGATTAATGTGTTCGTACAGCAAATTCGTTTTGTGAGTTCTTTTATTGAAATGCATTCGTTACGCGTACCTCGTTGTTTATCAATGGGTTTGTTTTACTGTTCTTGTCAAATTCAGACTAAAATGGACACAGCCACTTCGCGGATTACATTTACTTTAGGCTTGAGACTATGTTTTTTGTCTCTTCTTCAATTTTCATGGTGTTTTTCTCAGCTTCCTCGTTCCATTTTTTTTTTCGTCATTATTCCAATCTTCATCATTTTGGTTTTATTAAGTTATTCTACCGCGTCTTTTCACTTCTGTGAAGTTTATTTCTTTTGAATCTTTTTCTGGCCTTTCTTTCAGCAATTCTTTTTTCTTTCTTTTTTTTCCAAACACCATTTTTTAATCAAATATTTTACTATTACTTCCTTACCAGACTGCCTTCTTTCGTTCTTTCATAATTACTCTTTTATTGTTTCTATTCGTTATTTTCTGTTTGTGTGCCAATTTTAAGTTATTTTTTTTTTTTATCCAGACGCCATTTTTATGCCAATTATACTTGCTGGCATTGTTTATTACTCTTTCCCGTCGTCATTCTTTTTTCTTCATTCAATCATTAATTAGTCCCTTAATTCATATCTTTCTATTCAGAAACTACGCTTTATTTTTCTTTTCTTTATTGATTTTGTGCGCATTCATTTTTAAAATTCTATTTATTTTATTTATTTATTATTTCTTTCTTTTTCACTTTCACCAACATATACTTTTTATGGCTAATATTCTTGCTTATATTGTTTGTTATTTGAACGACACTAATATTACCCTCCTTCCTTCGTTTTTTGTTCTTTTATTTCCTTCGTTCGTTCGTTCCTTCCGCTCATTAAATTTTTGACGTTCTTTCTTGATTTTCTTTTCTTTTTAGTCTATAATTCCTCGGACAATTTCTGTAGTGCATTTCTTTTTTCCTTTCTTTCTTTCTTTCTTTCTGCTCTCCGTGCTTTTGTTCTCTAATATTCCAATTTTTTCTTTCTTTCTTTCTTTCTTTCTTTCTTTCTTTCTTTCTTTCAGCTCTCCGTTCTTTTGTTCTCCTCCTCTGATATTCCAATTTTTTCTTTCTTTCTTTCAGCTCTCCGTACTTTTGTTCTCCTCCTCTGATATTCCAGTCAGTCTTTCTTTCTTTCTTTCTTTCTTTCTTTCTTTCTTTCTTTCTTTCTTTCTTTCTTTCTTTCTTTCTTTCAGCTCTCCGATCTTTTGTTCTCCTCCTCTGATATTCCAATTTTTTCTTTCTTTCTTTCAGCTCTCCGTACTTTTGTTCTCCTCCTCTGATATTCCAGTCAGCTTTCTTTCTTTCTTTCTTTCTTTCTTTCTTTCTTTCTTTCTTTCTTTCTTTCTACTTACCTACCTATCAATCTGTCTATTCAATGCTTTCCTTCTCATACCTTTCTTTCTTTCTTTTCGTTCATTAAATATTTTTCGTTATTCTTTCTTTGTTTTTAATCTATTATTCAATAAACATTCTCGCTTGCAACTTTTATTCATTCTCTTTGTTTATTTGCCCATTCGCTCGTTTCTTTCTCTCAGACAACATTATTTTCTTCCCTTATTCTTGATAATATTGTTACTATAATCTCCCTTCCTCTCCCCTTTCTTTCTTTCTTTCTTTCTTTCTTTCTTTCTTTCTTTTCACGTTGCTTAACTCTTAACTACCCTTTTGTCATCATTGAGTATAATTTTCTTCACTTTTCGTATTTTTATTGTTTGTTGCACACGTTTGTATATTTCCTTCGTTTCTTTCTTTCTTCTTTCCTACCATCTTCTTTCCTTTCTTCATTCGTATTTTAATAACTTCACACGTTTTCGTCATACCCTAAATTCTAATTCCTCTTTCTTTTTGTCAATCATTAATTCTTTCGAGTGCAAAACTCATAACTCTTCTATTGCTTTATTACTTTTTCTCATTGTTCCATACGAAATATATATATATAAAAAAATAATTAAAATGAGTGAAATAAATGAAAACAAATTGTAGATAGATCTGAAAACAACTGAAAGAGAAATATTGACAAACTGAGACATTGCTGTAAGGGGCCAGGCATTTGTCTTAAAAGCAGTGTTGCTGCTAAACAAGAAAAATTGTAAAAAAATAAAGGCGGCAAAAGTGTCGACAATGAGTGAGAAAAACGACCAACATTGAAAAAGCGATGCTAGAATGGATGTGAATCTATCTATCTATCTATCTATCTATCTATCTATCTATCTATCTATCTATCTATCTATGCTATTCTATTCGTATCTATGTATCTATCTATGTATCTATCTATCTATGCTATTCTATTCGTATCTATGTATCTATCTATGTATCTATCTATCTATGCTATTCTATTCGTCTCTATGTATCTATCTATGTATCTATCTATCTATGCTATTCTATTCGTATCTATCTATGTATCTATCTATGTATCTATCTATCTATCTATCTATCTATGTTATTCTATTCGTATCTATGTATCTATCTATGTTATGCTATTCGTATCTATCTATCTTTCTATGTTATTCTATTCGTATCTATCTACCTATGTTATTCTATTGGTATCTATCTATCTATCTATCTATCTATGTTATTCTATTCGTATCTATGTATCTATCTATGTTATGCTATTCGTATCTATCTATCTTTCTATGTTATTCTATTGTATCTATCTACCTATGTTATTCTATTCGTATCTATCTACCTATGTTATTCTATTGGTATCTATCTATCTATCTATCTATCTATCTATCTATCTATCTATCTATCTATCTATCTATCTATCTATCTATCTCTCAAATGCCTGGCCCCTTACAGCAATGTCTCTTTCTGCTCTTTTGCTCTTTTTTCTTTCTCTCCCTTCAATTTTTCGTTCTTACGTTATCCTCTTTTTTCTTTCGTTCTCTCTCTTTATATTTCTTTCTCTCTTCCCATATTTTCTTTCATTCTCTCTTTTCATATTTTCTTTTCTTTCTTTCTTTCTTTCTTTCTTTCTTTCTTTCTTTTCCCCCTTCATTTTTTTTATTTCTTTTCTTCTGTTGCTTTTCCGTTTCTCACCCCAGTTTTTATTTCTTTCCCTCGTCTTTTTTCTCTTGCACTATTGTCATCTTTTCTCTCTCTCTCTCATAATCTTTTCTTTTCTGCTCCCCTCCTTTTTTTCTATTATCCTATCTACTCCTTTCGGCCTTCGTTCTCGCACCTAAATATTCAGTTCTTATTTTTCTCTCTCCTCATCATGTCTTTCTTTCTTTCTTTCTTTCTTTCTTTCTTTCTTTCTTTCTTTCTTTCTTTCTTCAAAGAAATATCAAAGAGGAGATCAGTTCATAAAAACAAACTCCTCACTTCACATTGAAGTCTGTTTATTGGTATCTTTGACACAAATGGCGCGATGCGCTTCTCCAAGACGCAAACAAAAACTGAAAAAATATCAAAACATAGAAACAGCATATTATTACGTTACTAAAATACATTCCTGTAAACACAAATTAACTTAAGATACTTAAAGATACTTTTTAAATTTTTTGTTTATAAATTAAACTTTAAAGAGAGTCTTGGCAAAAATTACCCTTCTTTGAACCACTTGAACTGGCGCTACAGAATCATAAACAAAGAACTGTGCCAGATAAGAGAAACCACACCATGTGAATACTTTCAATAAGAGCAACAACTAAAATGGATAGCACATGTAATTCGAAATAAATAATGATATAATCAAGATTTTTATATTCCTCACTACTTATAATATAAGCTTAGGAAGGAAACTCCCATCAATACTCGAAAGAGCGATAACCTTTACTGAACTTGAGAAATCTATTTTCCTGAAAAATTGTTTTAAGAGAGAGGCTTTATGAATTTCAATCGACAGGAGTACTGGATGTTCGGTCAATGATTACCAAATGTTTCCTTGTAATGGAAACGGTGAATATTACCATTTAAATAGCGTTGGTATCACGTTCAATAGCACAAATTTTTTTGTCAACATCTTGACCATAATTAGTTGAGAACGAATCTCTTAGGGATGACGCAATGTGTTTTCTTGTTTATGTGGCAAAGAAATGACCAGAGGTCAGGAGAGTTGTTTCTTTTTTAATATAAAGGTAACTTCCGAGTGACCTCTAGATTATTGGGAACATTGTCAATAGGAGATCGTCTGGTGATAATTTACCTGGAGGTATTTCAAATTGAACCCAACGTGTAAGGTTATGCGTTGCTTCTATCAAAACCTTTCAATATATATCCTGCATATTTCGATGTGATATATGTACCTGGCCAATCCTTATCAGACTGAGCGTCACGATGGCTCTACTGGGCCGCTTATATTTGAGGAAAATTTGGCTGTAAATCAGGGTGTGATGGGTAAATGGTCGCCATTCTATATTTTTAATTTCGCGCATGCGCGTTATTTGTTTTGGATTTTTTGTGCGTATAGTATGGTTAGTTGTGCTCCGTCCGTGAGATAAAGCCTAACGTGATGCAATTCACTCCGCTAGAAATTTGGAAACGTCATGCAGTACTGCTTGGCATTCGTGCCGGAATCCCCAATACGAAGATTTCAGAGTATTTGGGTGTTAATCTGAGGACAGTGCACAGGATTCGGAAAGAGTTAGATGCATCTAATGGTGATTACAAAGGTACAGCACCTTTGTTTGTGAGAGCCTCAAGCTCAACGCGCAGGCCTACATCAAGTGCCTTGAGGTGTAGTGTTGCCCTGGATTAAGGGATGGTTGCTGGATTCTGCACCATGCTACACAAGCAGGAGAACCCAGTCATGGCTGTCAGACTATTGCTGTGACCGTATCACCCCCTTACATCTGGCCACTCAACTCCACAAACTGCAACCACCTTGATTATTATGTGTGTGGCGCAATTGAGTGATCAACAAAACTACTTGTAACACCAAAGAAGAACAAAAGGGAAGGATTATGATAACATTCACCAACTTTAACTCCATTTAGAAGATTTGCAGGAGATCCCAAAGACTCAGTGGTTGAAGCCATTGCAGATTTTATCGAATAAATTTACTCTTCATTATTTTAAGATATTTTTTTGTGTTATTTTGATAAATATATCTGTCATTAGGTTGTTGCAAAAATAATGTCGTTTTCTCACATATGTTACTATGTGATAAAACGACATTATTTTTGCACCAACCTAATAAAATGAGATGTCAGTATTATTTTCATTTCTTATCTATTAGGTTGGTGCAAAAATAATGACGTAATAACGTCAAAAAACGACATTATTACGTCATTATTTTTGCACCAACCTAATAATTTAGACGGCATTTATCCATTTCCCTCCTATACACGTGTGCTTTCTTTTTGACATGGCAGAGTCTCTGTAATGTATTTTTGAAGATCTTCAAAAACTATCAAAATACAAGGATCTTGAATAGGACACGTGGGGACATTAATAATTCCAATTGTAGTTGGAGCACTCGGATTAACTGGAAAATGTCCCGTATGATACATTGAAGGAATTGCTGGTAGTCCATGCCTAAAACAAATACAATAATAATGATAATAATAATAATAATAATAATAATAATAATAATAATAATAATAATAATAGTCAGGACAGGTATTGGTAGACCTGTCATCACTATGGGATAAAAACAGCTGGAAATTAGCATGAACATCATCCAGAATCTCTAGGTTTGGGAGCATGTGTCACCATTCTCTTGGAGTTTTCTCAAACTCTTTCACGGGGAAATGTTTCTCCCATAAAAACTATAATAAATCGTCTAAAACATTTTCACATCAAAACCTGCGCAATTTTACAAGCAAAAAAATAATTGTGATAAAAAACATAATGGTGAATATATAATTAAATAAAAAAAATATTTTAATTAAGTTTTTGAAGAACACAGTTCATAAACCAATAAAAAATTAATCTAATATAAAACAGGCCGGGTTTCACATATACCGGGTGTAGCAGCAAAATTGTCCAAATCGTGTATCAATGTTTAACAGCTAAAAAGCCACTAAACTAATTCAGTTTCTTTTTTCCAGGTTTTCAGTTTAGCCATCTTGACACGATTTGAATCGTAAAGAATCACTAAGAAAAACGGTTGAATTATTCGCTAGAAAGCTAAAATCATTTGTTTCAGCCCCAGTGTCTTCCCAAATGAGCAATGATGAGAAGAAGAAGGTTATTCAGGTCTTCAGTAAAGATACCAACATTCATATTCTGGCTTCCATCTTCAAGTCTGTTCAAGAATCATCAAGAGAACGGTGAAGCGGTTTAAAAAATAGGGAACAGTAGAGAGGAAAACTGGATCAGGAAGTCACAGTAGGAAGCGGAATCATTTCACTTTAGAGCTAAAGAGAAACTCACCCCATAAGACATTTGGCACGCAACTACGACAGTCCAAAGTGCAGTGAAAAAAGACATGAAAAAGAAATCGTACGTGAAGCCTGTGTGGAACCGTCTTACTCGAGGACAGAACGTTAGAAGGTTAGAGGAGGCGAAGATCATCTTGAATATGTTGGAAAATGATCCTGGAATAATATATATATATATATATATATATATATATATATATATATATGACTTAATTTCAATCCTCAACGAGCTTCAGATCTTTAGCTATGATTAATTAATGATGAACATATCTTTTTCGTTCATGATCAATTTTGTGGTACAAAACTTTATGACTGTCATAAAGACAAAAATTATTTTTATTATCATTCATGATGATAATAGATAAAAAGTAAAACTGAAAAACGGGCGAGCTAACCGGTTTCGAAACTCGCTCAACAGCTAAATCGAGGTTAATAAATTAAACAGAATTATCACTAAAAAGAGATGGAAAATATGTATTGAAAAAATATTGCTTTGATGGAAATTAGTTGGAGACCCAGTACGACGTTCTGTTTACACAAGACAGTTACACATCAACGATAAAATATGAATGGCCTCCAACACTTTCAAGGGGTAATTCGTGTGGGACTTGCTAAGAATGGTAAATGAGTCCACACTGAAACTAGTAACACAATTATGGTTATTTATTAGGTTGGTGCAAAAATCATGACGCAATAATGTCGTTTTTTGACGTATTTTTAACTTCAAGAAACGACATTATTACGTCATTATTTTTGCACCAACCTAATATTAGGTGTTCCGCGATGGAAGACCAATATGTATTGGTCAGAATGTCTGAAGGAGTTTACTTAAGATTACGGATTTTCGTCGAAACCTTTTACTTTATTCTGACATCTAGCCTTTAAGTAGTTCTCCCCATGTAGTTCAAAACATACCTACATTAAAAGGAATAAATTAAAGAACTATATATATATATATATATATATATATATATATATATATATATATATATATATGATGGTTTTTTTCACTGTAATATATTTTAGTCCAAAAATCTTTATAAGTAAAGATCAATTCAATATTAGAATATTTTTCGAACAAAAATGGTTTGAACATAGAAATCTATGTTATACCACCATCTCTTTTTTTGTGGGCTGCTTTCAATGTGATTGCGATTTGCTGTCAATCTTTTTGGTGTATGTGTTTTCCCCAAAGTTAATAGTTGAGACCCCGTCAGTAATCTTGGGTATTTGTTTTCGTCAGTGACACTTTTATTGACAGCTGTCAGTTCTTGAAAATTTAGGGAGCCGGACAATTTAGCATAGTTCAAAATGGTTGGCATATGCTTCTATTTTGAATACATATAGCGAAAAAGAAATTAAGACTGAATTAAAGAAAATAATGTAAGATAAAAAACAAACGGTAATACTGCATAATTCTTTTTTTTGAAAACAAATCTGTTTTGCGTCACGAAACGCCGACAGGCATAAAAGGGAGATAAATGATGCTCGCAGAAAATCCGTATATTTATATTCCACCCTTTCTTTTCAATCATTTCATCCGAGGCGATGATGGCACTAAGACGCTAGGGGTTACTGGAAGTGGAAGTGAATGAGAAGACCTTAGTGAGAAGTAATGATAGTAAAAATAAACAGGTTTCAGGAAGACAGAAGTTGGTGATTGACGTTGCATTTTTCAGGATTGTTCTTGGTTTATGTGACTGGTTTCTTTAGTACGTAATATATAGATCTCCTCAGCTTCTTATCTTTTGTAGCTTTAAGCAATAATCGTTCCTTTAATCACCATCCCAGTCCATCTTCTGCTATGCATTTGGGACTAGTCTGGTCTTATTTTGTCTTCCGCAATTTAAGTGCGTTTTATATTCTCCGAGACTTCGTTCCTCATTACATGTTCCAGGAAATTCAAATGTCTTCACTTTTCGAGCTTGATAGGTTCCAAAATTGTCTCCTCTTGCTTGTGGGTGATGAATTATTTTCCACCCTACAGTCACCTTTCCATAAGCCTCTCTCTGCTCTATTTCCATGGAAAGGGTACAGACGAACAGCATTCCTTAGTTACACCAATTCAAACGTTCACACGTGATACGCACATTCTATCGAACCAAACTCATTTCCTTTATACTTCACTGGCGAAATGTAATTTCCATTCAAGCAGCTTCTTTCTACGAACTGACTCCAAAGAGGATGCTCTCCCTGATCATTACAATATAATAGAGGAAGATTGTCAATAGCAGATTGTCTGGTGATAACCTACCTGAAGGTATTTCAAATTGAACCCGACGTGTAAGGTTATGCGTTGCTTTTATCAAAACCTTTCAATATATATCCTGCATATTTCGATGTGATATATGTGCCTGGCCAATCCTTATCAGACTGAGCGTCACGATGGCTCTAATGGGCCGCTTATATTTGGCCGCTTATATTTGAGGAAAATTTGGCTGTAATACAGGTTGTGATTGCTGTAGTTTTTTTGCGTATATATATGTACTAGTGAGTTAGTCCAAATGCCTTGAATCACTTTATAGTCCACCAATAGAAGGTTAACCAATCAGAAGACGTAGAACATTCAATCCGTCGGTCATTTTGTTCACTCTACGCGAATGTCCAGTCCAGATTATCAGGCGAAGAGAAACAGAAGGACGAACTATGCTCTGATACCTTTTACCAAAAATATCCACTGCTAACCTGAACAACGCTTTCCTACTGTCTTCGAAATATTCACTGCTAACCTCTGGATTCTATACTCGAAGACGACCGTCATCATGAACAACAGTGATGGTCAAATGGTCGCCATTTTATATTTTTGATTTCACACATGCGCTTTGTTTGCTTGGGATTTTGTCGACTGCACGGTATAGTAGGGCCAGTTAGGTTCCTTTCGTGAGATAAAGTCCACCATGATGCAATTCACTCCGCTAGAAATTTGGAAAAGGTTTGCTGTACTGCATACGTAGAAACTTTTTTTTTCATTTTTTTTTTTTTTAAATCGTAATGTCTGTTCGGCTGTAACTTGTAATATATAAATGGCTTAATAGAAATTAAGCTTATTTTAATTCTTAATAGAAATGAAGACGGAAGATGTCATTTTCAGGATAGAACCTGAAAAGGGAGACAACTATCAGGGTTATATCATTCGTACGTAGAGTTATATCAAAAACGGTGTCACGAAATAAAAAAAAATGTGTGTATGTGGAAGGTTTGGGTAAATAAAATGTCAAAATTAGTGGAGCTAAATCAGATGTTAAAGAGGTTAGGGGCAAAATTACATGGGAAATGGTAGGGGGCGCCAAATCCTATATTCAGAGGGAGCGGCCTAAAGGAAAATGTTAAAAGTGCGGAAAATCAGACATTAAAAAGGGCCCGGTTAAATCAGGTACAAAAAGTGAGGGTTGGGAAACTAAAGTTAAAAGTGTGTGAGTGGCGGGGGTGGGGTGGAGCTAAATCACATGTTAAATGGGGCCCGACTAAATTAGAATCAAAAAGTGTGGATGGGGGGGATAAAACAGGCTTATAAGCGTTTTTTTTTTCTGCGTGACCACGTCGTTATTGAATGTGACACAGTTTTAAAGTGGGTTTAACAGCAATATCGTGTAAATTTACCCAAGCCCCTCTCGGCACTACCCACTTTAGGAGACACTTCAGGCGCCGGGCAATAAGCCTCGTCTCTTCCCGAAGAAGAGGTACTGCCTGGGCACAAGACTTCCCACTTTTGGGGCTTGGGCCTAATATATTTAGTAAGTTCTTCGCATGAGATAATAATAATCTAAATGTGAATGTATTAAATCAGGTGTTTAAAGATTCCTTGTGCTAACTTTTTCATCTGATCCCTTCGTTAATTGGAATCTTTTCGATCTATTTGTAATGACAAAAGTACGCATGTGTTAGGCTTTAAGAAAGCTTTATTCATCTGAGAATACAAGGTACGCGAATAGTGTCCTTTTATAGTCTCAGTAAAAGGAAATAGCTCTGTCAAGGAGGAGAGTAACAAAATAAGGGAAGACCACTCTTGATTATTCATAACACTATTATTCTACTGTAAACATTTTTTTTTTGTTTTGATTTTAAATGTAATTATTGTTTTTGTTTCTTTTAGTTTTTGTTTGTACTTATTTTCTGGAAAGAGACCTACAGACTTTTCTTCTATAGATTATAGACGTACATAAATGTTTTAGAAGGTAAAGTTTCGAAAATCGAAAAAAATAAGTTTTATGATTTATTGTGACAATTAATGGCAATAAAATACTAAATATACGAGCCATATCATTCTCCGAAGATCATTCTAGCGTAGAGTTATTGCAAAGAAGACGCTCCATAAAAGTATATTCGTAATAGTTGGTGGTGGCGGCTAAATCATACGTTAAAAGTGTGCAGGTAAACCAGATGTTAAACGTGAGCGAACTAAATATGTTATTAAAATGGGGCTAGCTAAATCAAGTGATAAATTAAGATTTTTTTAGGGGGGGGTGTTAATGTGACTGCTCCCACAGTAGCCTTCAGAGTAAGGTCAAGAAGACAAATTCAGTTTTCTCTTCATTACTCAGAGGCACGGTGGAGTAATGGTTAACGGCTTGGATCGACTTCGAATTTCAGTCGAATCCATTACATTCATTTACCTGCTAATAACCTTGGGAAATGTATGAATCCTCTTCTTATCACACCCCCAACTATGGGTAAACAGCTGGACAAACCAGGTTGCCTTGGATTTCTACCGCAGAAAGAAATGGCAACCTACTGCGAGAAAAAAATCTGCCTCGTCAGTCATGTATCGAAAGATACATGAGCGCCTAAGCATGGCACATAACTGATTGACTGACTCAGATCCGAGAAAAGCAAGACTGTATCCCCCTAAGTACCCCAATACGCCGTGTATATACAGGATGTCGGTAAATTAAATGTACAACTTCCACAGCTTATTGTATCTAAGATTTAATATCCACCAAATGTCATTAAATATCTTAATTTATATATAGTTTTTTTTTTTTAAATTCATTTTCGTTTATAATTTTTAAATGTGTATCCTTGTTCAGAGAGATCAAATCGGACACACAGGTTCAGCGCCATGGCAGTATAAAGAATGAAAGAAAATGTCGTGTCTGTATCCATGTCTGGCACAAGAAATCCATAGAAACATGAAGTGTCTTGCAACAAAACAGAAAGTGAACATCGCCGAGATGTGCTGCCTGCAAACAATAGACCTCTTAACTTGGTATCTACACAGATGAAACAATCATTTACTCCTGTCTCGATAGTAAGGCTATTCAACAAGGTCAAAATGATAGCGGTTTCCAAAATGACCTCAAGTTCGACGGTACGTGAGGCAACAGATGGCTTGTTAATTTTAACACGCCCCAAACAAAATTCTTTCCATTAATTATCTGAGTGATAATTCTCTGCTTTCTATCAGTATGGCTGATTCTAACCTCCAAAAAGTGAGTCGTTGCAACTTCTCGGCTGACGTTCTGAGCTGGCATGAAATGGAAAGCGTATATTGAATTCTTTCTTAGGATCTGATGCTAAGAAAGTTAGCTTACTGTGCCGTGTGAGAGAATTTTACTCTCCAGAATCTATGATCAGTCAGTTATGTGCCATATGTGATACACGCTTACGCGATCATGTATCTTTCGATCCATAACTGACGAGGCAGATTTTTTCCAGAAGTAGGTTGCTATTTCTTTCTGCGGCAGACCAGTTGCCATCCAAGGCGATAGCAACCGGTCTCTCCTGCTATTTACCCATAGCTGGGGGAGAAGAAGAGGATTCATACCTTTCTCAAGGGTATTAGCACGTAAGTCAATGTAATGGATTCGACTAGAATTTGAACTCTGCTCACTCGAAGCCGCTATCCATTACTACACCGTGCCTCCTATGATACATATCTATGTCTATCATTCGTCCATGCTAAGAATATTGCTGTCACATATGGTCTGTTGCCTCTGCTATTGACATTGAGCACCTTGATAAAATCCAAGAAGAATCAGCAATATTATCGGCCCTGATCTAGCGTCTCGGCTTCAGTCACTTTCCCACCGCCGTAAGGTATCCTAACTGTAACTTTTCTATAAAAAACTTTCATGGTAATTATTCGTTTAAACTCTTCGCCATGGTACATCGATGTTTTGAATTTAAGCGCAGTAGTAGACTGGCGCCAAGATCTCATCAATTTACAGTTGAGCTGACTAGACATCACCACAAATTCCATATCAATGTTGTGGACCCAGAATAGGTCCGAAAGAAAACTCAAACTCAGCAATTTAGTGAAAACATATTATTAAACAAAAAGAACGAATACAAAAGTGTTGCACGTCTGACTGACGACAAAGTACAGTAGTCAACTCATCAACGGTAGACAGCGATATTTAGTTATCCCCCGATGGTTACATGCGGCACAAGGCCGGTTTAACGTGGGATCTCATAGGCTGTAGGCTCGGCCAAAAATAATGCCTCTTTGAACCCGCATAAACGGGTTTAGGGTCAGTCAACCTACCCAAACGAGACTCTGCCCTTCGGCGGACCCTCGTCCGGGTTCCTCTCCGCCCGAAGGTAGAGAGTCCGACTGTTTAGCTGGAACAGGTCAACTGTAGATAGCTCTCTCGAGAGGCGTAATCTCCCCGTATATGTAGTAATAGGACGAGTCCATTTAGTCCATAAAGGTAATCAACTGTTCCTTTTCTTCATTTCTCGCTTGTGGAAGTCCCTTCCCCCTCCATGCTTTCCCTCCAACTTTAATCTGCAAAAAATTAAATGCAATGTCAATCGTCATTTAATGTCCCCCTTGTTACACTTTCCTTCCAGCTCATTTGTAATGTTTCGGTTCATAATTCTTCCACACCCAGTAACACCTTGTATCTTAGTGGTTTTACTGCGTTGCTTGGGTTGAAACCAATTAAAACATGGGGAAGTTTTCGGGTGGTTGTAAATAAAACTGTATTTGTTTGCCGAAGTTTTCAATAAACCTGGAAGGATATCTTCATTTTTCGAATTTTTGTGAATTTTAAAATTGTACAGGTAATTTAAGGACACCCTGTATATCGAAATGTTCGTGCGCCTGTCTTACTTGACAGCTAAGCAGTAATTTTTTTTTAATCTGCTGGTAGTTGAACGTGTTGTCTCAACTAGCTGAAGTGTCGACCATTTGATTAAACCGGTAAACTGTTTGATGTGCAGTTTGAAGCACGGGCGAATATCTGCATGTTATCAGATTTAAGTGGTTTTTCGAGCGGTAACAAAAAAAACAAAACAAAAAAAAACAAAAAAAAAACAATCAAAATAACAAAAAAAAAAGACCAATACACAAACAAAACAAAAACAAAAAACAAAAAAAAAACGTGCACCTTGGATGTGTCACATACGGGCGCTCTCATGAGAATACTAGCAGCATGGCCCGGCGTTGCCCGTGCTTGATTGAAAAATCGTACGACTCATACAGCAATTGCTGTCACTTGACCTAAAATATTTCTGCCTTTCCTTGCCTTGAAAGGAGTGCCCTTTACCGTGCTGATGTTGCTACATGCCTTACTTCTTGCCTATCTCACACTGCAAATTTTTTCTAAGCTCTATACTAAACATTAAATCTGTTATGAAAAAAAGAACTAAACAAAATGAACACAAAACGATCAGCTTTAAAAAAGGATTCGTAACTAGAAAAACCGAATGAAAAAAGAATGTTAACAACAAATAATTTTTTCACACTCAATCCAGTTGTCGGAATCAGAATCAACGAGTTTAAGTCAGCGAATGAGCCAATTGGAGTAAAGTGCCATGCAGATTTAAATTTTTCCCATTTGTGACGAATGCAGCTATGGATTTTTTTTGCATGCTAGCATGCTAGTTAACATTCGTGTCAGTCAGCTGTTGGCTCTCACGCTGGCCAGTAGAATCTTCCTACCTATTCGTAGCAGCCAGCTATAGGCTCTCACTCTGGCCAGTAGAAAATGGCCGCAAACTACATGAAAACTCCTGTGGAAGCATGAAAAAATCGATTATTTCCAATATCGCTAACTTGGAGCATGTCCATGTAAATTTTGGTGCAAATCCGTCGAAAATTGCGGCCGTGCATTCGTTACGCACAAACGTCATCAGAGATGTTTTGACTTGGTTCATCAGGGAGTTTCGGGTCTTTCAACATCATAATCCCCATCACCAAATCGACCCAATCAGGGGAGATCAACCTCTGATTCCCCACTTCTGATAATATTATTGTAAAAAATACAATAAATGTGGCACAAGACCAAAAGAGGAGATGGGGAAAGAAGGACGGTCATCATTTGTCTTAAATTAAACTTAGCTATCCACGACCACTGACCCAAACATACTAAACAATATTCCTACCACCAAAACACCGCATTCATAATTACCTTTCTTACTAACAACCACCAAAATACCTCATTGTCTCAATGAGAATCCTAATTAACCCCATATGTACAAATAATGTCTGTGGGAGGAGGGGGGAACAAAATAAAAAAACAAGTAAAAACGCCCCAATGAATATGTACAATATGACAAAAATATTTACATGAAACTAAAGAAAATCCTGTTAGTAATAACCCCCCCCACAAAACCTAAATGTGACAGTAAAATCAATTAACTGGACGAAATCGACACGGGACTTTAAAAATATAGAAAAACAAACATCCTTCCCAAACCACACACACAGGCACGCACTGAATCAGACACAACAAATACAAAAAAACACCCTCGAAACGAAAGGCGTCCCGCATCCACCAGAGAACTGAAAATACTGACCACCTAACGAGGGATGGGATGAGGAGTTAAACTAAAACATAAAGAAAAGGGGACAGAAAAAAAAGTGGGCCAATGAGAAAACACACCGTAGCTAAGTTTACAGAAAAAGAAGAGAAACTAAAAATCAAAACCAAAAACCTAATCTAGCCTAAAACCATTTTTCAATCAAGATGCCACTCAAGATCAGCCCTTTTTACTCGACACATACGCGCAAGATTACCCACCTTTTGCCAAATTCTGATGAGATGAGCCGCCGCCTTTCCGTCCTAATCTTGACTTTAAGCTGATGCTTAAAGAACAAGATCAGTTGGGAAGAAGTGAACTTCTCGCCCTCATCGAATTCTTTCTGACGCGTCGTCGAAATCACGACTCTCATAACCCCTAGCAAGCAACAGAACATATAGTGTTCAGCCTTTGTCATCTGCGGCACCACATTGCTACAAACAGAACTGGCTTCAAGGACAAAAAACTTTCCTTGCAGCATGCGAACCATGAGTTCTTCAACAAACGTGCACAACGGCACTACCGCCTTGCACTGAAAGAAGGCGTGACCAATGGTCTCGACTTCCCCCGTACAGCGACGACAGTTTGGATATTTCTCCAAGCCTGCCGAACAAAGTCTCTTGCCGACCCAGAGGGCTTCCCGAATCACCAGCCAGGTGAGTGATGCCTCATCGTTATTGAAGCATTTCAACCCAGGCGCCCAAGGCCATATCAAGCGCGCCTCCTGCTTCGTAAGACCGAGCTCGCCAACCAGATCATCTTGAACGGCCCCGCTAACTAACACTTGATACAATGCCTTACGAGACAACGCCTGGGCGTTGGAGAGGCCATCCGAAGCCCGTAAGAGGAGCTTCAGAGCGCGACGACATTCACGATAGAAGGAGCACTCGGCTCGTGGTGTACAGCCGGCCGGCCTCTTCCTTGCACGAGTGCACACTTCTCAGGGACGGGAAATGTTTCCGGACGTCTTCTTTCCAAAAGGCACCCTCCTCATCCGATCCGCGCCACACTCGGTCTAGAAAGGTGATGCGAAGCATATGTTGACGAATCTCAATGCTCGGCATACCCAGACCGCCATCAGAGGGATGAAGGCAACAGATCTCGCGAGAAACCATAGGGGCCTTGTCTCTCCACAAGAAAGAGAACAAGGTCCGTACTAATAAAATTAGTCTGGCATACGGGAGTGGACGTACAGAGAGTCGGTACAGGAGAATCGGATAGATGTGTGAAACACATACTTCCGCCCTTCCCTTCAGGGAAAGTTTCCTCCGAGACCACAGATTAACCGCGATCTCGGCCTTCCCTTGCACCTCCGACCAATTCATTTCCAACTGGAGATCAGGACCGAACCAGACGCCGAGTATCTTGATCGGCCCATCCGTCTAGAGGAAAGGTCCGGGAAGAGAAACTCCCTTCCACGCACCCAACCGCAAGCCAACAGACTTATCGCGGTTGATCTTGGCCCCTGTCACCATCTCATACCCACTGATCTCTTTGCTGACTTCGTCGATCTCGGCTCTGCTCGACACAAGAACCGAAACGTCGTCAGCATAGGCAGAATACCTGGCTGAGGTGGTAGCCCAAGGCAGGGAAATTCCGCGCAGGACCGGATTCGCCTTTAACTTGCGAAGGAATGGTTCCAACGCAAGAACGTAAAGCAAAGGCGAAAGCGGACAACCTTGACGAATAGAGCGAGACAATACGAAAGGCTTCGATTCTACCCCATTCACCTCCACCAGCGCACCGGGGGTCGCATACAACAGTCGGATCCAGGAGCGAATGTCGGCTCCGAAACCGGCCGCCGAAAGGACGGCCTCCAAAAACCGATGGTCAACCCTATCGAAGGCCTTGGACTGATCTAAATTGATCAGCGCGGCTTCACTGTCGACTTGTTCTAAGATCAAGCGTACCATATGAAGGTTATCTTGAATAGACCTACCCTTCACAGCACAAGTCTGTTCAGGGCCAATCAGTCTAGACAGGACAAGCTGCAAGCGGTTGGCTAAGATGTTCGCCAAAATCTTTAACTCCGTGTTTAACATGGTTAAAGGGCGAAAATTCCCTAACCCATCCTCACCGTTCTTGTCCTTACGCAGCAACTTGATCACACCCCTGGTAAAGCGTTGAGGTATAGACCTCTGCCTCATCCAATGGTTGAAAATCAGTTCCAGCAAAGGAACAAAAACGGGCGACAACCTCAAGTACACTCCGTAGGGAATACCATCTAGTCCCGGAGACTTATCCAGGCTAACCTGCTTCAGCGCTTCCCAGATTTCCGACTCTGTTATGGGACACTCGCACCTATCCGCTTCAGCTGCCTCAAAACAGGGAAAGTCGGCTAAACAGGCATCGAACTGAGCAGAGCTCAGACCGAGCTCCCTGGTGAAAAGATCCTGAAAGTAATCTCGAAAGGCCTCGCATATGCCCGCGTTTGTAGTCACGGTCCGCTTATCCGGCAATGTGACGCTCGCTATATGTCGCCTAGTCGCGTTCCGATTTTCCTCTGCACGAATTTCAGCGGACATATTCGTCGCCTCAGAAGACATTTTTTTTAACCTAGCCCTAACTACCAGAGCTTGATCCTTCTTGATAAGCAAGGAGGACAACTCTGCCTTAGCTAAGGCTATTTCTCCACTAACACGGGATTTCACAGCCCGATCTACTTTCTAAAGCCGTTTGCGCTGCTAATCTATCAAGATTGAGTCGACGACTAAAATCGGCAACAAACGTTCTAATTTTAGATTTAAGATTATCCCACCAGGCGTTTCCCACAACCACCCCCGTCAATTCCCTTTGTATCATTAGTAGCAGCTGGTCCCGGAAACCCTGCTCACCAAATAATGAACAGTTCAATTTCCAGTAACCAGCCATTCTAACCTTAGGCTTATCTAAGTTTACACGGACCAGGACAAGCCTATGATCCGTATAAACTATATAGTGGAAGCTTGGACACCCTAAGAGCCCTACGTCGACTCTCCCAACTAAGACTCGGTCGAGGTAGCTCGCAAGCGTCCCAGGAGCCGAGTTGCCACTATTTGTCCAAGTCCATGCTACCTCCGGAGGGTGTTCATTCCGGAACTTATCGACAAGATCAAACTCATCGATAAAGTCCCGAAATGGTTTCACGTCCCTGTTTTTTTCCTATACGATCTATATCGGGGTCAAGGACGGCATTCCAATCCCCCGCTAAAACTACCCGACGCGATGTCGTCAAGTACGGCGCGATCTGCCGAAACAAAGCAGGCCGCTCAGCATGGTTATTGGGCGCATAAACCGCAATGAGACGTAGAACCTTATCCTTTATGGTAACATCCAGCACGCAAAGTCTGCCCGCCAGATCCGCGAAGACAAGGGAACATGCAGCCTTCAAAGACTTGCTCACTAGCCAAGAGACACCCCTCGAACGACCATCAAAACACGCTGAATAAAGGGCGAACCCCTTAGACGGTATATTCTCACGGTCATGAGAAGAAAAACGGGTCTCTTGCACACAACAAACATTCACACCGAGGCGCTGAAGGTCACGAGAGAGCCTCGCCCTGCGAGACTCGGACCTCAGGCCCCGCACATTTAAAGTAGCTAACCAGAGCGCCATCGAGAAGTCCGATTAGGGTTGTTTACCAGAATTAAACATGGCCGGGGTAAGGATACCGACAGCCTCTCCCATAGACCCATGGCCCATTTCAGTTTTGATGGTGCCGTCTTGGGAGATTGCGCCGATATCCCAGGGGAAAGTCAATTTTAGTGCTCTATAAAGGGATGGGTGAACGAAAACCAGGACTCTCCCTGCACAAAATTGCTTCATTTTTTTAAAACTGTTGTTTTCAATAATAGCGATGGGTGGGGTCATGTTGAAAGAAGTTATAGCCTCGTCCAACATGGCCCAAATCTGTTTCGTTCCCGTGTCGGATCTGACCACTGTTAGCACCCTTTGTGCGTTAGGGAAGTTACGAGGGTCATCAATGTCCCTGTCAGCAAACTGCTTGATCGACAGTAAGTATTTAAAGTTTGTGATTCTATTTCCATAGTCTTTAGCTTTCTCCGCTTGTAGAAATTTTGCAGACTTCAGTCCCTAGGTTAAAAATGTGTTTAGCCTTTTTCTTTTTTTCCTTATCATCTGGGGTCTCTACTGAGAGGAATATAGGACTGGGCAGAAGAGGAGGGGGAATCAAGTGGAGGCTTCACTCTACAAAGAGAGGTTGAGGGACGAGGAGAAGGTGGTGGGTCGGAAGATGTGGAGGGAGTGGATTTCTTTGTAGAGGGGGACTTAGGAGGACAGGATGTAGAGGGCTGTGGAGACTGCGAGGAGGGAGAGATCTTAGATGGAGATGATTTTGCTTTCTTTTGTTTATCCAGTTGATTTTTTAATTCTTTAATCTTTTCTGTTTTACTGTATCCAGGATCGTATTTCCTTTTTAGATCTTCGATGGTCTGGTCTGAGGCCGGGGTATCGCCCTTACTGTTGCGAGAGGGAGCGGGGCTGTAAGTGTCTTTTGTCCCCGGGGCTTCAGGGGACTGAGGCCCCGCTGTCTGACGCTTCCCTCTGACCCTGCCGACTACCTGTCATTCACCCTTTTCCTTCTCCTCAACCACACTTGCAGTGGAAGAAGGCTCTTCGGGGAATGGGGGCTTGGATGAAGACCCAACCGGGGGTACAACCGCTCCGGTCCTGGTAGCCGGCGTGCCCATTACAGGCGTGGCGGTTTTTGAATACTCGGTCAGAGGGGGAGTGTGGTCGATTGGGACCTGAGCTCCAGAGGCCTTCTTCTCTGGGCAGGAAGAGGAGAGGTGACCAGTCACTCCACACTTCCAGCAAACTGGTTTACGGCCGTTCACGATGACCGGAAACCTCAGGTCACCGACGTCAAGAGGATAGGGATAGAGCTGAAGGCTTTTTGATTGATCATCATCTCAAAGCTCCATCCCCCGGTCAGGCTATCGCAAGAGGCACCCAGAATCTTCCCCTATTGGGACAAGAAAACCGCCAGGTGCTCTCCAATAAGCTGAGGAGGGACCTCGTATACCGCCACTTGGTCCTTCGCCGGCCCTCGTACTCTGTACGAAGGATTAGACCCTTCGTAATTAAGATCACAGGTTGTTGCTTTTATACATTCTTCGGTGGTGGGCGGCAACACGTCCCACATGAAAAATCCATTGCCCTTAACAATTCGGAGGGACTTAAACCCCAGGGACTCCAGTGATTTGAACATTGTGTCTTTAGTCGAACGAAAAATTTTGTGAGATCGCTTGTCGACGACAAAGACTGACACTATTCTTTTTTCGACTTTCTTCAGTTCTATTGGATCCTGCAAGAGCCCACCTTCCACCACAAGGTGTGCGTAACCCTTGGCACGATCCAAGAACTCCGCAATGTCAATTATGCATTTAGGAAGGGACTTCCAACAAGAGGGCGATTCCCCGGCTTCTGCATTAGCAGTTGATTTGTCATTTGCTTGGTCCAATTTCTTGCTCTTTTCAGCCTCCATATTTTTGGAAGCTTTTTTAAAAACTTCTACAATCTCCTCATTTGATGGAACTGAGGGCAGATCATCCTTATTTTCTTTGTCAGGAGGGTCTTTTTTAGGGTTATAAAGGTGCTTTCTTACCATACGCCTGTAAGAAGCTATTTTCGGCCTTTTTTTAAAAACTAAAAACGAAGGAACTTTTTTTTCCTTCTTATCCATTTTTTCACAGTGAAGGGGAGGGGGCAAAGGGTGTGTGTGGAAGGGAAATGGTTAAACAAATTAATAGCCAAATATAATTAAATCAAAAATTAAACGAGACAAAAAATGAATAAAATAAATATGCACACACAAAAAATAATTACATAACGAAAAGAACAAAAAACACGGATCACTTATACGTAAAAGAAATACAATAAAATTAGAAAAAACAATAAAGAAAAAATATCGCCTAAAGGCGAAAAAATAAAAGAAAACACGTAAAAGAAAATAAACAATACAAAAATAAAAACGTTAGACTTCGACAAAAGCCGAAACTAGTTAAAAAAATAAAAATGTCCGACGTCAAAAAAAAAAAAATACGAAACGACAATAGTCGAAGCTAGTTACAAAAAAAAATCAAAATGGCCGACGTCAACAAAAAAATACGAAACGGGGAACAATAGCCGAAGCTAGATACACAAAATCAAAGTGGCCGACCCTAAGAAAAGCGGGTCGAACCAAAAGAAAACAAAGAAATTGGACAATACAAACGATTACAAACAATAAACACGTCAAAATTGAAGGAAAAAAACAATAAATTAAATTATCAAAAATAAAGCGAAAACACAGAATAAAGAAAAAGGAAGATAGATTTAAAAATAAAGGGAATGAAAATTAAAAAGGAAGACTAGAATAAAAAATTAAAGCCGGGGTAGAAATAAGAACTGCGAAAATTAAAGGGGTAAAAATGAAAATCAAAAAAGGAAAACTGGTAAAAAAATCAAATAGGAAAACTGGAATAAAAAGAAAAAGTGCAAAAATTAAAGGTGGGAGGGGGGAAAAATTAAAATGGAGGGAATAAAGAAAAATCAAAAAATTTTTCAATACAGTCACAAAAATGTAAAATTAAAATAAACAAACTTTAACCAAAATGAAGTTCAAAATAGCAAAAGGGTAAATTCCAAAAAGAGACAAGCGATAAAAAGCTGTCCTCAACGGTCAGAAATCAAGACAAAAAAGATTTACCGCTTCTGATTAAACGCTAACAGCTACTCTGGCCTTTTTAAAGAATAATAATAATAAAGGCCATATATTCCGCGCATCCGATTGGATGTTAGTAACAACCAATGTGCTGCGCGGACTAATTTTTAAATGGCCCGCGGTGGGTACTGGCTTCTTTTCTTATTTCGGTGGATTGCAGTTTCGATGGATAACTGAGGAGGTAATCTTAATGTTCCTAAATCTTACCCTATTTCCTTTAGTATTTTAAGGTTTAATTATTTGCCGTTTTTATTTTGTATTTTTTTCTTTTCTTTGGCGTGGATACTTGAACTCAACGTTATTATCACATTTTATCGTTAGGCTGTTTCTTAATACAAATAATATGTACAAAAATGGGAAATGTTCGTATCAATAAAAAATAAAATAAATTAGACAAAGATCTTACGTTCGAATAAAAAAAATAATTTAAAAAATTTTCTGAGCCCTCTTTTCTGGTTATGTGCCCGATAAATTTCAACTGTCTGTTTCTGATTCTAAGTAATGTGTGTTTTTCGTTTCCTTTTTCACTAAAACTTCCTTATTGCTCACATGTTCAGTCCATGGTATTCTCAGCATTTTTCCGAAGAACCATATTTCTGTTCCCTCAAATGTCTTTTCATCCGTGATGAAATTGTCCTTACATATGTATCGCTAAAAACCGATGACAAACTAATAAAAAAAAAATGATATATACAAAGGATATATGGCAATGATCAAGAGGAAAAACACTATAAATACACTATATACGCGTTATGATTCCGATTTAAAATATACAAAAATGTGAAATGTTCGTATAAATTAAAAAAATAAATAAATAAATTAGACAAAAGGTCTGACGTTCGAATAAAAAAAAATTAACAAAAGGCCTTATGTTCGAATAAAAAATAAATAAATAAATAGACAAAAAGTCTTACATTCGAATAAAAAAAAAACAACAACAAAAGGCCTTATGTTCGAATAAAAAAAATAGACAAAAGGCCTTACGTTCGAATAAAATATATATATATATAGACAAAAGGTCTTACGTTCGAAAAAAAAAAAAAAAAACATAAAAGGTCTTGCGTTCGAATAAAAAAAAAAGTATGAGAATGATGGACAAAAAGTCTTACGAGATGTGTCGCGCCGGAACCGCTAAAAAGGTAAATAGTAACTTAAAAGGTACCGCGTATAACACGGGGTATAACATAAAAACAACATATTTACAAATTATACAATTTACAAATTGACGAGATAAATTCTTTGGCTGTACTTGTACAATTCAATTCGTGTATTTACTCACATTCGCACACACACACACACACACACACACACACACACACACACACACACACACACACACACACACACAATTCTAAATGTTTTTTAAATTAAAAATGTTTATAATATTGCCATGTTGCAATTATATTAAAATTATCTACAAATTTACCCGGCTTGATAATTATTTGTTACATTGATGTCCAAGAGCTATCACGCTTAATCAATAACCATTTTGCTGTCCTTTCTGCTGTATTAGTTATGGTCCGAATCGCCTTTCTTTTGTTAGCACCTACTACGCCAATATCAGTTAGAGCTTTGCACAGGGACCTTGCAGCAAAACCCCTTACACCCACCTCGATTGTCAAACAGCTTGAATCCCACCCATTGTTTAGCAGTGCTAAAGGATTAAAATCACATATACACAGATAGATTGAGAGAGAAGAGTAAATACACTCATTATTCTTCTTCTATATGGAGCGTTGCCTTCAGGATAAGGACGATCATAGTTCCCCGCAATTTACTGTCCTTTGTAGCTTTTAGTAAGGCCTGTCTTTTACATACCTCTCCCATACTCTCTTCTGCTAATCAATTACTCAAGATAGGTAGGCTATGCGTTGCTTTTATCTGTGCTCCTTGACTTCAATATGTCATGTGAGCATCAAATTTTCTAAGCCCTCTTTTCTGGTTATGTGCCCGATAAATTTCAACTGTCTGTCTCTGATTCTAAGTAATGTGTGTTTTTCGTTTCCTTTTTCAGTAAAACTTCCTTATTGCTCACATGTTCAGTCCATGGTATTCTCAGCATTTTTCTGAAGAACCATATTTCTGTTCCCTCAAATGTCTTTTCATCCGTGATGAAATTGTCCGGATTTCACTGCCATATATGAGGACCGATATTACATAAGTGTTCAGTACTCTATTCTTTGTTTGTAACGAATATCTTTCTGTCTCTTAATAAATTTTAGCTTTTGGAAACCATCTTTGGCTATCTCAGTGAACCTTTGGATTTCAGAGTCACTTTTCCTCTCCGAGTTATTTAATTTTGTTTTTTATTTGCTTGATTTTGGCGTTTCCAAATCTAATTTTGCATCTTGGGCTGTTCTTTTTGTTGAGAGCCATAGAGTTACTCTTTTTACAATTGATGTTTCTCCTCACTTTCCTTGACTACCTTATGTAGAAGTCCCTGTGATTTACATTCTGTGTCTGCTATCAACACTGTGTCATCTGCATGACCGTAACCGCCAATAAT
Organism: Acanthosepion lycidas; assembly: GCA_963932145.1. Taxonomy (NCBI): domain Eukaryota; kingdom Metazoa; phylum Mollusca; class Cephalopoda; order Sepiida; family Sepiidae; genus Acanthosepion; species Acanthosepion lycidas. Next base: position 93,378,336 of record OZ010583.1, read on the forward strand.
GAATCATGATAGGAGATTCTCCTAGGATCGCCTCGATGTAAAGGTTGAAATAAGCTCAGTGAGAAGACACATGCTTGTTTTACACACCTTTCTATTTTTGTGTATTTACTGAATTCATTTTCTATTCGTATGCAAAAGTTTTGCTATTCGGTAGAAGTTCTGAATTATTCTAATATCCATCTCATATAAATCAAGCTTACCTCGCAGTCCAAGTAGTTCTCTGTGACGTTCGCTTTTCATTATGTATAAAACAAAGTTATACATGCTTTTGTATTTGTATTGTACTTTCTGATATAATTCAGAGCATAAATCACATTCCTTGATCAAAGTGCAGTTTAATGTATATTTCTATGTAGTCATGTGCACATAGAGCGAATATGTCATAAAATCAAGGATACATGCATGCACATATATATAGTGAGCAAAAAGGCGAGACCTTAATTGGAGAGATGTCTGTACAATCACGTACAGAAAAGGAGACAATGTTACTGGCAGAGAAAAGAGTCACGATAAAATCACCTACTTATTGTGAAGAGGGTATTGACGTGGAAAGCGGTAAAGATTTTTGTAAACATCATTTGACCCCAAGCAAGGCGGGAATACCACTAGTACGCAGGGGGTTACAAGAGAGAAAGCGTGAGTAAAGACCAAATATAGCGAGGGTTGAGGAAAGGACAAAAGATGAACGGAATTAAAGAAAGTTTTTTAAGATTGTAGTTATCTAGGAAGCAAGTAAACAGAAATGAGTTCCACAGGTCGGAAGTGCGAGAAAAGAAAAATGTTTGAGTAGAACTGGCGATCGCATTGAGTTATTTCAACAGTAAACGAGTGGAACATAGATATCAAATTCATTAAATTCATGCAGTCGGAACACCAGGAAGAAAAAACTTGGTAGTGCAGTTGCCATGAAAATATTTGTAGAAAAGACAAGGAAGTTACGTAACGTCGGTTAGAAAATGACTGAAGTAGGGATGCGAAGTCAGGATCGATTACATTACAGATCCTTCTCTGGATTTTGCCAAGAACCTCGAGATGAATAACAGAAACACCAGACCAGATATGAAAACAATATTCAATACACAAAAGAATGGTAGATTTGTAAATGGGAAAGGTGGACTAAAACGAGAAAAACCTTCTGACACGACACAGTGATCAAACATTCCTTGCAGTAGATTGTTATGTAGTAGTTTCACAGGAGAGGCTTGTATTTGTACTAAGTCGGTCCTAAAATAGGTTCGACGTACAAAACGTTAGGAACTTGATATAATAGATAATGACGGAGCAATCTAGTTGGGGTGGCTGATACTTTAATATCCGACTAACGGTCGTCAGACATCGACTGACTGACCCACTTTCTGAGCGACTTCTACTACTACTTATTATAGGTGGGAGAATCTAACTATAGAATAGATGTGTTCCACTAACATAGAGGCAGCTAGATATAAGACAATTTGCAAAATCTTCACTTTGCTATTTTACGCTGAGAAAGCGACGGTATCAGATAAAGAATTCTATTTCACAAGACCAGAATCTACATTAGCGAGACAAGACGTGATTCATATGAGACGGTTGGGCGATTTATTTTTGAATTCAGTCACAGAATTAAGAATTTACCTAACTTCAAATCAGTATTTTCCTTAAAGGTTTAAACAACCCAGATTGTTTCTGTACTAATTTAGACAAACCAGGCACCTACCTCTTTTTCAATTTAAGCGCAGTACTAGATTGGCGTTGCGATCTCAGCAATTTACGATTGAGCTTGCTAGATATAACCGTAAATTATATACCAACAGCTTCTTTTCTCGCACTTCTCGCTTGTGGAACTCTCTTCTGGCTCCATGCTTTCCAGCCAACTTTAATCTGCAAAAATTTAAATGCAATGTCAATCGCTATCTACTGTCTTCCTAATTACTCTTTTCTCTTCCCGCTCATTATTAAAGTTTCTGCTCCTAATTTATTTCACAACCTGTAAACTCTTGTGTTTTAGTGTCTTTACTGCTTTGCATGAGATGATTCCGATTAAAAAAATGAATTTAAGCACATAATTAGACTGGCGTCAAGATCTCCCCAATTTACAGTTGAGATGTCTAGAGGTACCATGCTAACAGTTTCTTTTCTTGCACTTCTTGCTTGTTTAACTCTCTTCATTGAACGAGTTGTCTCGAATAGTTGACGTGAATACCATTAGAAATCCCCGAATGCGTTTGATTAAGCCGGTAAATTGACGTAAATTGTCCGAGGTAAATTTTATCCGGTCGAAAGGTCTTCTTTTGTT
>OZ010583.1:93383110-93478110 GCA_963932145.1 Acanthosepion lycidas
GATATATATATATATGTATATATATATATATATGTATATATATATATATATGTATATATATATATGTATATATATATATATATATATATATATATATATATATATATATATATATGTATGTATGTATATATATAAACGTACAGACACACAGACACACAACCTGGGTTTTATAATAAGTATAATGATAATTGTTGTGAATTCCAGGATGAAATCCGGTCTCCAATGAATGACAAACGCAGGAATGAAATATAGCAAATAAATGTATTGACGTAATAATACAATTGGTAATACGGTTAGTAGATCCAGAAATGCTGTGAGTAGTAATAATAATATATATACAGTCTGGGAAATTCAGTATCGAAGTATGACTTCCTTCTGAGTCTACGTGCTCGCAACTTTGACTCCTACAAAGCGGTTACTTCACACTCTCACTCTCTCACTGTATTACTGTCACTCTAGTCTCCCGGGTATTCACCGGCAGAAGTACAAGTACACACTGGTCGAGTCCACTTGTATGAAAAACAGGTGAACCCCATAACAATAATATAAGCTGTCTCCCTACACTGAAACATTTGGTATTCGTTGACCGAGCAGCCAGTTTTACTCCAGTTCCTTTATTCTTCACTCCCTGGTCATCTGGATGGGATCAAAGCGTATTATCATCTCTAATGATAATAGTAATATTTGCCATTTCCCTCCAAGGAAACATTTGGCATTCATTAACCGATCAGCCAGTCCTGATTTCGGTTGAAATTTACAAAATCATTCGCTTAAAACATTTTTCTTTTTAGGAAAACAGGTTTTCCAAGAGCAGTAGCTGTTATCATTCTTTCCACTATTGTTAGGGGTTTCCCTCCTAACCTTTTGTTTGAAGTGGCGTGGAATTTTAACATCTTGATAATGTCATAATTTTCTGTCCGCGTTACATGTGACCTTCCAGGGTTTGGCATGCTGGATTTCTACGTAAGCTCCATCGCTACGTTATCTCAATATATATATATATATATATATATATATATATATATATATATATATATATATATATATGTGTGTGTGTGTGTTTGTGTGTGTGTCTGTGTGTCTGTGTCTGTGTCTGTGTATTCAGACAGCAAATTGTCTTTTAGGCATATCTGATTGAATAAATTACAAACTTTATGTCTGCATATTTTTATCCTAATCCTTTCATATTCACGAATATTTTTCCGTATATTACAATTAAATAAGGCAAGAAATACACTGTAACAATGAGAATCACTTTTATTTCCCAAGAACTTTCCATCTCTTTCTGAGATCATCATCAGGGCTGCAACTGGTAAAGGCAAATGTGCAGCTGTCAATTACTGAATTTTTTTCCTTTGCTTTTAAATGCTATGGCTGACAGTTAGTCTTTTGTGTTCATTAGAACGTGAGTATTTATCCATTATGGAATTTTTTCTTTTATGTTCGTATATTAAAGTCGATCGTGCATTAAAGTGTGAAAACTGTTATTTTTATATTACATTATTCGTAGCTGATTCTATTCAGTGTATCGGCTTCAAATTTCTTATGATGAATATTGCTTCGAGGACCTGTAGTTTTTATAGTTTTTACTGTACAAGTTGCATCCCTGATGATTATCTCAGAAAGAGATAGAATGTACTTGGGAATTAAAAGTGATTCTCAGTTATATGGTCTGTTGCTCTTGCTATATATTTAGATATTCTTAATAAAATACAAAGAATAATATGAAATATTAATGTTCCTTACCTGGCATCTCGGCTTCAGTCACTTACCAATTGCCGTAACCTGTACCTTTTCTGAAAATTATTTTCATGGCATTTGTTTTGATGAAGTTTCCTCTGTTTTACCTAAACTTTGTGAATTTAAACGTAGTACTCGATGGGCGGCAAAGTTTCACGAACATTACAGCAAAAACGCCTAGATGCAACTGGATGTTTAATGTTAGCGATTTTTTATATCACGCTTCTTGTTTGTTGAAGTCTCCACCGGTTTGTTACTCTCCTATCAACTTTGAGCTTTAAAAATTTAAAAGCAATATCAATCGTTGTCTTCTGTTCTCTTAATTTCTGTTCTTTCATAGTTCACTGTCCTTAATGTTTTCTTTTAAATTTCATATTCTCTTACACTCAGTAGCTCCTTTCATCTTAGAGGCTTTATTACCTTGATTGGGGCGAAATGATTTAAAAAAAAAACTATATATATATATATACTAATTTATGTATAATACTAATTTTTTTTCTAAAAAATAAAAGCAAAATTAGGGGTGCTTATTATGCACATGTACAAAAAAAAAGTCTTTAAAGGATTATCGTTTCATAAGTCGATTTCAGTTGCGAAATGACACCACAAACATACGATAATTTGACACTAACATTCGGCGATCGTGACCCGATAAAGAGGTCAAATACAATCATATGTGCCTAATAATACTTACAAATGTAAAATAAAATAGTAATTACCATAAAACTAAATTAGAATAATATTTTCCTGTTTAAAATAATGTTTTTATTAAGAGTAGGAATCGCTGGACGTAATGAAATTGGAGAAGTACAATTTATCTGGTAAGATTACCAAACAAGGGTGCGTATTATGCGTGAGTAGAAGAATTTTTCAACACTTTCAGCACAATTTTAAGGGTGCGTATTATGCATGAAGGCGTAATATACATGAGTAATTACGGTATATTGCACATAGAGTGCTAGTATTAATAAAACAGACCTCGATGTAATATAACAGAGCTATTAAGTATATATTAATAATTATATACGTTATCCCATACCGGTAGCACAACTCAGACTTTCATGCACAACGCAATCTTCAGGTGCTGCGTGAGATCAGTATTAATATATATATATATATATATATATATATATATATATTTATATATATATATATATATATATATATAATGGATTCTCCTGTCGTTTTCGACGTATGAGTGTGAAGCAACTCAGTTCCTAGAAACCGACAGCCAGACTCTCCCCACAAATCATTTCAATATAGTGGTGATGGCTATGTCCAGAACCAACCACATTTTTTGAAGAGCCGAATACAGAGACCTGGTACACAAGGTCCCCAAACGACCATCCGCAAGTTTTTTTTTAAATTCAGAGTTTTCTTTCTCCTAGGCCTGTTGCCATCCAAGGTCATAGAACCTAGACTGTCCTGCTATTTACCCATATATATATATATATATATATATATATATATATATATATATATATATATATGGGATAAAGATACATATATATATATTTATAAAAGATATTATATATCGAGAACAGTGAAAGAAAAGACGTATGACAAAATGAAAAAAAAGTTTTTGTGACGCGTTTCATCCGGAGTGGGTTTGTCTACGTTGTTGTGATTAGACATGCGCACGAACGAGAGACGCTGGGAATTTTAAATTTAGAAAGAATTTTACACACACACACACGCATGTTTAGAAATATTCTTATTTTAATGGTAAATAAGCAAGGAGATTGCCGAGACGTCACCTTCAAAAATAAGATTATCTCACTGTCTTATCTGTTTATTTGCTTGTAACGAAAACATTTCTATCCGCGTAGGCGCAGTTCCGATGCGATTAACCGATGTAAGAAACGTGCGAGTGACGTCTCAGCGTTTAATCTGTAAATAGAAGTCAACTTTAACAGAGCATCTCTTCTCCTTGCGACAGGTTTTTCTGGAAATAAGCTGGCATCAGGGTTCTACTTGCAAGCAAAGACATCTCCGCTCAAACAGAGGAACGCGAATAGAAAGCTCAAAGCGAGTTCCTTCGAAGTCGGAGGGCCATATGACAAAAGTGCACCCAGTTCACGTTTATATTTAAAGGGTATCTAATTTGCTTTTCTGAACATATTTCTTCACAGCCTACCTGATCAAGGCTCTCCACATTTTCCTTTTTCTGTTATTTGTGAATTAGGAAATATCGTATTCTTTCCTCTTTTCTTTTTCACGAGTGCTAGCTCTCTCTCTTTTTCTCCTCCCTCCCTCCCTCTCTCCCTCCCTCTCTCTCTTTCTGTCTCTCTCTCTTTATATATATATATATATATATATATATATATATATATATATATGAAATCTATGAATACTTTGCTCGGAAATTCTCTTTCAACTCAACACTTTTAATCACCCACACCTGATTTCCCCAATAGGACAGAGGTTCTGCTGAGTGATATTAGCATTAAACTGACATAATTTATAAATTAGACACAAAGTAAGCAGAGGTTACGGGATTCCAGTCATCGTTCTAAAACAAATTTTCCCCAAGCTGGCTCCAGTCATCTCCAAAGTCTACTAGTATTGCCTCGCTACTTTCTGCTTTCCAGCTTGTTGGAAGTCCTCCTCTGTAGCTCCTGTTTTAAGAACTCTGGAGAACCTTCTGAGACCTATAATTAACACCCTATTAATCTCCTCCAGCCTTTCGGTAAAGTATTCAATGCTCTAATCAATGCTGAAGTGGTTAAGCATCTTACCTCTCACGATCTACACTCTGACAATGTGGCTTCCGCTAACTGCCATCACTGAATATGTATATGAAGCTTTTGATAATAATGGCGAAGCTCGAGCTGTGGCTCTAGATATCTCGAAAGCGTTTGACAGGGTTTGACACGTTGATCTTCTACGTTTTATTTAATACAATCGTTCCTTTCAAATTATGAAATGAAGGTCACTTTGAACGAGCTCGATGCCAGATCTTTTTACACGGACGCGGGTTTTCCCCCAAGGCTCTATCCTGGGTCCTACGTTGTTTCTAATCTTCATCAATGATTTCCCTGATGTCATAAGTTCCCAAGTAGGCATTTATGCTGATGGCACTACCATTTACTCCTGTCTGAATCGCAAACCCTACTCAGCTGACAAAGTTAACGCGGTCGTTGCTTTTGAAAATGACCCCCAATCTGTGGTTAACTGGGACAGAAAATGGCTCATAAATTTTAATGCATCCTAAACGAAACTGTTCTTATTTAACCACCACAGAGAATCTTTTCTGCCCACCATCAGCATGGCTGATGCTAGATTCGTGGAGAGCAACACACTGGGGTTTCTTGGCTACACGTTTTCAACTGATTTAAACCGGAAAGACTATATTGGATCAATAGCTGCATCTCCAGCAAGAAAATTTGTGTCACTGTGTCGTGCCAGAAGCTTTTTATCGTTATTGTTAATCTTGCACATTTACAAATCAACCATTCGTCGGTGCATTGAATAATGTTGATGTATCTGGTCTGGTGTTCCTGCTACTCACCTCGAGGTTCTTGACAAAATCCAAAGAAGGATCGACAATGTAATCGATCCTGACATGGCATCTTGACTTCAGTCACTTTCTCACCGACATTACGTGGCTTCACTCTGCCTATTCTACAAGCATTTTCATGGCAACTGCACTTCCGATATTTTTTACCTGGTGCCCAGACTATGCGATTTTAAGTTTTCTACTAGATTGGCATTTAGGTCCCACTCTTTTATTGTCGAATTAGTTAAATGAAACCGTCACAACTCCAACAGTTCGTTTGTTGGCTCTATCTGACTGTGGAACTTACTTCCCTTTCCTTGCTTCCATGATAGCTATAATCTTCAAAAATTTAAATGCAAAGTCAGTCGCCATTTTCTATATTCGGAAACTCCGCTCAGCTATTATCCCCTCTATACACAGTCTTTTTCTCTCATCTTCGCTCTCTGTAACCTCCTGCCTGCCAGTGGCGTTACCACCTTGCTAGGGGTGAAAAGATTATATATATATATATATATATATATATATATATATATATATATATATATATATATATATATATATATATATATATATATATATAATGGACTCGCCCGTCGTTTTCGACATATGAGTGTCAAGTGTACTCAATTTCTAGATACCGACAACCAGACTATCCGCACAAATCATTTAGTTATAGTGGTGAAGGTTTTGTGCAGAACCAGCCACACTTTATGAAGAGCCGAATACACAGATCTGGTGGATCGTGTGCCACAATCTACCCAAAAAACCCTCCGCAGTCATTTTTTTTAATTCAGAGTTGTCCTTCCCTTAGACCAGGTGCTATCCAAGGCCATTGAACCCAGTATGTCCTGACATTTACCCATATATATATATATATATATATATATATATATATATATATATATGTATATATATGGGATAAATATATATACATTTTTATAAAAAATATTATATATCAAGAATCGTGAAAGAAAAGATGTATTACAATTTTGAAAATGATCAGCAATGATAGTATTTCTATGCAGGAAACAGACTATATATATATATATGGCAGGATAGAATGAAGAAAAAATAGGAAACGTTTATAAATATATTTTATTATATTATAAATCCTAATTGTTCCTTATATTACCTTTTACAGTTGTCCTTCATTCAGTCTACCATATGTGGCGGGAGAATGAATGCTTTTCACAAGGTAATTTGTGCAAAGTAAGCTCAAAAGACTACGTTTTTAATTAAACTCGGTTCGCCTATTCTAATTATTTCGGAAACTCTTTAGATCTGTGAATATATAAATTCTAAACTTCGTTGGCGTAGGTAAAAATACAGACACATATTGGTTAATATATAACATCTGTCCGTTGTGGAAAGAAAAAATGGACAGATATAGATGACTATATAACATCTTTTCGTTGGAGTAAGTAAAATACAAACAGTTATAGGTGAATATATGACATGTGTTTGTTGGCGGAAGTAAAAATACAAACAGTTATATGTGAATATATAACTTCTGTCCTTTCATATGCTGAGATAAATGTGCAGAAAGATATGTGTTCATAGACTATAAACTCTCTCCATCGTTGGCGGATGCATATGTACAGAGAATGAAAAATTAATGTGTAACTTCTGCTTTTTGTTGGCGGAGGTAAAGTCGCATTGTCTGTTCTTGATGTATATTTATATAATTCTTTTCATTGAATATTTAAAAAGGATAAGTTTTGTATGATGATCGCCATCTGTGGAGAGCGACAGTTGCGCATCAAGGGCTTTAACAAAATTGCTTTTAATCAGTACTTTTAGAAAACCAAGTCAGTTTATTGATTCTTGTCTTTTTCATATATGAGACAAGCGTACTTGTAGTGCAGTGGTTATTAATGCGGTAAAAGGAACCGAGCGACCGAGTCTGTTACGTTTGCAGGGAGAGAGAGAGAGAGAGAGAGAGAGAGAGAGAGAGAGAGAGAGAGAGAAAGAGAGAGCGAGAGAGAGCGTGTGTGTGTTTTAAATACGTTGCTATACAGATTTTGTTATATAAACGATTACGTTTGAAAGTGCCTGTCAAATATTTGCTAATAGAGTAAATTTTATTCTCAAATAGTCTCCCACACAAATGGCCTTTTACCAAACTGAGATTTAATTTAGTAAATAACTGTAGAAAATTTCTCATAATGCATTTCTGCAAATACGATTTTAAATAAATCGAACATCATTTTTTAGTAAATAAATTGATTTAAAATCCTTTCAGACTCGTTTTATCTCTCATCCTGTTTTATTGATTCGGGTCGCAACGTCAAGGTCGTTAAAGTTTTCTACGACCAAAATGTCGGAAATCATAAAGAAACGCCGGAAGAAATTACGTGTTCAAGAAATTTCATCTGTCACTTTTTTATTCTGTGTATAAATGTTCTCTTTGTTACCGTTTTCTTGATGACTTATACGTTGCTCATTTGCTTCATCCATAGAATTCTCAGTATCATTCTGTAGAACCACATTTCTATTGTCTTTTGTTTTCACCTCGTCTATTCATGTTCGCAACAATCAAAGTCGAGCGGCACCACTTGCAGCTTCAAGTGCACCTCGATTTGTGACCAAATCGAATATTGATTTGTTTGAGTGGGTGAATTGCTACAGCTGTATCGACGCATTCCGATTGAAACACGTATAAATAAAAAAGGACATAGACAATATCTGGTCATGAATTGTAGTAATGAATGCCTTCATTGCCATAAAAGCTATAAATAATCTGGTTTCTGGTCTCGCCTGTCAAATATTACATCTAGCTGCATAGCCGCCTCTTCTATATTTTGTAAGGTCTTATATATATATATATATATATATATATATATATAACAGGTTTAATTAAATAATTTAGACATATTGTTTCTACTTATTTTTGATAGGATCCTTTCATATTCGTGGATAAGCTTTTTTCTGCGTTTACTAAGTGGCGAGAGGAAAACACCGTGTTGGTTCATATCGTATTTATTCGGAGTACTTTTGAGATAGCATAATGTCATCATCAGGGTATTGTTAATTATAGAGTAAGAATTTAGTATTCCCGATTGTGAAGGGTAAAAAATGTTGCGGTCATACGAAAATTACAATTTTTATATAAGGAGTCGGGAACGATGGCTTGGGTGACGCGGACACCGTTTAAGGGGAGGTAACTAGGTATGCTGTGGAAATGTTCCGGACGTGAGAAGTTGCAAGATAAAGGAAAACCTATTAATGACAAGCTCTAACATTTAAATGCTATCTATTGCATACTTTTTAAAATGTATGTGGAGTATTCGTAATTAATTTTATTGAGGTAGTTATATGTATAGAGATAGTATACAGGTAGTTAAATCAAATAACCATATATTAGCAAGTGTATATGCGCGCCATCTTGCATACGCAGGTAAGCAAATAAATATTTACCAGATTTACTTTAAGGTCTAAACATAATAGTGCTAAGAAAGACAGAGCTAAGAAATATACATTAATAAATATACAGCCACCTACTTACGTATATATATATATATATATATATATATATATATATATATATATATATATATATATATATATATATATATTGTAGTGACACTGGCAAATTAATATGCCTAATATGCATAAGTTCAAGAGAAAGCCTATATAACTCGTCACTGAGAATAACGTGGGACGAAGATAAGCTTAGTGACTGACTAGTGCTATACTTCGACTTCACATCAATGGCGTCGCCGATAGGATCCCATTTGTCTCTAGAATATTCAGATTTCGTGGATGCATGGATTCGCTGTTTTTCTGCCAGTGCGAGAATTAAAAAGCTGAAAGACAGCAAGGAGAAGGAAGGTGAAAATGAAATTACGGATTTATTTTTGGCTACAGCTGAATGCGAGCCGATAATGAAAGTCTCCATTATGGCATACCCCTTAAATTTGGAAGACCTAACGTTCGAAAAAATAAGTCAGATTATAAGGAGAAATATGAGACCCAAGAAAAGGCTGGTAGTGGCAGAAAGAACGAAATTCATGTCGATGAAACAAGAAATTGACGAACCAATTATAAAATATCTACACCGTCTACGAAATGCGAGTAGGTATTGCGAATTCGAAAAACTCGGACAAGACAAACAGACTATTGAAGAGGACTTGATTCAATTAAGGTTAATGCATCACACCGATATAAAATAATGGAACAACTACAAATAGGAAATATGTCTTTAAATACATGCATTGACTTTATACAGCAACAAGAATTAATACAGAAATACAACCATCAAAAAAGTCAACACAGCAAACAAATATTCGCTGATACGTACATGTTAAAAAAGATAAGAAAATGTTCGTATTGTGGTTGTGAACACGAAATAAAAAGGGAAAAATGCCCAGCATTTGGAAAAACCTGTACAAATTGCTTAAAAAAGAAATACGGGAGAGAGAGAGAAGTAGAGCAAAGTAATGAAACTATCACGAGAAGAAGTACAAGAACTACTAGCGGTATAAAACTTATACGTTTCAGAGAGATTTAGTGACACTGGCAAATTAATATGCCTAATTTGCATAACTGCAAGAGAAAGCCTATATAACTCGTCACTGAGAATAACGTGGAACGACGACAAGCTTAGCGACTGACTAGTGTAAAAACTCCGACTTCACATCACACACACACACACACACACACATATATATATATATATATATATATATATATATATATAGTAAGGTAATGAAGGGTTTGGTAATCCGCGTGGATAATTCCAAAGAGGATGTGATCCAGAGAACTCAATGGAAAACCAGAGCAAATATTAATTGGATAATTAAGAAATAGACAACCTTAAGTTTCCATGAATATAATTTATTTCCCCAGAATTCCTAATTCATCAGGTCACATCTATAGTTTTTATTTTTCATACAATTTTTGAGGGATAGTTCTAGATTGATATAAGGTGACAAAGATGGTTGAAGGATTATGGAACGGTCCATCTTGGAAATGTAAATAGGGATAAGGTTTTTTTTTTAAAACCATCCTTAATATATATATATATATATATATATATATGAATTCCAAGATGGTTGAATGACATGTAGCACGCTAGGGCTTCATATGGTTTTCAATTCAGATTTGTTCTTCTCTTCGACTGGCTGCTAGCCAACACGAGAGATTCCGGGTTACTTTGTTATTTAACACATAGCCGAAGCAGAAGTGATGCATTCCTACCTTCTCCAAGAGTATTTGCGTGAAAATGGGGGACGAATATATATATATATATATATATATATATATATATATATATATATATATATATATATATATATATGTGTGTGTGTGTGTAAGGGGATATGATAGATAAGCTACTTATATTTCTTTGGCTCGCAAGACTGTTTTGAACAAGCGTAGAAGTTCATCCCTTGTTCCGTGTTTAAGATTAGGTTTCCGGTTCTTCCTAAAGTCATTCTCTTCTCGTGTTGTTGTAGAGAGATTATCGCCTTGCTTGGAGTGAATCGATTAAAAACGAAAATATATCATACTAATGATGTGCAATTGATTGACAATGTAAAAATCCTGTAGGATACATTTCGTCATGCAAAAGAATTTCTTCAAACTAAATAATTTTTTTATCGATAGAATCTTATAAATGTCGTGAGAGGAAAAGTAATACAAACAAACTTCGGTTGTAATTAGTCATTGAAAGAAAAATATAGTAATGCTTAATATATATATATATATATATATATATATATATATATATATATATATATATATATATATATATGGGGAAAATAGAGCCCTGCTGAACTGTGATGCTCTCTGTGCTCTGTGGCAGAATGCTAAACAACCCCGGATCAAATGTTCGTTTCTCCTACAAAGGGGGACGCTGGCTCGTTCCTTGTCGATGACCACATTTTCTCTATCGAGACTTTTTTGAATGCATAGGCCGAGAGATGTAATACATACTGTTTAACAATAAAAAATATTTCTTTGGCTCGCTAGACTGTTTTGAACAAGCGTAGAAGTTCATCCCTTGTTCCGTGTTTAAGATTAGGTTTCTGGTTCTTCCTAAATTCATTCTCTTCTCGTGTTGTTGTAGAGAGATTATCGCCTTGCTTGGAGTGAACTGAACAAGCGTAGAAGAAGTATCTTGTGGCAATAAAGTGGGGCATCTACTGAAATTACAATTATCCACTATAATAATGTTTGTAATAATGAAAACACCGGATTAAAATGGATTGGATTGGATTAATTCTTCATATATATATATATATATATATATATATATATATATATATATAGATAGATAGATAGATATACATTATTCACAAACTTTATAACTTAACGCATATGAGGGGGAAAGACATAGAGTTGAATATTATTCCTTATAGTTATCTTTTCTGGCCGGCCACGACTGTAAGTTTCGTGTCTGTTCTATCACTCAGACGTCAGGCTGCCGACATTGTTTGTTGTTATTCTTTTTCTATATAGTCACCACGTCGAGCCAATTGACCAAACTCACCAAGAATTAAATATACACCTATAAATACAATTATTTATATTGATATTTGTTTCTTTAAAGCCAAACACATCCGAATATTTTTTAATTCTATAGTGAAAATGGATGTAATTCAGTATTATTTTTCATCAAACAAAGCAAACCTAAATATGAATATGTAGTACTTCCAAAAAATGTACACACCCACAAAAAAGAAAAAAGAAAAAAAGAACGTAGAATTTTCTATGTATATATATATATATATATATATAGAAATGTTTTTAATTTCCGGACACGGTCAGCAGCTTGTAGGCGTAACCGTGTTCGGAAATTAAAAGCCTTCCCATTCTTACATATACGTGAAAAAATGTATCGACATATTCACTTAAACAACAGTAACAAGAGAAATTCATCTATGATAAATGCTAAAGCCGAAAGCGCTCGGGTCCACGGATCATTTGAACAGTTTTGACACATTTTATGCCCTAAAAAGATACTTGTAGGAATGCAAGAAAAAATTAACAAAAATCATAATCACAGTGTCTTGTCAGATGTCTTCAATAAAACTTGTATAAAAAGGGGATCGCTCCCCCAAATACAGAAATATATATTTGACAAATTTATCAGAGTTAATTTGTAGAAAAAGACAATATTTATAAATGTAAAAGACAATAGGAAAACTGTAATGGTAGCCGTCAGGTTTCGTCTAATGTAAAGGTCAAGGTAAAAACGAAATGAATTTATTAAACAAAGTAACTAATAAAAAAAAAATTGTCCTTAGCAACTGGAAGAATTTAGAGACTGCTATTTTTTATACTGTTAACTGAAATGACGTAATTTCCAGTTAACAGTAAGTAAATGGCGTTTTCTAAATTCTTCCAGTTGTTAAGGACATTTTGTTTTGTTATTATTAGTTACTTTGTTTTTGCCTTCAAAAAGTCCACATTGGACGAAACGCGTCGGCTACCATTACAGCGTTCCTATTGTCCTTTATATATATATATATATATATATATATATATATATATATATATATATATATATATATATATATATATTTATAGGGTGGCCAATGAAATACTGAAAGATATAAATTTTTCAGATACATGAGTATCTTGTGGCAATAAAGTTTGTACTATTTGAATTTTGCATGGAAACATTTTTAAATCTATTTTCAGAATCTTCTGAAGTGATGTTCTGGCGATACCTAGTTGATAAGAGGGACGACGGGTTGAAGCTGATGGATCCTCAAAGACACTCTTCCGTATATGCGCTTAGGATCTCTTCCCGGATGATCGCTGACTGATCCATTTCTTTGAAACCGAGTGATTAGGTTCCGAATCATGTTATCACTAGGAGATGCTCTGACATTAAAAATTTTCCGATATTTCGTTTGAGTTTGAATGGTCCTTCACTCGAATAGAAAATCTCAATGAGTTCTAGTCGTTGCTGGACATAATACGTAGCCATTTTAATCTCCAAGGGACGCTCTATAACCTGAAAAAAAAGTAAAAAATTGAAAACGAAGAAGTTATGACTTTTTCAAAGCCATCAATTTTTCAGTGGCCATTGCGAAGCTCTTCAGTAAAATGAATAGAGCACTATGGCTGCATGGTGTTTATTTACGTTTGTAAAACAATACGCTAGATTTGGTTGGCTCGTTCTGTCGAGTGAAGATGGCTCAGTGGTAGAAACTCTGACTGATACCAAATCAGTTGGGTTTCGATCCGGGCTTGAGACATTCAGTTGTCTAGTCGCACTGAGGAGCTGTGAAACAGTACTGTCTGCGAATGACATAATTTAGTTCTTGAAAATATATTTTCAATTGAGTTGATAAGCTAATTCAAAAAAACAACTGTCACTTTCGTAAATGCGAAGCTCTTCAGTAAAACGAATGGAGCACTATGGCTGCTTGGCGTTTGTTTACGTTTGTAAAAACAATACATTAGATTTAGCTGACTCGTTTATATTATATATTCAATCAAATTCACTCAAGAGCATAATTCTAACGAACTGCCATTCTTAGATATACTTATCAGAAATATAACACACACCCCATATATCTACCAGAAACCTACAGACACCCAACAATATCTTCATTTCAATAGCCATCAGCCAAAAAGCTGTCTGAAATCCATCCCCTATTCTCTAGCACGGAGCATTTGCTATGGCTGTAATAACTTTCAAATGCTATGGTATTTTTCCCAAATCTAATAATCAAACAAAAACAGGGATGATGTGTTAGAGCTTGATTTAACTACAAGTGCAAACGCATGAACACCTCCTTCCTGGCAAGTTTACTGTAAAGCTGGGGTTAATAAGAGGTTCTTCGGGAATTTTTCCATTTTAGCGCTTCTCAAACAATATCTTTCTCAAACAATCTTTGCATTAAAAGTTTTTCGCATGCCAATTTAGAATGAAATCATACGAAGAAACTATTGGCTAATGGCAAAAACCGATTTTGTACCTAGTTTTGTCGCAGATTTCGTCCACTTAACTGAAATAATCTAAACCAAACATTCACGCAAGACAATTTGTGTGTCAGATGTAATTTACATGACAAATTTGGAAAGCATCGGATGAAAAACCAGAGTTATAACCGAAAAACAGGCTTTTTGTACATTTTCATTATACGCGAGGAAGCGAGCAGGACTAAAACCACAAACAATGAGGAAGTTATTCAAGTTTTTATTTTACGTAGTACGAAAAACCCAATTTTTTCATAGTTTTTTGAAATTGTTTGTGTGAAGACAATGTCGCAGGAAAACTATCAAGCACTCTACATAAATCCCGTAACATGAGCTATTCTTTGCATTAATTGCAAAGAACATCAGCTCATCCAGTCAAAATTTGGTAACTTTGCCTTGGCTTTTGCAAAAGTTGTGCCCACTTTTAGTTTTATCGATTTTTCTGCCAAACCAGGGTGTGACGGGATTCTGGAGATGGCAAAGTTGGTCTTGACCTTTCTTGGTGAATTTGCAGGCATGTGTGTCCAATTTCATCGAAATAGGCCGAGAAATGCATAAATAGCATACACACATACATACAGACACACAGGCAGACTTTTTCTGTTTTATAGATTTAGATAACACTAATATTTATTTTATATTAGTAGGCCTTCTGTCGAAATAGAAGCATGTTGAGAAAAGATGTTAAAAATCGAAATTTTTTGATTGATTTGCAACGAGAAATACAATGGACTTGGACTTTTTGGATGGGGTATTTTCCGCATATGTTATATGTTTTGTGGAAAATGTATTTACTGAGCATGTCTAAATTCTAATTTAAAAAATGAATGTGTAAATTTATTTTAAAAATGTATTCTAACTTGAATTTTCGGTGTTCTATTTAGCCTTCAAATGAAGCCGATAAAAGAACGTATCTAGCATTATCAATACCATGGTCCGATTAGTTGAAATGTGCAACTACAGTGAAATTCATATTGCTGTCTTTAATAGCTGTTTAAGGTTATTAAACCGAAGACGTTGTTCCGTATTTTGTCACCAATATAAATTCCTGCTTTGGATTTGTTGCAAATTAAGTGAATATATTACATTTGAACTGTTATGAGACAATGAAGGAGGTTAGACTTCTGTGTGCAAGCCAGGTGACGTAAAACTTCTATTGGTGTTAATATGTTTACGAACTTTACATCAGGATTTATTGCATGTTATGTTGCCTTTAAATGCCAGCAAGAACCGAACACTGGAATAGAAATACCTGAAGCAATATCTGTTGTTCATGATGACGGTCGTCTTTGAGTATAGAATCCAGAGGTTACCAGTGTATATTTCGAAGACAGTAGGGAAGCGTAGTTCAGGTTAGCAGTGGATATCCTAGTAAAAGTAGCAGAGCGTGGTTATTCCTTCTGTTCCTCTTCGCCTGACGAGTTGGCACTGGAAATTCGGATAGAGTAAACAAAATGGCCGCCTTTATGCACGACGGATTGAATATTCTACGTCTTCTGATTGGTTAACCTTCCATTGGTGGACTATAAAGTGAGTCACGTCATTTGGGTTGGCTCACTAGTAGATATATATATATATACAAAAAACTGCAACAATATCTCTATTAGCTTTCGCCTTCATCATAATCAATTCATTGAAGTATAGTGGTATAAGGGACTATGTAATCGATTATGGAACGATTGCATCTACTACGTATACTTGTGTCATCTTCAAGATTCTCCCTTCTATTCTTAAATTCAGTTTACCACTTTTGCAATGTTGGTAAACCTGGAGCGTCATCCCTAATATTGCAACACTGTCGATATGAATGTCCTTGACGACTAAACTCTTTTTCTGGAGGTTCTTAATAACCCCACGATGATAAATTTTGTTCATTTTTGATGCAATGAAATAATCTGTTACCCCCAAGAGTGACTACACTATAGGTAGTAACTGCCTTCAAATATCTGTAAGTCAACGGGCTAAAGAGTCTAACAGACATCTTTTTCGGCTAAACAGTCGAGGCTCCGCCGAAGAGTCTCGTTCAGGGAGGTTGACTGACCCTGATCCCATTTATACGGGTTCGAAAGGGAATATTTTTGGCCGAGCCTACGGGCTGGGAGAACCTACGTTAAACCCGGCCTTGTGCCACATGCAACCCTCGTGGCGGGGGGCTAAATATACCTAGCCGAAATCTTTTTCGGCTATAAAGTCGAACACTCTGCCTTCGGGCAGAGAGGAACCTGGACGAGGATCTGCCGAAGGGCAGAGTCTCCTTCGGGAAGGTAGACTGACCCTGAACCCGTTTATGTGGGTTCGAAGGGAATATTTTTGACCGAGCCTACGAGCTCAGAACACCGACGTAAAACTCGGCCTTGTGCCACATCTACCCTATTAGGGAGCGGGGCAGTAAATAACGTCCAGATGAAATATTTTTCGGTTTGCAGGTCGAAGTCTCTGCCTCTGAGCAGAGAGGAACCCGGACGAGGCTCTACCGAAGGGCAGCGTATCTTTCGGGGAGGTAGACCAACTCGATCCCGTTTATGCGGGTTTTACGGCATTTTTTGGCCGAGCCTACGGGCTCGGAGGACTCACGTAAAAGTCGGCCTTGTGCCACATCTAGCCTTATGAGGGGATAGTATGTATTGTCTAGTCGAAATCTTTTTCGGTTTGCAGGTCGAACTCTCTGCCTCTGAGCTGAGAGGAACCCGGAGGTAGACCTCGCAAGACCCACGTTAAACACGGCTTTGTACCACATTTACCCTCGTTGGGGGGCTAGTAATTACCGTCTAGTTAAAATCTTTTCAGCTGTGAAGGTCGAACTCTCTGCCTTGGGGCAGAGAGGAACCCGGACGAAGCTATGCCGAAGAGCACAGTCTCATTCAGGGAGGTAGACCGATCATGAACCCGTTTATACGGGTTCGAAGGGAATATTTTTGGCCGAGCCTACGGGCTCGCAGAACCCACGATAAAATCTTTTCAGTTATACGGTTGAACTCTCTGCCTTCAGGCAGAGAGGAACCCAGACGAGGCTATGCCGAAGGTCAGAGACTTGTCTGGGGTGGGAGACCAACCCTACCCGTTTTTTACGGGGAATTTTTGCCCGAGTTTCCGGGCACGGATGCCCCAAGTTAAATTCGGCCTTGTGCCACATCCGACTGCGTGGGGCGGTTGGGAAATATTCTAACTGATATTTTTTCAGATGGCTGGTCGAACTCTGAGCAGAGAGGAATCCGGACGAGGCTATGCCGAAGGACAGAGTCTGGTCTATGGTGGTAAACAGCTATCCGACCCAGAATTTACGGGGTTTTCGGGGATTTTTTGCCCGAGACTACCAATCCAGATACTCCACGTTAAATCCGGCCTTATGCCTGTGACTGCGTGAGGCCGTTGCTAAATACACTAGCTGAAATCTTTTCAACTATACAGTCGAACTCTCTACCTTCGAGCAGAGAGGAATGAGGACGAGACATTGCAGAAGAGAAAAGTCTCGTTTGGGCTGGTAGACTGACTCCATCAAGTTTATGTGGGTTATACGGGAATTTTTGAAGACGCACATTAAACTCGGCCTTGTGCTACATCTACCCTCGTATGGTGGGGAGCTAGTAAATATTGACTAGCTGAAATCCTTTTCGGCTTGCTGCTCGAACTCTCTGCCTCTGAGCAGAGAGGAACACGGACGAAGATATGCCGAAGGGCAGGGTCTCGTTCGGGGTGGTCGACCGACCCGATCCCGTTTATGCAGGTTCTACGGGGTACTTTTGGCCGAGCCTAAGGGCTCGGATGTCCCACGTTAAACTCGGTCTTGTAGCACATCTACGGTGGGGAACTAGTAAATACCGACTAGCTGGAATCTGTTCCAGCTGTGCTGTCGAACGCTCTGCCTTCGGGCAGAGTGGAACCCGGACGAGGCTATGCCGAAGGGCAGAGTCTCGTCCGGGGAGGTAGACAGACCCGAAACCGTTTATTCAGGTTATACGGGGAATTTTTGGCCAAGCCTACGGGCTCGGATATCCCACTTTAAACTCTGCCTTGTACCGCATATACCCTCGTGGAGGGGCTAGTAAATATTGAGTAGCTGGGATCTGTTGAATACGACTCAGACTTACGCGAGAACTCACTACTGGATTGACTTGCGACGACCTTGTGCATAACTGTTACCTTTATTCTTATTGTACTGGGTTTTTACAATAAACCTTTACTTA
Organism: Acanthosepion lycidas; assembly: GCA_963932145.1. Lineage (NCBI taxonomy): Eukaryota > Metazoa > Mollusca > Cephalopoda > Sepiida > Sepiidae > Acanthosepion > Acanthosepion lycidas. Next base: position 93,401,471 of record OZ010583.1, read on the forward strand.
TTTTATCCACCTTGTTTTTCAAGTATATATTCCTATTAGCACGGAATATAACAATTTTCAATAGAAGTAGCTGCTAGTTACATTTGAAGTCTTCTTTGAACAGTCATATGCTTGTTCACTTAGAAATAAACAAAGCAGTTATTAATAAGAAGACATGACACCATCACCCTTCACCTTCATTGTACAGAATATTTTCAGCTCTCTCACGGTTTATGCTGATACCATTGGCTATTTGATTTATAGTCAATAGCCTGTCATACATCACCATGTGGTGAACAGGATCAGTGTTTTCCACAGTGATAACTGTTGTAGGACATTCAGTCAATGTGTTATCTTCAAGAATCTTCCTGCCCACTTTTACGCTGGTGATAAAGATGGACTGTCATCTCCTAATGTAGAAGATATGTCTGCATGAGAGTCCTTGAGGACTAATCCCTTTTTCTGAATGTACTTGATAACAGCACCAATTTTGTTCTTTTTCAATAGAAGTGGTTACATGTCACTTTTGATCTTTTCTTTGAACAGCCAAGTTTACTTGAAAAAAAAACAAACAAACCCCAACGCAGTTAATTAATAACAAGAAGTGAAATCGACGCATGAAAGATTACAGAACAATACCATCGCTCCGTAATAGTCAGCCAGTGAACTTTCCAGCTCACTCCCGTGGCGTTTTGTTCCACTACCTTTCGCCATCTTCGAGGCAACTTCATCATTCCATCGTCCCAGAACTTGACTGCTTTCTGTGTGATGAAGTCAAATTTAACCGGTCTTGAAAAAAACTATTATTTAAATTACACAGTCAAGAACAAATATATAAATGATATTTTATATTGCTCGTAATTATATGCATATTAATGGATTCAAGTTTTTACAGTTTTATTATCAATCCTTTATAGTCAACCTATGAAGTTTCCAGCCCAACCTCGTAGCATTTTGTTTCACTGCCTTTTCTCCATATTTGAGGCAACTTGGGCACCACGAGGTGGTGTAATGGCGAGCAAGCTTGTCTTGCCAGAACAATTACGACTTAATAGTGTGTTCGATTCTCACTGGGTTCCCCTTACTTTCGGCCTTGTGCCACACCCAAGCTACGCTTGGAAAAACTCTATTTGAGGCAACTTCATGATTTAATCGTCCCAGAACTTGACAGCTTTCTGGGTAATGAACCCGTTTGAAAAAAAACAAACCAAAAAGCAAAACAAAAAAAAAACAAAACAAACAAAAACAAACAAACAAACAAACAAAAAAAAACAACAGAAAACAAACTAACAAGCAACACCCCCGCCAAAAAAAAAACCCCAAAACAAAAAGAAAACAAAAAAAAACAAAAGAAAACTGCTATTTACATTACACACCCACCAGCAAATATATAAATTATATTTTATACTGCTCGTAATTATATGCATGCAAGCTTTTACAGTTTTATTATTAATCCTTCATAGTAAGCCTATAAAATTTTCAGTCCAGCCTTGTAGTTGATAAATATATCAATTACATTTTAGCTTTTCCTATCTATTTTTATGAAAAATAATATATTATTTGGTTGAACGAGATTATATTATGCGACTCGTGGATATTGTAAATTAAAAGGTATAATAATATAATTATTGATATTTTTTATTTTTTTCGGATATACAAAGATTCCCATGGATTGCAAGAAAGATAGAAAATCAAAATGGAAACAAAGTATTGTAGATTGGGTGATGGGCAAAGAATGTTAGAAATTACAAAAACATTAAGCAGAAATCGAGGTAACAACCCAAAAGTAAAATTGAAAATATTGACAAGATAACGTGAAAGACGTGGCCTCAAGAAAGTCACAAGATACTACATCAGATAAACGAAACCCCCTATAAAAGGGTATTGTCAAAAGAGGTTTAATCAGTAAGAAGATGGCCGAACAACTTGCCGTTGCAAGAGAAAATATAATAAAATTTTAAGGAGGTTGGTTCAAGACCTGGAAGCAATTTTCTAATTAACATCTGCTTTCGGGAAACGCCAGGAAGAGAAACGTGTACATTGGGCGAAGATATCTCAGTTATATATATATATATATATATATATATATATATATATAAATAAACTGTATGAAATTCACTGTATGGTGCTCACTATCAGAGATAGAAAATTTATAATTATCGACAGCGTGGACCAAGGAATTAACACTGCATTTTTTACCCCTCAAACGATATTCGGATCAATGTGACGTAAAATGAATCAGCACTGCATGTTAATTCATTCATTCTTTCTTTCTTTCTTTCTTTCTTTCTTTCTTTCTATCTATCTTGTGTATAATACCACCTGACTATAATAAAACACATTGTTTCTGAAGCTAAAAACAGGAAATGAATGACATCCTTGAGTATAATGAAACTATAGGTATCCCTATGTATATGTAAAGCAGTTCAATTACGCCTATTCACAATGAACCAATATTGCCGATATAGCAAATGCCCTTTGTAAAAATTTTCTTATCGACACCTGCTTACTTTTATTATCTATTGTGCTCCGAGCATTTGCAATCTTGCTCTTTCAAATAAAAGGTTTTTTAAAAATTTCTGAAATCTTGTTTTTGTGTATAATACGACGGAACTTTTTTGCATTTAATTTTCCTTCAAAATTCTCGTATTATTTGAAAGAAAACACGCTATATCAATATATTGTTTCTCTTTCTTTCTTTCTCTCTCTCTCTCTCTCTCTCTCTCTCTCTCTTTATATATATATATATATATATATATTTTCAGTCAACCTACATATATCACTTGCTGGCCTTAAAAAGTCAATTAAAATATCTCGCTCTTTCTCTCTTTCTGCACCTGTTTCTCTCCTCCGACAGAATTGGAACACATGACGAAGTTTGTTTTTTTTTGTCGGATACAGTAAATTTTTATGTGAAAAATTTTCGGACATTCAGGCTGGTAAATGTTGTTTAATACTGTTTATTATAAACAGAGCATTTATAAAAAGAACACCCGCTCGGCCCGGTGGCTAGGATCAAAGTGTAGTATCTGCGCTTTGTGAGGTGCCGGGTCGGGTGTCTGTCGAACTCTCTGCTTGCAGAGAGGAACCCGGACGAAGCTCCGCCGAAGGGTAGGGTTTCGCTGGGGGAGGTTGACGGAACTGGTCCGCCTCGCCGGGTTTGGGTGGTTATTTATTTTAGGCTGATTCTACGGGCTCGGAGATATCCACATTAAAAAGGCCTTGTGCTACATTCGATCCCCGTGGGTGGATTGATAAATACCATCAGTAAAAAGAATGTATAAACATAAAAAATTCTTAAAATAATTGTCCGACTTTGTCCATTTCATAATATTACGTCATTTGTTTACATTTGATACGGCATAAGCAGATATGAATGTACGTGGCGGATTCATGGAAAATTTAAATAAAGTAAATTCGACCTTGCTTACTGAACTCTCCTTCGTGGCCAAATCGGTAAAGGCACGTCAAGCTAAATGACGGTTTCAAGTCGGAGGACGAATACTTTATGTGAAAATTTCTTGGATATTCAGGCCGGCAAATTTTGTTTAATACTGTTTATTATAAACAGAGCATATACTTAAATATTTGTATCTACAAAAAGAATGTATAAAAATAATTGTCAGACTTTGTCCATTTCATTATATATATATATATATATCCAAATCCAATAATTTGTATTTAATAAAACTTGCATGGATCTATCTATACACAGGTTGGGATAGGTAAATTGTCGCCATTATATATTTTTTTGTTATAGTGGAACAACCTAACACACCCCAACTGTGATTGGTCAGTCTACAAGAGACGTGATTGGGAGAAAAAAAGACGTGACGAAGCGTTTGAAGGACGACTACGATCTCCGTGACGTATATCCCATTTTACTGATTGTTATATTAGGTTGCTGCAAAAATAATATCGTTTTTCGACGTTAAAAAATACGTCAAAAAACTATATTATTTTTGCACCAACCTAATATTTACGAACTCTTATTTAATGTACTTTCCACACAAATAAAACCTTGTTATTGTTTTACCTAATTTCTGTGTTAGTGTAATCTTTCCATTCGGGATTACCTGGTTGATTATATCGTTTATCCACGATATAACAATTTTTAATTTTGCGCATGTCTGTTTGTTTTTATTTATACTGTACAGTATCGTAGGGTCAGCTGTCCATCGTCTATGTGAAAAAGAGCACCATAACGTATTAGGTTGGTGCAAAAATAATGACGTAATAATGTCGTTTTTTGACGTTAAAAATACGTCAAAAAACGACATTATTACTTCATTATTTTTGCACCAACCTAATAGTTTATTTAAAATATGGAAATGACATGCTGTACTGCTTGGAAATAGTTCCGGAAGCGCCAATGCAGGACAGTGCAGAGGATTCAGAATGAGTTGGATAAAACACCTAGCCAATATTATGCTGTTTGGAGTAATCAATCGTGATGGCGCGTTATGCCACCAGTCATTTACCCACAGGCCCTCAGACTCAATACGGGGGCCTAAATCAAGTACCTCGAGGAGGTAGTGCTACCCTAGATCACGACAGTCTGAAAACCCTATGTCTGGCAACAAGATTCTGCACCATGCCACACAAAGAGTAGCTGTCAAAGAATCATAGCTCTCAGACAATTTCTGAGACATTACCTCTTCCATCTGACTACCTAACTCCCTAAACTGCAACCCCCTTATGAGTGGATGCGCAGTTGAGCGGGAGACCAACAAATCTTGTTGTAACATCATAGATGAACTTACGCCACCAATTATGGCAGTATTAACTAATTTAAACAAGGACACCGCCCAGGAGAGTTGCAGGAGATTCCAGAGTCGTCTGGAGGCAATCGTTGAAGCCAATAGCGATTTTATTGAATAAATCTACTCCTTCGCATTTCAAGATATTTTTGTGTAATTTTGGCAAATATATCTGTTAAAGTGAGATGTTAGAGTTATTTCCTTTTTTGCATAATTTAGACGCCTATTTATCGATGTCTGTACCTATTTACACGTGCATACATGTTATGAGCTGGCGATTCCTCAGTAAATCAGTGGTGGTTAAGATATTAAATAAACGTTTCAGGAAAACCTTAACAGCTTAATAAATGTATAGTGTGTTTGATCCTTACTTGGTACCCTATGGATATGACTTAAGAAGCTTGGGCTAATATTTAACAAGATTGTCTCAAGAAAATATGTTTAGTGTCCTGTGTTCGATCTTCATGAATCCGCCAAAATTGAGGCCTTATACCAGACTAGAATACACTTAGTATGTATTAGGTTGGTGCAAAAATAATGACGTAATAATGTCGTTTTTTGACGTATTTTTTACGTCAAAAAACGACATTATTACGTCATTATCACCAACCTAATATGTAACGAATGAGAAGGTTTTTTTTCTTGATTCATCGTTGAGCTTGTTTGCAGAATATTATAATGGTGGCTTATAAGAACGTGTCTTTGCACTTTATGATCGGTACCTGTAGCGTGTACGAAGCAACAGGGGAGTGAATTGATAGGGAGATACAACTGGAGGTCGAAGGATTCAATAGATAGTGCATGAAATCCTCGACTCTTGTTGAAATCGTGAACCAAGTGACCTTCTTTCTTGTGAGAAAAACGGAAATTAATTTTTCCTCGTCTACTTTTGACGCTGGCAACTACGAAGCGAGTTTGATATACACCGCGCCAAATTACGGACTTGTCTGGCGGGTAGCGTTAACTAAACGTCGATTTACAAAGCCAAAACGAAACGTTTATCTGTTACCAGTTCACGGATAATCAATCCATAGGGCGCTGCGCATAGAGCAGTCTTCTGCAGTTTACTCTCGAATCCCATTGCGAATGAGTTCGATCTGCTTTAGGTGAAACATTACTGGACTTACAGTGTAAATACAATATATTCTCGACTTAATGCATCATTTAGGCTAGTGATATCAGGTAATGAAAAAACTCCGTTCATTCCGAATGACATATGAGGCCTTTATTTAGTAACATTAAAAACATTTTTAATACAAACTTTTAGTCTCGGCTAATATACAATAGTATCACACCGAATAAAATAACTTTGGCACCTTTCAAACGACTCATCTTCAGAAATTTATATTGTCAGTATAAAACTAAATTACTGAAAAGAATTTTTCCAGGCGAATTTTAAAATAGCACAAAAGGTGGTGTGGATAGTAAAAAAAAATGTACCTTCGCTGATCAAGGCACTTTCAAGACATTTTCGTTTTAGTGGATTATTTTCTCTTTTAATCAAAGTAGCATTCCTTATGTAAACATTTTGATCAGCTTCGTTAAAATTTGGCTAGATTGAAAAAAATATTCTTTCAGAAATGTTATAACTACCAGCGTCTCTCGTTTTGTGCGCATGTGTAGATATGGCAACATCAACAATACCCAGTCCGATGAAATCCTCACCGATGAAACGCATCCCAAAAACTTTTTTTCCAATTTGTCATACTATATATATATATATATATATATATATATATATATATATATATATATATATATATATATATATATATATATATATATAACGTCACACATTATGAAATGGACAAATGGTCATTTGTTTACATTTGATACGCCATGAGCAGATATGAATGTACGTGAGGGATTCATGGAAGATTGAAGTTTAAATACAGACCTGTGGCCAAATCGGTAAATGCACGTCAAGGTAAATGACGGTTCCGTATAAGAAACAGGTTCGAATCCTGTCGGAGGACGAATATTTTGTGTGAAAATTTCTCGGATATTCAGGCCGGTAAATGTTGTTTAATACTGTTTATTATAAACAGAGCATTTACTTAAATATTAGGTTGGTGCAAAAATAATGACGGTTTTTGACGTCAAAAAACGCCATTATTTTTGCACCAACCTAATATTTGTATCTATAAAAAGAATGTATAAACAAAAAATGTCTTTTATATATATATATATATATATATATATATATATATATATATATATATATATATATATATATATATGAAAGTTTAATTAAGTTCAACCGACAAGTTAGGGGAAATTGATGCATTCTTTTTGGCACGGCTTCCCTCCCCTTAACTGTTACACATAAATTTTCGACCCTTCAGCTTTCTAAAAATACCGTAACGTAGCAAACGGAATCCTGTCTATTATTGGGTTGGTTAAAAAATAATATCGTTTTTTGACGTATTTTTTAACGTCAAAAACGATATTATTTTTGCACCAACCTAATATATGGATACTGCATGGTTCTTGAAAATTATGGAGACGGTCGAAAGTACTTGAAGAAAACTGCAGAGCATACGTGAAATGCATGTATTTTATTCTCAATCGTTTTATTCAACAATCTTTTTTTTTTTATTTACACTAAATTTGTTGGGACTGTTGTCTTCACTTTATTGTCATACTCACGACATTTCGATTGTTGTAAGCTCCGACCTTTATATAGTGTAACCCGGATATAAGAGAATTGTAGGGACCGGAGAAGAAGTCTCTTAGATCCGGGTTTCTCTTATATCCGGGTTTGGTCTATTTTGTTTAGGTAAGTATGGCTCTAATTTGGGACCAGAGAAAATCTCTCTTATATCCGAGTTTCTTTTATATCTGGGTCTCTTATATCCGGGTTGCACTGTATAGGTTAGAATTTCGAACCCACTGGGTAGATCATTCTAGATTATTATCAATGTGTCATGCCTTTTATGAATGTCTCAGTTATTTCCCCTTAATAACTCAACTCTTCAAGATTTTGTTCACTTCAGGTATTGAACTCACAACTCTTTGGGTCAAATTACTGAATTACTTCAGTCAATGCCACTGGGGTTGACGGTCAGAACAATGTAAATAGTGTACATAATACCTCATCTCAGAAATATAGAAAGATTTTATTTTTTCTGTTTGTTATAGACATGTGTATTATTTTTTTTTTTAATAAAAAAAAATGTCTTTTTTCATAAACTGAATATCTTTGTTTTTCGTGATTTTATAATCTGTTCTCAATTACCTGTCGTACACTGTAATTGCATCCAGTTTGTCCTGTAATTAAGTCTTAAAAATCTATGATTATTCAGCGAATTGCCCCAACAACCCAGACGAAAAACATCGGCGGCGAAATCGAACAGGAAAATCAACATTACACAGATGACGAGCAAATGGAAGCAAACGATTAGCGTCTGTAATTGAATTTTCAACAAGAGGAAAGAATCAAATATAATTAAAGGCTGTAAACGAAGTAAAATGGCAATTTATCTATTAAAAATACAATAGACTAAAAGTGTTTTCTTTTTGCTTGTGCTTTTTGCCCTTTCTTTTAATCCGTTTTACTACGCTCTCTCTTCTTTTCTTTTTTTTTTTTACTCATTATTATTGTTAGTCATGTTGTGTCTACTGGCTTTATTAATTCTTCCTTTCACTTTAATCTTCCGTTTGATGATACAGCGCAAACAATTTTGTCATAAAAATGTTCTGTAATCATTGAGCCAGTATCAGTACTTTTAAAAGTTCGACGAAATAAGTGACACTGACAGATCACTTGAGGATAATGATAATATTTAGATAGGTATAGGGAAAGATTAAGAGGCAGAGAAATACATTAAGAACTAGCTACTCAGTACTGACGTACTTTCTTTCTTTCTTTTCTTAAGCTGTACATTCCCAATCTGATCTAGCTCGCTATTCCTTATCTATCTATCTATCTATCTATCTATCTATCTATCTATCTATCTATCTATCTACAGCTGTTTACGATCTATCTATCTATCTATCTATCTATCTATCTATCTATCTATCTATCTATCTATCTATCTATCTATCTATCTATCTACAGCTGTTTACGATCTATCTATCTATCTATCTATCTATCTATCTATCTATCTATCTATCTATCTATCTCCAGCTGTTCATTATCTATCTATCTATCTATCTATCTATCTATCTATCTATCTATCTATCTATCTATCTATCTATTACTGGTTTGTTGGAATATTTATCTATATGCCTTTGTATTTTTTTTCGGTTTTCCAGTCCCTACGAAAATGAACATATGCAATGCCAGATTGTCCTCACACCAATCACGTCTTCCTCAAACTGTGGACATAATTCGCAGAAACATTAACATCATCTTTCAATCTTTTCCGTCTTATACTTTTGCAATGTGCAAACCTCTGTTGTCCTACTTGGGACATAAAAGAAAAGTAGAAACCAGGCTATTTGTAAATTTCCATGTATTTACTATTAATACACTGTAATATGCAAGTACAATCCTTTTCAACAATGTATGCAAGACAAAATGAAAATCAACTCGATAATTATTTACTGCAAAAGCAATAATTGCAGGCGAGATGGTATTGGAAAGTTTTCAAATTTTATGTGAAGTTCTTGGACCGTATAATGGAAATGAGAGCGTAGTTAAAATTTATTTCTACGCAGCCTTAATGAGGTTAGAGTTTGCTCAGGGACACACTGGTATCTTCTCTTATACAATTATTCCAAGAGGTCATACAATGTTGTGGTGGCTAACAAATTCCATCAATATGCCTGCATGAAGTCATTGCTTGTTTCCTCTGGCTTTTGGCAAACTTTCTTCAGCTTGGAGACATTTTTCTTATGTTGTACGCACATTCCAAGCTCTTCCGAGTGTTCTTTCAATATAATGGGGTGTTTGGACGACCAATAACGTTTAAATATAGAGAATAAAAAACGAATTTTATGAATGAAGGTTCTTTCCAAACTTTTCATGACTTCAGTCAAATGATTGAAATCATTTATAGCGTCTGCTTCCCATGAAGAATGAAGTATTAATACTATACAGAGATGAACAACGGAGAGTCAGACTGAAAGAAGTTATGCATATGCTTGCCTACGAGGATCTCATTAGTAGGCCGAGCATAGAAATAAATACACTATAGGAGCCATTAAGAATAAATGAAACAGTACTGACAACCAGGCTTCAATAGCCAAGTAGAAAAAGAAGCTTTGGTGAGTTCTGTCAAGCGTGACGATTAGCAGCAGTAGTCCCATCAACGGTCAGGATAAATTTAAGGCTATAAGTTCTACAATGGAGGATTGTCCTACGGGACAATAACAGTGGATTAAATCATTGGTTCGTGAATTTGGTAACATAGTAATTGTGAAATCATAAAACTGTATTTGGGCTCAGTGGAAACGGGATGAGAAATGGTTGAGTAGAAGAGAATTAAGAACTGGACGGGATCTTCACAGACATGAGCAGTGGGATGAGAACGGTCTACCTCTGTAGATTAAATAAATTGTTCAGCTCGAAATTTACTGCAGGTTACTCGGATCGACAGACATTTGATGAAGGCTGGAGGGTATATCGGCCGAAACTTTATCATAACCACAACACAGATAAGGATAATGGTTCGGATGTAAATAATCTTCCAGAAAACCAGCATAAATATAAATATTATAAGTATATAAATATATATTTCACAGTTGTATTAGCTAGATGTAATCGGAGGTTCTATGCAAAGAGTTTCTTCAATCGCACTTCTCGCTTGTTGGGCTCTCTTTCGGATTCTTGTTACTTAGTTAACTTTGAACTTAAAAAAAAGATTATTATCACTGTTTTATCTTTGAGGAATAACTGAGCTTAATTAACCTTGAATATTCATGACCTTGAATAATCATTCGACACTCACGTAATTATTTAACTCTGATTGGTTCTTTTATGGTTGATTAATTGCTGCTCGATGTTGAGACTAGTCATTTAAAGGTTACTTGCAGGCATCTTTCGTCTTTTATTCTTCTCTTCTGGTATGCCTAAACAACTCACTGATTTTGAGCGTCAATTTATCGTACTTTTCAAAGAAGAACATCCAACATAGAGATTGGTGAAATGTGCAGAAATTCTTCAATATTCAATTCTTCAATGTCAAGCATTATCTTCGGTCTTCTCGATCCTTTTTTATTTATTATACTCTCTCCTTAACTATGTTTATTCTCAACAACCCCTTGCGTCTTAATGGTTCTATTGTTTTTCTTCGTGTAAATGATTAAAACAAATATAACTATACATATTGCATTACGGCTTTTATGAAGAGAACTTTCACGGTGATTCTGAGATGAACAAGTGGCATAGGTCTATTATTTATCTTCCCAAGGGTGACTATTTCAAAGGAGATGGCGAGCAGATTTAAATATAGCTAAATACATTATTTATAGATTAGCGTATACCGTTTTTAGTCAATGAAGTTTCCGATATTTTAATGTGTTATCTATTCAGGACTCAGTTGGTCATTCATCTCCAACAAACTCCTTTCTTTTATGAAATATAGCGGAGGGGAGTTTTCCGTTGTCTTCTCCGCGGTTTTCAATTCAGAGAACATATTTTGCTTGACTAGCTGCTATCCAAGCTCAAGTAGACCAGTATAGCCTGCTGTTTCATCAGTTGGGAAAAGAAATGATAAATTGATGTTATCCCAAAGGATATTAGTGCGAAAGTGAAAGCAACTGACACGGTCGGAATTTGACAATCCGTGCCGATAACCGCTGCAATACTCGCACATCAAGTACCGACTTGTAATATTAATTGTTGTACTTTATATGTCGAAAATGCCTTATTTTTATGCAAAGTTCAGTAAATCAAGTACTAAAAGTAAGGAAATGCTTGTCTGGGCTTTTGAAGAACATTCTTTTTGTGTAGGTGTGAGTGGTACGCATGTTTCAATGTCCTTCGAGTGTTTATTCCATATGCTGAGTGTTCAGGGTGACGAATAACGAGCAGAAAGATACAAAATTTAGGGAAAAATTGGTGAACCCATCCAGGAAGACCGTTGGCAAAATATGCCTAAACGCTTGTGGGTTCGAGCGAATAAAGCTTGTAGGCCTTAGCAAGGGCCATAATTCTTCGTAACTTGTAGACAAAGAACTGTACCAAATAACAGAAACTGCATCATTTGAGCACTTTTAACAGCAGCGAACAGCTATGTTATGGAGTGGTTTCACAGTGTAGGCTTCTACTTGTACTAAGTCGGTCCTAAAATAGGTTCGACGTACAAAACGTTAGGAACTTGATATAATAGTTAATGACGGAGAGAAATTTAGTTGTGGTCGCTATCCGACTAACGGTCGTCCGGCATCGACTGACTGACCGACCCACTGAGCGACTATATTTAGTCACCCCCCCACCACCACGAGGATATCATGTGGCACAAGGCCGGTTTAACGTGGGATCTCCGAGCCCGTGGGCTCGGCCAAAAATATACCCATTGAACCCGTATAAATGGGTTCAGGGTCGGTTTACCTCCTCGAAAGAGAATCCGACCTTCGGCGTAGCCTCTTTCGGGTTCCTCCCCGCATGAAGGCAGAGAGTTCAGCCGGTCAGCAGGTCGTCCGACTTCCGACTGAACTCAGACCGAGCCACTGAGCGACTTAGCGACTGACTCGTTACTCTTACTACCACTACTTATTATAGTTGGGGGAGTCTATTAATTATAGAATAAGTGAGTTCCACTATAACAAGCTAACATGTAACTCGAAGAGAAAACAAGGACTTAATCAAGATATTGACGTTCCACACAACTTCAATCAAAAGGTTAGAAAAGAAAACCTCCAACACTGGAAACAGCGATGACATTTACTGAACTAGAGAAACTTATTTTCCTGAAATTAAAAAAAAAAAAACTTTTATAAATTTCAACCGACAGTAACGCCAGATGATTCGTAATTAAATGTTTAACGTTTCCTTATAAGGAAACGGTTAATATTAGCTCTACAATTATCATTTTACATTAGAATTATTATTTATTGCTGTATTTTTGTTAGTTTAGTCAGGAAACCTACCGCTGACATCTCGTATTAAGAATGATTGCTTAATAATAAAGTAAGAATTTTAAACTAAGATAAATAAAGCAGTGTAGAATAAAGGTATTGCAAGGAAAAGTATTTCAATAAAATAAATGAAGGATTGAGGAAAGTGTTGAAACTGGTTATGAGCGATTGACAAGTTGGCATATGCCAGGCTTTTAAACATGCAGTAATGTTGCCTTCGTCTTTTTATAAACACATTCATGACAGTTGTAAAGATGAGCTCGGATTTAAGTGCAGTACTAGACTGGCGTCGAGATCTCAACAATTTACAGTTGAGCTGGTTACATGCAAACTGTAATTTCTATGTTATCAGTTTCTTTACTCGCACTGCTTGTGGAACTCCCTTCAGACTCCATGGTTTCCAGCCAATTTTAATCTGCAAAAATTTAAATGCAATGTCAATCACTATCTACTTACTTCCTGATTACTCATTTTGTTCCCGTTCATTAGTAATGTTTCTGTTCCTAATTCTTCCGTTGTGCCTTAGTGGCTTTAACGCCTTGCATGGTGTGATACCGATTAGAATAAACACTGTTATATACATAGTATGAAAGGGGCACCTCGAGGTGTTGTAATGGTTCGCAAGCTTGTCTCGCTAGAACAATTACGACTGAGTAGTGAGTTCAATCCTCACTGGGTGCCCCCTATTTTCAGCCTTGTGTCACATCCAAGCTACGCTTGGAAAATCACTATGCATAATCTGGAAGTTTTCCAATAGAATGGAAAGTTAAATTATTTGACACTCGATTGCGTCTAAGAGACTAGATCTAGCCATCTCAGAGACATTAAGATTGTAGATATTAATTACATCAAAGTCAATTCAGAAAAAACTCGGTGAAGGTATAAACGAACGATATAGAATCAATATTAACGATTTCTTTTTTTTTACAAAAGTCGCACAATTTCATTCATTTCATTCTTCACGATAAACGCCATCGAAAAATAATACTAACGATTTATTATTGAAGCATACACCCAAATGCACTCACAGACATATGTCTTTCGTTTTTTATCTGATGAAACCTAGTAAGGCCGAAACACGTAATCTACAGGCGACCCAGCAAAAAAGCATCAAAATCATTTTTTATCTTTGAGGAATAATTGAGCTTGAATAACCTTGACCCGTCGTTTGTTTACATCCATAAGCACATATGTTAGAATTTCCCTTTCTCTGTATCATGCCCCGATAGCTTAAGAGTAGGATCTCCGACTAATGCCAAATCGGTAGGGTTCTGTTCCAGGTTTGAAGCAGCAGGATGTCTCACCACACTGTTGAGCTGTGATACAGCGAAACAAGACTGTATGTGGATAACCATATTAATAATATATATATGTGGGTGTCTGTGTGTATTCAAATATATTGTTGAATATAACAGACAACTAATGTCTATTATGTTTTATCATGAGCCGTTTTATATATATATATATATATATATATATATATATATATATGAAAAGTGTATGTACATAAATATGTATAATTATTTATATATTATATGCGCGGTACTTATTAAAAAGCGCTCAATATCAGAGATTGAGCTAACATATATGATTGGATAGATGTGAGCTTTTGACCCTGGGTTTCACACTTTCCCAGGGTCACAAGCTCACATCTATCCAACCATATATATATATGTGTGTGTGTGTAACATTTTCCTGTTATTATTCTTATCGATGTATATTATATTGCACTGTATTCTTTACGGATCTATCTTTTTAATATTTTATGTTAAAAAGAACCACTTGGGTTATCCTTTCCACTTACAGATTTGATATTCTCTCTCTCTCTCTCTCTCTCTCTCTCTCTCTATATATATATATATATATATATATATATATATATATATATATATATATACATATATATATATTATATGCGCAGTATTTAGTGGAAAGTGCTCAATATCAGTGATAGAGTTCATATATTCAGTTGTATAGAAATTAGTTTGTGACCCTGGGGTTCACTCTTTGGCGATCATCAGACTGTTGTTTTTGTTTTTTTAAAAATATACCAGTTTGTCTGATTATCGCAAAAGCGTGAAACCCAGAGTCACAAACTAATATCCATACAACTGAATATATATATATATATATATATATATATATATATATATATATATATATATATATATATATATATATATATTCTTGATAAAATCAATGAAATTCGATACGGTTTTGGAAAAATTATAGAAGAATATGTAATGTAATTGGTGCTGAATCTCGACTTCAGTCACTTTTCAATCGTTTGTCTGTTCTGTAAACTTTCATATTAATTTTTCTGATCAATTTTCCTCGATGGTACCTAGAATTTATTACTTTAGGTGCAGTACTAGATTGGCTAGATTTTACAGTGTAAATGCTTAGATGTAACCGAAAGTTCTATTCTAACAGTTTCTTCTCTTCGAGTCGCTGGTGGAACTTTCTTCCGGCTTCATTCTTCCCCGTCATCTTTAATTAAAAAAAAATTAAATGCCGTGTCAATCGTAATCTTCTGTCTTCTTAATTCTTGTTCTTTTAGTGTTCTCTCTCGTTAATAGTGTTAATCTAAAAACTCTCAGTAACACTTTATATCCTAGTGGCTTTATTGCCTTGCTTCGGGCGAAATGATTGAAAAACACACACAGACACATATATGTATTTATATATATATATATATATATATATATATATATATATATATATATATATATATATATATATATATATATATATATGTATGTGTGTGTGTGTGTGTATCTGGATGTACCTTTCTCTTTATATATGTTTACACTGTATTTGAGAAACTGTACATTTCCTGTTTGTTCATTTACTTTTTCTTATTTACGCTCTATGTCTAACATCTGATTCTTTATAAATCTTTAAACTAATGTCAGAAAAGAAATTTATTTATTTGGTCCGCTGCCAAGAACTGCTGACAGGCGGCACCTGAGAACCACGTGACCAAAAGATGGCTTACGTCTGTCGAATTGTACTCTTTTTATGCACTCCGACTGGAAAGGTTCGCGAAATGCGGGTTTTGGCGCGAAAGATTTTGGCGCCATTTCAAAAGTCGTAATG
The DNA here is from genome assembly GCA_963932145.1 of Acanthosepion lycidas. NCBI lineage: Eukaryota > Metazoa > Mollusca > Cephalopoda > Sepiida > Sepiidae > Acanthosepion > Acanthosepion lycidas. The sequence goes on from OZ010583.1 coordinate 93,417,334, forward strand.
AAGTAGTAAGGTCTGCTGGCATCGTTCTGACATTATTTGCCAAAGATGATGGCAGCAAATGCAATGCTCTCTGCTACAATAGTTTGCGTTGACAGATCTATCAAAACGACTAAAAATGATGGATGCTCTCACGATACTCACATATAGTCTGGGAATATTCCCAGACACATATACCTATGTAGAGGCTTAGACAAGTATTTTGTCAGATTTGACCTACCTACCTACCTACCTACCGACCTCAATCTATCTATCTATCTATCTATCTATCTATCTATCTATCTATCTATCTATCTATCTATCTATCTATCTATCTATCTCATTCTGTTTATATCTATCTATCTCATTCTGTTCATATCTATCTATCTATCTATCTATCTATCTATCTATCTATCTATCACAACCTCTTTCTTTCTTTCTTTCTATCTATCTATCTATCTATCTATCTATCTCATTCTGTTCATAGCTATCTATCTATCTATCTATCTATCACGGCCTCTTTCTTTCTTTCTTTCTTTCTCATTCTGTTCATATCTATCTATCTATCTATCTATCTATCTATCTATCTATCTATCTATCACAACCACCTTTCTTTCTTTCTTTCTTTCTTTCTCATTCTGTTCATATCTATCTATTTATCTATCTATCACAACCTCTTTCTTTCTTTCTTTTTTTCTATCTATCTATCTATCTATCTATCTATCTATCTATCTATCTCATTCTGTTCATATCTATCTATCTATCTATCTATCTATCTATCTATCGCAACTTCTTTTTTTCTTTCTTTCTTTCTCATTCTGTTCATATCTATCTATTTATCTATCACAGCCTCTTTCTTTCTTTCTTTCTTTCTTTCTTTCTATCTATCTATCTATCTATCTCATTCTGTTCATATCTATCTATCTATCTATCTATCTATCTATCTATCTATCTATCTATCTATCTATCTATCTGTTGTTCTCCATTATTTATCTTTCTATCAATAATTTTTCACGAGTTAAATTACTTCCATAGCGATATTCTGTCTTCCTCGTTATTTTTTTTCGTTTTCTTTTTTATATTTCTGGTCTACTTTTAAAAACAATAATAAAAATATTCTCATATATTTGATGATAATTTTATGCTTTTATCCGTTTCTTATTTATTGATTAGTTTATATTATTGATCATTAAAATAATAATAATTATTATAATACGCCAAAGTGCTTCCTGAGATGAAGAGCTGTTTATCCAGTGTAAAATATATACGTGTGTTTATGCGTGTCTGCGCGTATACATATACTTAAAAAAAAACAACAAAAAACAAAAAAACAAAAAAATAAAAATATGGAAGACTCAATGGATTTGCGTGTCATACCGTGATGGTCACTCCTTGTCGTGGCCTGCGTGCTCCAATGGTTGTGAGAGCGATGTCCTCGTAGGGCCACACTTAGCGGCGGGTTCGAAGACAAGGACCAAGACTAAACGCGACCAACACCCATAGACACGAACAGTGGGGGCAAGCGGATGGTGATTCTAACATATTTCAACGGTTCGATGAGCGGATGAAAAGGGCTATGTATAACAGACGTTCTTCAGAAGGTGCCACTCAAAATTATAACCGTGTTAGCTAACTGGATTCTACATGTCTCATTCCATATCTGCCGCAGAGGAAGATTTTGAAATCATGTGTCTGGCTCACTTCTTGGCATGTTTAGGTCCACCATGAATAAATACACGAAATCGACACTTCTACCCTCATTATTTTTCACCTACAACCAACTCTTGCAACGCTTTCACCAGTAAAAAACTTCGTTCAATCTGGGCCATAAGTGACAAATTAAAAGGGCCACCAAAGTCCTGGACGACGCAACAGTCAAGCATCGAATCGCCGATCATTAAACATCGTTTTCGATCGTCAGGACATGTAGAATTAAAAAGTCAATTCAGAGGAAAGGCCACTGGGTGACACTCTTCGGGGATACAAGGATTAATTTAAAACATTGCTGAAAGGCTCTGGACATGAGCCTACGTCGTTTGGAACACATGCGCAATAGCGTACTAAGTGGCGATGGTGAATCCCCATCGGAACCAAAAATTTCGAATCCACCAGAAGAGAAAAAGAAAGAAGTCAAATGATAATAAAAAGCTAAAAAATGGACTTCGTATTACACCAATATTACTATGCAGTCAATGCAATCATGCAAGAATTGGTCTACTTGGCATATCAACGGCATCATCATAAATAAAGCGATGAGAAAAGAAGAAATTAAATTCTTGGATACAAGCTAAAGTCGAAAATGACAACATCTACCTATCTATCATTCGCAGACAGTACAGTTTCTCTGTATCACAGTTCCTCTGTGTGACAATATATCCGAATGCTTCAAGCCAGGAGCGAACCCCAACAGATTTGGTGTCAGTCACAGCTTCTATCACTGAACTATCTTCACTCCATAGAACAGCATAGCTAAATCTAGCGTATTGTTTTTACGAAATGCCAATCAGCCAGAGTGCTCCATTCATTTTACTATATATATATATATATATATATATATATATATATATATATATATATATATATATATATATATATATATATATAAGTTATAAGGAACTTGGTAAACCGAATTGGTAAATCCAAAGAGGATGAAATCCTGAGAGCTCAATGTGAGGACAGAGCTAATATGTAATGAAAAATGTAATGAAAAAATGACCCACCAATTTCTAATCCCATTTTTCCTCTCAATTCGTTGTTGGAAGTTTTACCTGATGATCCTGAATCCATAAAAAAGGATTTAGGTGAAATAAATTATCGTAATGGTACCTTAAAGTGGTTTGTTTTTCATTACATATATATATATATATATATATACACACGTATATATATATATATATATATATACATACATATATATACACACACACGTATACACACACACACGCACACACACACACACACATATATATATATATATATATATATATATATATATATATATATACGAGGGTCATTCAATAAATAAGGTGAATTTTTCGGTTTAAGGACTTAAGATATATTAGGTTGATGCAAAAATAATGACGTAATAATGTCGTTTTTTGACGTTAAAAATACGTCAAAAAACGACATTATTACGTCATTATTTTTGCACCAACCTACTACACTGTGGCAAGAGAAAGAAAGAAAATTAGTAAGAAGTAGTTTAGCTGGTTAGAAATGATAGATATGAACAGGTTGTGACCGATAAATGTGTACAGACAGGTAGATAGATATGAACGGCTTCAAATGTGAGCAGAGAAAACCCACATATATATAGAGAGAGACAGAGAGAGACACAGAGAGAAAGAGAGAGAGAGAGAGAGAGAGAGAGATAGACAGAGAGAAAGGGCGATAGGGTGGGAGAGAGATCTTAGTATCTATATTTGAATAATTTGAAACAAGTGCCTTTCTGTAAAATTCTATTTAGCCAACGTTCTGGAAATGAAATTCGATTCTCTGGTGACTGTTTAACATTAAATTGCCTTCCTCTGTTGACACTCTGAAGAAATCTAACGATTTATATTTTTAAAGTGCAACGGACACCAACAAAGATACACAGACATACACATATCTCCTCCACAGATTTGTATTTCCGTCTTGTTTATATATATATACATACATACATACATACATATATATAATATCGTTAATATTAACATATTGCATTGAAAAATCACAGTATTAAACTCACTTTACGCTAAATCTTACATGTGCGCCACAAAAGTACATAATTTTTATTTACAAAATAAATTTCTAAATAATGGGTTCTTCGTTATGGTACCTAGACTTCTGTTTTTTTTAAGCACGGTATTGAATTGGCAAGAGGATAACATCAATTCACAGTTAAATTGGCTCGATGTAACCGTAAGTTCTAAGCTAACTCTTTCTATTCTCCAAGTACTTGTTCTTGAAACTCTATTCCGGCAAAGATTTATCGAATGAAATTCTTATTTTTATATTTCATGTGTTGGTCGGTGATTTAATTAGACTATTATCTGATAACCGACAGGTTAGACTACGCGATAATGTAGGGGTTTTAAAACCAATGTATATGTATTTAGAAATATATTATTATTATTATTAAAGTTGCATTCAGCTAGTGGACAAAATTTTTTTGAATTTTTTTATTTTTTTGGCGTTGGTAATGAACATCTTGGGGATTTTATTTTTTAAACAACTGATGTGTTTCATTTTTGTCGTTAGATGATGTGTCATCTACATATTACATTTCCAATGTTTTTTTTTCATTAATTGTATCATTTTATCATTACACTTATAGTGAACTAGAGGACAGAATTATGGAAACCGAACCATTGTTATCTACGGGTGATCTGTGTCTAAGTTCAAGCACCTGTTTTCTCTCTTACTGAATGCAAATAGTGTAAGAGTAAGCAGAATGTGATTCATGGGCGCGTTTTCGTGTATATATATATATATATATATATATATATATAAATATATATATATATATATATATATATATATATATATATATATATATAGTGATTTTCCAAGCGTAGCTTAGATGTGGCACAAGGCCTGAAGTATGAGGCACCCAATGAGGATCGAGGACTTTTACGTCATTTTTCTAGCCAGCCAATCTTGCTAATCATTACACCACGTGGATATATATATATATATATATATATATATATATATGAGGGAAAAAATCATTACTTACCACTTGACGCTAAGCGCGACGCCATGCTTCTTACCAGATAGAAACTGTGGTTGTGTTTGCTTCCTTTTTTTTATGGAAGAGTTTACATTGCAGGTGAACCAGAAGTTATCCGGGATTGGGCTATAAAGTGCCAAGAGGAGTCGCAGTTTGTGGTGGGGAAGATGAAGAAATTATAGCTAACGTAAGGTACACAAGTCAATACCCGATTAGTATCGGCTGGGTCACCGCAGAGAGGAGGTATGATGTTGAATGACCCGAAACAGCTAATGGCCCTCAGCTAGAAACATCATTGTTGATGTGTACCAAAGCATTCAATAGGTGTATTTTACGAAATAATTTGTAATATCGTTATTATTTTTTACGTCGGGCGTTAGAACTATTTATATATTGACTATGTGTAAGAAAATGATGAGCCCAAAACGCAAATTACAAAATGGAGATAAAAAAACGAAACAAGTACAAAAGTTTAAATAGCTGGGAAGTCTTTTATCAGAGGATGGAAATACGAAGGCGCATTGGGATAGACAAAGATAGACAAAAACTAAGCAGATTATAATGTAACAGAAGAATTCCGTGGGAAGCAAAGAAATGAGTACTAAACTGTTACGTGATATATGTTCTCTTATCTGGTAGGACGATATCCTTAAAGATGAAAAAAAAAAGACTTCACGCAATAGAGACCTGTTTCTACAGAATGCTGATGATACCATGGACCAAATATGTGAGCAACGACGAAGACACAGTTGAAATTTCTAGGATACATAACGAGGAAAGAGGGCTTGGAAAATCTGACACTCACAGGACAAAATGACGGCAAGAGGGGCAGAGGAAAAAAGCGCATAACCTAGTTAATTAGCTTGAGTAAATCGGGTTTAGGAGAAATAACAATGTTCCACTGGGCTTAGGGTGGAAAGATAAATTATATGAGACTGTGCCACTGAAAAGACGAGGCAACACTAAGACGACGCAACGCTTGGTCAATTTAACAACTTATTCATTCAAACTGCCCGCTGGATTCGTCTTGATCTCAGTGGGACCGGAAGTGCTTGGTTATCTAGTGGGACCGGAAGTGCTTGAAGTCATTATAATAATTGCCATTTATTGATGTTGTTGTAGTAAACAAAAAGACAAAATTTATTAAGAGCTACAAAGGAGAGAAAATTGTGGAGAGTTACGATCACCAAGAGGACACGGTACATAAAATGCAATGTGGCTATGGAAATAATTAATGTTTGATTTATATTTCTCGAGTTGCGTATACAGAGGATAATATAAGTACTTTGTTAGATTTGTTTTTATGTCAATTTTCTATATACCGATGTTTCTTTTTGCAGTTAAGCCGTTGGTTAATGGTTTTATAGATAACCGTTCTAATGTTTTTACTATTCGGGTCAGTAGGTCTTAGATATAGCTCATAACAGTAAATTAAGGATGGAGTGATTTCGAATGTTGTTCTCATATCTTGATTTCAACCAGTGTTGTTAGTTTGAACTTTATCGTCAACGTAGCGGGTGTTGATTTTTTTGTTGCTTCTGAATTGGTTTTTAAAACAATAATTTTCTAGTGCGGATATATAATAATACGAATATTGGAAGCATAGAACATAATCTATAAATACAGCATAATTTAAAACTATATTTTACCATTAAAAAGGGTGTTTCATTAAGACGGATCAAAGTCAGCAGTAAGTAAATCAGTGTTATTCGGCGGCACACCTCCACTCGATGGTCAAAATTTTTTATGACGCCTCTGCATAGTTGCTCCTGGATCTCACCAGTAAGCCTTATTATCTCATCCTTTAGCTGTTGAACTGCAGTCAGCTTGTTGACATAGACCTTACTTTTGAGATGACACTAAAGGAAGAAATCTAAAGGCGTCAAGTCGCACGATCGTGGTAACCAATTGACTTTGCTGTTTCGAGAGATGATTCCACCTGGGAAATTCTCATTCAAATTCTGTTTAAACGGCCATTTTCGTAATAAGCTTATATAACGTTAACACGTTGTGTGATTGTTAATCTTTCCATGGTTGAAACTTCCAAAAGCTTAAGTTGTTAAATCTGAAAGAAAAAGAAAAAAAAAATCATTAGACGCTTAAACTTAATTCAAATTTAAAATCGGTCAAAATTATTGGAACACCTTATATATATATATATATATATATATATATATATATATATATATATATATATAATTCCAAGGTTTGAATAAGCATCTCAAAAAGACTCTGCTCAAAATTAGCCTTCTGGCATAAAGTGGTCCATGCCATAAAAACGACTGAGCATTTGAATATTAACAATATAGGCAATCATTGGCCACTACTTTACGTTTCATGCGTTACCGACAATATTCAGGTAACCATTAACTTGCAGTAATAAGATGATTACCTTACATATCACCAATTAGTGGCCCTCAATGCCTACTTGGTTAGTGAATTTATATATATATATATATATATATATATATATATATATATATAAATTTTAAATTTAAGATTTACAAGTGAAGCAGATATTTTCATATAGTGAATACTCAATATTAAAAATAGAGCCTTGATAAAATTATTTTTATATATACAGAAGAATTACTTAACTCTAATTGACCTAATCAATCATTGTTTTTATGTCTGACTCCAGAGATTCGTGTCACCGTGTCCACGTTTGAAAAGGTTAATATGTATACATATATATTTCCATCCAGGCTTGAAGCAATTGATGTTTAGGCACACTGATGAGCTGTGATACAACGAAACAGGCATGTATGCGAGTGACCATATATATATATATATATATATATATATATATATATATATATATATATATATATATACTGTATATTTTGGTTTGCTGTCAATTGTTATTAATTTATTCTGTTGTACTCATTTTATTTTGGAAGATCTCGTTATATTTTTGAATTTGCGTTTTAATATTTAGAAAGCAACATTTCTTTCAAGCAGTTTTCGTTGAATATGATAGTAAGGAAAGTCTTTATTGAGATTTGGTAGGGATAATTGAGTTTCTATTGTACCAAGAGATTGTCAGTCACATTTTAGTCATTTTCAAGTGTTCTGTTCCAAACGATTTACCTCATACAAATGATCACTTCGTTCATGGGAAAGTAGTTTTTCCCTGGACTTATCAATGCAAATACATTTACTAAAAAAATGTATTTGCATTGATAAGTCCAGGGAAAAACTACTTTTCCATGGACGAAATGATCATCTGCATGAGGTAAATTGTTTGGATCTCATTAATTGTGATTCACTTATATGCACTATAATAAAAAAACAAACTTTAATGAGCTCTCTTTTGTGGATCAGTTTTAATATTTTATATTAATAGGATCTACTTGGATTACTTACCCACGGACATTTTTACCTGTGCTATATATATATATATATATATATATATATATATATATATATATATATATATATATATATATATATAAATTATCTATATAAATGGATGTAAACGTCACTGTGTCACAGCTTTTCAACTTTACCCCTAGAGGCCGTAGTCAAGCGTATCGTACTATTTTGGAATCAGGCCGATTCTGTGAGCAAATAGAAAACATTCCGGGCCGAATCCCAATATCCAATTCTGAAATTTTGGATCCCCAATTTTTCAGATTTTTCTGCGATTGTTTTCTACAATTTTTCTTCGCTATTTATTTCAACGAATTTTTTGTACTATAGAATTTTTTTATAAATTTGGGAATAATCGAAATTAATTGCGAAATCCAGCAAAAGTCACCCATGAAATAAGAATAATTGTTTTTACGGAAAGTAATGATCTACGTACATCAAATTATCTTTAAATTAAATGGTGACAGAAGAATTATTTTTGAAACTTCTCAAAGGTAAGCTTAAATATTAATGCAGTACTTAAATGCAGCGATTAATTTTGAGTTCTTCTGTAGTTTATTGTTGCTTATCGCATACGGCAGGAGTAGGCCTCGCAAAACGAAATCTCAGCTAACAGAGGACCAGATTGCAAACAAAAGAGCCAAGGCTGCAGTGTGGAAAAGAAAGTCCCTACAAATGAAAACCCAGATCAAACGAGAGTCAGTAGAGCTTTCAATGCTGATAATCTACAAAGACTTAGGAACTCTCAAACTCCTGAACAAGCCGAAAGCCCAATCATGAGCTCTTCACAAGAGCTAGCTTAATTGCCACCCGAGATAATATAAAAATTTAAATTTAACGTTAGAAAAAATAAAATCAAACCCTAATACTAATTAAAATAATGTCGAAATTTACTTTTCTACAGAAAGTAACTTTTAGCGTCTCTTGAGGGATAAATCTTTTAGAATTATTAATTACTTTTATTTTTTATAGATTTATGTTGAGTTTTGCATAATAAAAACTTTTGTTTTTTAATCATTTGATTTCAAAGAGGTGTTGGCTGACCTATTTTCATCAAAGACGAATCATCTTGCTCCACTGTCTGATCCAACCAATGTAGTAAACATTCATCATTAAAAGATTGCGTTGCGAAATCCGTTTTTATTTATGTCCTAAAACACCTGCTATTATTATCAATAATTTAAATAAGGCGATCATTTATCAGCTGCAACTCACATAATCGTTTGTTCATCTAAATATAAGTATGTGCTGAGAGTTTTCTTAACATTATGTAGCGAATATCAATATATTGTGAAAACATTGATTTGCATCATAAAATCCGACTTCGTATACATCCATACATTGTTTAATCCTTTACTCCAAGCAAGGCGACGAAGCAATTAAGACGCAATGTATCACTGCAAATGAAGAAAACTTTGCTGTCTAGAATTCCTTGATAAACTCCAGAGAATCAGCAATATTACTGGTCCTGATCTGTCATATCGGCATAAGTCATTTTCCCACCGCTATAAAGTTGCTTCCATGTGCCTTTTCTATAAATACTTTCATGCTAATTGTTCGGATGAACTCTACGCTGTTATTTAAATTATATGTTATACGTTAGTTATGTTTTTTAAATCGTTGTTCCCCCCCCCCCCACCGCAGACAATGAACTGTACATATGGGGTTTAGTTAGGACTTTCATAGAGACAATGAGGTATTATGGTGGATGTAGTAAGAAAAGTAAGTAAGAATGCGTTGTTTTGGTATTAGGAATATTGTTGTATGTTTAGGTCAGTGTTTGTGACTAGCTAAGTTTAACGTTAAGACAGAAGACCGTCCTTTTCCCCATTGACCATTTTAGCCTTGTGCCACATTTCTGTACCTAGCAGAATAAATATCGCTCTAGGCTATATTATTTTATTCCCCTTCTCCCACAGACATGAATTGTACATATGGGAACTAGTTACGATTTTCATAGAGACATTGAGGCATTATGGTGGATGTAGTAAGAATGGTAAGTAAGAATGCGTAGTTTTCGTGTTAGGAGTATTGTGGTATGTTTGGGTCAGTGGTTGTGGTTAGCTAAGTTTCATGTTAAGACAAGAAGACCACCTTTTTTCCCATTCAACATTTTGACCTTGTGCCACATTTTGTAATAATTACAAATAAATATCGCTCTACGGTATGGTATTTAGATTTTATGCGCAGTTCCAGACTGGCGACAAGGTGTCACCAATTTACAGTTGAGTTAGTTATATGTAACCGTAAATTCTTTGCTAATAGTTTCTTTAATCGCAATTATTACTTGTGGAATTCCCTTTTGGCTCCATGCTTTCCAGCCAGCTTTAATGTTTAAAAATTTTAATGCAATGTCAATCGCCATCTACTCTCCTCCTGATTCTTCTTCTTTTGCTCTCGCGCCTTAATAATGTTTCTGGTTTCTAATTCTTCCATATCTAGGAAACCCTTTTGTCGTTGTTGTTTGACTGCCTTGCTTGGGGTAAACTCGATTAAAAAATTTATAAAAGTTATCTTAATGGAAATATAATCTGGCTTTTTTTTTTTATATCCATTCTGATCATAATGCAAAATTCTAATATGCGTCCTATTATTATTATTATTATTATTGTTGTATATTATCGTTATTATATGTACTATCGTGATTTTACTATTAGGAGAGTAAGTAGCAGTTGAAATAACGTGGGTAGTGATTGTAAACGTAGTAGGTTGTGTTGAATGATAACACATGTCATGGCTGTCGTGATGTTAGGCATTAGTAATAAAACGAGTGGGTGGCTGGCTTGACTGTCATTGGTAAATATAACTTGCAAATATCCAGTTGCACACAGTTAAATTGTTAGCAGGCGAATGGAAACGGAATACTGATATTTTAGAGAAGTTACTGTAAAATATCAGAATAATAGAGTGCAATTTCACACCATTGCTACGAGAATAAATTCTCTTATTAGATATCGATCATTTTGGTTTTTTGTTTTTCACATAACCGCACAAGTCTCGCCAGATTACTTAGGATATATTTTATAATTTGGAGTTTAATTTCCTTTTTCATTCATTCATTCATTCATTCATTCTTTCTTTCTTTCTTTCTTTCTTTCTTTATCTCGCACGGTTATGCGAGGATTTTCTCTTTTTTTGTTCTAATTCCATTTTCTTTCGCTCTTTTATTGTTTCATACTTTTTCTTTCTTTCTTTCTCACCTACGACAGAATTTTCTTTCTATGTTCTATTTTCCATTTCTTTGTTTCGTGTTGTTCTTTCTTTCTTTCTTTCTTTCTTTTCCATGCGGTTTTTACAGAATTTTATTTCTTTGTTCTATTTTCCATTTTCTTTCTTTCTTTCTTTCTTTCTTTCTTTCTTTCTTTCTTTCTTTCTTTCTTTCTTTCTTTGTCTTTCTTTTTCTTTTTTCTATTTTCATTATTATTTCGTTATTTCTTTGGCTATCTCGCTTACTTGACCCAAATGTTTCTTTCGTTCTTGTCTATTCTTTCTTTTTATGTCTTCAAACCTTATTTAATTTTAATTCACTTTGTTTGCATTGACTCTAAAACATTGATCTATCTATCTATCTATCTATCTATCTATCTATCTATCTATCTATCTATCTATCTATCTATGTAAACCTTTCTTTTCTAATCTATTTGTGTGTCTGTCTTGCGTGTCATCGGATGAATGGATCTATCTATCTATCTATCTATCTATCTATCTATCTGTGACAAACCATGGTTTTCTGTAGTTTTATGACTTTAACTTGCTATTATTATCATACTGAACGATTTTTACTCGATTTGCTCATATTCTATGACGACATAAACGCAACGCAAAGATATTTGTGGAAACAGAAATCACATAAACTGGGTCGTTCAGAGCATTGAGCTTTACTTACTGAAATGCATTACGACTTATTTTATTCATGGAATATTGTGTGTGTCTCTTTAAAACATGCACAATTTCACTCCTAGTAATCTAATTCTTATTCTGCATGAACAAACGCACCTAACTGAGATTTTGTGCGTTTTGCCTGCAAGTAAACGTTGTCAGGATTACCCGCAAGGTGGCGCTGTTTCAGGATTGTAAAGGCTTTTTCTCTCTTTTTTTTTTACTTTAATGGCGGAAAGTTATCCCCGGCTTGGGCTTTTCTATTCCTAAGTAAACCTAAAAAATTAATCTCAAGCAAACCACGTGGACATCGCACACGTGCATACACCCACGTTACTATTAAGTATATAAACGGTTTCTTTTCCTTTGTTAACTAGCTGTATACCTGTAAATATGATTTCCGCTTCCTCTACTTTTGTGAGCTGTTTTATATATATATATATATATATATATATATATATATATATATATATATATATATATATATATATATATATATATATATAATGAAATGGACAAAGTCCGACCATCATTTTAAGACCCTTTTATCATTGTACATTCTTTTTATAGATACAAATATTTAAGTAAATGCTCTGTTCATAATAAACAGTATTAAACAACATTTACCTGCCTGAATATTTTACCGGAGGACGAATATTTTCTGTGAAAAGTTCTCGGACATTCAGGCCGGTAAATGTTGTTTAATACTGTTTATTATAAGCAGAGCATTTACTTAAATACTTGTATCTATAAAAAGAAAGTATAAACATAAAAACGTCTTAATATATATATATATATATATATATATATATATATATATATATATATATATATATATATATGTAATTCCACAAGTGGAATTCTTATCTCTTTGAAAATATTGTATTCCTTTTAGTTTGAAAGTCTTCATCCTAATCAGAAACAAGTCGTAATTCATCCTGGTACAAAATCTAATGTTTACTTCAAAATTGTTTCTAACATCTTCGCCTAATCTGTGAAATTTTATTTAATAATTATTTTATTTTTTTCTCAATAGGAGTAAATAGGTTTTCTTATCATCCAGTCCGCATTGCTACTTGTTCTTTTGAACAGGAGTAGATGTTTATCTTTTGTTTTCTGTTTAGGATTAGCTACACGATTCCTTCCAAAGTTTTCTCATTCTCTTTCACTCCTAGTAGTCATTTGCGTTTTAGTGGCATTACCGCCTCGCTTGGGGTGAACTGGCTGAAAAAAAATGGAGACGAATAGTAAACATGTCCAATACAAAAAGTAGCGCTACATTCATTATAATGTGTTGATCATAATAGAAAAATGGGAAATAGTTTCGAGAACTTTCCCGTTTAGGTCAGAGGAGACAAGTTTGAGTTGAGAGTTCGGTTTTTTGCTTTTAGGAGTTGTTGTTCCACATATAGCAATATCTTTACATATTTTTCCTTTTTTTCCCAAATTTTTAACACATTGATTTTTCCATTGATTTTTGTAAAACAAGAATAGTATGGTTAGAATTCCAGAAGATATGAAATGCTGGAAAGCTGTGTGTGGAGAAAAAATTAGACAAGGAGGACCTTTGGAATTGAACATGGTAGATAATAAACATTACTGAAAAACGTTGCTTCGCATCTTTCTTGTAGTTAAGCGAACCTGACATTATTAAAACCTTAGTAAAAATAGAATAAAATATTTTATGACAGAGAGATACGTTAAGTGTAGAAAAGCATTATGTTATTTTCTCATTGATTTTTTTAGTTAATTTCTTTATATAATCTGCGATACAATGGGTAAGTAACAGTGATGGGATTCAAGGGGCTTGAACGGTTTTGCACGAACCATTTATTGCAATTAAATGCTCAAATAATTTTTTTATTTAATTTTTGCTGGCTTATATCCACAGACAAAGATAGAAGATATAAAAAAAGAGATACAGACGGTTCATACCAGGTTTAAATCGCATCTCTATCCATAAAAGGCAGGATGTGTGTGTGTGTGTGTGTGTGTGTGTGTAACGAATGCACGGCTGCAATTTTTGACGGATTTGCACCAAAATTTACATGCACATGCTCCAAATTAACGGAAAGGCCAAGACTGACTTTCCACTTCACAACTCCCATCGATAGTGTAAATATTCGATTTTTATATGCTTCTACGGCAGTTTTCATGTAGTTTGCGGCCATTTTTTACTGGCCAGAGTGAGAGCCTATATAGCTGGCTGCCACGAATAGGCAGGAAGTTTCTAGTGGCCAGCGTGAAAGCCAACAGCTGACTGACACGAATGTTAACTAGCATGCTAGCATGCAAAAAAAAAAAAATACAAAATCGATAGCTACATTCGTCACAAGTGGGGAAAATTTAAATCTGCATGGCACTTTACGCCAATTGGCTCATTCGCTTGCTTAAACTCAACGTTGATTCTGATTCCGCAGAACTGGCCTGGGTGTGAAAAAGTATTTGTTATTAGCATTCTTTTTTCATTCGGCTTTTCCAGTTACGAGTCCTTTTTTAAAGCTGATCGTTTTGTGTTCATTTTGTTTAGTTCTTTTTTCGTAACACATTTAATGTTTAGTATAGAGCATAGAAAAAATTCGCAGTGTGAGATAGGCAAGAAGTAAGGCATATAGCAACATCATCACGGCAAAAGGCACTCCTTTAAAGGCAAGGTTGGGCAAAAATATTTTAAGTCAAGTGATAGTTATTGCTGCATGAGTCGTACTATTTTTGATTCAAGCACGGGCAACGCCGGGTCATGCTGCTAGTCATTTATATATTTACTTGTGAATGTGTAATTAAAACAAAAGATTTTTTTTGTCACAATGGTTTAAGATCATCCATAAAACTGTAAAGTTCTGGGACTACGGAAAGCTGCCTCAAAGATGGCAAATGGTATTCGAACAAAATAGAGAATAGGCTGAAAAGTTCATAGACTGACTATAATAGAGCTGTGAAATCTTCATTAGATGAATTTCAACTCTTCTTATTAATAACTACATTGTTTCTTTCCGAGTAAACTGACCGCAAATGTAATAAGTAATCCTTTCTCTTGAAAAATGAGAGAATCTGGCGCCGTGGTATTATCAAGTACGTGCAGACAAAAGGCTTAGTCCCCAAAGACATTCATGCTGATATGGCTGCTATTTAAGGAATGACGCTACACATATATCAACAGTGCAAAAGTAGACATCTCAGTTAAGGAAGTGAAGGAAGAGTCTTGAAGATGATCCATTGTCCGGACTGTCCTGTAACTGCCACCGCCGAGACAAATATTTATCGTGTTCACCACATGGTAATGAATAACAGATGATTGACTATAAATCAAATAGCTAATGCTATTACCAAATCCGTGAGAGACTTGAGAATATTTTGCACAATGAACTTGGCATGACGAAGATTTCTGCTCGATGGGTACCACATCTTCTGACAACTGATTAAAAGTGCACCTGCTGATCACATCACGGGAAAATCTAACATTGGATCGGCAAAATCAATCGTTTCCAGGTTATTTAAAACCAGAATATATTTTTAGATTGTAAGAATTTTATGCAGATAATAACGATTTAATGATACAAGTTTTACTAATTTACCCATAGCTGGGGATAGAAGAGGTGGACTGATACCTTCTCCAACAGTAACAACGAACCCGACCTGTATTCGAACTCGGTTAACCGGTTAATAATTCTGTTTATTACACCATCCGCATATCAAGCTTACAGCACCTGGTATTCTCAAGGGGTCGCTCATCTAGATACTGGCTAGGTTCTGAGTTGCTTAACTTCGATGTTTTAACCTGATATGGCCGTAAGCTCGGGATATGTGTTATGGGAAGTTATTGCTTAAGAGCGAACGTAGCTGTCTTTTTTGAATCTGAAACTTTTGCTTACATTAAGAAATAGATTTTAAAAAGAGGAAAACTCAGTGAGCAAGAGTTAAAATAAGTATCAAAGTCTCAGAAAATATCGCATCAGTTCTCGTAGAAAGTCGACCATCTTGATTTTATGGCAACATATGCATGTGACAATAGGCTTTTGAAAAGAGAGAACAAACGCATTACTTTTTACTATTTTACGCAGGAGGCTTCACGTCATCTTCAAAAATGAATATTATTACACTCTACATCTTAGCTTATTGCGGAAAAAAAATCTGCCGCTTATTTTAAAAAATAAAGAAAAGTAAAAAAAAAAAAAATCAAAAATGAACGTACGTGGCACTTCAATCAAAATAGCAAAACTTAACTGCGCGGCAGATGGAGGTGGGGGAAAGAGACGAAGGAAAAAATATCGTACAACCAATGTAACAGTTCAATATTTAAATTATTGATCATTTAAAAAATATTAGTTTTGTCGCGCGTAAATGCAATGCATACGGCGAGGTAGGTAATTCGATCAGCCGCTAGTGAAACCAAACTACTTTCACCGAAATTAAAAATACGTTTCATCAACTTATCGAACGTCTGCGCAGTCTCATTTGTATTTCGTATTTGCGTTGCACTTCATATTTCAACCTATCGCATTTCCGTATGGCGTTTTTTTAAAAGGTCAGTATGTTATTACGTGGTCGAGCGGTTAGTACGTTCGCTTACCGACCATGAAACTCGCGTTCCAATCGCACTCTGGTCGATTTGTCAAAACGGTGATTCTTTCATGTCAAAGAGGTGATCCCAGCGTGCAGCGACATTGGAAAAATAATACCACGAGTTGACCCGAGCTTTGTTAGTGAAATTGGGTAGACGTAACTATTTTCGCAGCCATGTTTGAGCTAGCACAAAATCGCAAGTCGTTGTAACCGTGGGTTTGGTTTAGCTATACGGTATATCAACCTCAATGGGTTATTTAATGCCGACATAATTTTTATTGCTGCTAATTATTTTGCTGTGTCAAAAATCTATTTCTGGTAATATTTTCTTCCTTCAAAAATCCATTGCTGGTAAATTTTTTTTTATTTAAGAGTTTATTGCCGGTAATATTTTTTTTACAAAGTATTTCTGGTATTAAAACCTATTCCTATACCTTCATAGTGTTTTTACCCTAGTTTCGGGGATACATATTTGTCAATAGCTGGGACCCTAACAGGTGCTACCACCCAGGGTCAGGGTGGACCTGGGAACACCAGCAATTAAGAGGTGGCTCCACGCTCCTCAAGACCTCCTGTCCGAGGCCTTGCTGCTGGACGTAGTTTATCGTCTTACCCAGGACGCGGATGTAGTTTATCGTCATACCCAGAGCGCGGAGGTAGTTTATCGTCATACCCAGGACGCGGATGTAGTTTATCGTCATACCCAGGACGCGAAGGTAGTTTATCGTCATACCCAGGACGCGGAGGTAGTTTATCGTCATACCTAGTACGGCGTAACCGAGGGATTCAGCGCACTTGACTTCTTCAGACTGATCACGCCAGACAATACGTTCTCTCTCCAACAAACTGTAACTAAGATCCGTTCAGCAGAGCTGCAATATAAACCACTGATGAGCTCTGTTGGGAGTTGAACAAACGCAAATGTGCCTGAGGAGGCGTCTGCAATAAAGATTGGTTTACCGAGCTAGCTACAGGCATACTCGGATACAATGTCTTCACCTTTTGGGGGAGACATTGTCTTTTCCTATTTGTTCGTATATACATATATTTTTTGTTTGTATATTTGTGGATTTATTTAAATATATATGTATTTTAGTAAATCCGTTATTTTACTGCTGTCGTTCAAAGAATTTTACTGACTTTTGCGCACTTTATTTCTAATTACACCACCAGCCGAAATTCCACTTTAGAATGCAAGTAATTTCTGTCTTAAATCGAAAGCATTGCATTTTCGGTATTTAGGACCCACTTCTTTAGCCCAAAATTTGATGTGATTTTCGGTCTGCGCCATACTGAGGTATCAATTATATATATATATATATATATATATATATATATATATATATAGATAGATAGATAGATAGATAGATAGATTGATGAGTCTGTGTCTTTATATTTTCGTGTATTTCTTTTTGCTCCGATTGTGATATTAGTAGATACACATGTTTGAGTAGACGCCCCGCATATTTAGATTTAATTCACACCGTTTAAAAAACGAGATGTCTACTCAAACATGCGTAGCCACTAGAAATAATTTCTGTAACAATAGGAAATAATTTCTTTATATATATATATATATATATATATATATATATATATATATATATGTTTGAATAATAGGATAAAATAAAATTTTATAAATTTAAAATGTTTCGCTTTAATTTAAGCTTCAACAGAAAAAATAAATATCAAATTTAATTTTCTGATGAAGCTTAAATGAAAGCGAAACTTCACCTATTTGTTACTTATCCTATCATTCTGACAGATTTTAATCCATATTTGTTCCACATTTTATCCCAGTTCATATATATATATATATATATATATATATATATATATATATATATATATATCATGTACCATGTGTGATACACCATTAGGCGATCATGTTTCTTTCGATACATGACTGACTGACGGGGCAGATATTTTCCCACGGTAGGTCGCCATTATTTTTTGCGGTAGACCAGTTGCCATCCAACTCTATAGAACCTGGTCTGTCCAGCTATTCACCTATAGCTAGTGAGAGAAGAATAGGATTCATACCTTTCCTATTTGAATCCATTACACTCACTTACGTGAATGTTATAGATTCGACTGGAATTCGAACTCCGCTCTCGGATTGCTCAATCCGAGCCGATGTATATCTATATGAAATAAGTTTTTCATATTGTCATTTTTAGAAATATATTCTATCTGAAATTTTTTCACTCATATATAGAGAAAGACGGGGAATAGGATTTAGACTTCGGAAGTTGATTGACATTACATTTGAATATTTGAAGATTATAGCTATGAGGGAAGCAAGTAAAATGGAGGGAGTTCCACTGTCAGGAAGTGCGAGAGAAGAAGCTTTTGGAGTAGATGAGGCGGTTACATTTAACTGTTTCGATACTGAAATAGTGGGACCGAGATGCCAACCTAGGAGTACTCTAAAATTCATGCAGTTTGGGCATCACTGAAAGTAGCTCGCCAGAGGAGTTGCCATGAAAATATTTGTAGAAAACTTAGAGGGAAGCTACATCACGTCCGTGAGAAAGTGACTGGAGACGAGATGCCAGGTCATGACCTATCACATTGCATATCTGTCTTTGGATTTTGTCGAGAACCTCGCGATAAACAGACCATATATGGCAACAGTATTCAATGCAAGGACGAATGGTAGATTTGTAGATTTAAAGGATGGACTCAGGCGAGAAAAACCTTTTGGTGCGACATAGAGAACCAACTTTCCTTGCGGTAGATGAAGCTATTGATTCAGTGTCGTTGTTTCACCTCGGGTCAGTGGAAAACGTGAGACCAAGGATGCGGAGGTAGACGCTCTACTGGACAATTTGGCGGGGAAAGATATATGGCAATGTTTTCGTATGATGAGTTTCGTACTTTTTCTGGCTAAATTGTTCTTGATATATATATATATATATATATATATATATATATATATATATATATAGCAGGCTTATATCGGCTTAGGGGTACATTCTCCGACTGACTCTAATTCAGCCGAGTTTCGATCCTAGCTAGAGGCAACCAAACATATGGTTACACTGATGAGCTGTGTTACAGCGAAACAGTCAGTCTGTGAATGACAATATATATATATATATATATATATATATATATATATATATATATATATATAAAAGTGAACATAGAAGTCAACACTTAGAGGTGACAGTCTGTTTCATGCTATATGCAATCATCAGGTCACATGTGCTGTTATTTTTCTCGGCTATTTATATATATACGGGCTAGTGGTGCATTGTGGGTATTCTGTTATGCCGGTTATTTCACCGGAAGTCGTTTGTTTATCTATTTAGGTAAAATTATATTGCTTGTTTTTATTTTTGTTTCTTATTTTATTTATTTATTTATTTATTAACGTAGTAAAAATTTGTTTATATCACTTATTTAACAGTTTTGTTTTGGTTTGGGAATTTAATTAAAGCTATCTGTTCAGTTTTGGGGTTGATTGTTGTAGTTCATTCTAAGTATTATTTTGGTGGGAACAGTTTTTAATTGATTATCTTTATTTGGGATTGGTTTGTTTATTTATTTACTTGGATGAATTTAGGTTAATTTATTTTACTTGTATATTTTCTCTTTTAGGTTTTCTCTTTTCGGTTTTCGATTGACTGGTTCCACAGCATAAATAACAAACAAAACTGCCAATTCTTACAATTAGACATAAAAGAATTTTACCCATCCATAACAGAACGTATGCTAGATAAGGCCATCAACTTAGCTCAGGAACAAGTAATAATACAACCAAGCGAAATCAACATCATTAAGCACTCCCGTAAATCATTATTATTCCACAATGAAGAAGCATGGATAAAGAGAAATGGGATATTTGACACTACAATGGGAAGCTTTGACGGTGCGTGCATGCGAAATCATAGGCATTTACTTACTAAACGAACTGAGCAAAATATGCACCACTAGCCCGTATATATATAAATAGCCGAGAAAAATAACAGCACATGTGGCCTGACGATTGCATATAGCATGAAACAGACTGTCGCCTCTAAGTGTTGACTTCTATGTTCA
This sequence comes from Acanthosepion lycidas, assembly GCA_963932145.1. Taxonomy (NCBI): domain Eukaryota; kingdom Metazoa; phylum Mollusca; class Cephalopoda; order Sepiida; family Sepiidae; genus Acanthosepion; species Acanthosepion lycidas. The sequence continues at coordinate 93,437,885 of OZ010583.1, forward strand.
CTTTTATATTTATATTTACACACGCTCTATCTCTGATATTGATCACTTTATTCCATAAATATAGCACACCTTAAGACTATATTTCTTATATATATATATATATATATATATATATATATATATATATATATATATATATATATATATATATAATTAGAAAACAGACAACATTAATGTTCCATTGATTATATTTTATTTCCCCGGAAGGTGGCATTTTCCTGGTTTTCATATAAAGTCTCCAAGCATAAAAAATGGTTTTAAATTTACTTATTATTTTTATAAACTTTTGAGGGGTAGTTTTAAGTTGATGTAAGATGATAGAGAGAAGTGGAGGAGGAGGAGGGCGACAGATATGGTCGAAATTAGAAAATGAAAGGACAGACAGGAATAATTTTAAATCTATTTTATTAAAATATTTAAGTGTAAGGGAGGGGGGGGGGTTAAGGACCAGACATTGAAGTATTTAATAAGTCATCTCACGGGAAACAAGACAAAGAGAAAAAAAGAAAAGAAAAGATATAAGAAAACAAATGTAGAAGCATGACATGGTATAAGTGGTTTGTGATTTAACAAGTCAATTGCAATTTGTTCAATGTTTCTATTATCAAAGTATATACGATTTTAATGAGGGTGGAATGGAACGACCGGATGTAGTAAGAAGAGTTTACTACGTCTCCGACTAGACGAAGGAAGAGGCCCGATGTTTGCTTTGGTGTACATATGGATAAATAATTCATGATTAAAAGACGTCTTATCGTGATTAATTCATTGATGAAATGTAGTATCAGCTGAGCAATAAATGGGCCTTATCATGATATTATATTAGATCATAATATTGAAATCGGTGATGATTCTTTTCTAAGTAATACTGTAAAGAATGAATATTTTGTTTTAAGTAAAACTAAATAGCGGTAAACTTTTTTGATTTCCAGTGTTTTCAGATCTGCCATATTCAGAATATTACAGTTTAAAAAAAAAATTGAATTTTCGTTCAATAAAAGTCATTCAAATACTATTGTAGCTTTATTTCAACGTTTTGTTTCAAAACAAAACTACATCTTGTAATCAGATTCATTTTATATTCCGAAAGATGACGGTATCGCTCTTTGATAAAACGTCTTTCAACTTAAATGGTCAAAATCAACACCACTACATTTCCGCTAAGCTGTTGTACAAATTCCAGAATTTCAAATTTGCTTTGATAGATATTAATTGCAGTAGAGTAACACGTGCAATTTGGTTGAAAATGCGTTAAAAAATTTGCAAACAACAGTACAATGGTTAAACCATAGCAGAGGCAGCAGTGATATGACGCATTAAGAACCAAAATCAGATTCCAAAGTACTTCAAACTCTAAACGCCATCATGCCATAAATTGCTGAAGACAAGTCTATTTTTTTAGCCTGAAAATATACCACCAAATACGGAAGTCGATCTTTTTGCCACAGAATTATATTAACCTGTTAATTCCAACCGTAAAATCGCGAATTAATTCCATAAATAAAAATTAAAATCTGATGTTCACTATACCTTTCTAAAAATCCGATGTAATAGATTTATATAAGTTTGTTCATAAATGAATGCAGGTATTACGATTTTGTAAGGAGTGGAAAACTATATATTGTCTTCAAGTTTATTTTATGTTTTCTTTCTAATTCATTTTAAATTAAATTGCATTTTTATCAATTTTTAAATCTTGGAATTAAATATATCAAAACAGAATTTTTTTCAAGATTTATTTCCATGAGTTTAAAATCGACCGCAATGCAGGACGGACGGATAGAAACATTGATGAAGTTTGATGTCAAGTAAATGTTGATGAATGCAGTGTTCAACTTTGGTTTCAAAAGCTTGGTCGTGGTGAATTTCCTCATGAAGATAAGGAATCTTTCTGACGTCCTTTTGACAAGGATGAATTGAAGGTTTTGATGGAAGCAACTCCACGAATAACTTTTCGATATATTAGACACGGGAGCAATTTTCTGAATATTTGAACCTAATCGGGGTGCAAAAAAGCTTGAAAATGGGTAGCACGCAAATTGAACCAAATTAGGAAAAAATATTAGTTTGCACTTATCATCTTTTGCTCAAAAACAACGATCCATTTCTTAATCGCATTGTGACGTGCGATGAAAAGTGGATCTAATACAACAACCCGATAACGTTCGACTCAGTGGTCGGATAGAAAGATGATAACAATTTCCCAGAGGCGAAGGCGTATCTAAAGTAGTTTACGGCGGCGATTTGTTGGTCCATAGCCAGATTCATCCGTACACCTTTCGGAATCCGGGCAAAACAATCTGAATTAAATAAAGTAATGTTAAAAATAAAATACAGCTTATAGGATCAACACAGACATCCATCGATTAATGCGCATTCGATTAATGTGTTTTCGATTAATTTGTTTTCGATTACGGTGCTATACTATTCATATATCAAAATCCGATTACAGCATGTATAATACTCGATTAGTGCGATAAAACATTCTTCAGTTTAATCATAGTAACTGAAATTTGATTTTTTTTATAGTTACCTTTCTAAACATTCGCCGCACTAACCGAGGGATTTCTTTACTGGATAATAAAAGGGCCCACTACTTTTCATGGCAATTCTCGAGTACACGTCGAATAAGCAACGCACCAGAAGTTAGACAAATAGGATTATGAAACCCTAACTCTTCCAGAATACTCAAGGAATTTTCACCAACCGATCATCACTTTTACCAACTTCTTGCAAAGAAACGTTTTTAACAGCCAAACAGTCAGAGAAAATAAAAACAGTCAGAGAAAGAAAGAAATAGTAGAAATGATCAAAGAAATGGCAAACTCATCTGCTTACACTTGTGTCTATCTGATCGATATCTAATAACAGAAATTATCTTTGTAGCGATGACACCGAATAAGCAGGCATCGAGTTATCGGCACGGAATTTGGAATTGTCGAACAGGGTTCAAATACCGGTCTAACCTGTTTTACTGTTAATAGTCTAATTTCACGTACCAAAGAAAAAAAAACAAAGAAAGAAGATATAAATAGAGCAAAGAAAGAAAATCCTCGCAAGAATCGCACCAAAGAAAGGAAGAAAGTCAGGCGTTAATCCATGTTTCTACCTCCGACTAAGCGTTGAATAGCCAGGGAAACTAAGTCATCTAGCCTTGGGTGTGAGCCAGTCTAGGAGAGTGATTACTCTGAAGAGGTAAACGTAAATAAGGTAACGGGATAACTCTCCACTAACCTTCCCAAAAATGCACGAAGATAATAAAGAAAAAGAAATGTGTGAAGAGTCATAATCGCCAACGTTCTTAGCATGGCATTTCATTTAATTATAGCTGAAACACTTGCATAACTTCTGGCTATGAAAAACAAATCCTTATTTTCAAAACCTTTCTATAGTATAATCAATTAAAATATTTTTATATAGAAAATGGTATTTAGATGTGACTAGCAGCATGGCCCGGCGTTGCCCTTGATTCAAAAATCGTACAACTCATACAGCAATCGCTATCACCTGAGTTAAAATATTTTTGCTCTTTCTTGCCTTTAAAGGAGTGCCCTTTGCCATGCTGATGTTGCTACATGCCTTACTTCTTGCCTATCTCACACTGCTAATTTTTTCTAAGCTCTATACTAAACATTATATATGTTACGAAAAAAGAACTTAACAAAATGAACACAAAATGATCAGCTTTAAAAAAGGACTCATAACTGGAAAAACTGAATGAAAAAAGAATGTTGACAACAAATACTTTTTCACACCCAGCCCAGTTCTGCGGAGTCAGAATCAACGTTGAGTTTAAGCAAGCGATTGAGCCAATTAGCGTAAAGTGCCATGCAGATTTAAATTTTCCCCACTTGTGACGAATGCAGCTATCAATTTTTTTTGCATGCTAGCATGCTAGTTAACATTCGTGTCAGTCAGTTGTTGGCTTTCACGCTGGCCACTAGAAACTTCCTGCCTATTCGTGGCAGCCAGCTATATAGGCTCTCACTCTGGCCAGTAAAAATGGCCGCAAACTACATGAAAACTGCCGTAGAGGCATGAAAAAATCGATTAATTATTTCCACTATCGATGGAAGTTGGGAAATGCAAAGTCGGTCTTGGCCTTCCCGCTAACTTGGAGCATGTGCATTTTGGTGCAAATCCGTCGAAAATTGCGGCCGTGCATTCGTTACACACACACACACACACAAACACACACACACACACACACGCACACACACACACATCCTGCCTTTTATAGATAGAGATATTTTAATTTACACATTCTATAAACGAACGTATATTTTTAAAATATTTAAAAAATATTTTTGTAGTCGATTATGATCCCTTTTCTTTATTCTCTGTCTATTGCCATGACTTTCTTGGAAAGATAGAGGAATGATTTTCCGTTGTTCTCCACGCTTTGGAATTCAGAGTTGTCCTTTTTCTGGTTAAGAATATTTGAACTCGACATGCCGTATCACTGATAGCGGATAACTAGCTAACTTTAATATGTATGATATGATACTAGATATTTTAAAAATAGTGGAACCTTGCGAAAGAAAACCTAAAATCATAGGACAGAATTTTATCTCCTTTCGCCGATTTCCGCTAATCACACACCCTATTAAAGATGTTATTTTCACCCAAGAATTTTTTCTTCAAGATAAAATATAACTAGAATATGCTTTTTAGCACTTTACCTCATTCGGTTATTTTGTATTCAGCGTTGTGTAGCGGTTTCCGTTTTTGGAGTTGACTTAATGACAGTCGTTCCTTTTTGTTAACTGAAAACAAGATGTCTAAATGGCAAGATCCTGTTAAATCTTCTATCACTCTTGTAATTATAGTTTGGGCTATTCTGGATACCTTATTGAATAACAACATTTTGGTCAGAATATTTGAGGATAAATCGCTAAAGATACCCACGAAGACTTATGGAAATGTCTGGGTTGTATGTGCTATGATTGTATCTGTCAGTGGAAAGCTAATGATACATAACATACTGAGTTACTCTGACTACCAACATCCTTTATGCTATCTACTAATTTTCATTTATTACGCAAGTTTTTTTAACATTATATTGTAACAGCTCTGCGATCTTTCCCGAGGCTTACAAATCTGAACAAGATTCTTGCATCAAATTTTATCCTCAAAAGGCTATTTTTCGTGGATATATATTTTTTCTTGATTGAAGACATGTTTTTGAATAGCATGCGCGTTTCAAGGCCGGTCGGGTATTGATATAAGATGATGAGCCTCAGGGCAAACAATCATCTGCTAAAGCCAGATCATGTAGAAAAAGATGAATTCTTCCATGAGGACCGTTCTGAAAATTCCAGGAACGCTCTGGCTCGAATTAGTTCTGGAGTCTGCTCGAAGATTTTTCTTTAGGAAATTTCATATGACGCCATTGTACGCATCAGACAAAAAAAAAAAAAAGTTAATAATACTAACAATGACTACAAGGTAGAAACAAATAGGCACCCTCCGCTGAGCTCACAGCAGGAATCCGTCATATATGAGATAATCTTTCCCCTTTCATTTTTTTCCCATAACTTTACTTTCTTTTCTTGAATGTATAACCAGTCACATGCGCAGATAAGCCTCTGTGAAAATGTTAATTCCATTTTTAAACGCCTACTTATTTTACGCGAGCTCGTTGCGTTTGTGCCATTACCGCCTAGTGTGTCCACTTCTATTGACATCAGCCTCTGGAAACGATTTGTCACCAATAAATGCTTCTTATCCGTAGCTTTTAGCAAGATCCGCATTTTATGATGCTTGTGCGAGCTGTAGATCCGCGCAGTTTCGATAACCTTTCTCTCTTCAAGTGTTCACGGATTTAAATGGTTCCATTCCTTCTTTTTTTTTGCTTGATTGTATAATATTTTTATTTTCAGCTAATGCAAATCTCAAGAGCTACTCATGGCAGAGATTTACTGAACGAGTTCAATGGTAATGAGGGCGGTCGAGGAATCAGGAAGTGAGAATTATGAGGATATGAAGGATAGATAACGACTGTCCCTGGATATGATGAGTATTGTTCGGGTCGGGGAGCATCCACCTGACAGTTTGTTCGACAATGTCGCACTTAGTAGAAACAAGGTTTCTGGGTGGAATACCCTTTTTAGAAATGAAATAGGTAGAACGGTGATTCCACACTGTAAATATTGCTATTGTCGAAAATTAACAAATCATTTTTTCTCTGCATCGACTCCTGACAGAACAACACATTACTATCACGTAAAGATTTTTTCAATATCACACACACACACACACACACACACACATATATATATATATATATATATATATATATATATATATATATATATATATGCAGTGTTGATCTCTATATCAACTGTTTATATAACTATCTCTCTCATTCTGTCCCTTTAGACACACACACACACACACACACACACACACACACACACACACACACACACACACACACACATATATATATATATATATATATATATATATATATATCGCACACAAATGCACAATGAAAGAAGAAGACAAATCAACCTTTCCCCAACAAAAAGTGCATAAATTATTTTTAAAGAGACGAAAAACAAGAAAATAAACAGTCAATTGCTAATATCTTCTAACGAGTGGATGGAGCGAGTGCTTGAGTGTTCGTCTACGAAACTCTACAATTGAGATGCCGAAAATAACATTAATCAGCTAAGTTACACATTTTATATTCGTATTAATCTTATATATATATAATATATATATATATATATATATATATATATATATATATATATATATATATATATATATATATATATATATATATATATGCAGTGTTGATCTCTATATCAACTGTTTATATAACTATCTCTCTCATTCTGTCCCTTTAGACACACACACACACACACACACACACACACACACACATATATATATATATATATATATATATATATATATCGCACACAAATGCACAATGAAAGAAGAAGACAAATCAACCTTTCCCCAACAAAAAGTGCATAAATTATTTTTAAAGAGACGAAAAACAAGAAAATAAACAGTCAATTGCTAATATCTTCTAACGAGTGGATGGAGCGAGTGCTTGAGTGTTCGTCTACGAAACTCTACAATTGAGATGCCGAAAATAACATTAATCAGCTAAGTTACACATTTTATATTCGTATTAATCTTATATATATATATATATATATATATATATATATATATATATATATATGTTTCATTACAGACAACAAATAAGGTACTGCGATTAAGCATTCTATTTAATTTTTCTTTTGTTCGAACAAGTGTTTGATTTTTTTGGGATACAGAGCGTAAAGAAACTGTTCAAATATTCTGTAATTCTGAAAGCTTTCGCCTATCAAAGGGGATTTTTACTTTTTACCTGAATGTATGTGATAAGTATATATCTAGAGTTATGGGGTTGTTTTATTTTCTGAACACAGTCAGCAAATTGTGGCCGTGTTCCTAGTTATTATTATTGAGTGTGTATTTTTCTTTTTTATTATAAAGTATTCCATTATTTTTAATCTTCTTTTTTTTTATATGTTGATGAGGTTATTATACACGCATGTCTTAATTAGTTTTTTTTTTTTTACGAATTGGTCAAACTCAAACTCAAACAAAAACATTGTTTTCAATCGTTATGAGTCTACTGATTGAATAGAATTTTATTATTAACAATTGTCTTGTAAATGGAATTTTTAAAGCATTCTGAATGTAAAAATAAAAAAAAGTGTGCAAGACAATAAGAAACACTACCTGCCAAAAAAAAGTAGTTTTGTTGAAATCGGTTGAAAAATGTAGGAAATCCGATCCCATATATAAACACACACACACACACACACACACACACACACACACACACACAGAACCTGGGTTTTATAATAAGTATGATTACTAACAAACAGCCTTTACATCTGAAGCGGAGACATAATAGTTTTTAAAATACTATTTTAATGCACATTTCGTGGATGTTATTTACTTTTAATTCAGACCCAAACAGTTGTGAAATCAATACCTGGCCACAGCAGACATGAACAAAAAACTTGGAGAGTTGAGTTACTAAAGGGAAATAACTGAAACTGAGATGTCCAGAAAAGGCATGGCACGTGGAACTAGAACAATCTACGCTGGTGGACAAAATAATAGGTTCGATTCGAATATCTAGACGTATATCACCTGAAGAAGGCCGGAGCGTACAACGGCCGAAAGATTGACAATAAAGATGAGGACAATTGTCCCAACAATGTAAATAATGTTCCTAATTTTCTCACAAAAAATTTACTGCTCTTATGGTATTCTCAGTATCCTTCTGTGGATCCAGATTTCTGTTGACTCAACTCTCCTCTTCATCTGTGAGGAAAACTGTCTCTCATTCAATTAAATATTGGTGGATCGATATTACATACCTGAAGAGAATTCGAACGAGTTTTTCCTGTTTTTTCATATTGTGCTTAGTATCTGGAAGGCGTCTTTCACTATTCCAAAACTTGAAAAATTGAGCTAAATGGAGATAGTTGATACTGAGACACCCGGGGGAGGCATGGAACGTGGAACTAGAACAATCTACCCCGGTGGACTACATAAAGGGTTCAGTGCGAAATTCCAGTCACTTGAAAAAGGCCGGAGCGTACAACGGGCGAAACGTCGTGAATATTGCAATATAGATGAGGATAACAATTCGAACAGTATAAAATAATTGCAATACCTTATCTCAGAAATATAGAGAGATATCAATTTTTAAAAATTGTTATATTCAAGCAGCAAACCTTTTTCTTCTTTTAAATTTATTACGTTAAACTTTTTTCTTTTAAATTCATTACGTTAATGTTTTTTTTCTTTTAAATTCTTCATGTTTATATAGAAATAGCATTCGAAGTAACCATTGTTTTTTCTGCCATTTCATATTGCTACAAATTAGTCATAGCAGAGATAATCTTTTATGACTTTGTCTAAATAAATCAGAATAATCTCTTTTGTGAAATTTTCTAAATCCTCTACGGACTTAATTATCATTTTATTATAAAATCTGGTTAGAAAATAATTGACATGTTCATCTCACGGCGAACTCTATGTAGCTATGTCCAAAGCAGTAAATTCAAGTTGACCTTATATAATGACAAAAAAGAACTTTATGAATTAGTTATCTAAATAGTTGCTCCGAATTTTGTTTATACATATATTTCCTCGAGATAAGAGACCTTTTATATTACAACATATTTTTCTATGTTCAACGGACAGGTATTTGGCTAAAATATTAAATGATGCTAGTAATCACTGACAGCATTGAACCACTACCATTTTTGCCCTCATTGGTAAAAATGACAGTCAATATATTACTACTGAATAGTGAGTTTGATCCTCACTGGATCCACCGTATTACTGGTTTGCGCTATATCAAAGTTAAGGCTCTTCAAAAATAATGAAGACGCTTGCCGGGGTAATGATGCGAACTAGTCTGGATGAACCATTAATACTAGGTAACGAGTTCGGCCCTGACTCCTTGTCGTATATAGGTGACCTTGTGCCATATAGCTAAGCTTCGCAAATACCAGTAAGTCCGTTACGACAGTTGGGCGTTGATTAGACAATGAAGCTAGTCGGTCATTATTATGGCATGGTGGGTTCAATCCTTATTCGGTGTTATTAGGTCGGTGCAAAAATAATGACGTAATAATGTCGTTTTTTGACGTATTTTTTAACGTCAAAAACGACATTATTACGTCATTATTTTTGCACCAACCTAATACATATAGTTAGGTCGGCGTTTCTTCTTTCATGTTCCATGTATTTTGAGTACGTTGACGATCAGGTATTTTCAAAAATTTCTGTTTAATGTTTCTCTCTGCTTTGACCATTCCTTCTTCTATGTCCCGTATCCCTTCTGGGCGTAGGTGGTGATGGGTCTCCACAACTTCTGTAGCCGTTAACAACTTCTGCCTTTTTGCTAAGCCTCAGTTGGGTTCGTTATATTCATTTACATGCAAATAATCTTGGTAAAACTACGAATCCATCTCTCCTACCCCCAGCTATGGGTTAATTAGTAGGTCTTGTATAAGTAAATCCTTATTATCTCTGCCGTTGCATAACCTACAAAAGGATGATAAGCCGTAAAAAAAGCAAGAAAAATTGTGTCTTTTTCATTGTAAGTATACGTTTCCGTGTATTAGGTTGGGGCAAAAATAATGTCGTTTTCTCACATAGTAACATATCTGAGAAAACGACATTAACTTTTGCACCAAACTAATAGTTTCAAATCAAAGCTAAGTTTCGCAAATAATATTAAATTTCCCTCACTGTCGGATGGCAGTGATCACGACTCTCCACAATTTCCTATCCTTTGTAGCACTTACGGAGGTTAGTCTTTTTGTTATTTTTCTTATTATTTTCCCTGTTCTCCTCATCTCTTTGAATAAGCTTGCAAGTTCATTCATTTTTTTATAATGTTCCTTCTGTCTTTAATTTCTTCTGTATATATCGAATTTTTCAAGTCCTCTTTTCTATGTGTTGGTTCCAGTCTTGATAGGAATGACTGAAAAAACACATCATTCCCTAAATTGATAGATAAATACTACAGATACATGCTAGGATTTATTCCTAGCCAATAAAATTGGCCACTTCTCAGTATCATCCGCCATATTTCTGTGCTTTCAAGTCAGAATGCTGTGATCACTTGTCTGCATCCCTTTTGTGTTTTAACACCATTCTTAGTTTGTGAACTTTTTGCCTCATTACTGTTGCTTTGCCTACTTTTGTTTAGCACATATTGTTTGCTTCATATTATTTTTTTCCCATTCTTTTCTTTCTTTTGTTATTGTTCATTGAAAAAAATGTTAATTCTGTTTGTTGGATATTTCATTCACTTACATTTAGCCATGGCTAATTAGGCTACACTAAGAAATGCAAATTACTTTTATGATTACAAACGGAGAGGAAATCAGCAAACCAAACTCAAATTCTAGTTCGGATGTTATTCAATAATTACAAAATGCTAAAGCAAGGAACCGATTTATCTCAGAAAGTTTCCACTGACCATTCTCTCAATGATGGTCTTATCGCAGAGAATGGGTAGACAGAGAAAAGAAAGAATAAAATTTCAGACTATCCTTTAGATTTATTGTTTAGATTTGCTAGTAAATAAATTTTTGTAAACAAAATAAAATCCTTACATTTGCTTTGATAAAGTCCCCCAGAGAATGAATTCGCATCAGTTAAGGTAATTTTTCCACTTGTCATTTTTCATATTAAACGTTTACATATATACTATATCTGAAATTTGTCCACACACACACACATTTTATATATATATATATATATATATATATATATATATATATATATATATATATATATATATATATATATATAAATAAAGTATTTTTATTCTGACTACTATAATTGTTATATTTTGAGTAGGAAGGTGGCTTTTGTTTTGTTTTATGACTCTAGCTGACTAGAAATTAATTATACTGTTTAATAAACAGAGATATTTACTATAATACGTGTACCAACTAAAAATATCGCTTATTTTCATAAAGGTTATGCCAGATGGAAAAACAAAAACTCCATTGATTGTAAGAAAATAAAGGAACACTTCTATGGCGACTCATGAAATATATGCATTTATTAAATAGGTTAACTGAACCTTACATTGATGTGATAGCACCCGGTGACTTAATGGTAAAGCACACTTGGACTGAAATTTTTTTTCACAGATTTAAGAGCGGATACAGGTTCAACTCCTGGCAAGCGGTACATTTTCTGTAGTAGGACTTCCAATCTCTAGGTCTGTAGACATTAATTTAATTGTCTAACAATCAGGGAGGGTTTGTCAAAAATGTGTACCAGCCAGTCATTTATGTAACATGCGTGATCATATATCTTTCGATACATAACTAACGAGGTAGATATTTTTCCCGCAGTAGATTGCCATTTCTTTCTGCAGGAAACCAGTTACCATCCAAGAACCCGATCTCTCCTGCTATTTACCTGGGACGAGAAGACGAGATTCAATACCTTTCCCAAGGGTATTAGCACGTAAGTGAATGTAACAGATTCGACTAGAATTCGAACTCCGGTCTCCTATTCCTCAATCTGGCGAGACAAATTGTCTAGCACGATACAGTGAACCAATTTTCCTAGTAGCAGACCTAACAATTGCTTCAGTAGGATACCCCCAAATGATTACAAACACTGGCGGACAACACTGGAGTCATTGCAGCATTTTAACTCTGTACTGTACTGCTATCATTTCACTGTTCAAAATAAAACATGTTTTATGAAAATCGAATCATAATTAATAAAATTATTAACAATTTAAATAGGGATGTTTATATGACTAACTTCGGTTGGCTAATATAATTTTTATGGTAAAATCATTCCACTTGCATCTCAAATTATATCATTGTGCAGAATAATACTTAACAGGGGATATTTGCAAGTCATTGCTAGGTTGATCGATCTTTACAGGAGGACAAACGGTTGCAAAATGTACATTTACTTACAAACGCTTATTTATTTCGATTCAAATTGTTGGAGATTGTAAGTGTGTTAATGTGACTAGTACCCACTTCTATTGACGTCAACAGCCGAAGGCAATTCATCATCAATAAAAGTTTCGTCTTGCTACATTTTAGCCACATGACCATACAGAGAAAATTATGTGGGCTGACAACCAGAATTAATCATTCTAATGTCGTCACGTAAATGAATATACACAATACACACTCACATATACAAAGAGGCGCGCATTTATATCCCATAATAGCATTTATATATTATGCTGTATCACATAAAATGGCGCATTTTCAAGATCTAAAAAAGAAAGAAAAAGAAACTTTATATAAATAAATGAGCATATCTTTAATATGAGCTTGAGTCATAAGTAATTTCCGTTTCGAGGAACCAACTGTAATGACGAATAAATCATTTTAATTACTAATCATATGCGATAGTTAAGAATAGATTTGGTGTCCACTAACATACGTTAATAATTTTCCCGTCCGTGGCTTTACAGGAGAAACAAATGTTGCTTTCATTCATGACAACAGAAGAATTCATACAGCAAGAATATCACAAGATTTTGGGACTCGTTTGGTTTGTTCTGTCCCATCCACCATAATTACCTGGCCTTGCACCAAACATTTATTACTTTTTTCGAGCTATGCTTTTTGAGGAAAGAAAGATTTCGCTTATATAAATCATATTTAAGATTTCAAAGAAATCATTTTCACACCAAAACCTGCGGCATTTTACTCAACACGTATCGCAGAGCGTCCGGATGAGTGTCAGCAGGTCATTTATATAAATAAATGCGAATGTCAGTGTGTCACACTTTTTCGGCTTTCTTCCTAAAGGCCGTGGCTCAACATATCATACCATTTTGGAATCAGGCCGACTCCGTGGTTAAATTAAAATATTCCGGGCCAGATCCAGACCCACAATCCGGAAATTTTAGATTCCCAATTTTTCATTACTGCGATTGATTTGGGAGATGTTTTCCGTGAATTTTCGATGATTTTTTTTTGCACGATATAGTAATTCTGAGACCAATCTCCAGACTGTACATTGTGTACTTGGACGCAGTGCTAACAGGGCCATCAATAACTGAGCATTACTAATAATTATATCTCAAAATTCAGGAACCAACCCTTCAATCCACTGGGTTATTGTTCCGTTGCCGATCATAGCACACAAGTTTTTATTTTAACGCATGCCATTGCTAAAACCAGGCAATTCGACGTGGTGTAAGGGTTAGCAAGCTATTCGTGCTAGATCCATTACGACTGAATAGTGAGTTCGATTTACACTGTGTCCACTTTTGACCTTGTGCCGCATGTAAGCTACGCTTAGAAAATCAACATGACATTCCAGAAATGGGTCGTTAGTGTTGCGAGTAAAATGAAATAAAGTCTTGTAATATTATTTGTGGATGACATATTTGATTCTATCGTGATATTTTGACGATAGTGAAGTTTCTCACAACACAGCTGTTTCTTTTCCAGGAGCAATATGACGTCCTCTTTAATTCAGATCGACTGCGTCTCAAGATAAACAAATAGAAAAAAAAATCAGTCGTATTACAATTAAATAAGCAATAACAAATATGAAGTACAATGGCCAAATAGATTTCTTATTTTTTATACAGGACGTGTACAATCATGGCGTCTTATAAATTTCTATCCTTCGTAGCTCTTAGCAATGTTAGACTCCTTATTATCTCTCCTTCTGCCACCGATTTGCAAAGGCCCGTTAGATATGTCACCAGCTGCTTCTCACTTTTCGTTTTAACTTCAATATATCCTGTAAATGTCAGGTTTCTCAAGCCCACTTTACTCATTATATAGCCAAGAAATTTCAACTGTCTCATTTTAACATCTGTCTCTATTTCTATTTTCTATTTCTATACGTTGGAATTTTGATTGAACCCTTTATTTCGTTCACCGGGATAGATTGTTCTAGTTCCACGTGCCATGCCGTTTTCTGGATATTTAAGTTTCAGTTACTTCCCTTTAATAATTTTTTTTTTCACATTTACCGTAGCCAGGTATTGAACTCATAAATTTGGGGGTCAAAGTCACTGGATTATAAGCTCAATACCAGCTTGATACAACTATTGAAAGAAGAAATAAAGACGTTTAAAATATCAGATTATAAAATCGATGTTATAGAAAATAACAAAAAATAAAATAACAAAAATAAAAAATAAAAATAACTAAATAAAAAAGATTAAAAAAAATAACTAGATAAAATAAAATAGCAAAAAATAGAAAAATACCAAAGAAAATTTTTGTTACAGAGAAAAGCCCTAAGTTAAAAAAAAAACAAACAAAAAAAAAACAAAACAAAAAAACACGAAACATTATTCCGAAAAGGACTATATTTTGTTTTATTTTGTAAAGATTCCAGACTAATGCAACTATTGAATTTTCTTTTGAGTCCTGAATTTTCATTTTTTCCAGTATTTATTTTACTGGGACGTAACTTTAAAATATGTAAACGTCAATATGATGTGATCTGGTATTTATATGAAATTCATAATCGAAGGAAAAATAATGACTGCTTAAAAATATTCTCTTGTCCATAAATGACAAACGTTTAATCAAAAACCAAAATTAGTTGAATTAAAAAAAAAAAAAAATCGACATCTTTTTGCAGGAGGGAAAAGGCAATTCTATTTTACCACAAAAGTTTTTCCACAAAGTAAACAACATTTTTAAACGCAAACATCTCCGATTCTACTTAGAATATAGAAATAGTTTTTATATCATTTTTGTAAGCGTTCTGAAAGGAAAGAAAGTATTTGTCGCAGATTACTTCCACAAGACAAAGAAGAATCACTGTAAGTCCAGACTCGAATATCGTGGGCAGAAAGAAATGCTGAAAACTCGATTCGCCGGTAATATTTCAAATCACAATGCGTGTAACCAGTCAGAAAAATAACTCGCTCACTAACTAACGCCGAAACAAAAAATGCCCGAATTTTTCCATTATTTATTTCATACTTACGTACAAAATTGTGGCACAAGGCCGAAAAAGGGGAGGGGTAAAGGCTGTTCAACACTAACTATCTTATACCTAGCTAATCAGATTCACGACCCATCCATACATTACAATTTACCCGTTCACCACAAGAACACATCCATCACCATTCAATACTCCATCCACCATAATACCATATCCTCTCAAGGGGAACCTATCAAACGCACCCCCATGCCATAAAAATTTGTATGATAATAAACAATATACATTAAAAATCTAATAAGGATCAATGAAAGGGGAGGGAGATGGACCCAATAATAATAAACTAAAATTAACACAAAATACAAACTAAACGTAATTGATGTTAGTAGGGACCGCCCAACCCTTAAAACAGAGAGGTCGCTGTATTCGGCCCAAAGGACAGAATCAAGAGTCTCTCTTGCTAAGGGAGTGGGGGAAAAAGGGATAAAATATTATACGGACATGGAAAAATATAAAGCTGACCCAGTCGAGATGAAAAATGGGGGCCAAACAAACTGGGGAGGTTGGGAATCTCGACTTGAATCATAACCAAAGAGCAGCCGGGATACAGGCCAGGAACAACACTTACATTAACTAGGTAAACTGAAGCTTGTCTAACCTAACCAAGGGGAGGGTTCAACAGGAAGCCACCTCGATGTGCCATAGGTTGACCTAGAAGAGAAAATCAAGGCTAGCTCCGTTCACACGAACCAAGCTCGCCTCTTTTACCCACCTTTCGCTAAAGACTGTCGAATGCAATCGTTTTCTATCCGATCTAATCTTCATCTTGAGCTGATGCTCAAAGAATCGGATTAGATCCTGATAAGAAAGACGGTTGCCTCGCAAGACTTCCTCCTTTCGCGTCGTCCAAATCACCATTCGAGCCGTGGCTAGCAGCGTCAGAAACACCATCCGTTTCACCCCGGAATCCGGGGGCGACACATTGTCACACGTGTATGCGCGATCAGTGGACGCAAACTGTTCGGGAGCGAGACGAGCCGTCAGCTCGCCGACATGGTCCCATAAGGGGCGGAAACGGGGGCAATGGTAGAAGGCGTGCGAAGCCGTTTCCTCTAAGCCAAGGCCACACCGTTCACAGTCTGGAATATCCTCCACGCCCCATATGAAAGCCTTGTCGTTGAGAGGCAGACGATTCCGAGCCAATCGCCAGCTAAGCGAAAACTCAGGGTTACTGAGGTAATCCGCCGCTGGCGCCCAAGACCAGTAGGAGCGATACTCCTCCTCCAATAAGCCGAGCGTAACTTGTAGGGGATCTTTCGCGGGCCCCTCCACTAATCCACGATAGAAGACATTCCTAGGCCGTGAAAGGTCACTGGACCGATGAACGGCCCTCAAGGCCGACCGACACTCGCGAAGGAAAACCGATTGATCCCGGGGTTTACGACGGCGCTCAACCCGCGAGATGGGGGTCTGATGGTAAGGCCAGGGAACGCGTCCCTAACAATCCCCTCCAGCATCGGATCTCCTCCAGTCAATGCGCGGCGTAGGAAAGCCAGCATAGAGGCACGGATGTGACTCATCAGGTGCGGCATTCCCAACCCCACTTGACACAGACGCTTAGCGCAGACTCGTCTGTCGACCCGATTCCCGCGTCCCCTCCATAAAATGGAGGATAGCGGTCGCTCGAGCACCTGCCTGTGGATCTTACAGAGAGGAAGTACGGACAATCGATAAAGAACCAGGGGGAAAATGTATGTAACACACACCTCCGCCCTGCCCTTCACGGACAACCTCCGTCGATTCCAAGTCTGACCGGCAGAATCGACATTTGCTCGTACTTCAGACCAATTCTTCTCCAGCTGGAGGTCGGGTCCAAACCACACTCCAAGAATGCGGACAGGACCGTCCGTCCAACCGAAGCGTCCCGGAAGATCGACCCCCTTCCAGGCACCTAACCGCAAGCCGGACGACTTTTCGCGGTTTATCTTGGCCCCTGTCACCTTCTCGTATCGATCAATCGCCTTCTGCACCACCTCAATGTCGCTGCGGGACGACACGAAAGTAGATACGTCATCGACGTACGCAGAAACCCTGGCTCGAGACCCTCCAGGAACGGCGATTCCACGTAGAGCCGGACTGCACGCCTCGTCCCTCAGCCGGCGAAGGAAAGGCTTCAACGCCAAAGCATAAAGGAGAAGCGACAGCGGACAACCCTGACGAACCGACCTAGACAGTACAAAAGCGTTCGACAACCTTCCGTTCACCTGTACCAGCAGCCTGCAGGACAGTAGCAAGGTAGCGATGGTCGACCCTATCAAATGCCTTGGACTGATCCAAATTGATCAGCGCGGCTTCTTCGTCGTCTTTTACACCCTCTATGATCCTGCGGATCAGATGCAGGTTGCTCTGAATTGTTCGGCCCCTCACAGAACAAGTCTGCTCAGGACCCAACAGAGACTCGGCAACTGACTGCAAACGCTCCTGCAGGATCTTGGCCAAAATCTTTAGCTCTGTGTTTAGCAGAGTTATGGGCCTGTAATCATCCACCATCCTTGCCCTTTTTCAACAGAGTGATCACGCCCCTGGTGATCCGGCTGGGGATGGACCCCGACCGAAACCAGTTGTTGAACACTGCAGTCAAAATCGGAACAAAGATGTGCGACAGCCTCAAGTACAATTCATAGGGAAAACCATCCAGACCGGGCGACTTGCCTCTGCCGACCTACCTCAATACCGCGTAGACTTCGCCCTCCGTGATCTCTCCCTCGCAGCTAGCCGCTTTAGTCGGCGAAAGCCGAGGAAAGTCAGCCAAATAGCTGCGAAACTCCTCCTCACGAAGACCAGGCTCCCTGGTAAACCGGCTCTCGAAATGCCGCCGAAACGCCTCGCACATGTCGTCAGTGGCCCGAAGAGTACGCACCTCCGGGGATTTGACTTCACGAATGTAACGATCACCACCTCGACGGACCTCTTCCCTGCGCAGATCTGCACCCATATTCACCGCTTCGGAAGACATCTTGCTTCACTTATGTCTAATTACTTGGCCCATGTAGCGCTCGCTATTCGAACGATCCAGGGCCTCCTTAGCTAAGGCTATCTCTAGGGGATCCCCCCAGCCGCCGCCCGGGAAAAACTAGTCTTAAGCGTCTTCAGATTTTCAGCTCTATCTAGAGCGAGCCGCTTGCCGAAATCAGTGGTGAATGACCTAATCCTACACTTAAGTCGCTCCCACCACCTATTCCCGATTACCGCCCCCACTAGCTCCCGCTGCACTAGTCTAGTTAGCTGCTCCTGGAAGTCCCGCCTGTCCAATAAGGACAGATTGAACTTCCAGTAACCAGCCATTCTAGGCTTATGTTCTAACGCCACCCGGGCACAAACGAGTTTGTGATCCGAATAGCCTACCCAGTGGAACGTGGGACAATCTAGTAGATCTATGTCGGCTCTTCTAACTAACATTCTGTCAATGTAGCTAACTACCTCGTCAAAAGGCCAATTAAGAGCCCACGTCCACATTTTCCCCCCGGGGTGATCGACCCGGTATCTATCAACGAGACCATAATCGTTGATCAGATCAACCAGGCTACGATCGCCCCTTCTCCCACTAGCACCCCGCCCTCTGTCTAACTTGGGGTCCAGGATGGCATTCCAGTCCCCCCATTAAAACTAGGCGCGTTGAATCCACTAGGAACGGTCCCAACCGCCGAAAAAACGAGAACCGCTCCTCCCGGTCATTGGGCGCATAAACTGCAACGACTCGGAACGAACCACTTTTCACGGCAATATCGGCCACGATCAACCGGCCCTCGGCATCGGTATGCACAAAGTCCACCTTCGCATCAAGAGTACGTCTGACAAGCAAAGAAACTCCTCTGGCAAACCGGTCCCCATATGCTGAATAGACGACAAACAGAGTGGGTCTCTTCGATCGCGGCAACATCCACACCAAAGGACAAGAGGTCCCGAAGCAGGCGGGCAGCCTTACCCCGATCCCTCAAGCCCCTTGCATTCAGCGTAGCTATCTTAATTGACATCTTCTAAGTCCTGTAAAATAGAAAAACAGAATTAACCTAGTCACATACGGGGCGGAGATCCGCAGCTGTAAGGACCCCGACGGAATGTCCCAGGTTCCCTGTACCCAACTCGGTCGTCATACGACCACCCAGGACAATACCGCCAACGTCCGTGGGGTATGTTAGTCTAATAGCTCTATACAGAGAGGATGGAGGAAAACAGGAACCCTCCCAGAGCAAAAATTCCTCATTTTTTTCAAGTCTTCATTATTTTCTTCACACACCCTTATTTTAGGGTAGGCTACTTGAGCCTTATTTATATGGCTCCACACTTTCAAGTATGCCCCAGTGTCTCTTACGACGGTGATGACTCCCGGTGCGTTAGGGAAGTTTCGTGGGTCTTCCACCGACTTCCCATCTACCTCTTCAAGTTTAAACAGGCGCCCAAAAAGTTCCCTTTTTTGCTTAGACACGCCTTTTTTGGCCTCCTCCTTATCCACTTTACAAATCCCATCGGGACCCGGGAAGTATTTCTTCTTTTTTTTCTTCTCCCTTGCACGATGGGGAGGGGAGGAAGTAGACGTGTGCGGGGAAGTATCAGGTGAACTTAGGGGTGTAATGGGGAAAGAGGGGGATGGAGCACGGGAAGGGGAAGAAGGGACGCTCCTAACTTTGGGGGAGCTGGAAGATCTTGTTGGCGAAGCAGGGAAAGAGTGCCGCCTGATTCTGTCCATGCTTCGCTCCGCCCTGCTACGACCAGAAAGTCTTGGTTCTATTTCCTCTGGATCTTCTCTGCTTCTTTTCATGGACGGTGCTCGCGGTGGAGGCATTCTGTCCACGTCCATTGATGTTTCTTTCTCCACCTGCTTCTGTTTGTGGAGGTATTGCTGTTGCTCCTGCTGCAGTTTTTGTTGTTGTTTCTGCTGCTCCTTTTGCTGTTGTTTCTGCTGCTCCTGTTTTTGTTGCTGTTTCGGCTGCTGGTGATTCTCTTGTTGCTGAGTAGGTTGTTGCTTCCGGAGCTTCTGTTGTTACTGCTGGTGAGGCTTCTCTAGTTGCTGTTGCTGGGGCTTCTGTTGTTGTTGCCCCTTCTGTCGCACTGGGGGAGAGGGTAGAGTTGCCACTTTCCCCCCTTTCTTCACCTCAGTCCAGGCTTCCGAGGTGGCCTTATCTTTCGTTGGTGACACCTCGGCCGCTGCTGCTGCTACTGCTGGCGTCTCCTTTGTTGGCTGCTGGTCCTTTTTCCCGGGGCACTCCTTCGCCATGTGCCCGACACGCCCAACAACACGGCCTCCTACCCTCCACCACGACCAGCATTCTCTTATCCCGGCAAGTTAGCACGTTTGGGATGTCCCGAAAGTTGTCTCTGTCGAGGACCACTTGGAGCACCATGTCTCCCGTTGCTATCCCCGACTTGCTTATGACCGCACTCACTTTCTCCACTTGGCCAAACTTTGCAAAAAAACGCTCCCATTCTGTCCTGGGGAATGTCGACAGGAACGCCATGAACTGTTATTTTGGTTTTTCTTGTCCCCATATACTCCGTTTGGAGCCGCAAGTTTGCTGTGGACAAGATATTCCCGGCCAGCTGCTTTGCTTCTTGCTCTGAACCAAGCAGAATGTCCCACATGGCATTACTTCTGCGGGCCAACATCTTGGGGGCAATCTTGAGGGTCTTCAACGCATCCTCCACATTGTTGACTCCAATGAGTCTATGGGTCTTGACATCTGTTGTCAGCAGCGATATAACTTTTAACCTTGATAGCGTTCAAGGCCCCCGGGATTGTTACAAAGTCATTCCCTTTTACATACTCTTCGTATTACACCCGTTGTTCTTCGTAATACGCAGAGTCTTTTTTCCTCGGTCCACTTTCGGACCAGGCCTGTGTTTTCGCAGGTGACAAACTTTGGGTTTGCACCGGCAGTACTTCCACTGGTGGAGTCATGTTTACGTTTGTGTCGTCGGACATTTACAATGACGTTAACGTCTAACATCCTAGATCATCGAAAGTCTATACTGGGAGGGGACTTTTCTGTAATAAAGTCTTTACTGATTTAGGTCGGCAGATGTTAATTTCATTGTAAATAAACCATGATGTCTACTCAAACACGTGCGTTTAATAAAATAACCTTTATAGTAATACGCTATTTTGTATGCGTGGCTATGTGTTTATTTGTTGACATGTATGTTTGCTTATTCGTGTTTTTGTGTGTATGTGTGTGTGTATGAGAGAGAGGGGGAGAGAGAGAGGGAGAGAAAGAGAGAGAGTCCTAAATAATGCTTAGAAAATATCTGAGTTGATACCATTTCAATATTTAAATTTTTGAAAATCACTATGGTCGGTGTTTTAGAAAGTATTTACTTGGATCAAAGAATTTTACATGAGAAGAATGGTATCACATCAGCCTTGCTAGAAAAGATCAACTTTTGTTGTTAGATTAAGAATTCCAAACCTGGTATTTGAACAAACGTATTCCACGAAAATTCGTCCCCGGCGAGAAATATGTAAAACAATAATATTATAAATACAACCATTAGTAATTTCCCTGAAACTATATGAAAATTAGTAAACTATTGTCCTTCTAATCTGAGAGTCGTAAAGGTAAAACATGCCAGAATAATTGGTTGATTGATTTTGGCAAGATACAACACAGTGGCTTATTTAAGCAGTTAGGATTTTTATTATTTTTTACAGTTTATCAACCTTTAGCTGGTTATTTAAAGTAACAAGAAATTGTAAGAAATTGTTTGTAGATAATGACTTACTGATACCAGCCGTACTCATTAAACCGTAGCAGGGGGCTAAGTGGTGCATTCATACCTTTCTCAACGGTATTTGCACATAAGTTTATATAAAGAATCCAGTTCACTGATTTGTAAATTCGATCCGTTATCCATTACACCACAGCATATCCAAGCTTAAAGGAGTTGATATTCTCAAGCGGTCACCCATTTAGTACTGACCAAGCTCGATGTTACTTAACTTCGATGATCTTACGATAAAGCTAATGAAGGTAACTAAGCTTTATATTAAGATTTGATGAACATGAGCCAAACAGGAAAGCAAATCATTTTAATTCGCTTGTAAAAAGGATTAACTTAATGCACTAGGCAGAATAGAGGAGAATAAAGATGGCAGCTAAAAATTATTGATAACAGGAGAATGAAATAAACGATCAAGGAAGAACGTGAAGAAAAACGTGGAGCTAAAAATAGAAAGAACATCTACACAGAGAATTTAGAAGATAAACAACAGAGACAGCAGGTGAAATGATCTGAGTACAGTTTCGTAAAAACACTTAAAACAATAGAAAAACGGAATTATGTCAAACGAAAGCATTAGAAGAAACTACGCCGTGGGACACATCACAAGAAATCCTGTTATAATTGCCTCGCGAAAACTGGCACTAAACAACTGTAAAAGCTAGTACAACAGGGCAGGAACATCGGTTCCCTAAGAACTGTGCAAACAACTCGAATTCAACTGTAAATCGTGAACATAAGTTTAACACTTTGTGTCCTGACCACCGCTTTACTGGTGGTAGAGAAAAATGACATTATGCCCACGTACCGCTTGAATAGTGTTAGAGAAAAAAAGACTCATTGCCTAGCCACCGGTTGAACGGTGGGTAAACACTTGTAACTATTTTTATATCTAACGGGAAACATTACATACCAATAATTTTCGAATTTTGACTCAGGATCTCAGACAGAACGGTTAAAATTGTTCAGGAACGCAAAGCACAAAGGGTTAAAGAAGCCAGACTCAAGTAATAATAAAGAAAGGATTGTCGAACACAAGCAAAACTAGACATAAAAAGGAAGACTTTGCCTAAACACAAAAAAGGAGAAGAAACCATTACACCAGCCAATATACACAATTCTTTTTCGGGTGAAATATAAAGGTACCAAAAATAACACAGTGGCACCAGAATATTAAAAGAAAATTCAAAAAGAAGTCTAGACGAAGAAGAGGGAGATAATCAGTAAGCATGATGACATTCCATGGTTTTGGTTGAAGGTATACACGATACTAGACATTAGAGTGGTCTAGTAACCTGAAAACTCCCCGAAGATAGACGGCGTTCTAGAATAGGTGATTAGATTTCTAACAGCCCGCATTGATAAAAAGCAACAGGAGACTGTACTCCTTCCTAGAAAGAGTTAAAATTGTTTAGGAACGTAGGGTTCAAAGGATTAACAACGTATTGTCAATGAAAAAAAAAAGGTTCCTTTAAGAATGAGACTTGACCAGACAGTCTTCACCATGTTCGAAGTCTAGATTCAGTTATTCTAAACGGTTGCAAAGAAAATCGAGAAAAATTCCAAAAATGTTTTCGCGGCCTTGAGCGTGATGAGTTATTTTTCATCTACAACTCGTTTCGCATAGACGAAACGTAGCAAGCTAATCGCTAGCATCTTGTTATTTCCATGGCTACTGTTCAGTTGGAGATTCGTCTCCAGCTATACTGGTGAAACTTTCTGTCTCCGGGCAGAGAGGATCCCCAGACGAGCCTATGTCGAAGGTCAGGGTCTCGTCTCGAGAAATAGCTACCCGATCCTGTTTTATACGGCGTTTACGAGGATTTTTTGCCCCAGCCTACGGGCTCGGATACCCCACATTAAATTCGGCCTTGTGCCACATTTGACCGCATGGGGTGGTTGGTAAATATCCTGCAGTTGGAGATTCATTGTGGAATTCACTTGATTCACTTCTAGCAGTTGACTACTTCTACGCGTCGCTGGCGAATCTTAAATATTTTGTTCTTTTCCTAAGTATTCATTACCAACCTTCGTTTGATTATTCTATTCAGTAACCTTCGCTAAGTTACAACATATACTTTTGAGCAAAAGTTGATAGATTTATGACGCAGGAGATAATGTTAAAAAGTCATAACCTTAATCCACAGATATAAATCGGATATACAAACAAAAATGAATATAGTACTTTCCATAGACAGGTAGGAATAAGCAGGTTGAAAAGTGGAAAATAGAATAAACGTGGTCTGGAATAACATTTAGTAGGTTTTAAAAAAATTAAATAGCCGGCTAGGCTCGCCTATTCCGGATAATACTTGTTATTAGTAAAAATGGCGCCATGTGGAGGTCATTACCATAATCGCAGCAGTACTGTATGGTAATTGTGCTTATGATTATTAAAGAGTTAAAAATGCCCTCAGGATTCGTTTCGAAAAGTCTGTGATGGTTTGAAATTTTAATTAACATAAAAGCTATTCAAATTATATTTCAGATGTAAGCGGCGTGGTTCTTACCATAGGTGCTCGAGGGCCGAATAAATTTGATGTTCTTCATCGCGGTAAGTAAGAAATAACAGTGAAAAACGATGTTCTTCATCACGGTAAGTAAGAAATAACAGTGAAAAATGTTCTTCTTCATCTCGGTAACTAAGAAATAACAGTGAAAAATGATGTTCTTCATCTCGGTAAGTAAGAAATAACAGTGAAAAATGATGTTCTTCATCTCGGTAAGTAAGAAATAACAGTGAAAAATGTTCTTCTTCATCTCGGTAAGTAAGAAATAACAGTGAAAAATGATGTTCTTCATCTCGGTAAGTAAGAAATAACAGTGAAAAACGATGTTCTTCATCACGGTAAGTAAGAAATAACAGTGAAAAATGTTCTTCTTCATCTCGGTAACTAAGAAATAACAGTGAAAAATGATGTTCTTCATCTCGGTAAGTAAGAAATAACAGTGAAAAATGATGTTCTTCATCTCGGTAAGTAAGAAATAACAGTGAAAAATGTTCTTCTTCATCTCGGTAAGTAAGAAATAACAGTGAAAAATGATGTTCTTCATCTCGGTAAGTAAGAAATAACAGTGAAAAATGATGTTCTTCATCTCGGTAAGTAAGAAATAACAGTGAAAAATGATGTTCTTCATCTCGGTAAGTAAGAAATAACAGTGAAAAATGATGTCTTCATCGCGGTACGTAAACAATAACAGTGAAAAGTGTTCTTCTTCATCTCGGTAAGTAAGAAGTAACAGTGAAAAATGATGTTCTTCATCGCGGTAAGAAATAACAGTGAAAAATGATGTTCTTCCTCGCGGTAAGTAAGAAATAACAGTGAAAAATTAACATCAACAAAAACAATAATACAAAATGGAAAGAAATCTCTAATAATAGGAATTCTGAATACATGTATTAAATCGATCTACATTAAAGCCAGACAGACACAGATTAAGACATAAGGTTCGTCTGCTCGAAGACGACGACGAAACTTTTGTCTTATATTAAACGGCACGTGACCAGTTCGGTCGCCTACTGCACAGAAGTTAGAAGAAGTTTTCAGATATTTTAAATGTTGCCACGAAATGAAGGTTTATTTTGAGATAATTTAATTAAATATTTTAATCTAGTCATGTTACTCGGGCTTCAAGAAAATATATTTCATTGTTCTTTGTGAACAAAAGGAAGAATGGAGAAACTTAAGAATTAACCAACGGCGTACAAATAAGGACTTATTATAGATTTTAATTTAGAAGATATATAATCACTCAACGGTTAGTTACTTTTATCAGTGAGTTGCTCGATTGTAATCTTTGGACGCCTCAGTGACTGGGTCACGCCAAGATTAACCAGGTTTTCTAAAAGGCTTGTTTGAAAGGATCACGCCGGATGTCACAAATTTGTCGATGGGACTTAGTTTTTTGTTGTAGAATAAAATGTCTCATAAACAGACAATTACACACGTCTACAGATTTAACAAATTTATTTATAATTTAAAAATATTTATGAACCAAATAGGTACAGTTAAAAAAATATTGGAAATAACTAACGTCAAATAGTTTTTCATGTGCATCTGTGTGTGCTGATAAAGTTCCGTTCTTTTATTCATCTAAATCATACTTATTATAAAACCCAGGCTGTGTGTGTGTCTGTTCGTTTATATATTGGATCGGATTTTCTACATTTTTCAACCGATTCCAACAAGACTTTACAGGACTACGTAAAATTACCTTGCGGTGGTTCTGACAGCGCCAAAAATTGGAAAAACACAATTGTTTTTGTACCAAATCAATTTGAAAACACGATTAAGAGGCATCGCAGTTGCGAGAATGAAAGGGGGACAACTCATATCGAGTTACACTTATTATAAAACCCAGGGTATTTGTGTGTGTTCGTTTATAGTTTTTTCCTAGAGTAGCTTAGATGTGGCACACGGCCGAAATTATGGGGCATCTAGTGAGGATCGAACTCACTTTTCAGTTGTAACTGATCTAGCGAGACAAGCTTGCTAACCATTACATCACGCCGAGGTGCCCAGTATGTGTTCGCTTATATATGGGATCGGATTTCCTATATTTTCAACCGATTTCAACAAAACTTTTTTTTTGGCATGTAGTGTTTCTTATTGTCTTGCACACTTTTTTCTTTATTTTTACATTCAGAATGCTTTAAAAATTCCATTTACAAGACAATTGTTTATAATAAAATTCTATTCAATCGGTAGACTCATAACAATTGAAAACAATGTTTTGGTTTGAGTTTGGGTTTGACGTAAAAAAAAATAAGATGAAAAAAAAAACTAATTAAAACATGCGTGTCCGTCAACCTTAAACAATAATCTTTGTCAATTTTATTTTTCAGTTTTTATGATGGTCGATACTTGATCTATCTCTTACTGTTACATCCCCGGGCAACGCCGGGCTCTACTGCTAGTTCTTAATAATCAAGAGTCAACTGTAGGTGTAAACGTGGTAGCAGTCTTCTACTATTTGACATAATTCCATCAGTCTGTTTGCGATCATGGCACTCCGTAATTTCATTTCTATTGTAACTCTAAATTGTGTCTTTTTGTTATTTCTCCTAAACCTTGTTTCATCACCCATTTATTTATGCCCTCGAGTTAGGTTATGTGTTGTTTTTATCCGTCACACTTGTCTTTCAATCTCCCCTATTAATATAATAGTTTCCAAGCCTACTTTTTTATTTCTCTAGAAACTGTCATTTTCTGATGTTAAGTGCAAATATCCATTAGTTTTTATTTTCTCTAAAAATTCGTCGTTGCTCACCTGTTCAGTCCATGGTATTCTCAACATCCTTCTGTAGAACATTTCTGTTGCTTCAAGTCCATAATGTATCTGTGTGGAGATTGTCCAGCATTCACTGCCATATAGAAGGACTGTTATTACATCTTAGTTCACTATACTTTTCTTTGTTTCTAACGAAATTTTCTTGTTTCTTAATACTTTGCTTAACTTTTGGAAGGTCTTTCTCTATTTCAACGTGCTTTCGGATTTCAGCGTTGCACTTTCTGTCCTCTGTTAAAAGAATTCCTAGACAATTAAAATATTGTACTTGTTTGATTTCGGTCTCTCCAATTTGTAATTTTCATGTTGGGCTGTTTCGTTTTGCTAAGCATCCATTCTGTTTTCTTGCAATTGATGATTAGTCCTTTCTTCCCGCTTTTCTTTCACTGCCTTCTTTAGGAGTTCTTGTTTCCTTTCTGTGTCTGCTATCAACACTGTGTCATCTGCATATCTTATGTTGTTAAGACTGTGACAGATAATAAAGAATTCTAAGAGGACTTCTAATTGTCTCAGAATTGCCTCACTGTATGAATACATCCTTGTCTTATAGCCCCTTTCTATTTTTGCATATTTCCTGCATTCATTTTATATCCGTGTGTAGGCGGTTTGCTGTTAGTATAGGTTCTGGATTATTCTAATATCTTTCTCAAATATGTCAAGGTGACCTAGCAGTTGCTACAGTTCTTTGGGACGTAATTTAACAGTAACAACAGTATTTCAGTCCGACGTTAATTTCATGTAGTTCACTGAATATCT
This sequence comes from Acanthosepion lycidas, assembly GCA_963932145.1. NCBI lineage: Eukaryota > Metazoa > Mollusca > Cephalopoda > Sepiida > Sepiidae > Acanthosepion > Acanthosepion lycidas. The sequence continues at coordinate 93,466,157 of OZ010583.1, forward strand.
GTATCAATATAGGCTTGCCGGGTGCTTCTTTTACTAACATTGGTTTATTTAGTTTTGTAAATAGTTGTTTTGGTCACTGTGTATTCTCACTGGGGTTAAATATTTAACACTAGATATCTTTCCCCGCTTTCTACAGAAAAATTGTGCATATGCGGACTAGTTAGGACTTCATACAGAAATGCTGATATAATGGTAACTATAGTAAGAATGTTAATTAAGTAAGAAGTTTGAATTGTAAGTAAAATTAGAGTATGCTTGGTTCAGTGATTGTGTCTAGCTAAGTTAAATATAGAACAGAAAATAACACTTTCTTCCCTTACCCTAATTTGTAAATATGTCATATTTCTTGTTTGGTTTTGGTTTATTTTGCTTTACAGCAGATCAACCTCAATGGGTTATTTAAAGCCGACAAGATTTACAACGGCATGTATTAGTCAATACTAGTTAGCTGGACACCGCAGTTAATAGTAGGAGTTAGAATCACTGGTACTGAATCGTGTGAAAGCAATTGGAAAAAAGCAACAGTAAATGCAATTATTTATACCACATCACTCTTTATGTGGGTCAGTAAGGGTTCTATCGCATTCATATTGGCCAGCAAAGAACGTGCCCTTTCATGCGGGCTTAAAAAGAATTGTTCCCCTTTCACGAGAGAAGAATGGATGAAACTACTTAGTGTCTGAGTTCGCTGGAAAGAGACGAAGAACATGTAAACATGAATCAATAAAAAGGACATTGTTAAAATTTAAGTCGCAAAGTCGATTCTTTTGATTAACAGAAAATATGAGAAAATTCTATGGACAGTCGTCATAGCAACATTAAGTTAATGATAAAGTTAAAAGTGATATCATGCAATTTTTCGACTCAGGCTTTTCTAAAGCCGAACAAGTTCTAGTAATATGTCTGGTGGCATCAAAAACAACGTCAGCATAAGTGAATGTGTTAATAGTCTCTATCTATAAAAGGCAGGATGTGTGTGTGTGTGTGTCTAACGAATGCACGGCCGAAATTTTCGACGGATTTGCACCAAAAATTAGATGCACATGCTCCAAGTTAGCAGGAAGGCCAAGACCGACTTTGCATTTCCCAACTTCCATCGATAGTGGAAATAATCGATTTTTTCATGCTTCTACGCCAGTTTTCAGGTAGTAGGAAGGAAGATTCTATTGGCCAGCGTGAGAGGCCAACAGCTGACTGACACGAATGTTAACTAACATGCTAGCAGGCAAAAAAAAATCGATAGCTGCATTCGTCACAAGTGGGAAAAATTTAAATCTGCATGGCACTTTACTCCAATTGGCTTATTCGCTTGCTTAAACTCAACGTTGATTCTGATTCCGCAGAACTGGGATGGGTGTGAAAAATATTTGTTGCTAACATTCTTTTTTCATTCGGTTTTTCCAGTTACGAATTCTTTTTTAAAGCTGATCGTTTTGTGTTCATTTTGTTTAGTTCTTTTTTCGTAACAGATTTAATGTTTAGTATAGAGCTTCGAAAAAATTCGCAGTGAGAGATAGGCAAGAAGTAAGGCATGTAGCAACATCAGCACGGCAAAGGGAACTTCTTTAAAGGCAAGGAAGGGCAAAAATATTTTAGGTCAAGTGATAGCGATTTCTGTATGAGTCGTACGATTTTTGAATCAAGCACGGGCAACGCCGGGCCATGCTGCTAGTTCGTTTATAATACACAATTTTACCGAGATTTTAAGGTCTAACAGTTAGTGGGTGAGAATTATACACGAAATATTTTTTCAGGAATTTTGTTGCACGAAGAATTTTCTTGTTCAAATGATTGCGACTTTTTATAATGATGAACGCCTAACGTTTGGGTATACTGCAAGTTCATTTGACGGAGCTAGTTCAACCGATGTCCGGTGAATGCCGTAAGAATTACAAATAAGTAAATTTCTGTGTAGTTATACATAGATGTGTGACAGTCTAGACAAAATGGTATCCGATATCAAAAGTGCGTTCCAAATAGACATGTGTAATTTAAATATCGCTAATTTAAAGTCATCGATGATTGGAAAACGTTTCCGGCGTAGATGGAAGCACATTTAAATTTCGTGTAATAAGATTGATTTAAAGAGTTCATTACACCACAGCATATCCAAGCATAAAGCACTTGATATTCTCAAGCGGTTATCCATTCAGTACTGACTGATTACTAAAACAGGGAGGGCTTGTTGATTCATTTTGTCCGTTGGTGCAGATTTTTTTACGAGCACGCCATGTTAGCTTTATTTAATTCATTACAGAAAACGCATCGCCTATTTGGAAAAAGAGTGCTTTGCATGTGAAAACGTTTTCAGATAGTTAGATTTCTATATTTGTTTGATATTGACGTTTCCAATTTGTACCACGCATTATAGGCTGGTCCTTATGCTGACCACCATACTTATCGTCTTTTTACAATTGATGAATAGTCCTTTATTGCAGGTTTCCTTTACTATTTGGGAGTTCCCGGAGTTTTCTTTCTGTGTCTCCTATCAATAACATGTGGTAACATTTGTGCAGGTTATATCAGTAAGTTCGTGTCCACAAAAATAAATCCTAATTCTCTTGGCATTCCCTCGCTGTATAGGTTAAATAAATCATTTGCGCTGATATATCATTGTTTTACGTCATTTTCTACTTTTTGTTTACTTTCCTAACCTATTCTATATCTATGCATGGCCTCCGTTTGCAGCAAATAATCTGGATGATTCAAATATCTTTCCCAAATATAAGTATAAATATGTATAATCTGTTCAATTATTTCATTGTTGTCTTTATCAAATGTATTTAAGCTGCTACACAGTTCTTCTCAATAGCCATTTGAATTTTGCTTTGATTTCTACTTATCATAATCCAGATGATTAAGCTAATCGTCTGATGGAGATCGCATTCATTCGTACCTCGCTTATTTGGGAGCATTATCTTCTGCTGTGTTACCTCTTTGGTATATTTCATCCATTATATCAGTGATTTTGTTGATCCCGTAATCGTCTAAGCATCTTTATCTCAATTCCATCTCGTCATGTCGCTTTCTTCCGATTCATCTTGGCCGCTGCAGATCTTATTTAAGAATGTAAGATTTCAGGACCATCCATGGTTTGGTAGATTTCTTTGTTTCGTTCTGGAATTTATCTCCGATTTATTCATTACATTTTGTCGTCTTTTTTAAAAATGTCGAAGCCGTGTGGGATACGTATAGCAGGAAGAACAATAAAAAAAAAACGACTTGAAATTAGTTAAAATATATTTCTCTAACGATACAGTTGAATTAAAAGCTTTTAGCCGCTGAGAGTGAATCGCATCTTGGCTCGTCAATGAAGATATTGTCTTTGTATAATAAAATTATTTTCCTGGTGATTTATAATTAAATGAACTTACATTACACACAGACGCGCGCACGCACACAGACAAACCCACACATTCGTATACACAAAGACATATATACATATATATATATATTCATCCACGTGTCAATCGTTAGGTAAAATTGGAAACTGAGCGTTGTAAATGTTAATATGCGTAGCTATATATATATATATATATATATATATATATATATATATATATATATATATATATATATATATATATATATATATAGCTAATATTGTTGGTAAATATACACATACATATGCAAAATTTATAAATATATATACATAAGTGCATATACATACATAAAGAATTCCAAGAGGATAGAATCCAGGTAGAACTCAATGTCCAGGATAGAGTAAGGATATAATAAAAAGGCTTAAACACTAATATTCCATGGTCATAATTTATTCCATTGGAATCGTAAATACGATCTGACGAATTGGATCATATTTACGATTCCAATGGAATAAATTATGACCATGGAATATTAGTGTTTAAGCCTTTTTATTATACATATATATATATATATATATATATATGTGTATATATATATATATATATGTGTATATATATATATATATATATATATATATATGTGTATATATATATATGTGTATATATATATATATATATAGTTATGTCTGATTAAATAAATTACAAATTTACAAATATTATGTCTGCGTATTTTATCATAATCCTTTCATATTTACGAATATTTTTTCTGTATATTACTAATTGAATAAGGTAAGAAATGTACTGTAACAATGAGAATCACTTTTATTTCCAAGTATTTTCCAACTCTTTTTGAGATCATCATCAGGAGTGCAAATGGTAAGGCAAAAACTATGTACACCTATTCATTACTGAATCTTTTTTCTTTTCCGTTTAAATTCTAATGCTAACAATTACGCTTTAACGTTCATTAGAACGTAAAACGTTATGCATTTTTTTCTTTTATGTTGGAATGTCATGGTCAAGCGATCATTAAAGCATAAAAACTGTTCTTTTATAGGCATTTTAGAACATTATTACAAAATTCGTAGCTGATTCGTTTCAGTGTCGGCTCCATTTTTTTTATGTAGATTACTTCTAGGATCTGTAGTTTTTTCTTGGTGTAGGATAGTTGTATTATCAATCAGTATTTTTCTATATTGTGAATATGAACAGGAATGTTGATGTAAATGTCTCGCAATAGACGAATTGTGAAACATGTGAAGAGTAAACCGTCTTGATAATGCAGTTGTTGTATATCCAACATATAGATTTGTTTCTCTGCCGGAGATACATTCTCCCAAGAGACATCTGAATTGGTATATAATGTTCGCTTTACATTATCAGTTGGAGAGGGAGGGGGGTATTTTGTATAATATATAATTTATTTTTATTATTGGGATCCATGAGAGATATATTGGTACGAATGACGTTTTTATGATTTTCTCATCCTCTTTGTAATTAGCATGCATCTGGTTACAATATAAGAATTTCATATATTTAGGGTTCTTTGAGGAAGTACTATGTTCTATTTAACGTGTGGTGAGGTTTTTGAAATAATATTTCTTCATCTACAATGTGGTTTGGTTTGTTTGTTTGGGTTTTATGGCATATCAACCACTGTGGGTTATTTAATGCCAAATCCAGTTTATATGAATTTTAAATGCCTATTTTGTATGGAATAAAAAATGTATAGCTGGAAACATTATTGTTTCAAAAATTTAGAGCTGGCAACATTTATTGTTTCAAAAACTTAGAGCTGGCAACATTTATTGTTTCAAAAACTTAGAGCTGGCAACATTATTTTTCTGAAAACATTATCTGAGACCTTGCTGTTGGATGCAGTTTATCGCCATGCCCAGGACGCGGATGTAGTTTACCGTCATACCCAGGACGTACAATGTGGTTTGGGAAGTTATTATTAATGAGAGTCTGCTTAATAATTTTTAGTTCAGTGCAGAAAATCTTTTTGTGGGTGAATTAATTTGTGCTCCATTAATTAAATTCAAAATGCCATTTTGTATTAATTAGGACAATCACTCTTATGCAAGAGTTTGTTGGTTCTTTTTATATGGGGAGTTAGTAAATGGGATATTATTTGTCTATTAAATGTCAAGGAAGGGGATTTTGTTATCTTTGTTAAGTTCATATGTGAACATGAAGACGGGGTTCTTTGGGGTGGGGGGACTTCAAGTATTTCTTCTATATGAAAGGATTATGATAAAAATAAGCAGACATAATGTTCACATTCATAGTATAGAAAATACTGATTGTTAACACAATAAATAAGACAATAACACTATAAAACGATAGACCCACGAAGTATTAAAAAATTGAAGCCGACACTTTATACACAAGCTTGTTAGGTAGGTTACTCGCATTCAGTATCTGCCATGAGTGTCAAATTCGCCAAGCCATCCTTTCTCATTATGAGTACCAGAATTTACAAGTGTCCTTTTACTTTTCATTTTTTTCTGTAAACGCCCTCCTTGCTCCATTGTTATTTTTAATATTCTTCTTAAAAATTGCACTGTGTCATGCAGATCGTGCAACGGGCTCTGGTTTGACCTTCCAGTTAACCTATTTGGAGGGTCGATCATCTGACCACAGGACGTTTTTGAGAATGCTATGTTCAATTTATTTATTCCTGACTGACATTCTAGTCTATTTTGGAACTTTTGAAGTCGGGGAGGAAGTAGTAATGTGTCCCTAGGGTCATGAAAGGATAGCCAATCACACTTCGTAATAGTAGCAGAGTAAAAAAAGAAAAATGTACAATGGTAGTTGGGTTAAAATTAATTGAAATAAAATGACGATTGATTTAAAAGTGAAATTTAAACTAAAAGATAAACTCTCATATACGTCTGAGAGAGAGAGAGAAAGGAGAGAGAAAGAGAGAGATAGAGAGAGAGAGAAAGAGAGATAGATAGATAGATAGATAGAGAGAGAGAGAGAGAGAGAGAGAGATAAAATATGAACAGAAAAAGAAAAGGAAAATTCAAATGAATAATCAACAGTGATAGATAATTCTTAGATAGATAGATAGATAGATAGATAGTGAGAGAGAGAAAGAGAGAGAGAGAGAGAAAAAGAGAGAGAGAAAAAGAGAGAGAGAAAAAGAGAGAGAGAAAGAGATAGATAGATAGATAGATAGAGAGAGATAAAATATGAGCAGAAAAAGAAAAAGAAAATTCAAATGAATAATCAACAGTGATAGATAATTCTTAGAGGAAGAGACAAAGGCAAAGCAAATATAAATGATCGTTCAAACAAAAATTGAAAATGGCAGTTTGTTTTATTTTGTTTTACGGCATATCAGTCTAAATGGGTTATGAAAGTTTAGGAGAGGGACATAAGAATAGAATATGTATTCTTTGTAAGAAATCAATTTGTAGATCTGGTTTCATTGTCGCATTTTTGCAAAGAGGCTGTTTGTCGACACTCAAATGTATTGCTGGTATTTTTACTATAAAAATCTCTTATATTTTCATAATGTTTTGACAACTGCTTGGGGGTTAACTATTTAGCAATAACTTGGTCCCTAACAAGTACTACCAATTTGGGTCAGGGTGGATCTGGGAACAGCAGCAATTAAGAAGTGTTTTCACGTTCATCAAAATATCCTGATCAAAGCCTTGCTGATGTAGTCTGTCGTCATATCCAGGACGAAAAGTGGCAGTACCCCTGGGAGATTGAGCAATAGGTCATGTGTTTGCCTCTCCAGTTATTTCTTAGAAAATTAATTCAGTTAACTTATTTGGTGAGTCGATCTTTTTTGGCCATGCAATGTTCATTTTATTTAAGTTTTCTTTTCATCTATGAAGGATAGTATAACATTGCCTGCTTCATTAAGGGTTTGGCATTACGTCGCAGTCCAGAACTCTTTTCTTTAATTCCAACAAAATATTACTACATCTTACGAAAATTGAATTTTGTTACTTTTTTTGTTTAAAACTAACAGTAAAATTATAAAATCTTTATTTTAAAACCATCGTCCTCTTTAATGTGCCGTGCCACTTTAGGGCGTGGCACAACATTCTATCCTTTGTAGTTTTAAATAATATTTCTCACCTTTACTATCCCACATACCTGTTCTTCTATCAATTTACAAAAGCTTTTTAATTACGCTATTTTCTTCTAAGGAAAAAGGGCCTTGAGAATTTGACACTCACGGGTCGAATAGAGAGAAAGAGGCACATGAGAAAACAACTAATGACTTACTTACCGGGTTTAAGCAAGTGGCTGCTAGAACGTGGCCTGGGGTAGGTGGCAGAGGGAAGGAACTTGTTGAGACCTTCAAGGTATAGAGGGAGTTAGAGAGCCATGATCGCCTACGTCCTGAAAGGAGATGGCATATAAAAAGATATTTTCTTGTATATATTACGAGGAATATTGACAAAAAAATGTGTGGTATTATACACAAGTACCGGTTATCAGACATTTTTATTCAGCTTAAGAAAGCTCTTATTTGAAACAGCAACATTACAAACAACTCACTTCGTACAATGGATGATAAAACACAAAGTAGTCCTGTCTTGATAACAATTGTTTACAAAAGTTATTTGATATGTCGGCAATATTTGTTTCTCTCTTTCTTCTTGATGAAAGACAATATATTTTTTTATTTTCAGTCACATCAAACACAAAAGTATGATAAATTAATTAACACCGGTAAAATTTGTTACCAGGTATGTCTAGTTAACACCTTTTTTTCCGAAAATTCGAAAATAAATTTTGAAAAACGAAAATTAGAAGAATCATGTTATAGCTAAATACCCGGTTTATTTTTATTCTTTAATATAAAAAATAAATATTTTAGTGAAATTGAAATTAAATATTTCAGTGAAATTAAAATTATAATTGACAATATAGTACAACTTTTCAGAAAGATTGACATGGAGATAACTGTACTAAAAGGATGTGTTATACGCAAAAATGTTTTTTTATTCTCTGTTTTTAGCTTCAGAGACACGGGATCGTATCATACACAAATCATGCTATTCACAAGGAAATACGATAGATTTTCTTCTATCACTCTAATCTTCAATATATTCTGTGAATATCAAAGTTTCTTTTTTATTCATATAAAAGTATCAGTTAACTAAAGCAAAATGCAGGGAAAGAAATAAAACCAATATTTGCTCGTTTTTATATAATTTAATTTGTAGACAAAGAAAAATACATTCGAATTCATAGATAAATAATTAGTTTCAGGTTTTAATAATACTTTTATAATAAAATGTGCTGCAATAATTTTAAATATGAAAGACATTTTTTAAGAAATTTACTGACTTGATAAATAAATTATTCTAAGCTACACATCCAATTACTTCTTAGGATGGCAATAAAGCTACAAAGACAGAAGAGTTTTTGAGTGTTAGAGAAGATGAGGAAGATCTATTGGAGAGAGAACAAAAAAATAAGAATTCAGAAGATAAATACGATTAGCATTGCATTTAAATTCTTAATATCAAAGTTGACTGGGAAGCAAAAAACCGGAAATGTGCTATAAGCGAGAAGTGCGAGAGAAGAAACTGTTGGCATAGAACTTACGGTTATATATAGACATTTTAACTGTAAAATAATGTGATTTTACTGCCGGTCTAGTAAATTGATTAAATTCATATTGTTTAGGTACCATAGTAAAAAAAAGTTCAGCAGAACAACCATCATGAATATATTTGTAAAGAACGGCACAGGAAAGATACATTATGTCGGTGGGAAAGTGATTGAAGCAGAGCTGCCATGTCAGTACCAATAACATTGCAAATATTTATTTGGATTTCTCTAAATATATAGCAAAAGCACCAGACCATAATCGAATATTCAAAGCAAAGACGAATGGTAAACCTATATTTTAGTTGATTCTCCAGTTCTTCCTTTCTTTATTATTATTGTTCCATAAATTCCAATTAAATAAAAGTCTCCTTTTTGTTTCCATCTTCCTTAAAATTTCCACATTACTCGCCCACTGCGTCTATAGTATTCTCAACATCCTTCTGTAAAACTACATCTACCTTGATTCTCATTTTTAAACCGTATGGAATTCAGTGTAATATTTCCAAGCGTTTTTAAGAACTAGATTTTAGTATAGATGTTCTTGAAAATATATCAAGGCGCTGTAAGTCTTTTAACCTATTCTTTAAGGGTAACAACAATGTTTCAGACTGATAACTAAAGCAAGGAGGGCTTGTTGATTTTAACGATTCTAAAACAAAACTGCTTTCATTTAATCACTATAGAGAGCCTTTTAAGTTTTTCATCAGCATATTTGATGCTAACTCCAAGGCGAACAACCCTGTGCCTAATTGGGCACACATTTTCAATTGGCATCAAGTGGAATGATTATATTGAATTAACTGCTAGGTCTGCTGCTAGGCAATTTGGTCCACTGTGTCGTACCAATCTTTTTCGTCAGAATCCATCTTGCACATTTATAAATCTACAATTCGTCTGACCGTGCATTGAATATTGCTGCCATATTTGATCTGGTACCCCGGCTATATATCTCAACAGTCTTCGCAAAATACAAAGAAAGATCTATAATATAATAGATCTCGACTTCAGTCCTTTTTTCGCCGCTGTGACGTGCTTTCGCTTTTTCTATAAATATTTTCATGATAATTGTTCTGATCAGTTTTCTTCTATAATACGTCGACTTCATGAATTTAAGCGCAGTACTAGATTGGCAACTAGGTCCCATTATTTAACTTTTCAACTAGCTAGATGTAAGAGTAAGTAATATTCTAATAGTTTCTTTTCTCTCACGTTTCACCTCTGGAACTCCCTTCCGATTTCGTCCTTACTTTCCACCTAAAATCATCAAAAATTTAAATGCAGCGTTAATCGCCATCTTCTGGCTTCCTGAACCACGTTCCTTAATCGTCCTTTTGTCATTCATCTTTCTTTTATTGTCCTTTCTCCTCATTAATGTCTTCTCATTCTCTCGCACCCACAGTAATCCCTTGCGTCTTAGAAGCATTATTACCTTGCTTGGTGTAAAATGATGACGCCAGTATTTTGAAACCTTTCATACACTCTTCGGCAATATTTTAAATTGCTACCAACTGTATAATACCTTAAAACCTGAAAGGTTTATTAAATTTAAATACCGTCGCTTAGCTAAAAACGCAATATTGGCAACTCTTTCATTGAAAATCCATCATACTTATTGGATTAATGTACGTGACTTGAGGTCGATTATCTCTAGATTAACGATGGTCATAGTGAGATGATATTTAATAAAATATCATAAATAATCTTGTTATGGTTCTGCTTGTCCCTCTCTTAGTTAACACGACTGTCACGCCATCATAAATTATGGATCATTCATTTTGGATTACGCGGAAAAAAGGAAAAGACATATGAGAGAAACTACTTGATTTCAGTGAGAAAAGAAAAGGAAAAAAAAAAAAAATGAAAGAAGGGAAGATAGAAGTGGTTAACGTCTCCAGCCAATACCTCATAAATAATATACTATTCCGGTTTGATCGAGAGGAAGAACGGAAATGACATATATTGGTTTCAGAAAGAAAACGAAAGAAAGAAAGAAAGAAAACAGAAGGGCATATAGAAGTGTTTTGACGTCTGTTTCAGTTAAATAAAAAGTTATCAATTTCTAATCTTTTCATTTGTACCCCCTTACTTCTTAAAATAACGCCCATAATTCATATTTATGATTGTTATTGCAATATTTTTTTTAAATTCTTAAGTTCAAATATTTAACGATGCGATAGGTGAATTTCTACGGCTATTTTATTCCTGTAGAACTCGCTATGAGAGAGAGAGAGAGAGAGAGAGAGAGAGAGAGAGTTAAATAAACTCTCTCTCTCTCTCTCGTTTCAACTCACCTTTTTGTTTTTTCTCCTTTAGTTCTTTCTTCTTCTTCTTCTTCTTCTTCTTCTTCTTCTTCTTCTTCTTCTTCTTCTTCTTCTTCTTCTTCTTCTCTCTTTTCTCCTCAATGGAAAGAAATAAAAAAGAAAGAAAACAGAGAGAATATCACACATATACACACACATACACTCATATATGTGTGCATGCTAGAGAGAGAGAGAGTGGGGAATACAAGTAGAACAGATTGAATCTGCTTGAAATGATGTTCTCGAGAGAAAGGAAATAAAATGGAGTTCACACACACAAACGCGCGTGCGCACACATACAAAGCATGCACATATATATATATATACACACACGCATATAGGCACATATATACGAGATATATTAGTGTGAGTGAGAATGAGAGAGAGAAAGAGAGAGAGAGAGGAGAAGGAAAGAGAGGAGAGATACAAATACAAGTAAGAAGAATGTGAATCTGCGTGAAATGCATTGAGCAAAAGAAAAAAAAGAGAGAAAACAGAAAGGAAGTAAAGGCGAAACCGTTATCTTCTCTTCATGGCTACATGAACTTCGCATCTTGCTCTTTCTTACGCTCGACACAGGAACACTCTACTTGAATGGCTCTAAGGAATTGTATTTGGTTGAAAAAAAATTGGTATAAAAAAACTGAGAGAGTGAAATAATATAGACACAAGCACATACACACACAGAAACACAAACATATATATATGGTATATATGTGTGAATGTTTGTGTGTGT
>OZ010583.1:93480610-93620610 GCA_963932145.1 Acanthosepion lycidas
CAAATAGTTCATAAACTAAGATTTACACACAAAGTAAATTGTTTTAAGCGAACTTAACGTTCTGACTTCAAGACAAGACAACTCGAAACTCGGCTCTTCGATTAACAAATCCTAGCCGTTATTCTTTACATCCCCCTCCACAACCAAGCTTACAATAAAGAAACACTCCTGCCTCCTATCAGAATGGTTGATGCTCAACTCCACGAAAGCGTCTCACTGCGTCTTCTTGTTCTCACTTTCCCCACTTCCAGATAAAACAACTGCATTGAATCTGTAGCTTCATCTACCGCAAGGAAAGTTGGTTCTCTGTGAAGCGTCAGAAGGTTTTTCTCGTCTAAGTCCATCCTACACATCTACAAATTTACTATTCATCCATGTATGGTATACTGTTGCCATATATGGTCTGCCCCCCCCCACCGCTGTTCATCTCGAGATTCTCGACAAAAGACGGATATGCAATGTGTTCGGTCTTGACTTGGGGTCTCGACTCCAGTCACTTTCTCACTGATGTAATACGGCTTCCCTCTGTCTTTTCTATAAATATATTCATGGTATCTGCTCTGGCGAGCTATTTTCACTGGTGTCCCCGATTGTATGAATTTAAGCGTGCTACTAGTTAGGCATCCCGTCCCACACTTCTACTGTCGAAACAGTTGAATGTAACAGCCTCTTCTACTCCAACGGCTTCTTCTTCTTCTTCTTCTTCTTCTTCTTCTTCTTCTTCTTCTTCTTCCCGACAGTGGAACTCCCTTCCTCTTACTTGCTTCCCTGATAACTATAATCTTCAAAAAATTAATTGTAATGTCAGTCGACATATGTCGCCTTAATCCCATTTCTTCTTTCCTCCCCCCCCTATACCCAGTCTTTTCCCTTACTTATACTCTCTGTAGCCTCTTGAGTACTAGTGGCATTCCCGCCTTGCTTTGGGTGAATTGCTTCAGTAATCGTACCGGAACCGGTGTTTCAATGTGATGTATACGTAAGCCCGTAATAAAATGAATACCAGAGAAAAGCGATAATAACAACAAAAGTTGCAATATGAGCTCTAGTAAAAACATGGAGTGATAACAGCAAAAACTGCAATATGCACACTGGTAAAAATGGCTGCTGAGGCATTAGGTTTATAATACCCAGAAATTCATACACAGATGTTCTCAAGGACACATGGGGCAGTGGATAAGGGCGTTTGTTAGATCCAGTGACAGCACCCAAAGAGTGTGAGTTCAATAAGGTAGTGGAGAACTTTCAGAGGGATATTAACAGGAGATAACTGATAGCTGACATCCATTAAATATGGCACTATAGCAGTCTACTTCAGTGAGCAAAAATAAAGGTTCAGTTCGACATTCCAACCACCTGAAGAGGGCCGGAGCGTACAACGGCCGAAACGTTGTAATAAATATAGCGACAAAGATGAGGACAATAGTCCGGGTAAGGTACATAATACCTCACCTCAGAAATATAGACAGATGCCGTAATAAATCTGTATTCAATTATAGAAAGTCAAATAAAATTTTGCTTTTATTGTCTTTAAAGTTGTTCTTTTCAAAACAAGGACAGCTAGAAAATTCGAATAACAACAATCTGAAATACTTTCATATAATACTTTGGGAGTTTTGTAAGACATTTTTATTATAAAATTAAAAAAAAAGAAATCTTTCCATTTCTGTCTCACCATTAAAGATGTCGAAGCAAAACAGAGGTTTTTTGTTTTCTATTCTTATCGCCACCACTCTTATTGTTAAAGGTTTAAATATATAAAATATACGTCTTCTTGATACAAAGCTTTTCTTGAAAAGTATAAAACGTTAAGTAGTTAGGTCTCTTTAGATTTTTTTTGTTATATAATTTCCACATGTGTTTGTTATGCAGAAAAAAAAATAGGGATCCGCCCTTTAAAAGCACAGTTTCCCATTCCAGATGTTGCCTGGTTTCAAGGAAAGAAAAGATTTTAGTAACGACATCTTGAAAAGTTTTGTAATATTCTTAAACATAATAGTTTTTTTTTATTCATGAAGCAGACAGCGGACAACAATAAGGGAAACATTATTTCATTTCTGTTGCTCAAAAGATAACAAAATAGAAATTAAAATATTTCTTTTTGAGTATAACAATATTTTTGTTTTGTTTTGTTGGGTTTGTTGAACGTAAGTGCCGTTTTGTGTAAGACACTAAAAAGAAGATGACTATCACAATAAATTTAAAAAAAAAAAAACGAATTTAATTGCAAAATTAAAAAAAAAACAACAAAAAAACTCTCATTTATCTTGCATTTTGCAATGACGTAAGCGATCATAAATTACTACAGATGCATTTTCTTCATTATGTCTGAAGTGTTAAGATATCTTGGAACGATAATGGATTGGTTTCCTGTTGACTTTTCGATTGCTTTGAATTTGGAATTTTATCTTCTCTTGCATTGTTTTCAACCAAGAACTAGAGAGCACAGTCTACCTTACTATTTAACACATTTCTAAGTGAAATTAAATGTCATTTTCTTTCAGGGCGTAGGCAGTCATGTCTGTCCACATATTCCTTTTGTCTATGATCGGTGTGTTGCCATGGCATCTTAGGAAATGTAGTGAAGTGGCTGACATTTAAATGCTTTGGAATTGAGAGGACTTCATCTCTTAATTTAGTCCCATTTAATCTGCTATTTAACCCATAGCTAGAGAAAAATAAAAGTTAAAACGATGTCAGTTCAGGAACTAGGCGTTCATGCCTCTTCACAGATCAATTTTCTTTATTTTTTATGGACTGACTTCTGGAAAAACGAAGGATTGGTTTCTTGTTTTCTTCTTTCAGAGTTTTCCTTCTTTTAGACTGACTCCCGGTCAAAGCTAGATATTCTAGTCTACCCTGTGATTTAATTCCCAAATTGAAGATAATTCAAATCACACTCCCTGTCGTATCACGCACTTAAAAAATATCAACAATCCCTATCCCCCTTCATTCGTGCGGATGTGTATCAACATAACAAATTTATTACAATGAAGTCCAGAAGGACGATACGCGACACAAGTAAACTTTTTTCCACTTTCTCATACAATATTCTCATAATTAAATCAATGTAAAAAGGGCGATTCAAACTATAGAAAATAAAATAAGCAATAACTCCTGTGGGATACCGCGTAGATAAATACAACTGTTTGTAATTCCCACAGATATTCTCTATCTATAAAAGGCAGGATATATGTGCGTGTGTGTGTGTGTGTAATGAATGCACGGCCGCAATTTTCGACGGATTTGCATCAAAATTTACATGCACATGCTCCAAGTTAGAGGAAAGGCCAAGACCGACTTTGTATTTCCCAACTCCCATCGATAGTGGAAATAATCGATTTTTTCATGCTTCTACGGCAGTTTTCATGTAGTCTGCGGCCATTTTATACTGGCCAGAGTGAGAGCCTATAGCTGGCTGCCACGAATAGACAGGAAGATTCTATTGGCCAACGTGAGAGCCAACAGCTGACTGACATGAATGTTAACTAGCATGCAAAAAAATTCGTAGGTAGGCAGAAACCTTTCTTTAATCATTCAACCTCCAAGCAAAGCGGCTTACGGCCATATCACATTGAAACACAGGTTCTCAGACGATTACCAAAATTAGATGGGTGACTAGGGATATCAGGTGCTGTAAGCTTGGGTGTAATGTGCGAGTGGTGTAATGCATAATATCTCGGAATTTTTAATCGGAAAACTCTTGTTCCGATTCAAGTAGTGTTCGTTATATTCACTTACATGTAAATACCGCTGGTAAAGGTATGAATCCATCTCTTCCCCCCAGCTATGGGTTACTGAATAAGACATGCATTGTAGCAATCTAAAAATATATTCTGGCTTTAAATAACATGCAAAGGGTTAATAAGCGATAATGCCACTAATACGTAAGGGATTACTAGGCACGGAAGAAAATGTGAAGAAATTATTATTATTATTATTATTATTATTATTATTATTATTAAGAAGAAGAAGAAGAAGAATTAAAATAAGGTGGAATAGGAGGACAAGCAGCAGAAATAGAATGAAAAAGAGCTAGAAGAAGAAGAAGAAGAAGAAGAAGAAGAAGAAGAAGAATTAAAATAAGGTGGAGAAGGAGGACTAGCAGCAGAAATAGAATGAAAAAGAGCTAGAAGAAGAAGAAGAAGAAGAAGGAGAATTAAAATAAGGTGGAGAAGGAGGACTAGCAGCAGAAATAGAATGAAAAAGAGCTAGAAGAAGAAGAAGAAGAAGAAGAAGATGATACAGGACAGCGATTGACGTCGCATTTAAATTTTTGAGGATTTTTCAGTCCATGACACGTTCAATCAGTTAAATACTCGAAGGCTTTTGATAAGTTATCGTTTGAATTTTTGTTAAGTAAACTCTGGTAATAATGATCATTGTAAATTTCAAGTCCTTCCTCATGGACCTTGCATGAAGGTCATCGTTAATGACCACTATTCTGAAGCCGATGTGATCAATACAGGTGCAATGCAATGTTCTTCCTTCGATCCAAACTGCTTCCTGTATTCTGTATTAAGGATCTCCTGAACATTATCAAATCAATAGTTATTATCTGTGCATACGTTACCACGATTTATGGAGGCATGTCCAAAAATCTCGATGGTCAGATCCTGGCATCTGATCTCTCCGACCCAGCTATAATTGTACATTGGGGAAATACTGGTTTGAAACATTCAATACAAGCAAGACCAACCTATTATTGCTCCATCACCCCAGAGGAGAACATAAATTTATCAAGTCATGATGAAAGGTGTTTACCCTCAACTAAGTTCTTTACTTTGAATATCTACTTGTATTCAAGTTGAACAGAGAGCACAAGTGGAACACATATATACAATCCATGGCTAAATATACTGGAAAAATGGTTAGACTCTTCTGACCTTCCAGAAATTACCTTACTAACCCTACTATTGTCTCTCTTTATAAGATTAAGATCAGACCAAAAATTTAATGGAGTATTGCTGCCTATTCTTGATTCTATCTATCTAATCCTCACTTTCCAAACTTGACAGAATTCAAAGGCGTATATGTGGGTTTGTGAGAGATTAACTATTTTACACCCGCCAATTTCTTCCTACAGACGAAATATAACAAGATCATCGCTTATCTATCGCTACATCGCAATTTAGCACGTATTAGGTTGGTGCAAAAATAATGACGTAATAATGTCGTTTTTTGACGTATTTTTTAACTTCAAAAAATGACATTATTTCGTCATTATCTTCGCACCAACCTAATATTTCTTTGTTTCTAAAGATATTTTTCTGTATCGTAATACATTGTTAAGCTTTTGGAAGGCATCTTTCGATATCCCAATGCCACTGTCGATACGCTTCCGAGATATCTAAATTGTTGCACCTGTTTGATTTTAGTATCTCCAAATTGCAATTTGCATGTTGGTCTGCTCCCTTTGTTAACAACCATGCATTCAGTCTTTAAATTGATGCTTAGTCCTTTCTTCTCGCTTTCGGAAGGCATCTTACATCCTCCCAATACGTCTTCGGATTTCCGTGTCGCAATTTCCGTCCTTTGTTAATACGCTTCCCAGATATCTAAATTGTTGCACGTGTTTCATTTCGGTTTCTCCAATATGCAATTTGTATATTCGTCTGTTCGTTTTGCTTCCAACCATGCATTCTGTCTTCTTGCAATTGATATTCAGTCCTTTCCTCTCTCGCTTTTCTTCATTACCTTCTGTAGCAGTTCTTACAGAGATTTATAAAAGGAGATACAGATTCTATTGAGCAATAATTTTCTAGCCACCAATATATTGCTCATACAAGCGATGCATGAAACATAGGATTTTCGAACTATTTCCAAATGGAAAAAAATACTACTGGCCTGAAAACAAATTTCAGACAAGGCTGGTATTCTTCATTTCCTCGATTTACAGACGAGTGCAGATTCCATCGTTCAGTTACTCGACCCTTGAACTATTCTGTGTTACCAAATATTAAACCCTAAAATCAGAAAACGATGATGATGATGATGATGATGCGATACCAACCTTTCTTACAATTTTCTGGGCTGTAGCTATCTTTTTTTTCTCCAAAACATTTGAATAGGTTTGCTTTTGGTGTATCTTTCGTCTCGTTGTCATTTAAAGAAATCATGTACGAGCGAAAATATAGGGCATTTAGAGTTGTAGGAGGTACTTTGGTGTTGTAGCTAGCGGCCCGGATTGAGAGCCGAGTCGAGTTCATTACATTCATTACTAACATGCTATGGGTAAAATAACAGGGCAGACTGTGTCCTATAGCCTTGGGTGTCAACTATTCTAACTCTGAATTCAAAACCACCTGCTGCCTTGTAGGTCTTGCCTCTTTAGGCAAAAGCTAGAATTTAGCTTCTAAAACAAATCTACTTCTGAGAGGAGGGTCAGGCTAACCTCAATATCCCCCGGTGCAAAAGGAACCGGCAAGTCAATGCCCCATTCTACCTTGAATATCACCTTGAACCAGAATTTGACTACAGCAACGCTAAACGAATGAAATGATGATGAATGATGAGTTTACGTCACCGAATCTGGTTTATGGTCATATAACGTTCAAACCTTGGTTCTCATACGATCTCTGAAGTTAAGCAACATCCGAGCCTGGTTGGTAATAAGGGAACTGACTGTTAGGGAATATTCCGTGAGAGAAGCTTCGATGTGCCGGGGTGTAACAGATAATTGCTCGGAATTCTTAAGTGGAGAGCTTAGTGCCAGTTCCCGTTGGGTTAGTTAAAAACACTTATGTGCAAATACCTTTGGGAAAAGACATGAAACCACTTCTCCCTTCATACTTATATATTTGTTTTTTGTATGAATGATTCATGAATTTATAAATTATAATTGCACCTTTAATTGAAATTAAAATAACTGATCCAACGTGCAGCTTTCGGATAATAAGTGTGACATTACTGTAATTATTGAACAATATATTAATAGTTCATGCCACATTGACGGAAAATCTACCAGTACAAAATAATTCTCTTATTACTATATTTGTACAAAAACGCACAAACTTAAAATTTAAATTCAAACTCAGCGTTGCGACCGCACGTTCCAAAACAATAACACATTTATCATAGCATTTTTTCAGATTATATCTCTATTTTCGTTGTCCTCTTATTACCGAGAAGTAAAAGCAAGATCAAAATCTATTTCCATATCTGAGGATGTCTGTAGGAACAGACGAAAGCTTGTAAAAAATGAAAAAGACCTTATGCAACTGGAATATATAAACAGGGATCATATCATTCATATTCAGTTTTGGGGTAGGTGTATCTTATTTATATTGTTTGCGATCATGTATTCTCGCCATTTAAATCATTAACCTCTATATTTGTTTTTTGTATGAATGATTTATGAATTTATATATATATATATATATATATATATATATATATATATATATATAATAGGTGAGGGATTTATTCATGCGTAGCGTGTCATGGCCAAGTACTCCAGGCGGAACTCTTCCGTCACCAGGTCAAAATATTAGCTGATGTCCACCAACTTGAATGTTCGCTTTGTTCACAGACACGTCACCTTTAACTCCATCGAAGGAAACTTCTACCCGCAGGTTAGGAAGACCTCCGACCCAGAGATGCCTCGTCATCACCGCACAGGCTGCAGATATAACTATAGATAGTTAACCCTGCAAGAAGGGTCTTTCGCACTGACACGTCTCACTTTAACTATGCTGGTGTCTAGACACTCTCCTCTAACAGCAAAACCTGGTTGTGGAACCGGTTTAGTCGTCAATAATCCACCATTGTAGCAGGTAATATTAGGTTACATGGTTCCTGTAATTCTCGTAAAGCGACTTGACAGCATGCATATTGAATATATAAGATGTGAAAGAAGATTTGGTACAAGGCTATCACCCGTGAGCACCAAATAAGAAACTAAGCAACAATTAATGACTGACCACTCGTATCCGACTATAACCAATTCCTGTTAAAGACGCCTGCTCAGTCACTTTATTATTTGTTCAACATCCACAGAACCTACCTGTATTATATTACAATTATACTCTGGGTACCTTAGCAGTGAGTTCTGGGAAAGAGCTTATTATCTGTTGTGACCAAGTCCAGTATGTTCAGCCTTTGATCACGATGGATTCGTGCTAGTACAAGAATCGTCGAAGAATTTCGTCGACACAAATACCTTCAAAACGCTTTTATCAACCCGCAGTATAGTTTTTAGTCCATTTTCCAACGTTGCCGCAAGGGTGGATCCGCCTCCCACAGTGATAACATCAAGAAGTCATCTTCAAGACAAACAAATCATGGAATTATCAGAACCGAGGTTTCAACGTCGGTTAGTGAATGTTTTAATAACAATGGAATGGCGCACATCAATAATTTCTCTCCAGAAGATGTTCGAGATTGAAACATATATATATATAGCATATTTTGAATAAATGGATGCCAGCCAAAACAAGAAGCGTTTAAGTTTAACTAAGTATGATACAAAGCTATGATTTTGCTGTGCACAGTGAAAATCAAACTCGCTAACATTTCTGCAATGTTTATCGGAGGCAATAACACGTACAATGGAAACTAACCATTTATGCCTTGATAATATGAATAATTTAACTTTTCAGATGGTGGTCAGGGTTTGACCACCGGAAGTACATTTCAAAGTCCTGGTATATCACTAGTTTTAAAACTTGTTCTAGTTGCAACCCCTTGGCCCTCGGGTCATATTTCTAGCCCTCACCAACCCCCATATAAAAATCATTTTTTCTTGATATTAGATATGCTTCAAATCAAAACAACATGTAATCAAACTCTATAATCACATACACAATTTTCTGATTTTCTTAGATGTCATTAGATAAGTTGTTGCCAGACAACACTCCGTGGCTATATCCCTACACCTAAACACCGGGAGCGATGGTCGCTACAGGCGTCAACTGTTTGATGTGGTTGGCGTGTGGCGCGTATTGCCCATGTTCTATTAGCTAAGTAAAAACTAACGTCTGGATTTTTCACTTTAATCAACAAAGACAAATAAAACGATGAGTTCGTGTGTAAATCTTGTTAATTTTTATTTTTCATCAGGCAGTCATATTCTTTAGGTGTGCTTTAAATTTTTATAATACAGATTTTGTACCCCGTCCCCGCAAAACACCCTTAATTCTCAGGCTATCTTGCGGCATCTACCACCCACTTTTTTCCCTAACCGCCGAGGGTGTGGCTCAGTTTAAGATTTAATGGGCATAATTAAGCCGCCCATGAGAATAGGATCAATTCATATTTATTCGGATGGGCGTTCCAGTCTAACACAATTCGTTAACTGTAGCAAACATAATCAACATTTGACTACAAAAACAAAAAATAAATATGGGATCATTTGATGTCGTATGTGAATGAATATATGCCTCTACTTTTAATATATATATATATATATATATATATATATATATATATATATATATATATATATATATATATATATATATATATATATATATATATATGTATCGCCTCTGTCGCCTCTAAGTGTTGACTTCTATGTTCACTTTTATATTTACACACGCTCTATCTCTGATATTGAGTACTTTATTCCATAAATATAGCACATCTTAAGACTATATTTCTCCATATTTCTCCATATATATTTTATATATATATATATATATATATATATACACACACAAATATTAAAAAAAAAATAAACAAAAAAAAGACAGCTGTGTCAAATTTTCAATTATATTTCTTATGATTTTGGTAGATAATTTTTCAGATCAACAAGAATGACTAAAGCTATTAGTGAAAAGAATTCTATTCAAAAGGTCCGTCTGGCAGCGAAAGGATTTCAATTTTTCTTTTTTAACTGGTTTTCCTTTCAGTTCATAGTTCTAAGTGTAACTTAGATGTCGCACAAAGTAAAAAGTATGCAGCACACTATGAGGAACGAACTCACAACTCAGTCGTAATTGATTTAGTGAGACACGCTTACTATCACACCACGTGGAATTGCCCAAGTAAAGTTTAATATATCGCGATTTAATAAGCAGATCTTACAGGTGGTACAAGGCTTAAAGTATGCTACACCCATTGAGGATCGAACTCACTATTTAGTTGTAACTGATCTAGCGAGACAAGCTTGCAAATCATTGCCCCACGTCGAAGTGCCCAATATAATGATTTTCTAAGAGTAGCTTAGTTTTGTTAAAACTTCCAATGATAATAACAGAAATATTAGGTTGGTGCAAAAATAATGTCGTTTTCTCACATATGTTACTATGTGAGAAAACGACATTATTTTTGCACCAACATAATAGTAAGGAGTAAGAATGTCGTAACCATTATGACAATGCAAAATAAAATATTAATATAAAAACGAAATTAATAATAAAAATATGAGCTTAAGCCAGAAAAAATATAAAATAAAACAAAGTCATGAACTTATTGATTATTGTAAAGGTAAAAAAAGAAAGGCTCAGACGAAGGGAAGTCGATAAAGAAAAAATATCAATTGATTTTTTTGTTCGTATGAAGTTTCTTAATATTCAGATGGTCATCAATCGCCACCAGCTGTCTTGCAAAACTTCACCCACGTTATTGATAGTAGAATATGTCGACTTAAATTTCCGAGTTTGAATCCAAATACTAACGTTTACTGATATCTATTAAACTTTCATTATATCCATACGAAGGTTGGCTTACGGCCATATCTCGTTTAAGATTGGGTTCTCGTAGGATCAGCGAAGTCGAGCCGGGTCAGAAACTAGATAGGTGACCTCTTTGTAATATCAGGTACTGTAAGCTTGGACATGCTGATAGTGTAATGAATAACAGATCGGGGCACCTCGAGGCGATGTAATGGTTAGAAAGCTTGTCTGAGTTGTGAGTTCGATCCTCACTGGGTGCCTCATACTTTCGGCATGTGATACATCCAAGCTACGTTTGGAAAATCACAATGAATGTCAGCTGGGAATTAGAAATCGGAGAACCGAAATGTATGTATGTAATAATTTTCCTCACAGCCATGGAATACTTAGTAGGACTCGTATGAGTTAATTTTTTACTATCTCCAAAAATTCTCAAAATATAAAAATATTTCTGGCTTTAAATAACCTAAAAATGTCTGATAAGCCGTAAAAACAAATCCATTAATCAACCAATCCACACAAAGTTAAACATAAGTAATAGAGGATATAAAGTGCGTGTTACGTTAATCTTTCATGTGGAAAGGGCTTGCTTATTTAGAGGCTGAGTAAATAAACATTCTGACGTTTACACTGATATGAAAGCAGTCAACTACACCAATGACTATAGGTAACGACAATAATGATCAGTTCCAGGATCGGTTGTGGTCATAAGGTCGGTACTCGGCTGACCAGCGGCCTCCCAATGTATCATGCGTGCATAGCCTGTCTTGGGTAAATTGGACCTGGAGGAGCTCATCCCTCACAATATCAGAAAATAATCGATGTCCTACAACTTGAAATGTTTGCTTTGGTCACGGCCAAGTCCTAAGTGATTTAAACGGGGGAAACTTCAGCCTGAGCGTTGACATCAGTTTTAGAAGTCCTCCGCCCACCGATCCCGTGTCATCACCGATCTGGATATACAACCAGTAGTTTACTACCAAGTGCAGATTTAGCCGGTAGAAATTCGGGGTAGTTAGTGTCTCTGGGCTGAACTTATGGCTGCTTCCGCCACTCGAATCACTACATATGGAGTTGCTTGCATAGTCCGCTGACAGAAGCGACGAACAAATGAGTCTTTTTATTTTGTTGCATACATCTGGATAAATGGATTAAACATCAAATAAAACAATTATTTTTTATTATCATTATTATTGTTTGATCTGTAAAGACAGTAAATGTTGCTGGAGATGGAGTCAAAGTATCAACTGTCCACAAACAGTGTATTGAGGTGGCACATTTTCATCGTGATCTGAGAATTCTTTGGAGTGTACGAACAATCCCGAGGATTGCACTATACTGTAAGTATCTAATCTTATAGGGCCCTGAGGACGAACAACAAAGACGATGACTCACTCTCTTTTACTGACCAAAAATTTGTTCATTTCGCATTTTAAAGTATCATAGTTTTCCTGCTTTTTTTTTTTTTAAATCTCCGGTGCATACATAATCTATGATGATGCATGTTCTTTCTTCTTTATTTACCATCGCAATGTCTAGATTTCTGTACATTTATTATAATATTTTCATACTTTGCACAACTTTTCTCTTTTCGTCCGGAAAACTGGGTGTTCTCAATCAATTCGTACGACCTAGAAAGAGAGCATATTTTGTAGAATATTTGCAAATGCCAAACAACGCAGATATAAGAAGCTATGTCATCGTAGGATTTACTCCGATTTTTTTCACTTTGGGTTTTTAATTTCGGTGTTATATATGCCCCATTCAAATCTTAGACCATAAGGCATAATAGTCTAACTTTCTAGCAAATTCAAGTTAAGTGTTTTTCTTAAAGTTGCCAATTTCATGGACAATGATATTTTGGTTAGCAGGAATAATTACATCGAAAAAGTAGCATTTTTTTGCTTTTATTTAATTTTTCAATGATGGTGATGTCGGGTTGGTGGCATCATCATCATCATCATTCTTGTTCATGTTCTTGTTGAAAAGATATTGGGTTGGTGCATAATTATCAGGCGTTTTTAAACAATATTTATTATGAAAAAAGAAACATAACAATTCAACAATAACATTTTTAAGTGGTTATTCCGAAGCCTATGAATATCGACACACATTTTTATAACCTGAAAATTAATAGTATTTTTTTTAAAAAGTAAGCAAACAGCAATTTTTATTAACAAATAACTTGCCTAGAAAAACGCCTGATAATTATGCACCAACCCAATAGGTGACTATTTATTAAAATTCTCTTATAAGTAACAATAAAATAGAGGCACATGGGGTTACGAAGTTCATAACTGTATAAGACTTACTGATTTATCCGCTTAAATGAAATCCTTGCAAAAGTAAACAATAATTAGAAAAATGAAGAGGCGAATGAAAAGGTTTAATATATATGGAAAATGAAAGATACGGATTTGTAGATGAAAAAGAATATCTTGCAAAAAAGTTGAGGAAAAAGAGAAATAAGAAAAGACAGAAGTGGAACATAATTCGGAAAAATCAAAAAATTAAATTGAATGTAAAAAAGAAAAAGTGTGAAAAAAAAAACAAAAAACGGAGAGAGATAAAAATTGAATACGAATAAAAAAAAAATAAAGAAATCTAATGAAAAATGGCTGAAATGACGAAAGCAAGAAACAAAGTAAAAATACTACTAAAAAAAGGCACGATATGATATTGAAAAATGAAAGAATGGCAGAATACTACGAAGAATGAAAAAAGCTGAAGCAACGGAAAAGTAAAAAGAACGATTGAAAATTTTGAATGAAACATCGATTAAACCAGATAAATAGATAAAAAATAATGAAAGCGAAAATGTAGGAAAAGTGATAGATTAAATATCGGGCGGGTTATTGAGAAAGAATACCGGAGATGAATCGATTTTATCGACTTACAACCTTTCATCTCCAGACCTCGGTTTCATCCTCGGGCAGTACGTAATTTTTTTTCTTTCTACTTTCTTCTTTGAATTGCAAGATATCAATTCGGGTAGTTTTTGAGGATAGAGGCGTTTTAATGAAGAATGGTAGGGGTTCGAAGCATAGAAAAGAACTGTTTGGAAAGAGGATATCAGGAGGAAAAACGGAGGAGTAGGTAGAGCAAGTAGTAGAAGAAAAGAAGAGAAAACGAAAGAGTAAGGAAGATAGAAGGAAAGAAAAACTTGAAGAGGAAAACGAGCAAACGAAGAAAGAAAAGAAAAGAAAACAAATAATGCTTTGTAGTTCATTCCAGACACCAGTTTCGTTCTAAGGGTGAAGTTTCTTCTCGTCGAACGCTTGTGGCTGAATCGCTATCCAAGAAAAAAAGCCATGAGACGAAATTGTAGCAGTCAGCAAATTTGATTCATTTGCAACTTTCTCGTAAGAGACGGTTATATGCGAGGGAATAAAAGGGTGGGGAGGTGAGGAGGCGAACGGTCTAATCGGCGCGTGCCTTCCTTTTATGTACTGAATGAGAGATCTACTATCGTTTAAGCTACTAAGGACCACTGTCTTATAGAGACCAGGCTTTCTTTGTCCTTTTTCGTCTGAAAAAGTAATTGAACCAAAGGTCTGTTCACCTTATTCTTAGCCTGCCACACTCAGCTGACCTACTTTGTCTGTGTCGGTTGTCCTGTTCTTGGGTGATCCACTCAACAGCACTCAGCTGACCTTTTTAGACGATAAAAAGCAAGATGATTTCTGTAACATCATGCAGATGTGTCATTAACAAGATATCAGCTGACAACTGATCTACCTTTATTGTGAATGAGAGACGAAAAAAAGCAAAAAAACAAAGCAAAAAACGAAGAACTAAAAATGCACTCTAGAAAAGGATGAGAAAAATGAAGAAATTTGTAAGACAGTTAAGCGTTAAATTAGTTTAATATGAAACTGTATCATTACTACACACTTTGTAAAAATACTAGTTCTCTTTTGTTGTTTTATGTCACAAAGGTTTAAGGTTTTAACTCATTAAGCCCAACCGTCTCATTCTTGGGCTGATGAGCGTAAATGAGTTAGGTCATTTTCTTCTTCTGTGCGTCATTTCCCTTCAGGAATTTGGCGATCACGGCTCTTCACAACTTCCACTCTTTTGTAGCTCTTTGCAAATTCTGCCTTTTTCTATCTCGTCTTAACTCTGTTCTGCCATCCATTTACAAAAAAAGAAAAAAAAATGCTAGCTAGGTTAGGCAGTGTTTTTCTCTGTCTCTATTGCATGTAACATGTCCAGTGAGTACAACATTCCTCGTTATGTACCTTTGAAATTTCGATAAGAGAGAGATAAATAATTATGTAAATAGTATGCTTCTTCTTATATGTACTGTGTCTCTTCAGGGCATGGGCGATCTTGGCTCTCCATAATTACCTGTCCTTTGTAGCTCTTAATAAATTTTGTCTTTTTTTGTTATCTCTTTTAAATCATCTACCGTCATTCATTCACTCAGGCTTGCCAGGTAGGTGTCTTATGATTATCAAATTATCCAAGTCTTTTCCCCTCATTACTTGCCCTAGAAATATCTATCTGGGGTTAAAAATAAATGTCCTTTTTGTTTCTATTACTTTTAAAATGTCATTATTGATCATCCATAGGATTATCAGAATTCTTCTGTAGAAACATATTTTTTGTTATTCCAGTTCTCTTCTCCAGCATTCATTGCCGTATAGGATGATTGATATTACGTAACAATCAAGTACTTCTTTCTCTGTTCCTTAGCGAAATTTTCCCTTTTTAGATACTTATAACAAATATCGTATATCAACATACTTCACCAAGTCCTGCAAAAAATAGGACTTACGCTAAACTGTTTCAAAGCAGTAACTATCATCTGTAAATGGAATTGGTACATACCCTGAAAAAATTATGAAAACTCACGATTTGGAATTAATAAATTCTAAATACTTCAAGTGTGTTACATCCCAATAGAAATTTTTGTTCTTTGCTTTTAATAGTTCCCGGAAGGGGGCCATACCTTCTGCTTGTGAAAATGCATATGACACCTGATTCACGAGTCCAAACCAGGACCTGACGTCGTTGATACTCATAGGTGTAGGGAAGTGAAGAATAGCTTCTGTTATCCTTTTTGTGGGCTTAACCCCGTTGTTGGTGACCAGAAATCCCGCGAACTCCACCTACATTTCGGCAAAATGCAACTTGTCTAGGTTAAATACAATCCCCATGTCCGCGCAGTGACTAATGTACTCAACCGTGTGCTACAATGAGGATTGTATCGAATAGTCCCATAGTAGGCTGTCATCTATGAACAGGGTTTTTTGAGTCATGTCTACGGTGATATCATCAAACCGACGGGTATATTCGTCCCCTGATCCGTAGAATCTTTGAGGGGCCCGGCAGTATCTGCATCGGCCCCACTCGGTGATGAATGTGGTAGCATTTCGCGCGGCTGGGGATAGCGGTATACTGTGGTATCCGTTCCATGCATCAAGGACCGTTTTTCTAGTGTGTGCAGGTATCATAGATACCTTTTTAAATGGGGACGATGTGTTATGTGTTTCCCTCATAGTGGCATCGTTTACCTTTTGTAAGTCTACCGTCCGCCTTTGAGATCCGTCTCTTTTCAGTGCCACAACCATCCTTGAACAGCAGGTAGTTGGGTGCCTACTGGCACCGGTTCTATTATACCTATCCAGCGCCTCCTTTACCCTTTTCTTCCAATGGTGGGGGACAAGTATTGGCGTGTGAATTGCCGTCGGCTTCGCGACTGGGATGAACTTGGTATATAATGGTTTACCCTCCATTGTTTGCAGTGGTTGATGTGGGCATGTGTTAAACGCACTAGACTTAAAGTACTCCAGTAACCATTGTTGAAGCTTGTGCCTATTGTCTTGGATTGGTTTGAATGAAATGGTTTCTAGCTTCGTTGGAACAAGCGTTCTACGCGGGCATCCGCATGGAGCCATTTCCTTCGAAATTGTTGACGCACTGTACTGCGACAATTATATCGGAAAATCGGACGGCAGTAGGTCCAGATCCTTCAACGCAGACCGTGACAAGTAGAACCCGGATGTGTTATCGGATACATATACAGCCTGCTGCATCTCCTTCGTCCCCACCTTTATACATAGAAATAAGACACTCTTGATGTGTAACCGGTTATTGGTTATGCTTCGTATACGGTGGATGGTTGATACCAGATATCCATCTGGGTAACCAAGAAGTTTCTGAATCTCGGGTCCAGCCGAACAAGTCTCGGCCCCTGTATCCGCGAGGGCGAGGATGGGATGAACACGTAGGCTTACTGGTTTCCTTGGTACCCGTCTGAAGGTCGCATGAACCCCAGGCATCATGGTTACTTCTATTTCCACTGAGGTGAGTAACTCTAGAGAGCACCTTTGAAACCGTTTCCCATTCCAATCGAGGTGGGTCACATTCGTCGACCACATACTGTTGAGCCTGTTGCTCTTGCGGCCGAATTGACCCATTGGATTACTGTTGGTAAACATAAATGACTCTTCACTTTTTAGTGGTCTGCTTGTGGCTTCTGCTTCGGATTTCGCAAGGTTCCGGCACAGCGTTTTCACGTGCCACGTCATTCCACAGAACCGGCATTTCAGTTTAATCCCCGGATAATCCTTCCGGTTCATTGACGCCCCCTGGGTGTAAAGTCTTTCTGCATCCGCTGCAGGGTTTGATGTATCGCAGAGTCGACTGAGTCTCGGTCTCCTGGAGCAAGTCGTTTCTGGTCCGACCTTTGCACATTGGATGACGCAAGAGGGTAGTGAGGGGTCGACTTATCTACCGTCTCGAAGCAAACCATTCGGTTGAATTTCTGCTCCAAGGTGACGAGGGAGGCTGCCTCCGCCAATACCCTAATTCGGGGCTCTGGATTGGCGAGCCCCGCTATCATCTGCGACCATGTCTTCTGAGTAGTTCACTCGCTGCCCGCAAGTTTGTTCATTTGGACATTTGCTGTTGAACTCGCAAAACCTAGCTTGACCACGTAATCTAGCAAGAAAATGCATCACTAACTCACCTTTATTCTGCGTCATGGAGTGGAACTTCTGTCGGTGGACCTCTTTGTGTAGTCCCTTCACTGCGACCAGTCGTATCTGTTGTATAAAAATCTCTTCCGTAGAAGATTTGAGCCTTGTAAGTCCGACTAATTCAAATAGTAGCCTGTTTGTTTCTGGTGTACAGGTCGCCCGTAGTTCAATCCGGATTACGGTTGGGTCTTCCAACTTGCATATCTCCTTGTATCCGGTCCATGTATCCAAAAAAAAACGCCCATTCTCTTTCTGTGGTGCCTAGCCTTATCGAGGGTCGTTCAGGTGAACTGTTGAAGGGACCGCGAATCATCTCCTTTCTGAGCTAAATGTTTTCCTTTTGTAGCTCCACAAGTTGTCCCATTAGTTTCAAATACTTATGTTCCATAGTGACTGCTAACGGGTAAGCCTTAGCGTTTGGTAAATTCCACGATCAGTGATTCAAACTTTCGTTGCTCTCACAGCGAGCGTCTGCGAGACCAGATGTAAACAGGCTCTAGCACTTTCAAATGAAAACTTGAATGTGAATTGGCTAAAACATAGAACCAATCCACACTAAATTCCATAGGACACCTATTTATCAGATGTTCGCAAATTGAGCAACAATAAGTATTGCGGATGGGTTCATTTTGTTGCCAGGTATGGTTCCTGATTTTCAATGGAACATGCTGTTTCTCGTATCACGTATTTAAGACCCATATTATCAATGATAGGGTCATCACAACATAACGTGGACAATGACTTGCTAAAGTGCTATAACCTGTTTTGCAGCACTATACCTCATTTAATATAAAGGATTAATTCTCTTTCGTTGAGCTTATTAAATGTTGTCCCTCTTCTGGTAAGTTTATGTGTTCGTATGATGTGTGCACTTTGTTTACTTGTGTTCCCCTCATGGAAACGATTTTCTTTATCGCAGTTCTTTACCCCTCCAGTGTTCCTGAAGTAATTTTCGTGGAATTGATGAAATTTGCCACTTCATCTAAAGAATTTAGTTTCGACAATTTGATAAATCGTCAGATTGACGATATTGCCATGGGTTCCACTTTGGGTCATGCATTGGCGAATATATTTGTTGGGTTTTATGCGGAGATACTAATTATGATCCATTAAGTCTCTCTTTGAATTGTCGCTATGTTGAAGACATATTTTGCTTATTTAATGATGAAGTTGAGGCTGATCAATTTCTCTCCTCCCATAATAATCTTCATAATTCTTTGAGTATTGCCGTTGAGAAAGAGGTTAGCTCTAAACTTGCTTTCTTGTATATATTGGTGCACCATACACCTAAAACATTTCGTACATCAGTTTATAGAAATTCTACTTTTTTTAAAGGTTAATACACGCGTTGGAATTCTTTTGCCATAAGAAGCTCAAAATAATCCTTATAAAAATTTTAACGCATAGGCCATTGATGATCTGCTCGGAAGAGTTTCTCAATAGTGAGATCAGTTTTATAACGAGAACAATATGCAATAATGGGTATCCACCAACTGATGTCAAATCGGTGATTCAGGACAAGATTGCCGATAATGGGTATCCACAGACTGATGTCAATTCGCTGATTCATGACAAGATTGCCGATAAAGGGTATCCACCTAATTATGTCAATTCGGTGATTCATGAAAGGATTGCCGATAATGGGTATGCACTCACTGATATAAATTCGGTGATTCATGACAATATTGCCGATAATGGGAATCCAATCACAGATATCAATTCGGTGATACATGACAAGATTGCCGATGATGGGCATCCACCCACTGATGTCAATTCTGTAATTCATGACAAGATTGCCGATAAGGGGTACCTACCCACTGATGTCAATTCGGGTATTCATGACAAGATTGCCGATAATGGCTATCCACTTAATGATGTCAATTCGGTGAATCATGACAAGATTGGCGATAATGGGCACCCAACCATTGATGTCAATTCGGGGACTCATGACAAGATTGCAGATAATGGGTACCCACCCACTGATGTCAATTCGGTGATTCATGACAAGATTGCCGATAAAGGGTATCCACCCACTGATATTGCCGATAATGGTTATCCACCTTCTGATGTCAGTTCCGTGATTCATGAAAAGATTGCCGATAATGTATACCCACCCACTGACGTCAATTTGGTGATTCATGACAAGATTGCCGATAATTTGTATACACCCACTGATTTCAACTCGGTGATTCATGATAAGATTGCCAAAAATGGGTATCCACCCACTGATGTCAGTTCGGTGATTCATGTCAAGTCTGCTGATAATGGGTATCCACCCACTGATGTCAATTCGGTGATTCATGACAAGATTGCTGTCTTCAGAAAAATTCAACCAATTATTACGGCAAAATGTCCTGTTTATTTAAGACTTCCGCATATTGGAGAAAATGGTGAAAAGCTAACTAGGC
Organism: Acanthosepion lycidas; assembly: GCA_963932145.1. NCBI lineage: Eukaryota > Metazoa > Mollusca > Cephalopoda > Sepiida > Sepiidae > Acanthosepion > Acanthosepion lycidas. The sequence continues at coordinate 93,500,621 of OZ010583.1, forward strand.
AAATTCATTTAATTGAGCAGTTATTTTATTTGTCGTGATGTGTGTCGTGTTTCGTACTAGATCGATTCCATCTTCTAGTTGTTAGGACGTTCTCCCCCCACTCATCAAATAAGTTCTGTAGTTTATTTGCATAATTGTAACTGCGGTGTCAGTTACATAGGGAGAACTACTCACCGGCTTGATACTAGAATTAAACAACATATTCCATTGAAAATCAGAAACCATACCTGGCAACAAAATCAAATCGGTGTGTAATCATCGAGAGTCATTGCTGGGCTTGCTGTGATCAGTTTCTAGTCGTTCAAATTCTTGTTTTCCCCATTCCTATCATTGAATAATTCATATTTTATTTTTACTTTAAATTCTTCCGATAAAGAGACTTTGATGAGTGGGAGTGAAACCTGTTGTTTTTCCTCCTTTTAATTTGTTATCCCTTATTATGCCTTGTAATGTTAAACTTACCTCTTTTATATATATATATATATATATATATATATATATATATATATATATATATAAAAGTGAACATAGAAGTCAACACTTAGAGGCGACAGTCTGTTTCATGCTATATGCAATCGTCAGGCCTGACGATTGCATATAGCATGAAACAGACTGTCGCCTCTAAGTGTTGACTTCTATGTTCACTTTTATATTTACATACGCTCTATCTCAGATATTGAGCACTTTATTCCATAAATATAGCACACCTTAAGACTATATTTCTTTATATATATATATATATATATATATATATATATATATATATATATATATATATATATATATTACATGAATCATTCATACAAAAAGTAGATTAATAAAGTTAATGATATAAATGGCGAAAAACATCTTCGCAAACGAATTTATTAAAGTTGCATTAACCTACGAACCACTCGATGAATGTTATGATCCTTGTTTTTAATAACTTCAAGTTGTATAAGGTCTTTTTTTTATTTTGCTAGTACTTTCAGCTGTACTTACAGCCATCCTCAGGCATGGAAATTATTTCGTTTTTTTAGTAGATCCAGGTAATAGCGGACACGAAAAATTAAATGCGAATCGAAATATGTTTTTGTTAGAAATGTTTTATTTTTTACGGATAAAAACTTATGGAGCGTGCAGTCGCAACGCTGAGGTTGAATGTTTTTGAAAATTTAAGAGAGTTCTTTTTTCTTTTTTTTTTTTTTTTTACTAATATGGTAATTTGAGAATTTTTTTGTTGTATGAGTTTTTTCAGTCAATGTGGCATAACACATTTGTAATAAAAACATATTTCGATTCGCATTTAATTTTTCGTGTCCGCTATTACTTGGATCTACTAAAAAAACAAATAAATTTCCATGTTCAGTTCGACATTCCAACCACCTGAAGAAGGCCGGAGCGTACAACGACCGAAACGTTGTAATAAATATGGCGACAAAGATGAGAACACTAGTCCGAATAATGCAAATAGTGTACGTAATGCCTCATCTCAGAAATATAGACAGGTACAAAAAAAAATTATATTATTTTTTAATTTATATTTAATAGATTAAGTTTATTTTAAGTTATTGTGCGAAAGTATATATGAATTCCATCCGTTACAGCCGTACACTTTATGCAATATTTCTAGTGAAGGTGATTCCCCTTCTGCGACTATGAGTGGATTCGTTTAACTCTCACGCTGTTCATCACACATCGTTCTTGCTCTTGAAAACGCTACGTAAATCTGGTCATGAGTAAAGCATGGCTTTGGCAAGTGTATGGCATTTCTATCAATTGTTTGCACCCAAGATTAATTGAATGTCATTGAGTGCGATGCAAAAAGAATGGAATGTTTGTATCGCTTGGTTTAAGTTTATTTTTTGGAATCAGTACTCTTGTCTGTGAGTGAGATCCACTTATAATTTCTCAATAGGTATACAAGGACTCAATACATGGGATTAAACACACACACACACACACACACACACACACACACACACACACACACACACACACACACATATATATATATATATATATATATATATGATAGTGCATAATGTGAGTGCTTGTGGTAATAAACAGGTAAAAGTTATACAAATAAGAAATATATTGCCACGCCCATGAAATTAATATTTGTACTAAACGGTGCAGAAGAAAATGTTTATTTATTACTATTATTATTATTATTATTAGTAGTAGTAGTACTATATATATATATATATATATATATATATATATATATATATATATATATATATATTATGGGCAGTTACCCGTTTCTGAGCACCCTCTTCTGCTAAGGTGGTTATCCTTGCTGTATACACCTGCTCAAGGACATTTGTGCTGTTCAACACCGACAGAACCCACGAGTAATTGATATTGAAATTATTCTGCCTTTCAAGAGACATAGCGTGAGATCTGACTTTAACAACAGTTCGAACAAACCCAGTACACTCAGATCCTCGGTCACAATGACTTGTAACTCCATGCTGTTACAACGATCATGGTTTCCGTCTACTCATTTTCACTCACATGGCTTGGGTGGTCCGTGGCATTATTTGCAATCATTTTTGCAACGATGCCACATCACATGCTGGGATCGATTGATAACATCAAGATCACCTCCTTCATAATACTGACATGGCGAGATGCGAGCACATGACTCATAGCGGGAAAGCTATACATATGTACTTGCATAAATACATACATACATATATCGTCCATCTATACATACATGCAAACATATTTACACACATACCCCCCCATATATATATATATATATATATATATATATATATATATATATATATATATTGCATTTATGTGTTTGTATATACGGATTTATTGCATTTAAATTTAAATTATTTTTTTAAATACACAGTTAATGTATAATGAAAAGGATACATAGTCAATGTATAAAAAAGATTCACAGTTAATCTATACAAAAAACATACACAGCTAATGTATAAAATAAAGGATACACAGTTAATGTAGAAAATAAATCAATATTTAATAAAAAAAATGATACGCAGACAATGTATAAAAAGGATATACAGTAATTGTATAAAACTTAATTACACAGTCAAATGATAAAGGAAAGGAAACAGTCAATTTATCATAAAAAGGATACACAGTTAATGTAGAGAATGAATACACTATCAATGTATAATAAGTTATACATTCACTGTATAAAACAATGGATATATTAACAATATATAAAAAAATTGGATGCACAATCAATGTATAAAAAAGGAATACATAGTCAATGTATAAAAAGGATACCCTGTCATTGTGTAAAAATTGATAAACAGTCAATGTAAAAAAGGATATACAGTCAAAGTATGAAACAGGATACACAGTCAATGTATAAAAATGAATATACAATGTAAAAAAGTACACACAGTCAATGTATAAAACAAACGATATATAGTCACTTCATAATAAAAATACACTGTAAATATATAATAAAATAGGACACTGAGAAATTATACTAAAATGCAAATTCAGATAATAAAAATACAGAATGAAGTGAAAATGACTGGAAATTTTATAAAAAAGTAGACATTTCTATGGTATTTGAAATCGAGGTACCTAGACAGGTATTCCCATCTAGGTACTTCCCAGTTTCGACGTTGCTTAATTTTGGTGATCGTACGAGAAATAGTGTTGCATATATATATATATATATATATATATATATATATATATATATATATATATATATATATATATCTGTGTTTGTGTGTCTGTGTCTGTGTGTGTGTGTGAGTACTTACGCAGTATATTTTCATTGAAACAAGTTTGGTTAAATAATTTAGATATACTATGTCTGTTTTTTTTTTGTTTTAATCCTTTGGAGTCCACGAATCAATTTCTTGGTAGCCGTAGAAGTAAGGAAAATATAAAAGTTGTCCCCCTTGCATGGGAAAAAAGCCCGCATGATTTTAAAACTGATATATGACGATAAAAATCGCAGTAAAACCAACATTAAACATGTTTTGAATTTACCGAAATACGTATACACATACACAGACAATTTAACATTCTGAAGATCGCCTCAGATGAGACTGAAAGTACTTGGTAAAATAAAAATTATTTGAAAGAAAATTTTCTTATTTTTCTACGGCTTGATTGATTCGTGGACTCGAAAGGATCAAAACAAAAATAAACATAGTATGTCTAAATTATTTAACCAAACCTGTTTGAATATATATATATATATATATATATATATATATATATATATATATATATAAAGAAATATAGTCTTAAGGTGTGCTATATTTATGGAATAAAGTGCTCAATATCAGAGATAGAGCGTGTGTAAATATAAAAGTGAACATAGAAGTCAACACTTAGAGGCGACAGTCTGTTTCACGCTATATGCAATCGTCAAGTCACCGTGGCTTGACGATTGCATATAGCATGAAACAGACTGTCGCCTCTAAGTGTTGACTTCTATGTTCACTTTTATATTTATATATATATATATATATATATATATGTGTGTGTGTGTGTGAATTTAAAAATGGCGATATGTTTGGCAAGTTAGAAACTATGATTTGCAGCAAGATCAATACATCATAAAAGCAAAAACGCATGACAGGCTGACATATATGGTTTGATGCTTGCGGGTACTGAAACAGAAAGATGTTTTACATTTGATACCGCTTTTCTTTCCCCCATTTTTTTTTAAACCTAGCATAGGAGGAAAAAAAAATTAAAATATGCAAACGAGATAGACAGAAAGGGAGTCTGAGTTCAATTAGCAAAACAGAATGAGATGCAGACGGCAGTGTATTTAGCCTGGCTTTTATGCGGAGAGCACTTGTTCACGTTTGACATGAAAAGTCATTAAAATATACGACGCTAGACGGATCAAAGGATTCAAGAGAGAGAAAGAGAGAGGATGAGAGAGTACGATGGAGAGGGAGAGAGGAAAAAATGCACGTGCAAAAGGAAAGTCTATTTACTTTTATACATAAGCACAAAAATTAGAATCTTTAGCGAATATGTCTGGTTTGTGAATTTCATGAAGACTGATTCTTAGCCGAGAGACATACGCCGACGGGCGCATGTTGGCCACCTTTCATGCTTGGTTGACAGTAAGTTTGGCTCTCGATAATTACTCGATAAAAATAGCATTGTGTCAGACTTTGTTCAGAAATTAGTATAACAAATTTTGATGTCGTTGGACTCTTGGTAAAACGATTTGGCTTTTAGTTAAATAGATAGAGGACGCCGCTTACTGTCATTAGTTTTTGACTGTTTTTTTTTTTAGGTAGCAATTCTCGGCTGATAACATTTGCTTAATGTTATGAAAAGTTAGAAAAAAAAGAAGATTTCTTGTTTTAATAGATTGTTATAAATAAATTTATATTAGAAAACATGCTATGAATAAATAAAAAAAAAAAACAAGTTAATATACTTATGTAAAGTCGTCTAAATGTTCCAGGGTCAGACAAAATCCTGAGGAATGCTTACTTTGCGAAACTTTTAGTCGATTACAATAAGTATCTTAAATATTTTATTTATTGATAATAATTATTAGTCTAGATATCAATTGAGCATTTCTTAACAAATTTCTGTTAATCTTGGTATAGAATAAATTAAATAATTTTAGGTATATTAATCTATATATTACTAAAAGTCTGTGATTCGTGCGTGCGTCGTCCGTCCGGCGCATAATGATTACTTTTCTTTCCACCTCGCCATCTCTCAATATTTCCGCCTCTCTCTCTCTTTCCACCTCTCACTTTCCGTCTCTCTCTCTTTCCATATCTCTCTTTCCTCCTCCTCTCTCTCTCTTCACCTCACTCTTTCCACCTCTCTCTTTTAACGGCTCTCTTTCCGCCTCTCTCTTTCCACCTCTCTGTAACTGCGTGCGTGCTTGTGTGGTGAGTCCGTCCGGCGCATAATGATTACTTTTCTTTCCACCTCTCCATCTCTCAATATTTCCGCCTCTCTCTCTCTTTCCACCTCTCACTTTCCGTCTCTCTCTCTTTCCATATCTCTCTTTCCTCCTCTCTCTCTCTCTCTCTTCACCTCACTCTTTCCACCTCTCTCTTTTAACGGCTCTCTTTCCGCCTCTCTCTTTCCACCTCTCTGTAACTGCGTGCGTGCTTGTGTGGTGAGTCCGTCCGGCGCATAATGATTACTTTTCTTTCCACCTCTCCATCTCTCAATATTTCCGTCTCTCTCTCTCTTCCCACCTCTCACTTTCCGTCTCTCTCTCTTTCCATCTCTCTCTTTCCTCCTCTCTCTCTCTTCACCTCACTCTTTCCTCCTCTCTCTTTTAACCTCTCTCTTTCCGCCTCTCTCTTTCCACCTCTCTGTAACTGCGTGCGTGCTTGTGTGGTGAGTCCGTTCGGCGCATAATGATTTAAATTAATCTGATTTAAGTGAATAAGATTTAAAAATACGAGTTATTTATACAGTAAGCATTTTTATTTGAACTTTCTTGAACCAGAATTTTTTTTAATTAAAATATTTTTAAGCTAAAGACAGACACAAAGAGATCCCGCTTTGCTGTTTCGTCCAGTTGATGTAGTGTAATTAATTATATTTCAGCTTTCTGATTTAAATATTAAAAAAAAAAAATTGCCATATTAAAATATTTTAAAATTTTATTCACTTGAAAATATTTCTAAGTATTTTCTTGTGAATAAGATCAAAAAATATTTTTTGGCATTAATTTTAAATTAATCTGATTTAAAATATATTTTAAGCGAAAAAGATTTAAAAATACGAGTTGTTTATACAGTAAGTATTTTTATTTCAATTTTCTTTCAGATAGACAATTTTTTAATGTTGAAATCATGTCACGGGTAGTCTAGGCGATATTATTATTATTATTATTATTATTATTAATAATTTATTGATTTGAAATTATTATTTATTTGACTTAAAATTTATTTTATAAAATACTGATTTTCATAAAACTAATATTTTGATAACGTTATCTGTGGTTATATTAGGTTGGTGCAAAAATAATGACGTAATAATGTCGTTTTTTGACGTTAAAAAATACGTCAAAAAACGACATTATTACGTCATTATTTTTGCACCAACCTAATAATATCAGATTTCTTTGGCATTGGCATTTCTGGTTGGTCGTAATATTTTCAGAAGATAAAGAAGCGGATGTTTGGCACCGTGAGGGATACGGGTGGCGTAATGGATAGTGGCTCAGAATGAGAAATCGAAGAGACGAATTCGAATTACAACCAGGTTCATTACATTAACTTACGCGAAAATACTCTTGGGAAAGCCATGACTCCATTTCGTCCCCCAGCTACAGGTGGAATAGTAAGAGTTTTATTTGGAAGAACATTGTTATTCTCAGAAAAAAAAGAATTATTCTTATTACAACCCAAAATATGTTTCGGATTTAAATAAGCAAAAAAAAAAAAAAAAAAAAAAAAAAAAAAGGAAAGAAAAAGATTGATGTTATAGTGGAATACACCTATTCTATTGTTAATAGACTCTCCCACCTATAATAAGTAGGAGTAGTAGCAGTGGCTCAGGGGATCGTTCAGTCAGTTGGTCAGTCGATGCCGGACGACCGTTAGTCGGATACTAATGTATCAGCGACGACAACTAGATTTCTCTGCGTCATTACCTATTATATCAATTTCTTAACGTTTTGTACGTCGAACCTATTTTAGGACCGACTTAGTACAAATACAAGCCTCTACTGTGAAACCAATCCATAACAGTTGATAAGCCGTAAAAAATCAGATCTGGAATTTAATATTAAAAATAAATTTGAAAGAGGACCGAAGGTGAAGGAATTCGTCACGTGAGAAACCCACCACCGAAAGAACTAAAAATTGGCTCGAAACGATTTCTCCGGCTGTTATTGTTCGGTCGAGTTGGTTCCATCGTAACATGAAAATCCACAACCTTCCCGAGACGAATGTATCGAAGGTGGACTTTCTTTGTTTCTTGCCGAAAATCAAAGTAGCCGGATTTTTCAACAACATAAATTATTTTTCTTGTCGCACTTAACATTACAACGGAAATGGCCTGATTTTGCTTGGCTGATTGATTGACTGATTTTGATTGATTGGTTATTCTGTTTAAACGGTATGTCAACTTTTTTTTAAAAATTAGATAAATAGCTTCTAAACAGTCCTTTGGATTTTGGGTTTCATCAATCAACATTTATGCCTTTAGAATGGAATTATTTAGTGCTATAAATTTTGGTATAGACCAACCGCCATCAAATATGCTAGGATAGTTTAATCCTTTCACCCCAAGGAAGGCAATAAAGCTATTAAGACAGAAGAGGTTACTGAGTATTAGACAGTATGAGAAAAAGAAAAAATACTATAAGGGTGGGAGAACAATAAAAGAACGATAATTAAGAATACATTAGATAACGATTGACGTTGCATTTACATTTTTGAGGATCAAAGTTGACTAGAAAGCAAGAGTATGGAAGAGATTTCTACAAGGGAGAAGTGTGACAGAAAAAACTGTTAGCATAAAAATTATGATTACATCTAGCATAGCCTTTTAAAATGTAAAATGATGGAACCTTGCCGCCAATCTAATACTAATTCATAAAATCTACGTACCATAGAGAAAAGTTCATCAGAACAATTACCACGAAAGTATTTGTAGAAAAGACACGGAGAAACTACATTATAATAGTGGGATAGTGACTGAAACTGAGATACCAGATCGTGACCATTAATATTGCAGATTCTTCTTTGGATTCTATGAAGCATCTCAAAAAAGTACAGCATGAATTCCAGACCACATGTGGCAATAATATTTAAAGTATGGACGAATAGTAGACATAGATTTTATATTTTTGAAAAGGTCATCTTGACTAGTCATGTCATAAAATCGTTGATGTATAGGGGCAAAGGTCAACTACAATCGGTTACAATATATATTTACCAGTATATGTCTCCTGATAAGATGTGCATTCAGGAGGACGTTCATTTTTTTTAGGAGAAATAAGTCAGTGATGTAGGTGTGTCCTATTCTGAATCTTGGACGAATTCTTCCTATCGAGAAAGTCCGATTCCAGGATGTCATTCTAGAATTAGTATAATTTTTAAAATTTGTTGTCTGGGTGGTATTTCCATACATTTCAACACTTCTTTAGAACGTATGAGTTTATAGTTTAATTGAATTCTGTAGAAGGGAATTTCAAATTTTGAAAGATTCATCTTTAAGGATTCCTTTGGTGTCATGTCAGCATTTCCACGGATGGCTAGGTACCCAACAGAAGATGAGATTGATCCTAGTTTGTAATTTAAGCATTAAGAGATTTTTACGTTTTTGATTCTCAGTGATGTAAGTACGAATAGTGAATCTGATAAAATTTTTTGGTATAATGACTGTTGTTATAGATTTGGCCTTAAAAATAATGGATTTGCAAGGTAGGCAATTTTTTATTGTTACGTCATTAAGAACAGATGGATATCTAACATTATCAATGTTTTTTTTAACCATCAGTATATGAGGTCTGACTGAAAAGTAACGGGACTGATCTCGCAAGCAATTTATTTTAAATCAAAGCAACGCGTTGTCCTTCAGAATAATCTCCATCGAGTTTAATGCACTTTTTCATCCTTCTCTGTTGACCATGTTTGCTGTGGTCTTTGAATATAGAATCCAGTGCAGTACGTAATGTGTTCAATAGAACAACGCCAATATCACGCGTAGCAGATGTTCTGTAATACTTCAGATCTTCGATATCAGAGGTTGGCAGTGAATATTCGGAAAAAGTAGCAGCTGTTCAGTAATTCTTCAGATCTTCGATATCAGAGGTTGGTAGTGAATATTCGGGAAAAGTAGCAGCTGTTCTGTAATTCTTCAGGTCTTCGATATCAGAGGTTGGCACTGAATATTCGGAAAGAAAATGGCCGCCTTTATACACGTCGCATTGGATATTCTGAGCCCTCTGATTGGTTAACCCTTCTATTGGTGAACTATAAAATGAGTCAGCTCATTTTGGCTAGCTCACTAGAACACAAAGTACCGAAAAATTCTAACATACTTTGCTACACCTTTCTGTACTGCTGGAAGAATTCTATTTGGATGCCCTTCAGCTCCTTTGTTACGGTCTTTTTGATAGCCCCCAAACGGAGCAAGATCAGGTGAATAGCGATGTTATCCCAGTACGGCTATGTTCTTCCCGGCTAGGGCATTGGGAACAGGTGTATTGTCGTGGTGAATTAGACATGATTTTTTATGCCAAATCTCTCGTATCTTCTCACGCTTTGAGCTGAGCAAACGCCACAGGATCTCTTTACAGACATTGATGATTGATCATCTGACTCTGTGGCAAGAACTCACTGTGGACAATACTCATAGATCACACAGCACACCGAGTCCTGTTACTTTTCAGACAGACCTCATTTAAGTAACTTAAAGTTTGAGTACTCCTGTAAAATATTGCCAAGGTTTTCTAAAAATGTAGATGGGCTGTTATTAGTTTTTAGGGTGTTTGACAATGTATTTATTTTTAGTCATTGTGAGTTTTCCAGTCTAGTAGATACAAGGGTTAGGTTAGTGTCCATTTGTAATTCATTAATAATATTTTCCCTATAACGGTCGAAGGCTTGATGGCTGTTTATTTTAAAAGAGATCTTCATATTGTGGTTGGGAAAAACTGTTGAATTCAGAGTCATTCAGAAAATATAGTATTATAGGACTAAATCCTGTCATCTTAGTGCCAGAGGCATTTAGCGGGTTTTAGTTTATAGGCTTTACCCAGGAGATGATGTAAAAGCTCTCCTAAGATAAGTCATAAGCCCTGATGAAGAATTGTATCAAGCTGTTTCAGGCATGACTTCCTTACAGTACTATAAATGAAACAATCATAGTCAAATTTGGATCAATATAATTTTGATAGAGTTAGTCTATCACCATCCCGGTCTGTGTAGTCAATGACTCTGGGGATTTAGATTGCTTTATTGCATTTAGCTGGGAAATATTTAATCTGAAATATAAAAGATAACCTGCTGTCAAAGATAATACCCAAGAATTTATATTGGTCCACTAAATGAATATTCCAACCATCTTGTTTGAAATTAGCGCGTGTATCTCTTGGAGTTGACAGAAATGTACAGATTGAGTTTTTGTTTTGATAATCTGAATCCATTTACTGCAGCAAATCTATTGATTTTATTGATGCATTGTTGGAGTTGGTGCTCGATTGGGTGGATATTTTTCGATCTATAACTGATCAAGAACACATCGACATATAATGAACAGTCAATTCCTAGATTCATGCAATTAACAATATCTTTTTGAATATTAAAGAGGGCAATTGATAGGGTACTCATTTGTTTTACATCGATGACTGGATCATGAACGAGATCATATTTAGTTTTTGATATGATCCAGATATGGCCCGTATTGACTGTCGTTATTGCCTTGGGAAATCTTACTGACTAATTGCCAGGATGTGTACTTATAGATTAAGGAAACTCGATATATTTCTAAAATAAGTCAGAATAATCCAGAATGGGTGAAAACCGCCTTCATACGGATATAAAATAAATTGAGTAGCTATACAAAAATAGAAAGGAGCCTGAGACAAGTGTGTTTCTTCTCTCCAGATTTCTTTAACACACACAGAGAGAGAGAGAGAGAGAGAGAGAGAGATAGGTAGGTAGGTAGATAGATAGATAGAGAGAGAGAGAGAGAAAGAGAGAGAGAGAGAGAGAGAGAGAGAGTGAGAGGTAGGTAGGTAGGTAGGTAGATAGATAGACAGATAGATAGAGAGAGAAAGAGAAAGAGAGAAAGAGAGAGAGAGAGAGTTCCAATTCTTTTACTCGTTACTGTCGACCAGTTTCGGGTTCCATGTGTTCGCTAAGTGATTAACGTTCACATTGAAAAATATTTATGGGGAGAAATTGCCTTTTTATAAGGAAAGCTTTCGATTATTAATTTACGGCCGAAGTAAAAGCATTTATCAGCCACATGTTACATCCTTCATATTGTTTCCTATTTACGATGACCTGGTCAAAGCCAATTCCCCGGCAATCGCTACCGTCAAATGTTTCTATCAAATATATCATATTTCATAAATACGATATATTGCCAACAAAATATATGCCTCTTTTGGGGTTGGTTGGTTGGTTGTTTTTGTTTAGCGGCACATCAACACCTCTATGGGCTATTTAATGCCGGAATCTAAATATTTTGAACACATTTTGAACAAGCTTCAACTAAATATATTTTGAACAGAATTATATGCCTAAAACTATATATAAAATGTACTGTTGGTCATTTTACTATAAAATGTATTGTTGGTCATTTTACTATAAAATGTACTGTTGGTCATTTTACTATAAAATGTACTGTTGGTCATTTTACTATAAAATGTACTGTTGGTCATTTTACTATAAAATGTATTGTTTGTTATTTTACTATAAAATGTATTGTTGGTCATTTTACTATAAAATGTATTGTTGGTTATTTTACTATAAAATGTATTGTTGGTCATTTTACTATAAAATGTACTGTTGGTCATTTTACTATAAAATGTATTGTTGGTTATTTTACTATAAAATGTATTGTTGGTCATTTTACTATAAAATGTATTGTTGGTTATTTTACTATAAAATGTATTGTTGGTCATTTTACTATAAAATGTACTGTTGGTCATTTTACTATAAAATGTATTGTTGGTTATTTTACTATAAAATGTATTGTTGGTCATTTTACTATAAAATGTATTGTTGGTCATTTTACTATAAAATGTATTGTTGGTTATTTTACTATAAAATGTATTGTTGGTTATTTTACTATAAAATGTATTGTTGGTTATTTTACTATAAAATGTAATCTTGATAAAACTAGAGTCTATATGCCATCGCACCCAAATACATTCAAGGAACTAATTTTCTTTTATTTTCTCTAAATTTTATTCAGATTAAAACTTTAAAAATTCTGCTAGCCTTTCAGGAGGAATTATCGAGCATTAGCCAATTTCTTGTGCCACAGTTTCGCTCTTCTTGAAGTACTCGGATATTGATCGTGTTAAAATCTTTTACAGCTAACGGTCAAATGTATGCAGATCATTGGGAAGTCTCTGCTGGAAAATGATTATAGCATTAAGTCGCTTTACTCTTGCTATGACAACCATTCTTATCTGCTTAAAGCTAGAATCAAGCAATCTCGTAGAATGAGCGAACTTGTTCTTTCTTTCCTTCTTTCTTTGATTTTATTTTATTTTTCGTTTTTCTTTTTGATTTCTTTCTTTCATTTTCAGACTCTAGTACGTTTCCTCCACTCATTCTCTTATTTTATTTTCTGAATAATTTTCTTACGCCATTTCAGCAATCCTTTCTTTCTTCTTTCCTTTGTTAATTTGTTTGTTTCTTTCTTTTTCGCATAAACGTTCATTTCCCTTTCCTTTATTTTCTAGGTCTGTCTTTTCCTTCATTATCCTTTCTTTTGCGCTTCTTTTGTTATAATTTATAAGTATCCGCTTGTAATTTTCTTACTTTCGTTCTTTTTCTTTCTTTGTCTATTAAATTTCTTCCGTGTCCCTATCTATCTATCTATCTATCTATCTATCTATCTATCTATCTATCTATCTATCTATCTATCTATCTATCTGTCTGTCTGTCTGTCTGTCAGTCGGTATGTGTATAGCGATGTTCTTTCTTTCTTCCTTTCTTTCTTTCTTTCTTTCTTTCTTTCTTTCTTTCTTTCTTTCTGTGTCTATTAAATTTCGTTTGAGTCCCTATCTATCTATCTATCTATCTATCTATCTATCTATCTATCTATCTATCTATCTATCTATCTATCTATCAGTTGGTTTGTGTATAGTGATGTTCTTTCTTTCTTTGTCTATTAAATTTATCGATAGGTATGTGTGTCGTAATGTCCTTCCTTCCTTCCTTCCTTCCTTCTACTATTAAATTTCACGGTGTCTATGTATATCGCGATACTCTTTCTTTCATTAGTTATTTCATTTTTTCTTTCTTTATTTGTCTATTAAATTTCGTCTGCATTCCAATCTATCTATCTATCTATCTATCTATCTATCTATCTATCTATCTATCTATCTATGTCATTCTGTTCATATCTATCTATCTATCTATCTATCTATCTATCTATCTATCTATCTATCTCTTTTTCAAGGTGTGTAATATTTCTCTGTTTCTATCTATCTATCTATCTATCTATCTATCTATCTATTATGGCTGACAATAAAAATAAAATCGGGAAATCTTATCCTTGTATAACATTCATTACGAATATTTTATATTAATTTAGATCCAAACTGTTTAAAAATATAAACTTGGCAATTGTATTTAGCCGAATGAATGATATTTCAGTATATAAATGCGTAAAAAATATTAGGTTGGTGCAAAAATAATGACGTAATAATGTCGTTTTTTGACGATTTTTTTAACGTCAAAAAAACGACATTATTACATTATTTTTGCACCAACCTAATAAATCGAGTTTGCCGGTACTGTAAATCCAACCGTTTACCTAAGCTTCTGCAGACGAAGTCATAGATGCATATTAGCGAGGACGCTCTTTCCTCGTTATATGACTGTGAGAGCGTTGGTGTCTGAAAACGATAGGCGACATTTCTGTCGTGACATGAAACTGCAGGGCGGGGAAATTTATCGAACAGAATCTTTTGACAAATGGGAAACTGGTGAAATTTCCGGAATAATCAAGAGACAGCTGGGGCGATGTCAAAGATTTAATACACTGAGAAGCATATAAGAAGCATCAAACAGTTCACACTTTCACATGAAGCTAATCAGACATGTACATGTTGTTCCTTGTTTTTCCATTCATCAAACTAAGCTGATCTCTCGAACTGAATGCGCTTTCCGTGGACCTGCTTATTTCTATTTGTCATAAACTTAATTTGAAATGATATTAAATTTATATATATATATATATATATATATATATCTTGTCTGTCATAATTTTTCTTGTCACACACACACGGACATGCTTTGGTTTGGTTTGGTTTGGTTTGTTTTATGGCATATCAACCTCAATGGGTTATTTAATGGCACCAAATTTTTTGGCTGGTAATACTTTGTTGTGTCAGAAATCTGTTTTTGGTAATATTAGGTTGGTGCAAAAGTAATGTCATTTTCTCACATATGTGAGAAAACGACATTAATTTTGCACCAGCCTAATATTTTCCTTCAAAAATGTGTTGCTGGTAATATTTTTTTTCAAAAATGTATTGCTGGCAATAATTTTTTTTCAAAAAAGTATTGCCTGCAATATTTTTTCCTCAAAAATGTATAGATGGTAATATTTTTTTCAAAACAGTTTTTTCTTAAAAAAATTATTGCTGGTAATATTTTTTTACAAAGTATTTCTGGTATTAAAACCTAGATTTACACTTGCTTAGTGTTTTTACCCCAGTTTCATAGCTTTGACCCTAACAGGTGGTCCCACCCTGGGTCAGGGTGGGCCTGGGAACACCAGCAATTAAGAGGTGGTTCCACGCTCTTCAAAACCTTCTGATCAGAGGCCTTGCTGTTGGACGTAGTTTATCGTCATACCCAGGACGGACACGGACATATATATATATATATATATATATATATATATATATATATATATATATATATATATATATATATATATATATATATATATATATATATATATGTATATATAAATAAATATATATATATATATATGTATGTATTTAAGAAAGAAGCAGAATATATTTTTTATATATAGTGCTCAATATAAAAAATATTAAAATAATATTAAAAATAGAGTGTTAATAATATTACATGACAAGAATACTTAACTTTTAAATATAAATTAAATCCCGACTTGGAAGTTTCTTGGTAAAATTTACAGTTTTCAAGGGGTTCTGGTTTGAAACGATATTTCCAATTTACATTTTTTTTTAAACTGAAAAAAAAAAAATTGAAAATATCGTTTAAAAACAGAACCCCCCGAAGACTGGAATTTTTACCAAGAAACTTCTAAGTCGGGATGAGATTGATATTTCAAAGTTGAGCAATCTTTTATATATATATATATATATATATATATATATATATATATATATATATATATATATTATCCATCACCGTTAGAACGACTCAGTGTTCAGGTGCTGAGTATAGCCTGAGTGTTATATAATTTAGATTTTAGTAAAAATATCTGGTTTGGTAAAAAAATTTCAGTTCCTTTCTCAATCGGTTTGTATTTTTTTTACATTTACACAAATCACGTTTAATTTGAATGTCAAATATGTTTTTTAAATAAAAAAAAATGTTATCATCGTATAATATATAACTGCGGTAACATTGCCATAACAAGATAGATTTTATTTAGATTAAAATTACGTAATGGTCAGTCAGTCTTTACTCAGCACATGAAGATTGTCCAAATGCTTTGTATATCCGAGTGCTTTCATCTATTCTTTTAGCCATTATCAAAGATGATTTATTTTTTTATTTTTAACTGAATGTATGGATTTTTTATGTATGTATCTAGAGTTATAGGGCTGTTTTATCTGCCAAACACAATCAGCATCTTGTGGCCGTGTTCATAGTTGGGGCTATTGAATATTGGTTTTTTTCCTTTTCATCATTAGTGCTTTTATTATTTTTACTCTTTTTTATATGGGGATAAGGCTGGTGTACATATATTTTCTACAAGTATCTTGCGGATAGACTTTGGTAGGTTTCCGTACGAGTTTAAATGGATACTAATTGAGCCAGAACATTCGGACAATGCTTACACACTTTATGTCCAGAAAAGAGAAAAATTATACGAACTCAAGAAAAATGAAATAAAAATTCAATCGCATACCTTGTCAGAGTAATGAAACTTGCATAAGGGAGAGAATGTAGCACAAATGCACACACACACACATATATATATATGTAAAAAAATTCTTAGAAAGTTTTGGTACAAAAACTTCTGGACTAAACCGAGGACTGGAAAAAGGCAACTAATATATAATATAGTGATATTTATTTATAACATATGAATTTTTACAGAGTAGAATTAAAACATTGTTACTTACAAATGGATTTTCAGTGTTTTTTTTTTAAACTTTCTTTTTTACTTTAACCGGCTTCGCTTAGCTTTTCAAAAAGTTTTTAACTATTTCTATCTCCACGTGTTGATGCTTATGTTTTGTGCCAATGAAAACAAATGAAAATCAAGGGGTGTAACTGGCTATATATGTCGTATATAGTAAGGCGAATTTGGTAGAATCCATTTATGCAATGAATTAAGTATGGCTTTGAACTTGTTGATGAAAAATGTTTCTTTATTAATCCGCCTTTGTTCAGTGGTTCTGTAGTAGCATTGGTAGAATCGGAAGACATTAAAATTTGTCAGATTTTGACCTCCGCATTCCACTATATGTTGGCTAAGGGGTATTTTTCTGGTGTGGGAGTCCTCAATCTGTTGGCGATGAACTGTCATCCTTTGCCGGAGTGACTGACAGGTTTGGCCAATGTAATGATCGTGGCAACCTTTGCAGGTAATTATGCATATTAAATGCCAGAGTCGCACGAGAAATCATTTTTTGAATTTTGAATTTTGATCCATCTTTGGCCCTCTAATAGGTAGTTGCATACCCCACGATTTCGTCGGTTGCATATATATATATATATATATATTTAGTTTATGCAAAACGAGGTAATCCGTATGGGTAGAGCCAAGGAGGATGATATCCAGAGAGCTCAATGTAAATTCAGAGCAAATATGTTTGAATAAAAACAGACCACTTTAAGGTTCCATGTAATAAGTTATTTCACCACAACCCTTATAAAGGGCTTTGGATCATCAGACTTTACTTCCAAAGGTCTGATGATCCAACGCCCTTTAAAAGGGTTGTGGTGAAATAACTTATTACATGGAACCTTAAAGTGGTCTGTTTTTATTCAAACAAATATATATATCTATATATCTATATCTATATATATATATATATATAGTTTATGAAAAGCTAGGTATTACGTATGGGTAAACCCAAGGAGGATAAAATCCTGAGAGCTCAATGTGAACCCAGAGCAAATAATTTAAATAATATATATATATATATATATATATATATATATATATATATATATATATATAGAGAGAGAGAGAGAGAGAGAGAGGGATAGAGAGATAGAGGGGGGAGATAAAGAAATGACTATATGACAAATAAGCAAAATAATTTAAGCATAAGACAATTTTTAGTAGATAACACCAATGTTCTATATAGGACATAGTGCAAAGAAAGGCTCCAAAATTCTGGAGGCTGTTGTAATGAAAGAGAGGGAGTCAAGAAAAAAACAAAGAGTGTCGGTGGGATTGAGTGATACGGAGAGAAAAATGATATTTTTGCTGCTTGCTTTCTAGCCATATTATTGCTCTCAACATATTTTCTCCTGGGGTATTAATATTTTTACTGCAACGTGCGGCTAAGATCAACGACTTTTCCTATTCACAGAGTCGGACAGATCTAGATGAGAAATGGGTATTTAGTTAATTTTCGCGTTTCTTTTACAGCAGATTTCGTACGGTTATTCAGTACTGAAGAGACTCGAATGTCACATCAAAAGTTATATATATATTTTTTTTATTGCTTTTTAAAATGATTTATTCCATGGAAAGTATTCTTGATGCCTTTTTAAGTCCCGGATTAAGTCAATGATCACGACCAATAATTTTCTTCTTGACCAGTTCACACATGGAGCGAAAAGGAGTAACAGTCAAAATTTATTTTCAGTAATTCGTAAGGTAAAGTTTTCATCGATTTATCCATTTCAATACTTTAGAATTTAATTTTAAATATTTCAAATTATTCTTAAAAATTACGTCAAGAAGTAAGCTAGCACCTTATTTGTTTGTTAGAATAAAGCTTCGATTCATTTAAAAAGATCGTCTGGGTATCCCCAAAAAATCACTAAAAATCTACATATAAAATTCAGTGACTTTTGTTTGTCCGTTCGTTCATTTGTTCGTCATATCCTCTAAAATAGACATACATTGAGAAATCAAAACCAATTTTTTGGGTGACATGCAAACAGGTAAGTGGGTACAAAGTACAGTTGGCTTTACTAGAATACGTAGCTTACTACAATAAGTTTTCATTCATGTTTTGGAAAAATTTAAATTATTATTTAACATGCAAAATACTTTCACTATTTAAAAAACAATTTAATGATTAAAATGACAAACACTTATCTAATAAAAATGCAATATTGTTTTTATGCATATCTTTTCTTTTAGTTCTTATACACAAGAATCCAGTTTACAGTTCGCCCTACGTTTGCGAGAAATATAAACAAATCACAAAGGATAAAGCTGGAATTTGGCTCCAGAAAGACATATTTACAAATGGACAGTTGTATGTTGCTTGCTCAAGAGTAAGAAATCCTAATAATTTATTCTTCGTTATTAAAAAGAAAAAAAAGAAGAAAATTTCTTAAGTGTTATGGTCCGGTTCCTTGTACCACGGTGATAGTCCAAGGTAGAACCAATAAAGAACTCGAACACGGATATGGAATAACACGGATATATTACAAACAGGAATATATACAGAGAAGTAGAAGTGTTAGTATGAACAATCAGGTTTAGTAGAGAGAACAATGTAGTCTCGACTAGTACCACTATTCCAATTCTTGCAGTAATGGTCTGAACGACTGTGTTTCGGACTGCCTCTGACTCGACTCTTGACTCGACTTGAACTACTGACTCGACTTAACGACTGACTCTACGATATTCAGTCACCCCCCAACGAGGGCGTCATGTGGCACAAGGCCTTTTTAACGTGGGCTCGGCCAAAAATATGTCCATTGAACCCGTACAAACGGGTTCAGGGTCGGTTTACCTCCCCGAAAGAGAATCCGCGCTTCAGCGTAGCCTCCTTCGGTTTGCTCTCTGCCCGAAGGCGGAGAGTTCAACCGAACAGCGGGACAAGAGTTGAGCGACTGACTCAACTGACTCCCGATATTCAGTCACCCCGCCACGAGGGCGTCATGTGGCACAAGGCATTTTTAACGTGGGCTCTCTGAGTCCGTGGGCTCGGCCAAAAATATGCCCATTGAATCCGTACAAACGGGTTCAGGGTCGGTTTACCTCCCCGAAAGAGAATCCGCCCTTCGGCGTAGCCTCCTTCGGGTCAAGAGTTGAGCGACTGACTGAACTGACTCACTCCTTGCCTACCCCTGAGGCGCAGTATTTATTAAGTATGGAATAGTCCATTATTATTATTATGGGTAAGATCCCATAACATTAAGTATATTATTAAATGGGGAAGTAGGGTTTTTGCCAAAATATTTTCCAAACAAATCAGCTCATGCAAATTGCATCGATTGGTCAGCAAAATTGAACGAAGTTTGTAAATCTTGACAAAAAATGTTACGATAACAATACTAAGCGCTGAGAATTTCAACACATGTTAGCTCGTTGCAAAAATTCTAATGATGCTAAAATGTAAAAATTATTATTTTAATCCTATGCAGAAGTTTCGAAATTATGGTTAAATATCTTTATTTTTCTGGCGTCAAAATGATACCATCAGCACGGGGAATAAGAGAGTCTTTTTTTGCGGTGACATTGAAGGATTGTAAATTCTTGCAAAAATCAAATAATTGCCGGTTTATAATGAAACGTACGCGATTATTCATAAAGGGATGAAATTATTTTTGATAAAAATATATATATATATATTCACATCTGTTACCACGGCCAACTTACTTATTTATTATATGAAATATGGAGAAATTCTTGTGGTGTTTAATGTTTATTAGTTATAAGGACGACCACGCGGAGAAATTAAATCATTTTCTTTTTTGTGCAAACTTGACCCCCCTCCAGATCTGCTCGGAATCACAAAATAAGAAAACGCAATAAAACTAAGACAGAAAACTTTCATGTATAAAATATATTATGAACGATATTGTATGAAAAAATAAAATAATTTTTTTAATGTAGGTATGTATGTATGCGTGTGTGTGTGAGTGTGTGTGTGTGAGTCTGTGTGTGTATTAAGGCAGGTCGGTTTTGGTGTGTATTAATGCAGGTCGGTTTTGGTGTGTGTGCGTGTGTGCGTGAGAGTCCGTGTGTGTGTGTGTGTGTATTAAGGCAAATCGGTTTTGGAAACATTGTATAGCACTCAGTTTGAAAGTTGGGATTTGACATGATAAATAATAACACAAAATATTTTTTCGAAATCATTAACCTTTTTTGGGGAAACGAGTTTAAATATTAAGGTTTGCTTCAAAATCCCAGCGTTGAAAATTCATCCCGTTGATCGGAGAAAGCCTTATAAAATTTATAATTTACTGAAGCTTTACAAATTTTATATGGACAAGATATATGGCATGAGGACATTATTACTAAACCATTGTACCATCAAATAAGAGCTTCATTTACTTCAAAAGGGAAATTAAACTGAACAATTTACTACATTATGATGCAAAATGTTATACAGTTGAGTATATTAATGTGATTTCCAATAAACAATGTAAATTTCAAGCATTTTCGCTCACAATTTATTCCGAGCAGTATTATGGTGTTATATACACTTTTATCTGTTTTTTGTTTTCATTATCATTTGCCAAATGATCTAACAAATCTTATTCATTGAGTTGCCTTTTTGCAATATTTTACATTTTTTTTTACACATTTTAAAGAATGTTTTTATTTTTCAAATATAGTAAAAACAAACTGCATATTTTGCATGTGGAGATTCATAATTAAAAAATCTGGTTTCAATATATTGGACATTCAAGTGTATCTAATACAAAAGATATATAATTTATTTGGATTTATTCTTGAAATAGTAATATTCTGAAATCAGTTTGTAAACCGAAACCTGCAGAAATTAGGTATTTCTGTACATTTTTTCAGACGATATTAAAAATGAAATGCTTAAAAATTGGTAAAAGCTATGAATCTAATTTTTGTTATCTATAATTATCAGAGCAAACCCCAGCTTTCATACAGTTGATTTTCTACAGAAAGTAAAAATGCAACCAGCCCTAACATATATATCTATAATAGACAGGATGTGTGGGTGAGTGTAACGAATGCACGGCCGCAATTTTCGACGGATTTGCGCCAAAATTTACATGCATATGCTCCAAGTTAGCGGGAAGGCCAAGACTGACTTTGCATTTCCCAACCCCCTCGATAGTGGAAATAATCGATTTTTTATGCTTCTACGGCAGTTTTCATGTAGTTTGTGGCCATTTTCTACTGGCCAGAGTGAGAGCCTATAGCTGGCTGCTACAAATAGGCAGGAAGATGCTATTGTCCAACGTGAGAGCCAACAGCTGACTGACACGAATGTTAACTATCATGCTACCATGCAAAAAATATCGATAGCTGTATTCGTCACGTGGGAAAAATTTAAATCTGCATGGCACTTTACTCCAATTGGCTCATTCGCTTGCTTAAACTCAACGTTGATTCTGATTCCGTAGAACGAGGTTGGGTGTGAAGAAGTATTTGTTGTTAACATTCTTTTTTTGGAATTTTGATTTTTGAATCAAGCACGGGCAACGCCGGGCCATGCGGATAATATATATATATATATATATATATATATATATATATATATATATATATATATATATATATGTACATGCGTGTGTGTAGAATTCCTCATGTAGACTTCCTCTGGAGGGGTTCATCCCAGCGTGCGGCACCATTGGAAAGTGCCTGAAAACCATACTACGGGTTGACCCAAGCCTTGTGAATGAAATTGGGTTCGCATCGCTGTGATAGCACGAAGGTTTGAGTGTGCTGGTCTTGTCCAAATTCTTGATCATTCTAGATTACATTCTTTCTCCCAGAAACTGTACCTAAAGTGTTCTAAGGATCGTTGTAGTGTAAACCACAGGTTGGCTGGGCGAGCGTTTCAATAGGGTAATTAGTCGGGTATCCTCGAAGGCCAGCTATTAGATATATATATATATATATATATATATATATATATATATATATATATATACACAGATTAAATTTATATATATATATATATATATATATATATATACATTTTGAACAATAAAAAAAAATTAAAAATTAAAATCTTTAGACACACTGGGTTGTAGATTAATATTCTTTCGTTTTTTTTATTATTATCCCATTTAGATTCCTCGACTAGTTTCGACCAAAATGGCCATCATCGGGAGGGGAAATATTTCTGCTTGCTGCTAGCACTAAACTACAGAAATGAGTCTTTTGCAGGAGAAAATGAACTTTTGTCAGTAGTTTTCATTTGTTTTTTTAATTTTTTTTTAATCTTTTTAACATGAATCTTTTAACATTCCTTGTGTTGGCCAAACAGTCTCTTTTAGGTTGTTATTTGAGATAAGAGCTGGATAGATACATGCTGCTATGAATTCTCTGGTCAGTTTGACAGTTTTATTGGACCTGGTGAGGGGAAGTTTCTCTGTTTAGTGTTTGTGTGTGTGTTATTTGGTTCTTAGGGAATGAATGAGTATGATATGTGTAAGCGTGTGTATTGCTGTGGGTGTGTGTTATCATTTGCCTCATTAGGGAGTGAGTTAGTATGATGTGTGTAAGTGTGTATATTCGTGTGGGTGAGTGTAAAAGTGTGATGCCTCCACACCCCCGTAAGCATGTCTGTCTTGTGTGGTCGAGAAATGTGGGTAGGTTTTGATTTGTTGAGGTATATATTGGTAGTATCTATATATTATTAAATTTATGGTTTAGCCCGGCTGGATATTTTGTTTTTAGACGTTGTATCCGCTTATTTTCATGGAACTCTAAAATCTTTCTAATGTTATCTGCTCTGAACTTTTCTATTCTCTCAATTATAGTGAATTTGGCATGGGTTTTGAAATCATGTTTTTCCAGGCGGAAATGTTGTTCTACAGGTAATAATTTTTCATGGGGATTCGACTTAATTCGCTTACGATAATTATTAATTCTGTAGTGAAAGGGCCATTCAGATTTTCCTACATATTGTTTCTGGCATAGTGTGCATTCTAGGAGGTAAATTATGTTATGACTTCTACAGTTAGAATCGTGGTAGATTTTGAAAGTAGATTTAGTGATTGAGCTAGTGAATGAATTCGTGTTTTTAATATATTTGCAACATAAACTTATTTTGTTGTTACATGGTTGGGAAAATCCTGTTCCTTTTGTTCTTAGTTTATTACGGATTACCTTGTCCCCTGAAATGTGGTTACTACCTATGATTTCTTTTAGGTTCTTAGGTCTACGATGTGCAAGAAGCCCGGGTTTTTTTAGGTCTGGTTTGAGATGTAGTATTTCCCAACGACGTTTGATTATTTGGGATAGTGGAGGCAGAGTGGGATTGAAAGTGGTTACTAGAGGGATGCGGCTAGATTTATTTTTAATCTTGTACATTAGGGTGTCTTCTCTAGGTGTGGAAATTGCTTTAATTATTTGTTCCCTGATTAGGTGTTGTTTATAGCCACGTGTTGTGAATTGATGCTCCAGATTTTCAATGTGTTTATTTAATTCTTCATTGTTGTAACATATCCTTCTGAGTCTAAGTGCTTGTGAATAGGGAAGGTTCTCTTTGAGGTGTTTAGGGTGGGAAGATTTAAAGTGTAGATAGTTGTGGGTGTCGGTGATTTTAGTGTGTAGTGTCGTTTGTAGTTTCCTGTTTTCATCTATGTAAATGCGGGTGTCTAAAAATGTTACTGATGTTGTAGATTTTTCAGAGACAAACTTAATTGAGTCGTGCACTGTGTTTAGGGTCATAAGGAATTGGGTAAGTTTGTCAACACTACCCGTGTATACAAAGAATATATCATCGATATATCTTGCATAGAATACGCAGTCGCTACCAATGATTGGATAGATATGGGTCTCCTCAAATCTTCCCATGAATATTGTAGCATATAATGGAGCTGCAATGGTGCCCATGGTACAACCTCTTATTTGAAGGTAGTGTGCTCCATTGAAGTTGAAAGTATTCAATGTAAGAACATGCTCCATGAGATTTATGATGACTTCTGTGGGGGGGTCTTGCTTTCTTCTTTTAGTAAGTGCTTCCTGAAGGGCGGTTAGCCCTTCGATGTTTTTAATGTTTGAATAGAGTGACATAACGTCCACAGTCACTAGAATAGCATTCTCTGGTACTGTTTGCATGTGATTAATTTTGTTCAGTAGATCTGTTGTGTCTCTGATGTAGGATTTTACTTCCTTAGCTAGCGGTTGTATGTAATGGTCTATGTATTTGGAAATTTTTGCCGTGTGACAGTTGAACGATGAAATAACCGGCCTTCCTGGGTTGTTGCTTTTGTGTATTTTAGGAAGGAGATAGAAACGAGCAGGTGTAATGTTTGTGGGTGTAAGTGCTGTGTATGTTTCCTTGTCGATTAGATTGTTGCGAAGCATTATGTTTAGTGAGCTAGTTAATTCTTTTTGGTATTCTGGAAGGGGATCTGTAGGTATGCTTTTATAGGTTTCTTTGTCGGCTAGCTGTTTGTTGGCCTCTTTAATGTATTCTTCGATTCCCCAGATCACTGTCGCACCCCCTTTGTCAGCCTGTATTATGATTAGGTCATCTCTATGTGTCAGCGTATCGAGGGCTATACGTTCCCCTTCAGTAATATTGTCACGTGGCAGCTTACGTGCTATTGTTTTCTTTATGTCATTTGCTACGGCTAGTTCAAATGTCTGTATAGTAATGTCTGTGTTTTGTGGGGTGTAGGTAGTGTTCTACTCTTTTAAAGTCTCAAGTATGGAAGGTGTATGATCATTTTCTCCGTAGTGGGCTTTTAACCGTATTCTTCTGAAGAAGGATATATATATATATATATATATATATATATATATATATATATATGCAGATTAAATTTAAAATTGTTAATCTTTAATTTTCAATTTTATAGTAAAATTTAATATTAATTAGTTATAATGATTTCTATTTTAATCTAACCCTAACATTAAGGCGTTAATTATTATAAACAAGGTCCATTGTCAAGTTTTTTGAATTCTCATATATTTGTATTTTGATTGGTTATTACAGCTTATGTAACAGCATCGACGTGTGTTTGGTCGATTTGAACCTTTTAAAACACTTTATTCTACATTCAACACCATCACTTGATAAAACACCTGAAGTGTTGAAACAAAATGGCTATTTTTGTAGTGATTTTATAACATATTTATGTTATAATTTTCGAATAACTTATATATATATATATATATATATATATATATATATATATATATATATAATTTTCCCGAATGAATTGAAATAGGTTTACATTGAAATTTCTGCGGGGAAATGGAAACAGATTTTATACCCATAGACACTTATTTTCTAACTCTAAACTAAAACATCAGATAGCTCTTTCAAAGAAATTTGGGTAATTGAAGGAGAAAAGGTTTGAGCCCACAGATAGTTTGGAAGATTATAGGTTCCATATATACTCTTAATAGAGATAGGTGTGACTTATTTTTAGAAGAAAGAAATTAGAATAATAAAGTACAATCATCAAAGCCAATTTCTGAATCAGAGGAATGAATCAGTGTTAAAATGCCGACATAAAAACAAATTTAAATTTCAATAATATAGGTTTAACTTAAGTCCCTTTTTTATTTTTAAAGCATTTCACACCTAGCAAGGCGGGAAGCTACTAGCACGCAAGAGGGTTATAGAGGATTTGGAGCCAGAGCAGGTAGGAATGATAGAGGAAAGGATGAGGAGAAGGATAGTTGATAGATTAAGGCAACTGGAGATGTCAATTGACATTACATTTGAATAGTTGGAGATTAAAGATATCAGGGAAACAGGAATAGGGAAGGGAGTTCCACATGCGAGAGGTGCGATATATGAAGCTATTGGAGTAGAAGAGGCGGTTACATTTAACAGTTTCAACAGTGAAAGGGTGAGAGCGGAATGCCAGCCTCGTAGGACGCTTGAATTCGCGAAGCGAAAGCAGCTCATCGGAGCAATTACCATCAAAGTATTTGTTAAAAAGACAGAGAGAGGCGACTGTGAGAGAGCGACTGCAGACGAGATGCCAGATCAGGGCCAATTATATTGCATATCCGCCTCTGGATCTTATCAAGAAACCCGAGGCAAACAGTAGGGGTTCCAGACCATATATGGCAGCAATATTCCATGCAAGGGCGAATGGTTGATTTGTAGATTTCTACCATATTTATTTTATATTAACTCCCCTTTACCACTTCTAATGTCGAATGTATAACTAATTCTAATTTCTATATTCCCCCGTCTCTTTACACAGTATTAATTAAAATTATAAACTTCCTCCTACTTTAAGAAGATCTCCCAAATCCTCTTCCTTTTAATCCTTTACATATTTTTATTTATAGATTTTAAAGTTATTATTAAACTCCTTGTTATTCCGCTTTTAGTTTCAATGTCATAAGGTCAATATTCGAGTTTAATTTTATAAAACTTCTTCCCTTTAATACAAACACCTTCCACCCTCCTTTGACCACTGTCTGAGCCTTTCGTCTGACTGAAACAATGAAATGGATAAATTCTGCATTAGTTTTTCGACGTTTTTTTTTAATTTTTAAAAAATTCGTTTTTTTTTTTATAGCTTTCATAGTTGAATTTATATTTCTGAAACGAACTCAGTCCACAGCGGAGTTGATAAGAGAGACGACTCATGTTTTTGTCTGCTGAAATAGGCTATTCCCCATATGAAGTGATTTGGGATTTTATTGTTTACTATTTGCTCTGTAATAATAAATACACTGAGCTCTCTTTGTGGATCAGTTTTAATATTTTCTATTAGTAGCATCCACTTGGATTATATAGTATTATTTCATATTAATATAAACGTTATATTTAGTGGTTACACGTATTTGAATTGATATCTGCCTCCCTGGGCGGTCGAAAGCCTTAATAAAATTGACTGAGATCAAAACGTTTATGATTTCATATCGTTTTCAATGATTTTTTTAATATATTTCCGAACAGGATTCAGAGAATTGTTGGTTGTCGGAAAATAGTTGAGAAGATTTCACGCATTGTTATTAGGTTGGTGCAAAAATAATGACGTAATAATGTCGTTTTTGACGTATTTGTTAACGTCAAAAAACGACATTATTACGTCATTATTTTTGCTCCAACCTAATAAATCAGGGACATAGTTTTCGTCTCCATCCACGCCGAGGTCCAGCTGGGGCGGCGATTTGTCAGTGAAAGGTCAGTGGCACATTCCAGCGAGTCCGATCTTGAACCAAGTCAGGACTCCTGCTGTGAGTTAAATGAAAGTCTCGATGAACAATTACAAACATCATTAGTGGATCAGCAAGTTTCCAGCGAAGCAGCATGAGCAATGGCGGAAAAAGACCATGCGAAAGGAAGCGATTGTTGGCGAAATAAAGCCAACGCCCGTGGCACGATTCCCAGATATTGCATCCTGTAGATTAAACATCTATTCAAATATTTATCTGCTTTCCCAAGTTTAATAACTCGAACAGGAAGGCTCGATTTACAGTTTTTCGTTTTTTTTTCTTACCAAATATCTCCACTTATTACGATATACAAAAGTTATTTTTATACTCCCTATCGAAACTCTTGTCTTATATATTAAAACAAAAAAATGTTGTACGCACACATGCACACACGCACACACACGCCCGCATATATATATATATATATATATATATATATATATAAGATTTAAGAAACGGCTGATATTTTTATATATATATAGCTCAATATTAAAAATATTAAAATAATATTAAAACACAGCATTAATAATAAAACCATTTATATAAACCATAAACAAATAAATTTAATTTCAAAGAAAGCCTTTAATTTCGAAGAAAAAAATACATCTGGAAGTAAAATCTGTAACTAAAAACATGCAAGACGTAAACAAATGTAAAATTTCTTGAACGTGCGCGTGTCAAAGGAGATTAAATTCATGAATTAGCATATTTGCAAAACGGAGTAAAATAAGTGGAATAAAAATGATGCAGAACAAATTGAAAAAAAATGGAAGTACCGTTTAAAGCCACGACCCCTGAAGACTGGAAATTTTACAAAGAAACTTCGAATAAAATTGATATTTCAAAGTTAAGTAATATTTTCATATAATATTCTATATTAAAATTCATTTTTTTTAATCCGGCAGATTTTTAGCATTTTAAAATTATTTGTAGTCGATACACGTATCCGCTATTATTAAATAATATATTTACTTATTTTTGTCTACCGGCCTGAATGTTCGAGAAATCATGTTAAAGAAGAAATTGCACTCTCCGGTAGGATTTGAACCTTTGTCGTTCAAGGCATGGCTTAGCTACTGTTAAGCCTTTTACGTTTTAGCATTTCTCGAGTATTTAAGCCGGGAGACGAAAATTAATAAATATACTGTTTAATAAATAAACGGAACACCTAGACAAATACGAATAGCCACTAAAAATAACGTTTAAAGAAATAAAAAAAAAAGATATAAGAATAAATATATGTATATATAAATAAAAAGAAAGAACAGTAAGATATATAATCCGGTGTTCTTATTGATATTTTTATTTTTACAAAATAGTGCTCAATGTAAATTTACAAAGAAAAAAATTCATATGGATCAAAGAAGTGAATTAGCTATTTTTTGCCGTCATTGTCAAAAATTTTATTTAAATAATATTTAAAAATGAAATTTAAAAAAAAAATGACCTGGTAATATACTTACTTATACTTGATATGAGAAAATAATTTTATATACTGTAAGTAATTCTAGTACATTTACTTGTTTTAAAAGAAATATAGTCTATCAAAAATTAAAAGTGAAAATATTTTAAAATTGTAGTTAAATAAAACGAATTCTAACCTAAACATCCCCCAAAAATCTTTAAGTATACAAATAGAAAAAATGCCGTAAGAATTTTTTGCCGTTAACAATAATTTTTTTTTAAAAATATCGCAGACGACATGGATTTAACGGATGTCAGAATTCGTTGAAAAATACATCCCTACCCTACTTAAACGTAACCCGTTTTTTCGAACGTAACTAATAACTGATATAACAAAAGTTAATAAAAATGAACACGCTACCATCCCTTGTCTGGATGAGTGGATTTGTCTGTATCCTTGGAAACAGTGAATTATTCGTTGCCTTTAAAACTCAGTAAATTTAAAAATAAGTTACTCCAAAATTTGGTGGAGGATGAAATGGAACTAATGTTTTTAATTTAATTACAAAATTAAATTTGAAGCTTTTAGCTTCCAATTTTGAAACATGGTTATTACTGTGTAGCGAAAAAACATATTTTTAATCAGTTAATTTATAATATATGAATAAATAGTTATTTTAACTCACCGCTAACACTACTCTGAGTTTCATGTCAGGTGTTGATTGGATTCCAACTGTTGCATCATTTAAATATGAATATTTAAATTATGCAACGGTCAGTTTTTAATCAGTACCTGACAAATGCATCAGAGTTGCACCACCGCTGATGAAAAATCTATATTTATTACACTGTGTAACACGATTTTTGTCCTTGGGTAGTAACCATTATTTCCTATTGCTTACGCTGTCGGGTGTCCTAAACACCTGGTAGGGCTACCCTTGGCACCAAGGTCATAGACAAGAACTCAGACTAAGCGCTATAAAACCCAAAGATCCCAACAAATTTCAACGGTTGAAACAGCGGATGAAGGGGGCTACGCATAACGCACATGCTACAGAAGGCGCCACTCCAAATTATAACAGAGTCAGCGACAGTCTATTTTCAGTTTGATAACTGTAATCTGCATGTCTCATTCAATAAGTGCTGCAGAATAAGGCTAGGAAATCAAGTGTGTTGGGTCACGTGTTGGCAAGTTGATGTCCACCTTAAATAAATTCACGCCATTGGCACTTACTTTCACCTCCAACCAACTCTTACAAAGACAAACGGCGATATGGAATGATGACGGGAGCAGATTTGGTGAATCTGGAAGCTCCTAGTCCAGATCCTGTACTTAGCTGGCGAATTTAGTCACCAACGCCGTTGACAAAATAGAACCAATGAGCAAAGAAGAAATTAATTCCTTGGATACGAGAAAAAGCCGCCGACAACATCGGCGCTTAGAAAGTATGAAAAATGGCTAATATGTCCTTCAAACTTTGTTTTTGTGACCAGGATAATATCTATGAAATTTATCTATTCTAA
Source organism: Acanthosepion lycidas (assembly GCA_963932145.1). NCBI lineage: Eukaryota > Metazoa > Mollusca > Cephalopoda > Sepiida > Sepiidae > Acanthosepion > Acanthosepion lycidas. The sequence goes on from OZ010583.1 coordinate 93,531,677, forward strand.
CTGGGAAACTGGAGAACATTATCGTTCACTTAAAGTAGGAAGAAAACGACTTTTGATTCAAAAGTAGCATTTATTTATTCTAGGATTTCACAAAAACATTCTCGTTCACTCAGAGAAGAACAAAACGACTTTTGATTCAAAAGTAGCATTTATTTATTCTAGGATTACACAAGAACATTCTCGTGCACTGAAAGTAGAACAGTAGGACATATGATTCAAAAGTAGCATCTATTTATTCTAGGATTACACAAGAACATTCTCGTTCACTCAAAGTAGAACAGTAGGACATATGATTCAAAAGTAGCATCTATTTATTCTAGGATTACACAAGAACATTCTCGTTCACTCAAGGTAGAACAGTAGGGCATATGATTCAAAATTAGCATCTATTTATTCTAGGATTACACAAGAACATTCTCGTTCACTCAAAGTAGAACAGTAGGACATATGATTCAAAAGTAGCATCTATTTATTCTAGGATTACACAAGAACATTCCCGTTCACTGAAAGTAGAACAGAGGGACATATGATACAAAAGTAGCGTTTATTTATTCTAGGATTACAAAAGAACATTCTCATTCACTCAATATAGAACAAAACGACATATGATTCAAAAGTAGCATTTATTTCTTCTAGGATTACACAAGAGACCACAAAAAATTAGAAGTAATGTAGTTTTTTTCCGATTTACGCTTATTCTGTAAATAACTTTCACAAATCCCCCTTTCCCGAAATATTGCTCATTACAGAGAAACGTTCCTGTCTCCTATCAGCATGGTTGATACTCAACTGCACGAGAGCGCGTCTCTGCAGCTTCTTGGTCTCACGTTTTCTCTGACCTGAGATGGAACAACTACGTTGAATTAACTGTCGCAAAGAACGTCGGTTCTTTTTGGTTTGCCAGAAGGTTTTTTTCTCCTTTGAGTCCATTCTTCAGATCTATAAATCTATCATTCATTCATGCATGGAATATTGTTACCATATATGGTCTGGTGTCATCTCGACAAAATCCAAAGACGGTTATGCAATGTGGTTGGTCCTTACTTGGAATCTCGACTACACTCACTTTTTCACAGACATAATGTAGCTTCCCTCTGCCTTTTCTATAAATATTTTCATGGCCTCTGCTATGACCAGCTATTTTCATTAGTACCCCGACTGCATAAATTTAAGCGTGATACTAGGTTAGCATCTTGGTCCCAACATTTCATTGTCAAAAAAAAATAAAAATAAAAATAAATAAATGTAACTACTTCTTCTACTCCAGCAGCTTCTTCTCTCGCACTTACAGACAGTGGAATTCCCTTCCACTTCCCTGATAATTATAATCTTCAAAAATGTAAATGTAATGTCAATCGACATCTTCCGTTGCCTTGATGCCTGTTCTTCTTTTTATCCTCCTCCATTCTTCTTTTTAACCTTTCCCCACCCTCACTATATCAGTTTTTTCTCTTACACTCTCTGTAGCCACTTGCGTACTACTAGCACTCCCACCTTGCTTGGGGTGAATTGCTTAAATACATACATACATACATATATATATATATATATATATATATATATATATAGTCTCCCATCATGTTTTTGTTATACGATCCTTGGTAGCAGTGTTAAAAATCCAGTATATGCTTGTGGAAGCGCTTTTCTTGCTGCTCTGAGTTGGGACTTTGATAGGCATCCTGCCGTAGTTCTTCGCCAGACTTTCAACAATTCCACATAATTGATATTCACCAGGAAGCACCGAAACACTGCTGTTCCACGTTACTTTTTCCGTCCAAGTGATCTTGGGGAATTCGTTGCACTCTGTGATATTTATTTGTGTTCCAACGCTGATACCGGTGTCGGTTTTTGCACAGTAGCCCCTATTTAACGTTGTTTCTCTCCAAATTAAACTCGTTCCGCTGCAGACAGTCCTGACTGTGGTATTATGCTGCGATGTCTTTGCTGTGACAAAGGCAAAGATAACACGAAGACTTGGTAAAGCCGCCTTGGAGATCCATCAGGATGGCCGCCATTTTGAAGTCCCAATTACCTCCCAACCGAACTATTCATATTTCAAGGCATCTAGTAAGATCTTGGCACTGCTGTATTCTTCTGAGTTGCACCAAGTAAGACAGGTGAAGACATGGATACATGATTCCATTATGAAGCAGTACGGCTTTGAAGCTCCCGGTTGTGCTGCCGATGAAGAGCGCTACTCGCTGGGGTTACAGGCGATTCCAATTACCTCGAACAGACCGGTCACATTGTGGAGGAAGAAAATCTTGGCGGGTAAACGAACTTGGAAAACACTGGTGATGTTTTCTCTAAACTGCCACTTTCACACTTTCATCTAACAAATTCCACAGCTTGCGTATCGACGTCAAAAGCCCGAAACTGGACTTCGTGAGAGGAAGATCTCTGATAAGGTTGTTGAGGCCTTTTTGGTTGGTGTAGCATGGGTTTCTCTCCTCAGTAACGCCTTTGTAATCTGGATCAGTGACGTCATCCTCTTCTGAATTGCTGTTTTCTGAAGGCGTTTGCTCTCACTTTGGAGGAGTGGGTACGAAGAGGTCAGGGAAGTGTGGCACAGGGGCGATGAATGATAGAAGGTTTGGACATATGATAGCAGATGCATTCTTGCCAGCTCGATCTTGGGAAGGGTTCAGCATGTAGTAGAAGCAATTGCTTGAATTTTCAGTTGGTTCCCTCCAACTTCGAGGGATTCGGAATTTCATCGCTCTGTGTTCCCCTCTATACTGCTGACCTGAGATGGAAAAATACATTGAGTCAATCAAATCAACCATTCGCCCTTGCATGGAGTATTGCTGCCATATATGGTCTGGTGCGCCTTATGTTTGCCTCAAGGTACTTGATAAGATCCAGAGACGGATATGCAAAGCAATTAACCCTGCTCTGGCATCTCGTCTGCAGTCGTTCTCTCACAGACGTGCCGTCGCCTCCCTCTGTCTTTTTTACAAATACTATCACGGTAACTGCACCAATGAGCTGCTTTCGCTGGTGCCCAAACTTCATGAATTTAAGCTTACTACTAAGATGGCATCTCGTTCACACCCTTTCACTGTCGAAACTGTTAAATGTATCCGTCTCTTCTACTCCAATAGCTTCATGTCTCGCACCTCTCGCCTGTGGAACTCCCTCCCCTCTTTCTGTTTCCCTGATAGCTATAATCTCCAACTATTATGTAATGTTATCTCGACTTCTCCAGATGCCCTGATCTATCCCCTATCCTTCTCTTCATCCTGTCCTCTATCGCTTCTATTTGCTCTAGCTCCAACTTTCTGTAACCCCTTGCGTGCTAGTGGCTTCCCGCCTGGCTTGGGGTGAAACGCTTAAAAAAAAGCATCCTGAAAAAGTGGAAAATAAAATATGAGTATAAAAATACAAGTGTATTTCACCCAGTGTTATTAAAAAATCTAAAAAAATAACAGTTTCGATTTTTGAAATTTCTAAAAATCTTCCGTTGGATAGGTAAAACCGTAACTCTGACCCACAATAAATGCAACCAATGTTACAAAAATACGGAATCTTGAATACTAAACATCTCTAATAATCCGCATTTTTATGGCCGTTGCCAGTGAGCCAGTATAGAAAATATGAACACTGGTGCACAATTCTTGAAACATATTTAATACATAGTCTTAATAACACTGGTTTAAAAAAAATAAACGTAAAAAATATTTAAAGTTAAAAAAGAATCCAAAACTTAAGAATTCCACTATACAAACAAGGATAACTTTCCATCTTACCTTCTAGAGTTCGTTTGAATAGTTATAAAGGTAAAATGAGGTCTCCATGGTTTGTCTTGATTTCCTATAGGCATGTCGATATGTGCTTTATAGGCCTCGCTTGATTTTAGGAGATATTGCCACAAAGTACTTTTTCGTTCTTATCTTGAAACATTCGCCGCAGACAGAGCAAAATGCGTGTGCTGGATGTGTATAGCCTCTGTATTTATACTGCCATCTATGTTGCGCGAACGTTCAAGAAATAATTGAAATTTTTAGAAACTTCTTGAATGTTCTAGAAAATTCTTCTTCAGCTGACTCTGTTTGGAATGCAATTGAAAATCAGATCATAAAAGCAAAGTTTGAATGGAATAATAGTCATTTGCTTTTCATTCTAGACAGAAGTAATTACAAAATAGCACTTACTGACCAAAGACAATAAATACAAATTTTTTTACACAGTATTATTAATATAAATTATAGCTTTGTTATTATAGATCGAGTGTTATTTTATTAACACTGATGTACGACACACACCCACACACAAACTCATATATATATATATATATATATATATATATATATATATATATATATATATATATATATATATATATATATTCGTGAATAATTCATACAAAAACCAAATATAGATGATTGATTTATAATGATTTAAATGGAAAGAATACATCTTCGTAAACAATATCAATAAGATACACCAACCCCGAACCTGTATATGAATGATATGATCCCTGTTTATAAATTCCAGTTGCATAAGGTCTTTTTAATTTTTTTACAAGCTTTCGTCTATTCCTACAGACATCAACAGGTATGGAAGTAGATTTTGTTCTTGTTTTTACTTCTCGGTAATAAGAGGACAACGAAAATAGAGATGTAATAAATATATATATATATATATATATATATATATATATATATATATATATATATATATATATATATATATATAAATAAATAAAAAAAATGAATTGGATTAAATCAGACAAATATTTTAATATATATTCGGTTTATACGTTATTTTTATGGATACAACGAATGTGGTCTTTTTTTAATTAAACAGTATTACATTTACTGGCCTGGAAAATATGAGTTCTCCGACAGGAATCGAACCTGTATCTCATAGGTTCTCTTTAGCTGAATGGTTAACAACACGTCAAGTTATATGACGGTTCCAGTATGATATACAGGTTCGATTCCTGTCGGATAATGCATATTTTCTACGAAATTTCTAGAACATTCAGGCCGTTAAATGTAATTAATACTGTTTAATTAAAACAGACCATTTACTCAAATAATTTGTATCTATAAAAATAACGTATAATCATATGTATATATATATATATATATGAAAGCATTTTGTATTCTTTATGGAAGGGCTTCATGGTCGGATCCAGAAATATTTAGAGGCCGCATCTGCTTCCGAGTCCCTAATATAAGGAGCATTGAGATAATATTTTGCTCAGTTCCTTAGAATGAGCATGCTCGTAATTGCCGCATCTTTTTAAAGGATTGATTTAATGGACCAGTCGCAGAAAAATACTTTGGGATGCAGGGAAAATGAATTCGCCAAAATATCAGTTTATTCTTTTGAAAAATTAGTTAATCCTTGCTGTCCAGAATAGATTTGGTAGGCTATTTTTCTTACAAGACAATCGATTGATAAATTCACTGTATGGCAACGTCTTCGTCTACCATTTGTAAATGGAATCAAGATGATAAGTTATCCAAACCTCCAAATCATTATTGACACGCATAATTGGACCGTTCATGTATGATATTATGCATTATTTTATATGAAAGTTATAAATATATCATCAAATTTATCTGACAATAATATAATAATGTCAATGAGTTGAGATAAACCACTACCCATAGCATTTTCTCATTGCCGGTAACTTTTACATCAAATTAATAGCAAAACTAAAATTTAGTTCCATTTAGAAATTAAATCACAAAGTAACGTTATATTTTCGACCTTGAATTAATTAACTTTTCTCAGGGTAATAACGTTTCCGCAACACTTTGAAGTGTTCTTCACGAAAATATCTATCATATAATTAACACAAAATTAAGCAATTATTGGGGGAAATTAGCAGAAAATTGGAGTCGACTTTCGATTTCAGCAGTTAAAAAATATGAAAATAAAAATACGCTGTAGGGTAATATGTATTTTCTTGATTAGAAGAGAAAAGCACTGGAATAAACACAATTTGTGCACACACACACATATGTATATATATATATGTATCATTAACACACTCAGCGTTAATATATGTAATAAACACTCAACGGTGTGGTTTTTCCTCATAACATGTGCATCAAGATTAGATATGCTACAATGAAAAGAAGGCGTGATCAAGCCATGTATATTTAGGTATACGAGTAAAGTATTAAAAAGTGGTTCAAAATCTATTTAAAATGAAAGTAAGCATATTTTATAGCTATCATTTTAGACAATAATGAACTTAACTTCTTGCCTATTTTGTCGCTCATAAACCACTACATAGTAACCCTTTACTTTGAGTGGCTTTGGGGGCTTGCTTTGGGTTTATATTAGTGTAACCAACTTGAAAAATCTTACAAACGATCCGTTGTTAAAGAAGCAGGAAAAACGTTTTGAATCGTTCTACAGCTCAAGAAAATATCTCTTGTTACATTCTAGCGTTACAAGAGTCAGATTAGGCCAAAAATGGAGTATTGCTGGCATATCTCGCCTGGATTTGCTCAGTCTTCCCTTTCCAAATTTGATGAGGACTGAAAACGTTTACGTGTCTCACTAGTATGGTGCATATCATCACACGCAAAGAAAATAGACCCTTCCTTAAAGACGTCTTGTAGATGGATCACTGGGTGTCTCAAGCTAATCAAAGTAGATCACCTCAACTTGCTTGGTCCCCCTTACATAAGAGGGAAAATCAACTCCTAACTCGAAGCAGGAAATTGATTCACGTCATCCACTTCACGGCTGTTAACCAATGACAAAGAGACTCAAGACACAGCTTTTTGCATGCATCCCATCCACTGAACACCATAACTGCTAGTCAGCGTTTGTCCCTGAGGTGCAGCCATCTTAACAACGTGGAACACAGACTCTCTCTCTAAGCCCCACAGAATCCACCCGGCTCTAATGATGCTTGGACCTTCTGGTCCTGCCTCAATGATATCCGAACAGCTGTTGGTCGTTGTAGAGACAAACTTCAGAAATGGAGATATGCCATTGATGTTGATCCTAGCTTACAATGCGGGCAATCACAAACTATGGAATATTTTCTAGTTTACCGTAATCTTAAAATTTCATGCACGCTTAACGACGTTGACACCTTAACAACCCAGGCAAAGCTATGTGTGCAACGCTGGATGGCTGTATTGTAGCGACTCGATAACAATAGTAAAAATACTTTTCCACCCTGCAGTCTCTTACGCACACCGAAAGCCTATCTTTAATACCATGGCAAATATTTAGACAAGCAGCATTCTTTAATTCCCCCAGTTCAGACCTTTACAGCTAGGACACGGAGTCGAATAATCCGCATGTACTCCGCATTCTAAATGTAAAGAAAAAGATCCATTTCTCATTTTCCGAAGAAATACTTCATTGAGGAACAGATTTCTGCGGTGGTACTTCCCTAAATACTACAACTTTAATAATTTCAAATCAAAGTTGATTATTATCTATCCTTCTCATCCTCAGAGTTTTCTATTCTTTCTACCTCCTCTTACGTTCATATCACTCATAATTTCAGGATACCTCTACCTTGAATGGCTCTTGAGGATTGTGCAAGTGTGAACTAAAGAAAATCTGGTAGGATTACTCATTTATAAGCAATACCTTATATCGCAGCCGAAATTCAAATATCGACAATATCGCTGCAGGAATGTTCTGGAAAACAAAGTGCAGCTATGCACAAGCAGTCCAGGCCAAGTTTGAAAAGAAACAAATTGGATCTCGTGAATTCTGGAAGATCACCAACTAAATTATGAACAAATGCAAAACGGCTGTGTCCACAATTATAAACGGCCCCCAGGTCATATCATCCTCGGCCGAAAAGGCAAAGCTCTTCGCATCGATCTTTGCCCCAACTCAACGTTACATGATAAAGGCAATCCCTTTTCCGACTTCCCATGTCTCACTGAGCACAATCTTAGTAATATTTTCATTGCAGTACGGGATGTTTCAAGGCTTATCAAAAGCCTTTACCCTAAAAAAAAAAACACAGGCCTAGACAAAATTCCAGTGGTTGTCATTAAGAATATCAACCCAGAACTATAGACGATCTTAGCGTCGTTATTTAACCGCTTATTGAAGGAGAAATCTTTCCAAAGGCAGTGGAAAGTGTCAAGCGTATGCTCGATCTTCAAGAACGCAGCGAGATATCTTCCTCCTCCCACTATCGACCTATTAGTCTCCTCAGTGTCATCACTAAGCTTTTTGAGGCTATAATCAACAAGAATGTCGTCGAACACTTAGATAAGAACCGCTTTTTAAGCGATGAGGAGTACGGTTTTCGATCGGTCAGATCCATGTACTAAATACCATTACTAATAGAATTAGTGAGGCTCTTAACGACACACTGACATTGAGGACCATAATATTTGATATCTCGAAGGCATTTGAAAAGGTGTGGTACAAAGGTTTGCTACTCAAGATCTCCGGCATCACCCATCTCAATTATGAAGTCCTTCCTATCGGGTAGGTCCCTGAAGGCAGTTATTACCGGCCTGACCTCCGGGGCTCTGGGAGTCAAATCTGACGTCCCCCAAGGTTGACTTCTGGGACCAACCCTCTTTTTGCTTTACATAAATGATCTGCCTTTAGATCATTTGTAAACATCTATGCCGATGATACGAGTGCGCCTCTGAATTCTTGATGATCAGAGATTGGCAGCTGATCTCTCTTCCGATCTGGCACTATCTTCACAGGGGGGGGGGCAGGCTGGTTACATTCAATTCCTCGAAAACCAAACGAGTTACATTCCATCATAACCGATCGGAAACCGAGCTACTGCCAGTCACGATGAATGGATGTCTTCTCGGGGAGGCTCCGCGCCTTGAGAGACTATTGTGTCTTAAACTCACACCTGACCTCAAGTGGAACACATACATACAATCCATCGCAAAAATGTATGGAACCCCGTTTCAGAATTGTAGAAAAATGCTATAGGTTTAAGTACTGTCACTGAAAACACAAAAAGTAACTCATTTTTGGACATGACCGGCTCGATTAATTTGAATTTTTGTATTCATATATATTAAACAATCAGTGAAGTCGTTTGAGACGCACAGTATTCTTTGAAATTGCAGACGATAAACATTTTTAAGCTAGAAAATTTTGGTTTAACAATATCTTCCCTTCTTAAACTGGATATTTAAAAATTGTGAAAATATTTATTAACTAATAAACCTGAGATTAATAAATTTAACTCTGGATCCGATTTTCTATTATATAAATGATCAATTTTTCCTTCCCTAACTACTCTTTTAGTGAACCTTTGACCAATAGTATTCGTTCGGTTGTTATACAAAAAAAAAACTGGAATTCTCACGTTTAATTAATTACATTTTTCGCATATTTATTTGAATATATCATATTACAAAAAATTCTTAGCAATATTGCCATATAAAAGTAAAGGATGCAGGCTAAATTTGTTTACGAGCATCAACAGCTTACCCTGCTATTTCATGAAATTAACTGCTGTAATTTATATATACAGATAAAACAACGTGCCAGATACATCTTCACACGTGTAGACGTTCTCTTTTTTGCTATACTAACGCAATTGATTCAGTTGTACTGTAAAAAAAAAAAAAAAAATACACAAAATTTTTTGTCAGGTTGTTAGCAAAGAATCATTGTATTTCATTTCTTTCAATTTGAAAGAAAAATAATACTCAATTAATAAACCTATTGAAATTTGTAGAGCCGTGTTGGAAGATTTATTTTTATTTCTTCGCCCATACACGCATAAACCGTTACAGATACAGGAAAATGGTCGGCTCCCTGTACTACTCCAGTAAGCGTCTGATTCTGCATGCTATCCTTTACCTTTACAATAGCCAGACAAGGCCTAAAATACAGTACTATTGTCATATTTGGACGCAAGCTGCCCACTCCTCAATCGACAGAGTCTAAAAGCGTCTCCAAGTCCTTGTAGCTGACAAATTATTTTCCACCCTCCAACCTCCCTCTCACAGGCGGGATGTGGCAAGCCTCTTACTGCTCTATCGTTACTTTCACGGAAAGCGCTTGATCGTACTACATTCCTTGATTCTGCTAGTTCTAACCTTCACAGCTAGGGCGTGCCATGTCACTCACATTGTAGTAAATCACCAGTATTCGCTCCGTATTCCATTGGTGAGTAGTAAGTTCCACACGAAAAGCTTCTTCCTCTGAATCACTGCTCTGTTGAACCAAACCTCAAGAGGATGCTACCCGGAACTCTGCAATCCTAGCCTGTTCAAGTCTAGGGTTAACCGTTATCCTCCTCTCATATCCAAATAAACTGGCTCAATGTAACTTTCTACCTCAAGTTTTCCACTCAGGACTTGTGCAGCGTGAATTTTACTATAAAAAAACAAAAAAGAAAACAATGCAAAAATAAAAGAGTTTATGTAGACGGAGATACTAAAAATTTATCGGGTCGACCATGAAGTTTTTCCACTTTATAATATCTAATGTTTGGTCAAATTTTGTGAAGATTTTGCAGTACCCTCCTCACATAAATGCATGTGTCAATAGATGTATTGTAGTAGAGAAACTTTTATTTTTATTTTTTATTCATTTTTCCTGCTTTTAACTATGCGTATTTATAAAAGAGGATATCAGCAATTTGGCTAAGTTGAATCTAATATTCAGGTATCGATCTAGAGGATTTGATTTTCGGTTATTTGGCCAGTTGAGAGTAAAACGGTGGAAAAGAAACAGCAGTGCTCCTTTGTCTGCAAGGTCAGCAGTTGTAGAGTTCGCTTGAATCTTGTTGCGATGTAAGAAAAATGACTTTGTTACATCTGATACAATGAAAATAAGCCGTCACCTAGTCACTCAAATTTAAGTATACGTATAAGTAAATTATAAATTCAGGGATACGTATAACGCATCAAACGATATTTCAAAATATAATCTGGTGAGTCGGTGTGAACAACAGCTATGCTGCTCATAGCAAGGCGACAAGAGTTATCGAAGTTTGATCGAGGTATATTAATTTCTGCAAGTCGGATCGGACATTCCATTCTTGAAATCGTTATAGGATGTCAGGTGTGTATCAGGAATGCCTGGCGGAATGCGTTAACGTCGCAGTGGTTGATCATGGATCTTTAATGATACTGATCAGAAGCATCTGGGTAGTGTTTGTGGTAACAGAACAACACTGGCTCAAATCACCGCCATATTTGATATCATAGATACGAGCAAATTATTTCAGCGTTCTTTAGTTCAGTATATGGGAGCAGAAGACATCCTGGTTCGCTAATTACATTCTGACCGCTGGTTTCACATGTTTCGAGGTTCGGCTGTGCGTGAAATATTATATTATTACCTAAATTATTTCGTTTTTTAATAATTTATTTTAATTCTTACTTTTTATTAATACTTCTGATGAATCATTCAACAATGTATCCCCCTTCATTGCTTACGGCCTCCTGTCAACAATCCACAAATTGTTTAATGTCTCGACGACAAAAATAACTAAATTTTGACTCGAAAAATTCATCTAGCCACGTTTTAAGACCCACATCGTTGTTGCACAAAACACTTCTCAATTTGTTAGAAAGCAACTGTAGAAATGTGGCAGAACTTCCGAAACTTAATTGTTATTTTGGACTACGTGTGGTTGAGCATTGCCATTTTGAATATTCACACAGTATCGCCGGTCAGGTCTTTTCATCTAACTTGCGTCTTTTAGACTGTTTATTTGTTCAGCATACAGCTTCGCATTGAGCACTTGGTTATTTTGATGCACCTCATATCATTCTGTCGGTAATAGTCTAGAGTAGAATTTGACAGCTTTTTGACCTTAATTAAAAGCAAAAAGAAGAACAAATCGATAATGTTCATCTCAGAGGGGTGTCTAATCTGAAATAAAATTTTTTCAATAATGTTAGACAACAGAATATACAGGAAGATTAGAGTTACTAACAAGCAAGAAATGATTCTTCGAGATTATTCGCCGAATATCAGAAAATGAATATATGTAACAACCTAATATATATATATATATATATATATATATATATATATATATATATATATATATAGGTAACTATACACGTTTCGAAAAACCTTCGAATTTTTGATTTGCCAATAATCAAATCAATCTCGAAGGAAAAAAAGGTTTTAAAAAAAGAAAGAGCTAGGAACATGAAAGTCTGTCGAAAAATATCGCACAGATACAGGTTTGAAGCCCAAAGAAAAAAAACCCGACACGAGTAAACAACTAACTTAAAGAGCCCAATACAACCGTAGAGCAGACCTAGATAAACCTTGTGAACCAGACAAACCTACCCAGGTTTCACCTAAGCGGATCGTCAGGGAAAGCTGGCTTTCACTGACGACCCGCTTAGGTGAAACCTGGGTAGGTTTGTCTGGCTCACTTGGTTTAACTCTCTCTCTCTCTCTATATATATATATATATATATATATATATATAGAGAGAGAGAGATGGGTAGAGAGACAGCGAGAGATAATTATTACAAATATAAAGTTTGGAACTTAGGGAATTGGTGTTACCTTCAGCACCCCGACTCTAGAATTTCTATCCACTCATCAGGAATATCAGTAACTATTTATAATTCTGCGAATTTATTTATATAAGCATTATTCATTGGTATAAGGTTGATTTTTTTCTTTTATAGTGTGTGTGTGTGTGTGAGAGAGAGGGAGAGAGAGAGCGTGTATACGCGTGAGTGCGTACGTGTAGAATTATTTCTCGCTTTCGTCGTGTCATGAAATATAACTCAAAGGTTTGGTTACACCAACTTGATGTCGAAGAAACAACTAAACATTGAAGATGACGTGTTTTTTTTTTCAAAACGAATTTACAAGTTCACTTCGGATCAGAAGGTCTTCTTCTTAAAGATTGTATCATATAACAACAACAACAACAACAACAACAATAATAATAATAATAATAATAATAATAATATATATATATATATATATATATATATATATATATATATATATATATATATGTAAGGTGGCAATAAAATCCCTATCTATACAGTCACTTACAATAACAGGACAAAGTAATTAACCAGCAGTTCAGAAATTTATTATTGTAATGGTTCTGGTTAATTCTGGTTAATGAAAAATGCTATGGTAAACAATAGTAAATTAATTACCAATACTGTTCGGACTACTGCTTCAGTACTTTCTTTTTTTATTATAAGTAACTTTATTGTGACATTATTGCCACCATGTATATATCATTATCATTTATTATATAATTTAGAAACGGTTTGTTAGTTAGCGTCATACATTCGTCATTATAGTGGTTTCTGCAAAGCGAAATTGTTTATGACTCAACCTAAAAGTTTTTCTACTTTTTGTTTTGGTTAAAGAAGGCGCAGAAAATATAAATTCATCTCATTTTCGCTTCTAGCGCTTTGAATCATTCTGTGATTCTCTTCAGAATAAAACAACATATATAAATATTATTTATTAGGAAAAGGTAAAATGAGGAAAAGGCTGACGATCATGCCGCTCCAAAATTCTTAGAATGGTTTGAATTTTCGCCATCACTCCCACTACCTGTTCTGTCATCCATTTACACAAGCTTGTTAAGAAAGTTTCTCCTTTCCTATGACCCTCTTGCCTTCATTTTGTCCTGTTAGTGTCAAACTATACAATACTCTCTTTCCTCATATATAAAAATATTTTACCTGTCCCTTTCTGATTCTCGGTGTAAGCACGCTTTTTACTTTTGTTTTCTTTAAAACTTCATCGTTACTTACATGTTCAGTCTATATTATTCCCAACATCCTTCTGTAGAACCAAATCACTGTTGCCTGACATCTCTTCTTCAAATGTGAAAAGATTGTCCTGTATTCACTGTGATACAGGAGGACTGATATTACATAAAATCTCAGTACTATTTTCTTTGTTACTAAAGAAATATTCCTGTTTAGTATTACTTTGCTTAGCGTTTGGAAGGTATAACTGGCTATTCCAAGGTATCTTCATATTCGGCGACACATTTTCCGAAAATTTAAATATCTGGAAAGTGTTAAAACACTTTCCAGATATTGAAATTTTCGTACTTATTTGCATTTGATGTCTCTAATTCTTAGTTGTAAAGTGAACTCTACTAATTTTATATTTATTCTAAGACAAATTCGATAAGTTTTATTAACTTTTATTAACAGCTGATTCCCCAAACTATACTATCGATTAAATAAAAGGTATCCAAAGTTAGATTCAATAATAAGTCACACAACAATCTTAATAAAATGGCTATAAAATAAAATTTATTTTATTTGAACCAGATATACTCTAAGGATAAGCAAGATATATTTTTTATACTAAATTTTATCCAAATCAATGTTTGAGAGCCACTCCAGATAGAGGGTTAGTTATGTTGAATGTCGTGTGTTGAAAGTTGATGTTGTAGAAATTGTTGTATGAAGAGTCACTCAAGGTAGAGGGTTAGTTATGCTGAATGTTGTGTGTTGAAAGTGAATGTTATAGAAATTGTTGTATGAAGATAAGGAACATCGATAATAATTAAACCTTGATTAAAAGAAATTAAGATTGCAGAATTCGGGGAAGAAATTTCTTAGGAGAGAAATATGTCTGATTGGAACTTCTACTTTACATTTTGAATACGCAGGAAATGTGGGTAATTTGACTCCGTGGAGCTTAGTGGGTAATGGATAACGGCTCGGATTGAAGAATCGGAGATCCGAGTTGGAATTCCAGTCGAATCCATTACATTCACTTACGTGCTAATACCCTATGAACCCTATTCTTCTCCCCCTACCAGCTATGGGTGAATAGCAGGAAAGACCGGGTTCTATAGCCTTGGATAGCAACTGGGCTACCGCCGAAAGAATGGCAAACTACTGCGGGAAAAATATGTCTCGTCAGTCATGTATCGAAAGATACATGATCGCCTAAGCGTATATCACGCATGGCACATAACTAACTGGAGCTTACAAGGTGTATCCTAGTTATAAAGGTTTGAACTGACAGAACTAAAGAATAGAACTCATGTGAACATTTGCCATGGAATTAGCGGTGGAGTAGCGATTCTCTTGTGGTATTTTGTCTGTTGAGAAAGAGGCAACAGACTAACAAATAAGTATTTTCCCACATTAGCGCTTAAAAGATTTTGAACAATATCAAGTTTGGAATGCGATCATCTTCAGTCTAAATATGTCAGTCATACGTTATTTTGGTGACTCTTGAAAAGATAAAACTATGAGGGATGACAGACGTTCAATATAGAGCACCATTAAGAGTGCAACTGTTCAATGTTACTAGAAAAAACGATATTAGCTATTAAGAATAACACACATACAGCCATATCTTCGGCTCACTTTCACAAACCTATTTATTTATTTACTATAGGAATAAAAAAATAAAATATTAACGTTACTAATATCCCTTCTAAAAGCAAACATTATATAAACAAATGAATTCTTACGTTCAACAAGTGTTTGCAACTGAAAACATTGTTCTGTTCATGTTATTCATAACGTCACGACAATATCTCGTAGATTAACGTATCTAACCAAAGTGCAGTTTGATGAAAAATAATATTCTTGCCAATATAAGATACACAATGGTCGATAAGATTAGCATCTTATAAAACAATAATTGCGTCATTGAGATTCCAAATTATCGAACTGTTTATAAAGAATACCTTGAATACATTATTTTTTAATCGACGTAACGCAATTATCGATATTTTCAAGAATTACTGATGTTCTTTTTGAGGAATTCATTGTAGGGATAAAAATGTTGACACTGTAATCAGTGGCTTTCATTAATTTTCCTAATGAGATCTACAGATTTAAAATTCTTAAAAAACATGTTTCTCTAACAGAAATGCCAATCAATACAACGTCCTTTAGATTTTATTATTTCATCTTCACCTACATGTTTTGCTCCTGAGGATGACCAGAGAATGGGTCGAAAGCGCTAGAACAGACAATAATGACCACAGACAATTTCTGCAGTCTTGAACCAACCGTTCATTCCAATGCACAAAAACAAGAGAAAACACTTCAAAATTAACAAAGTATTCATTTTCTGTCGTATTCAATAATAATCAGTCGGTCAGTTATGTGCCATGCGTAATACGCGCTTAGTTGATGATGTATCTTTCGATACATGACTGACGAGGCAGATTTTCTCCCGCAATAGGTTGCCATTTCTTTCTACGGTAGATTAGTTGTCATGTAAGGCTATAGAACTCGGACAGTCTTGCTATTTATCCATAGCTGGTGAGAGAAAAAAGTGATTCATACCTTTCCCAACGGTATTAGCATGCAAGTGGATATAATGGATTCGACTGGAATTCGAACTCGGCTCTCCGATTCCTCAATCCGAGCCGCTATAAATTACTCCACCCTGCCATCATCATCATCATCATAATAATAATAATAATAATAATAATTATTATTATTATTATTACAGCATCAGCAGCAGCACAAATATTAGGTTGGTGCAAAAATAATAACGTAATAATGTCGTTGTTTGACGTTAAAAATACGTCAAAAAACGACATTATTACGTCATTATTTTTGCACCAACCTAATATTTCGTTTCTACTTTCGCGGTATACCGTATTATGAATGTTACCGTGATCTCAGCTCACCTCACCTCTCGTGCCGTCCACTTGCGGTCTATCACGATGAATTCTACCATCAATTCACCCCCTTCATATCCTGACCGAGGAAACAGCAGTCGCATTTTTACGAGAAAACAATCTGCTAGATAGTGATAGCTAGAGCGGTAGACCGCATACTATGGTAGTAAATGAGGTAGACTACATACTATAGTGTTTGATATCGTCGTAGACCGCATACTATAGTAGCAACCCATTACTGACGGAACACAATCTTCTCGTCTTATTATCCAATTTGACGTCGTATCAGGTTAATCTTCACATCTCTATCAAATGCAAACCATGTCATCGAAGGAGAATTGAGAAAAGCGTTCATACATATGTGCAGAAGCCATTATTGGCGGAGCATAATCTTAACTCATTTTCAAATTTGACGTTGTACTAGATTAATCTTGACATCCCCATTAGAAGCGAACAGTAATAGTGAAGAAAAACGTGCTAAAAATTCGTTCATACATATACTCAGAAGTCATCAATGGCGAAACACAATCTTCTCTCATTTTCGAAATTGGCGTTGTATCAGATGAATTTTAACATCTCTATCAAAAGCGAAGAGAAACAACGAAAAAGAAAAAAACGGAGAAAAAAATTCTTTCATACGTATGTGCAGAAGCCATGATTTAAGCAGTATTCAATTTTATTTACAATTTGAAGACCATCGAATCAGTTTCAAGTGCTTCACTACTGAATCATATGAAGATTATTTCCACATAAAAGTGACAAATGCACAATTGAGAAGATTTTTTTTGAGTGGAAAAAATGCAACCAAAAATGTCAGAGTGATCAAGATGGTAAGAAAAAAAGAATCGTAGCTGGTTGGTGCATGTGATATTGTCGAGTCTCCATCAAGGACAATACGATGAATGGGAAAGGTTGACTTTAAAGACGTTGAAAAATGATTCTCTAAAAGCACCATTGCTCAAAAGCTGTCATAATAAATTAGTTTATATAAAAACGGTTGAAAATAAAGTAAATCTACGTTAAATAAAATAAAATAAATATGGAAAATTTATTGAGAAAATATTAACAAAAGTTCTTTAAATTTACAGTTAAGAATTTGAAAATAAATCCTGAGGGAGGCAATAAAATAATTTTCAGAAGAAGTAAATTTTGAAAGTTGAAATAAGATCATATTAAATTTTATATATAAAAAAATGAATTAGAATTCATTTTTGCTATTTAGGTAGTATTTTTATATTAGAAACATTTTTTACGAGTACAGCTGGAAATATTTCCAGAAGAAAAAATTTTTTTTTCTAAGTCGAGTCAGCAATTTTATATAGCCCTACACTGAAACGCAGATGACGAAGTGACACACAAATATTTCGTTTCAGTCTCAATATTAGATATTAAGGTTAAGCCCAATACAAGTCATTCGCACGAAGACGATAAAAAATCATTTTTTTTTTGTTAAAAAACAAAATATCGAAAAATCTCGAGAGCACAAAACTGTAACAAAAAGACAGACGTTTATTAACTCGAACTGTTTATTTGTCCCTCAAATATAAATTGCATCGGAGAAGCGTTTTAAAGTTTACATTAGTTTGTATTTGAATTTATAAAATTAGCTAAATTTTTTAAATATAAAATTAGCTAAACATATTTATTTATAAAATTAGCTAAACATATTTATTTTTTAAATATGAAATTAGCTAAACATGAATTAATATTAGGTTAGTGCAAAAATAATGTCGTTTTCTCACATCTGAGAAAACGACATTATTTTTGCACCAACCTAGTATACTCATGGCCATTCATAGTTACTTTTTGTAAATATTTTTTCATCGCTTTTAAGATACAATGATTGAATGATCTGAATAATCCTTTCTTAAAAGGGCATACTAATATCTATATATAAATACACTATAAGCCGAAGCTTGGATTCGCCCTCTGAATTTAATAATTAGTAAGTAACTTCTTTATTTAATAAACTCCTACTAAGCTAGGATGCTGAAAATATTTAACCTGTTAGTGAATGGCGTCCCTTCTTTTTATTGGAAAGAGGGTTAACTAAAGTTTAAAATCCGACAACCTTAAGATTATCATTAACCAGTAAGAGACGGACCTTACTACCTGGCGTAATCGCTAGCAAGTTTGTCTCTCTAGATCATTTAAAACTGAAATGTAAGTTCGCTCCTCACCGGGTTTCCCATATTTTCCGCCTTGCGAGTCTCTTAAAAAATCACCATCAGGCAGCAAGGTAGACTAGGCAAAAAGAGCTAGAATTTCGGAGAGACTTTCTGTGATAATTGGTTAATTCATCATTGAATATATGATAAAATCCATTCGGGAAAAGAAGTTATCTTTGTCTCGAACTGATATAATAGATTAATTTTGAAAACGGCAAGCATATCTTCAATTTTTACACGTTTCTTCGAAATCCAGACGGCGACACGAAGCTTTTCTCCAGTAGTTTTTTTACAGTGAGAATTTCACTCTTTACAAAGCCCGGGGCCACTCGAGATAGAGGGTTATGTTTTGAGGCCATTTGTGTGTATAGGAGAAGATAACGGTTAACCCTAAACTTGAACAGTTTAAGATTGTAGTGCTGGGGAAAATTACTTTTTGAGAGTATAATCTCACAAGAAATTGGTTTGCGTAGAACTTACTTCTCACCGATGGAATACGGAGGGAATGTGGGTGATTTGATACTATGGAAGTGCCATGGCGTGTTCTTGCTGTGAAGGTTTGCCTTTCCATGGAAGTAGCGATAGAGCAGCGATAATTTTGCCACATCCCGCCTGTGGGAGAGAGGTTGATGGGTGGAGAATAATTTGTCACCCACTAGAACTGGGAGATGCTTTTGAACTCTATCAAGGACGGAGAGTGAAGTCATGGTAATTTCCAAACAAATACAACAACAGTACTACATTTATGGCCTTATGACTCTTACAAAGGTAGAGGATAACAGCAGTAGTAAGGTACTTACTGGATCGGTACAGAGAGCCGATAATTTTACTTGCACCCTGTACGAATTTCGCTTGAGGTCGGGTGTGAGTTTTAGGCTCAACAGTCTTTCAAGCCAGGGTTCTTCCTCGAGAAGACCTCTGTTTCTCCTGATTGGTAGTAGTTCGTGGTCAGATCGTCTATAATAGAATGTAACTAGGTTGGTCATCGAGGCACTAAATTTAACAAGCCAGTTTTTACACCATCGGGTAGATTATATCCATAAACGAAAAAAATGTTTAGGGAGTGTAGATTTGTAAATAAAGTGCTCGATAATAGGAAGTCTAGCCTTTATCAGGAATAGATAAAAAAATTTCAATGACTTATCCTCTGAATGAAAGTTTAATTTTCTTACAGATTTACCTTGACTCTGAGGTACAAATGTATGTATACAAAATTCTATGTATGTAAAACTCTTAGTTAGAAAAACAATTCCTTCTTTCTTTCCATCTATGAGGAGTTGCAGTAAATTATTAGAAAATTAAACCGATGATATTAGATTTTAATCATCACAGCTTATCATATAAATTAAGTTACACTTCGCCAATCTTAAATAGCTAACGTATTTGTTGGTAAATTATTTTTAATACATCACCTTTCCGATGAAAAGATTTATATAGGCAGAAATTTAATTTAATGGAATATCTATCTATCTATCTATCTATCTATCTATCTATCTATATATATATATATATATATATATATATGTATAAAGGGTGCGATGGATAAATTGTCGTCTAAATTATGAAAAAATGAAAATAACCAAAATTACACACAAATATCTTGAAATACTAATGAGTAAATTTATCCAATAAAATTGCCATAGGTTTCAATCACAGCCTCCAGACGACTTCGAAATCGCCGACAAATCTGGGTGGTCTCCTTGTTTAAGTTGGTGAATTCTGGCATAATCCTTTCCTTCAGTTGATCTTTGGTTTTACAGGGAGTTTTGTCGGTCTCTCGCTCAACTGCGCCCCACACATTATAATCAAGGCGGTTGCAGTCTGAGGAGTTAGGTGGCCAGATATAAAAAGTGATGTGGTCGGAGAAATTGTCTGACAGTCATGATTGAGTTCTCCTGCTTGTGTGGCCTTGGTGTAAAATCCTGTTGACACACAAAGAGGCTTTCACCAACCAAGCTCTTGTTTATGGCAGCACTTCCTCCTCAAAGCACTTTATGTAATCCTCCATGTCGAGTCTGAGCCTCTGTGGGAAGATGAATGGAGGCATAACGTCGCCATCACTAGTGACCACTCAAAACACTTTCGTAATTACCATTAGATACATCTAACTCTTTCCGAATCCTGTGCACTGTCCTCAGATTAACACCCAAATACACTGAAATGTTCGTATTGGAGCTTCCGGTGCGAAATTTCTGGTGGAGTGACTTGCGTCAAGGTGCTCTTTTTCTCACATACAGTGTCCAACTGACCTTACTATATTCTGCATTCGACAAAATCAAAAACAACATTCATGCCCCGAAATTCAGAATATAAAATGGCTACAGCCTACTCATCGCACCTCGTATACATTTGTATATATGATAGAAATTATTAGGAGGATTTTTTTTTTAATTATATTTAAATAATTCATCGAGTCTGAAACCTCAACTGAATGCAGAGAGCACTAGACGGCCCTTTCGTCCTATATTTGGGACTCATCAGCCGTGCGCTTCCACTACCGAGAATTAGAACCCCGACAGTTAGGTTGTCAAGCAAACATCATATCAACTGATCCAACGGGCCTCGGTGACGAAGAAATTGCAAATCAGGCTCAATAAAGCGCTGCTCGCTCACATATTCCGTGGTAGAACTCTACTGAGTTTCTCTCTAACTATAGGACTGTGCCCCCTGCAGTACTTTCTGCATTCTGTTGAGGTTACAGACTCGCTGAATTACTTATATATATATATATATATATATATATATATATGTAGTAAAAAAAGTAAATGTCACAGGCCACTCGAATTCGAGGAGGACAGTCTTTTATCTAATCTCCATTGCAGACGCCTACTAAGGTGTACATTTGTGTTTTATCAACACCCACAGGGCCTAAGTGTGGTTTCTACTGCAACTATGCTGAGTGGACCTTAGTTGCATTTTCTGGACGAGAGTACGTTATAAAGCGTGATCAATAGCCTCAACAAGTCTAGTAGGCTTAAAACCTCGGTCACGATGACTTGTGATTTCATGCTAGCAGAACCACCGACGGCTCTCAAGTATTACATCAAAGGTGACGCACGATGGTTTTACGGATATATATATATATATATATATATATATATATATATATATATATATATATATATATATATATATATCTTCCTGGATTTAGTGTGTAATGTGCTGGGAAAATATTTGTAGATTATTGGGTTTGGAAATGCTACAACTTCAGCTTTCTTGTGATTCGGGCCAAGTGAATCATTCGTTGCTGACCAGTAGTAGAGGAAGTTGTCCGTGTTCATGTTATACCGTTGGCGGAAATCGAATGAAAGAATGCTTGAGCAGCGTATTAATGTCAGGTTTTGTGTGAAAATGTGTAAAGGTGCTAGTGAAAAGCTCGTCTTATTAAAGATAGTTGATGGTTAACAAGTTATCACGAAATCAGGTACTTTTGTGTAGGGTGCAAGAATAAGCGAGAATATATGCACGATGTCGTCGCAGGAAGTGGAGAATTAAAAAAAAACACGAAGAAAAGGTGCAAATGTAAACTTTGTTCGTTCAGAATTAGTATGTGATTCATAGCAGAAGAAATTATTAGGAATATGAAAATAGTCTGGCAGATTCTCATAGGAATAAGAAAATTTCCTACAGATAATTCTTCGAATGTTCCCTGAGGATTAGGATCGTCTTCATGGTTTATCCGATATTTTTAATATTGCATATTTTAATGATGTTTGGTAGTTTCTTATTCTCTGATGAAAGGTAGTGTGTTCAATATGACTCGGAAATGGAATGTCAAAGCATACAGTGGAAACAAAGAATACACATAGGCCGAAAAAAGAGAGCGTGTATTTATTGCGATTCATGATTATGTCTGTGTATCTTTATTTGAAAGAGAATCTGTCCATCAATATGTTTAGTTAGGAATTAAGAAAAAGAAAATGACCTATATATATATATATATGAAGAAAAATATACGGAAAAACAAACAAAAATCCTAATAAGGATAATTCAACATAAAAAGACGATGGGCATAAGAGTAACGTGAGGCCGACGTGATCATATTGAAACGGAACGCTGATCTTGAAAAATTTCAGTTATCTGTTTTGATTAGTCTTACTCTTATATCCATCGTCTTTTCATGTTGAATTAAATATAGTCTAATGTTAATTATATTTTATGAATATCTCCTGAAGATGGTCTACTAGACCGAAACGTCCGACGTTGACATTATATTAACATTAAAACAGCATAATTGCATATTAGGATATTTGTTTGTTTTTTCCGTATATTTTTCTTCATACTGTCGGATCTATATCCATATATATATATATATATATATATATATATATATATATATATGGATTGATGTGAATTTCACACTTTTGCGATTGTCAGACAAACTGAGTAATTTTTTAAAATGTTTGTCTGACGATCGCAAAAGCGTGAAACCCCGGGTCACAAATTCACATCAATCCAAATAAATATGTTTGCTCTATCACTGATATTGGGCGCTTCCCGATAAGTACTGCGCATATATAATATATAAATAATATATATAATAATTTGCATATATATATATATATATATATATATATATATATATGTATATATATATATTTCACACACACACACGCATATATATATATATATATATATATATATATATATATATATATATATATGCATGTATAGTTGTTTCGAGGCTATCCCCATTGGAAGATTCAACTGAGAGACGGTCGCTACAGATAATTTAGACCGGCTGCAAACACATCGCTTCGGCCACATCACTTTGGAACACCGTTTCCCCTACGATAACCGAATTTAAGCAACGTCAAGTGCCTATTTGGGTGACCGCTTGGAAATCCTATGCGTTGTAAGCTTGGATATTCGGGTAATGTAATCGATAATGGCTCGTAATTTTTAATCGGAGAACCGAGTTCCAATTCCCGTTGTGTTCCTTATATTCATCTACGCGTAAATACTCGTGAAAAAGGCATGAAATCCACCTCTTCTTCTATAGGTTAAGTAGTAAAACTTGTATTATGACGTCTACCCCGGCCGATTCGTATTCAAGTTCGATTCCCTCGGCTGATCGTAGAGTTGATTGCTTCGTTGCAAGTCTTGTTTCGACCCAAATTGTGATTAATTGATCGCAAGAATGACTTGATCCAAATGGTCGGCTGGAATCGATAACTTGGTCCAAATGGTCGTCTGGAATCGATGACTTGGTCCAAATGGTCGACTGGAATCGATGACTTGGTCCAAATGGTCGACTGGAATCGATGACTTGGTTTGGTCAGGTCAGAGTAAAATCACACGAAAAAATAATAAATTGAATAGAAGAAAAAAAAGTATTTATATACACCTCCTTGATACAAATTTGATGCTACAGTCATTGATGGCTTAAGCAGGCCTATACTCTCCATGTAATAACTATCGACCCTTCCTGATTATTGTGACACACTGTTGTTAGAATTTTGGAAAAAGACTTCTGGAGCAAGGCTTTAAATCGGTTTCTTTTTTCTTGATGGCGGTAAGTCACAGGAGATCAGGTGAAGCAGTGGTACAGTCTCTCTGTCGTAGTCTGTCTTCAGTGTCTCCGTCGTCGTCGTCTCTCTCTCTCTCTGCCTTAGGGTCTCGGCGTTCTGTTTTTATGGGCCCCTGCACAAGAGCTGGGATTGAGTATGACATGTTCTGGGAATGTCTACGTTTGTCAAACAACCAATCAGAGCTCTCCTTGCAAATGCCCAAATATGAGGGAGTCCCTCCTCCCCCCTTAGAATCCTACCTGGGCCTTCTCCTTCTTTTGGTCACCTGATCAATCCCGTCTCCTTCCTGCTTTGTGTGAGTGCCTCTCACCATCACTGCCCGAGAGGCGTAGAAAGTTCTCTGCCTTTCATGAAATTCCACCTGGGCCCTCCTCTCCTTGGTCACCTGACCAAAATCGTCTGCAATTCATAATTTTTATCCCATCGTCAACCCTTTCATCAACAAGTGGCAAAAAGGGAACAATTCCTTGATTTTGGGAAGTTTTATTGCGTTTCGGCAGACGAAAAATTTAATTATCAATCACTTACCTATTTTCTGTTGGAAACCTGTCTGCTTCTAAAAGTTAATACTTATCAATGGACTAGCTCGCGGCCAGAGGTCCATTTTCTTCTTTATCACACAATGGTCGTAAAAATCTTATATCTTTCTTTCCGGGAGGTCCTTGGAATAGCTAGTGACGTAGTCTCAGTTCTAATCAAAACCAGATGGTCTCTTTGTTTTACCTCTGCAGCGAACGAGAAATTTAATTAACTTCTAGTTTTTTGTTCCAATAAAAATATCCTTTTTTTTTTCTTATTTTCCTTCGTCCAGTCATTGGTATGTCTTCAGTCTATCGGAATTTAGTGTTTTTCAGTCTTCTAGTTTTTTCTCAGTTAAAAACAAATATCCCTTTCTTTCATTTTCCTTCGTCTGGTCATCTGTATATCTTCAGTCTATCTGAATGTAATGTTTTAGCGCTTTTTCAACAGTGTTAAATTATCGCTATATCATTTATGTAAAAACATTCTTTTCAAGCTAAAGATATTTCTTGTAAGGTGCAAAGGGTTGGAAAGCCGTAGGTTCAAATCAGTCAAATAAAACTTAACACGTGACTGAAGTACTAGCAATATTGCCAGAGCGGTGCTGAGAGAGGCGAATGTTACTTATAAATTTTCAAGATAAATTTTTTAGCACATCACATTGAACCAACATTCCTAGCAGCAGATCTAGCAATTGATTCAATATAATCATTCCACTTCATATCAGTGGAAAACGTTAGAAAGAGAATGCGCAGTGGTGGTTAGCATCAACCATTCTGATGAAAATTTAAAGATAATGTTCTCTTGGATGAAAGCAGCGCATCTTATAAAATTTGCCAGGTATTTTGAGTAGCGTTCGAAAACTTGTGGCTGGCATTGAAAAAAATTAAGATCGACTCATATAAGAACTTCCATTTTTGATTTGATCACAGAAATATTTTTCTACCTGGCCCTCATTGATCTGAGATAAATAATTTTAAAAAAGACAGAAGAAAATGAATTATTTTTTTTTAAATTTCTAGTTTCTAGGCTTAACATGATTTTTTGTCTTTTTCTCATTTTAGTTAAAAAAAAAAAAATCTCTTTGATTAATGAGATTAAACGTCCGACATTCTTTGGTTTTGCTTCTTTAGTTATATATATATATATATATATATATATATATATATATATATATATATATATATATATAATGTTTTGTTTTGTTTTTCACTTTCCCCATTCTTTCTTTCTTTCTTTCTTTCTTTCACACCCTCTCTCTATGACTAAATCACTCACTCACTCACTCGCACACTCACTCACTCACTCACTCACTCACTCACTCGTATTGTTTTTCTTTCTCTGTTTTTTAACAGCATTTTTATTTCTTTTAATTTTTCGTTCTGCATATTTTTTATCTGAAAATAGCTAGCGTCTTGCTTTATTTTCTGCCGTCTCTTCAATTTACGTGTTTTCCCCGTTGTGAATTCGGGTTATTAGCAAACTACATTCTAATTTTGAAAACTATGTCTGCAAAAAAAAAAAAAAAAAAAAAAAGAATTGAAATAAAATAAAAAAAATACAATAAAATGAATATTTTAACAGAGTAATGGCTTAAGCAATGAGAACTAGTGAAAACTATTTTTCTATTCTCCACGGACCACATACCGTCTTTTTGCTTTGAAATAATAATAATAATAATAATAATAATAATAATAATAATAATAATAATAATAATTGCTAACTAGAAATTACCAAGTACACATACAGAAAAATTGTGTTAACTCGAAATGCACATTCTGTTATAAATATCCAAATACAATTGAACATCTTGTATCAGGTTGCATGGAGTTAGCACCAACTGAATTTAAAACACGGCATGATAGAGTTGGCCACTATCTGCACTAGAAAATATGTAACTTTTATAGGAATGAACTTCAAGAAATATCTATGAACATCATCCTCACCTGGTTACAGAGATAGGACCAACAATTTTATAGTACTTTACAATATAGACAGACAGAACAGTCAAAGCTAATCGCCCAAGCATCATGATCAAAACCACAAGAACAGAATGTGCTTTCTTATTGACATGGTATTTCCTGCAGATTGTAATGTATCTTTGAAGATTGTCAAAAAATATAAAAATACAAGGATCTTGAAGTGGGAATCTCAAAATTAGGCACATGAAGACATCAATAATTCAAGTTGGAGATGGAGCCCTAGGATTGATTGTAATAGGTTCCGAAAAAATTTAAGGGATTCTTCGTAGCTTATGCCTTAAAGATAGGTACCTCCACTAATTCAGTATACGTAAGGTTTAAAATGATTTTAAAAAAATGAAAATGCTTTCTGATACTTTTATTTTAGTATTAATTGAAATCTAAAGGCTTTAAACTTTACTATTTCCAGCAAGCAAAATACTCTGCAGTGTATTTCAAACAGAAATTATAGTGACCGGAATCAATTTCTTTTTCAGTAAAATCGATCAAAACGGCCATTTTTGACAGATTTTTAAATAAAAGTTAATTCTCGTTTATAGAATAAAATGTATAAATACATTTCTTAACTACGGGGTCTTGTTTTTTGACATGTTAATCAATTGACAGTCGATCGACAGCCGAAAAAAGTTCATAGATATGTATGGTGGAGCAGTCCATAAAGGCTTTTTTGGCCGTAAGGGGCACATCCCTTAAAGCACGTGACCTTTTAATGCTAGATTTATTGGTTTGTACATTCATACTTGAGAGATTCTGCACACAATCACATAGACAAAAACAAATCGAAATTCTTTAAAAAAATATTCGGCTTCGTCCATTTGTAATAAACTTTATTGAAAATGAATTTTAAAAGATTTTCAAACTTTATAAATTATTCAATTTAAAATTATAAAAAAAAATGAAAACAAATCTTGTAAAAATTCCTTTTTCGTCGAAATTTTTTTCTTCAGGCAATTTTGTCTTTAATTTATATATATTTCATAAAAGCAATTAAATCATTCTATAATTAAATAATGTCTTGGTTTATTTGGTTTTTTATTTTTCGATTCAGAACATATTTTCGGTAAGATCGAGTTCTATTTTGCAAAGAATTCGGTGATTGATATTCTTCAACGAATTCTGCTTTTAACTAATATAGTCACTAAAAATGATCTTGTTGAATTTCTAAAGTTTTCATAAAATTAAGTAAGGCCCTGAAACGCATATAAAAATATTTTTTTATAAAGATTTTCTAATAAAAAATTCACAAACAATTTCATTCATATGTGAATATGTTCTGAAATTTTAATTAAAATCCGCCGATTATTTGATTTTTGCAAGAATTTCCAAATTAATGTGTTTGTCATCGGCAAAACGCGGCCAAAATTTGCTATGCTAAAAATTAGTACAACCGCTGACACAAGAAAGGTAAATTTTAATCAAAATTTCGAATTTCGAATGTTCTAAAACGGAGTAAAAAAAATAATTAAATAATTAAAAAATACTTTGATCATACATCTTAATAATAAAGTAAAGATTTTGACGATAAAACTATGCTTTCATTGCCTTTGGAGCATGTTTGCATCACGGTATGCCGATTTTTTTAGCGTTTTCGTGGAGTTACCGACTTAAAGAAATACAAAAAATTGTACTCACAGGTACATCTCACGCATTACGAAGATGTAAAGTAAGTGTGACCTTTCTGTAAGGAAATGTGGATACAATAGAAATCTAAAGAAATACTAATAATACTTATTATAAAACCCAGGTTGTGTGTGTGTGTCTGTTCGTTTATATATTGGATCGGATTTCCTACATTTTTCAACCGATTTCAACAAAACTTCACAGAACTACGTAAAATTACCTTGCGGTGGTTCTGACAGTGCCAAAATTTGAAAAACACAATTGTTTTTGCACGGAATCAATTTGAAAACACGATGAAGAGAATGTGCTGTTGCGAGAATGAAAGGCGGACAACTCATATCGAGTTATACTTATAAAACCCAAGTTATTTGTGTGTGTATGTTTATAGTTATTTTCCAAGCGTAGCTTAGATGTGGCACAAGGCCGAAATTATGGTGCATCTAGTGAGGATCGAACTCACTTTTCAGTTGTAACTGATCTAGCTAGACAAGCTTGCTAACCATTACACCACACCGAGGTTCCCAGTGTGTGTTCGTTTATATATGGGATCGGATTTCCTACATTTTTCAACCGATTTCAACAAAACTTCACTTTTTTTGGCAGGTAGTGTTTCTTATTTTCTTTTTTCTCTATTTTTACATTCAGAATGCTTTAAAAATTCCATTTACAAGACAATTGTTTATAATAAAATTCTATTCAATCGGTAGACTCATAACGATTGAAAACAATGTTTTTGTTTGAGTTTGGGTTTGACCAATTCGTAAAAAAACAAAAAACAAAACTAATTAAGACATGCGTGTCCGTCAGCCTTAACAATAATCTTTGTCAATTTTATTTTTCAGTCTTTATGATGGTCGATACTTGATCTATTTCTTACTGTTATATCCCTGGGCAACGCCGGGCTCTACTGCTAGTTAGTAATATATGGAATAGTATTATGGAAATTAACTAAGATAAAGCGCATTTTTACTTACTGTTGTGGTGCCTTTCCTCTAAAGAATCTATCTGTAACACTTGTTTTGTTATTTCTTTAATCATTTACTTGGGCACAACATCTTCAGATATATTAAACAGTAAGTACAACAGAAGGGTATAACACGACTAGTGAGTGTGTGTCAGATGACCAAGCGTTCAATCTATTCAACGGTTCCCACAAGGCCTTCTCTCCTACTAATCTTATAGTAGGCGGAAGAGTCGAACATAGACTTTTTAGAGGGAGGACACCACAACACTTACTTAGTCTTTTATGAGCCGTGTCCATTCAGGACTGTTGCTATTATTGTTCACCACACCTTCATATCCATTGTAGCTCTTAGTAATGTTTGCCTTTTCAACTTCCCTCGGATTACTTGTTCTGCAATCTATTCACAGAAGCTAATCAGGTAGGTGACTCGTTGTCCCATTTGCCTTCGATATGTCCAGCGAGTGACAAATTCTCCAAGCCCTCCTTTCTTATTATGTGTCCGAGAAATATCAACACTCCCTTTTTGATTCAAAGTAAAATGCTCATTTTTGTTTCAATTTTCCTTAAGGTATCTTTGTTGTTTACGAGTTACATACATATTCTCAACATCCTTCTGTAGAATCGCGTTTTTGATAACTCCCAGCCATCTGTTCATCTATGAGGAGATTGTACGGCATTTACTGCCATATAGGAGGACTGATATTACATAGCATTTCAGCATTCCTTTCTTTATTTTCTAATAAAATTTTCCTGTTTCTTAGTACTTGGATTAGCTTTGGGAAGGCCACTTTTGCTATTCCAATGCGCGTTCGGATTTCGGTGTCGTCTTCTCCAACCTCTGTAAAAACACTTCCCAGGTATTTATCAAATATCCTGTCTAAAAATATATGTATATCATTCACACGCCTGAGAAACGCGTCTTTTTAAATCTCGAAGAATTCATTTCGTATTATTGGTTATGTTAAGTTAATATTTACAGCAATTAGGCTTTCACACTACCTGCATATGCGGATCGTTGCTGGAGATCAAGTGAAAAACAAGTTTTCACGAATTGCCGACGATATTCCTCGGTATTATCGCTGATTTTCTAGGCTACGTAATTTGCTATCACACTTCTCAGCATCACAGCTGTTATATATTTGCTGGAATTTTTTTTTTTTAATAATAATAAAACAAAATTATCATTCCCAGCATCCATCGTTCATGCGCATGCGTACTCTCACCAACATAACAAATTTAGTCCGATGAAATCTTCAAGGAGGAAACACGTCACCAAAAAAACAAAAAACAAAAAGAACTTTACATTTTTTCCAATATCATTTTTGATATATAAACATACGTATCATTATCACATAAGAATAAATATAATTATTTTTTTATTATAATACAAGATGTCCCTGAAGTGTCATTAACTATATATATTTTTTTTACCTCCACTAATTAAACATGGTTTGATGAAAAGAAGAAAGAATTGACTTCTTTTTCTGTGGTATGTTAAAGGAAAACGTGAACTCATTGAAAATAATATATGCAACACACTCGACTAAACGCATAAAGATTGAATGTAGTAAAATTGTGAAGTTATTGAATCGAGTTCAAGTGAATCTTGCAAAGCGCATGAATATTTGCATCACATTTGCATAACTTTTGCATCACATGATGGAAAAAATATGGAAGATGTTATTTGTTAATATTCCAATTCAATAAAATATTGTTGAAAATTTCATTTTTTGAAAATATGCATTTTTGCCTATGTTTCTAGACTTTAGGGAAATCTTATATAATACAATATAATATAACAATTATATAATATGAAATGACTAGCAACATGGCCCGGCGTTGCCCGGGCTTGATTCAAAAATCGTACGACTCATACAGCAATCGCTATCACTTGACTTAAAATATTTTTGCCCTTCCTTACCTTTAAAGGAGTGCCCTTTGCCGTGCTGATGTTGCTACATGTCTTACTTCTTGCATATCTCACAGTGCGAATTTTTTCGAAGCACTATACTAAACATTAAACCTGTTACGAAAAAAGAACTAAACAAAATGAACACAAAACGATCAGCTTCAAAAAAAAAAAAAAAAAAAAAACTCGTAACTGGAAAAACTGAATGAAAAAAGAATGTTAACAACAAATACTTTTTCATACCCAACCCAGTTCTGCGGAATCAGAATCAACGTTGAGTTTAAGCAAGCGAATGAGTCAATTGGAGTAAAGTGCCATGCAGATTTAAATTTTTCCCACTTGTGACGAATGCAGCTATCGATTTTTTTTGCATGCTAGCATGCTAGTTAACATTCGTGTCAGTCAGCTGTTGGCTCTCACTCTGGCCAGTAGAAAATGGCCGCAAACTACATGAAAACTGCCGTAGAAGCATAGAAAATTCGATTATTTCTACTATCGATGGGAGTTGGGAAATGTAAAGTCGGTCTTGGCCTTCCCGCTAAGTTTGAGCATGTGCATGTAAATTTTGGTGCAAATCCGTCGAAAATTGCGGCCGTGCATTCGTTGCACACACACACACACACACACACACACACACACACACACACAACATGCCTTTTATAGATAGATATAAGAGGGTATTTCAAAACATATTTATTTCCACTGATGAAGAAAAAAATGCATATATCCGTTTTCGACATAGTTTCCCATGCATGAAAGAAATGGCAACCTACTGCAGAAAAAAGTCTGTCTCGTCAGTCATGTATCGAATACATGATCGACTAAACGTGCATCACGCATGGCACATACCCGACTGATGTTTGTTCCGTAGTATCTACGTTTCGCTTCATTATTACTTCAGATAAACAATGGTCTATTACCGTCAAATTGAAAGTATAGACCGATAATTGTTTCCTTGAACCCTGCTCAACAAACGGAAGAAAAAAATATATATCAAAGGTTCTGTTTGGTTTTAGAGAACAACGGGGAGAAGAAAGCAAGAAGGAAAATAAAGAAAGAGAAAATTTGTATTTACTGAAGCCTCCCGCCTCCAACAAGGTCAGGTTGTGACAAAAGGTCGGTTTAATGTGGGGATCCCGAGCGCATGCACCCGGGCAAGGAACAAAAATTCCTCGAGCCCCCGCAACCGTCGGTTGCGCTGGCCTCGGTGCGTGCCCGATCTTTCTCTCTAGTGCAATGAGAAGTCGCGGCCTCAGGAAGCTGTTCCCCAGGGCCGGCACCTCTCTGTATAATTTTCCTCAGTTACGACTCTATCTTTTGACAGAACCGCCACTGAGCGCACTCTGCCCAAAGACATAAAGAAAAGAGAAAATAGAGTAAGCGATAACCTACGGATGTTCTTACTATCTGCTTCAGGGAATTGGAAAACCTTGTCAGTTATCAGAATCTGTTCATTTGTTCATATTTATGTTTGTTATTGAAATATTTTGTTAAAATTGTTAGTCTCAAATATTTATCGAATTTCCATGGGTACTTTATAATCATAGAACTCTCGCAAGGTGTTTATTTAATCATTAAATTACGAATTATGTTTCAGCCGAAAATTCAAAGATAGCAATTTTGAGTTTCTCTCCTTTCTTTTCATTAACATTATTATTTTCTATCTGCTTTGCTATCTCCTATCTTACATTATCATGAATAAGTAAAAAAAAATAATAATCAAAATAAACAGCAATAAATAAACTGTCACATTACCCGAACACCTCAGCAATACATAAATAATTCACCTGCTATTGGGCATCTAATAAAATTCTATTCTTCAATGTATCCACATCAGCATTTATATTACAGCGTATGACATGCCTTTACTGCTTTTATAGTTTATAGATCGAATATTGCATTATATTTATTTAATAAACGCGCCAGTCTTAGCAAGCGATAATATTGCATAATTCATCTTATATTCATTAGATTTTTTAGGTAATTCTTTCGTTTAGTTTTATTACATATTAGTTGTACCAAAAACAAGCATTTTATAAAGTAACCCAGAGAAAATTTAAAGCGATTTTTAATACTAGAATTTTCTTTCGCAACACGCTGAGACTTGTTAAAATCATCTTAATAATAACAGAATGGTTTTGATGATAAAAATTTGTCTTTATTAAGTTTTTAGCCATTTTTCCATTACTAGAATTTTTTTGAAATACGTTGACGCGTTTTGCAATCCTCGCAGTATTTAGTATTTTTGAAGTTATTGCTAATCATTTTTTGTCGAGATTTACAAAGACGATTTTTTGTTCAATTTCGCAAACCAATAGATGAAATTTAAATAAGCTGACTCGTTTGAAGAAATACTTTGACAAAAATCCTATTTCACGGTTTTTACGTACCCTAGTAAAACCAACTGTACCCTCTTATTTGTTTGCACTTCTCCCCAAAAGCTGCTTCCGATCGGTTAATGTATGGCTTTTTTAGAGTGTGAGAGGGACGGACGGACGAACAGAAGTCAGAGAATTTTATATATAGATTTACTTGCATGCGAATCGATCTCGTGTAATTATCGACCCTTGATCGTTGACGAAGATATAGTCAATTATTTTGAAATATCTTTCGTATCGTTCATTTATAAAACACATTTTCATATATGGTTCGTGCATAGGTTATCCCTTGGAGATTGGAGAAAAGAAATCGTTAATTTATTAATTGTTCTCTATATAAAATGAACTGCAGAGCTCGACCTTTCATTTTTAGACGGGGAAGCATTCATTTGTGATACGCATCTTATATAGTACGACTGCATATTGTAGGCTAATGAATCAATAGATAAAGTTTACAAAGTACAATGTCTTATCGCATATAAAACATATTACCCTGAAAAATGCATTACGGTCTGTGAGATCGCTAAATCTGCAGGTAAGTGCACCAGAAACAAAATCCTTACTCCGTAGCTCGTGGGAACTCAGCAAAAAAAAAAAAAAAAAAAAAAATCAAATTTATATTCAAGTCTTTTTCTTTCTCTTTGTGACATTTCTTTCCAGAACCTAGGAGTTTCAAGTTCGTTGTTTTCAACAGTAATTACATTTTATAGTATTTTGTCGTCGATCTGTTTTCTTAAATTGGTAAAGTAGGCTAGACGTTGCTGTCTTTACTTCTCTCGCCATCAATGTGCCTTGTGAGTGATGGATTCTCCAAGCTTTCTTACATTGTTATACACCCCTGGTCAAAATCTTAAGACCAGTTACAAAAGGGTTAAAAAATATAAAATACTGTTACTTTAATCAAAATATATTTGCGAAACATTTACATTTAATTAGAAAATGTAGTTTATCAACAAACAAGTGAACATTTTAAGCTTTTAATTGATTAATTTAAACAAACATTGAATAAAGGATTTTTTTGGTTGGTCATAAAGATAAGACCATGTGTGAAAAAATTACTGCACAAAAATTTTAGAACTAGTCAGTGTGCTCATAGCTTCAGGCATGTAGACATCTACTTAGCTGATTTCCAGCATTAAATTTCAGATTTTAAAATGGCTAAGGGTAAAATTTTAACCAAGTTCGAACAGGGCAGGATTGTTGAACTTCAAAGATGTGGTCTTTCGCAACGAGCCATTGCAAATGAAATTGGGTGTAGCAGAACTGTCATTGCTAACTTCCTTAATAATCCAGATCTATATTCTTCTAAAAATATAGCAGTTGTCGCAATAAAATCTCACCATCTCTAGACAGACGCATTAGGCGAGAAGTTAAGAGAGATTCAATCCTAAAATCAAATCAGATAAAAGCAAATACAGATGCTGAATGAAGCTCTCGAACATTTCGACGTCATTTAAATAAGAAAGGGTTTAAGAATGTGAACGGCTGTAGAGGCCTCGTTTTTTCTTTGCCATAAAACCTCCCTTTTAAAATTTGCTTCCGATTATCAAACTTTGGATGTGGATAAATGGAAGAAAGTTTTGTTTTCATATGAGAAAAAAGTTTTACCTTGCTGGCCCAGACAGTTTTCATCGTTACTGGCATGCAAAAGATGTCCCAAAAGAAAATATCTCAACACAACACAGTGGAGGTGGATCAATTATCGTCTGGGGTTCATTTTAGTAGAAGGAACTCTTGAGTTACAGGAGAAAAAAGGTCATGAAAAAGCTGCTAGTTATATTGACATTTTAAGATAGGCAAAACTAATTACTTTTTCCAGCAGAACAATGTTGCAATCCACAACGCTCAAAGGTTGAAGGAGTTTTTTTTTATGGAAAACAACATTCAGATTTTGAGCCACCCACCGTGCTCTCCAGATCTAAACCCAATCGAGAATATTTGGGGATGGATGGCAAATGATGTTTATAAACATGGATCGCAATCTCAACCTGGGGATGCTCTTTGTGCTGCAGTTTATACATCCTGGACGAGCATCCCAAGTACCCTCAAGCAGAAGTTAATAATGAGTATGCCAAAGTGAATTTTCAAACTAATTCGTAAAAATGGAGGATATACTGAATATTAAATTATTTGTTCTGTATTTTCTATTTTTATTTACCTGGTTTTATCTTTATGACCAACCAACAAATAATTTTTCAATATTTGTTTAAATTTTCAATTATCTGTTGATAAACTCCATTTTCTAATAAAAAGTAAACATTTTGCAAATATATTAGGTTAGTGCAAAAATAATGTCGTTTTCTCACACATGTTACTTTTATATATGATTTCTGAATTAATTCATTGATATATATAGGCATGTTATATATCATTTTGAAGTGCGTTTTTAGCTCTATCGAATCCTGTTATTCGTTACCGTTCTCAATCTCTTCATTCATTATTTTGCAGGCTTTTCGACAGCATGGACAAAATTCAAATCCGCACGATTTTTTTGTTCCAGTTCAAACTAGGCCGAAAAGCTGCCGAGACAGCTCGTGATATCAATAATGAGTTTGGCCCAGGAACCACTAACGAACGTGTTGCACAACGGTGATTCAAGAAATTTCGCAATGGTGACGAGAGCCTCGACTGCGGTTGATAACGAACATTTGAAAGCCTTAATTGAAGACGATCCTCGCAAAACCACACGAGAAGTTGCTGTTGAACTCGAGGTCGACCACTCAACAGTCGTTCGCCATTTAAAGCAAATAGGGAAGTCAAAAAAGTTGGATAAATGGGTGCCGCATGAATTGAACGATAATCAAAAAAATCGTCGTTTTGAGGTGTAAAAGGTTATGGTGACTGTGTGGTGGTCTGCGGCCGGTCTCATCCATCACAGCTTCTTGAATCCGGGCGAAACGATTACGGCGGAGAAGTACTGCCGACAAATTGACGAAATGCACCAGCAGCTCCAACGTATGTGCCCGAGATTGGTCAATATGAAGGGACCAATTCTCCTCCATGACAACGCTCGCCCGCATGTTGCTCAGCTGAACGAATTGGGCTACGAGACTCTGCCTCATCCGCCATATTCATCGGCCCTTCGCCCACCGATTATAACTTCCTGCCCGAAGAATGCTTCAAAAGCCGAGATGATGCCGAATCGGCCTTCAATGACTTCATCGCTTCCAGAACTCCGGATTTCTATGCTAATGGAATAAATAAACTTGTCGTTGGCAAAAATGTGTCGATTGTAATGGTTCTTATTTCGATTAATAAAGTTTATTATGAAAGGAGTTCTGATCTTTTGAAGTTGAACGTCAAAAAACGACATTATTTTTGCACCAACCTAATATTTCAATTAAAGTAACAGTACTTTATATTTTTTTAACCTTTTTGTATCTGGTCTTGAGATTTTGACTAGCAGTGCATGCAATTAAATATTCAGCCTGTTCTTTCTGATTACGAACCACAGTTGTTTGCAGTCCCTATTCTCTTTAAATTTCGTAATTTATCACAAACACTAACCGCCGAAAACACAAAGAATGATAAACTTGAGATTAACAATTTACACACACACACACACACACATATATATATATATATATACATATATACGTTTTCGAAATAAATCGATGTTCAAATCCTATGATGTTAATATCGTTGTCTGTCATTTGTATTAACAAAATTACTAAATATTTATTATTTACTTTTACATACGTGAAAACGAATATATATATATATATATATATATATATATATATATATATATATATATATATATATATATAATATATATATATATATATATATATATATATATATAACATATATATAACATGCATAAGTCTATCACTGAAATTATGCAGTTAGTGTTAAAATTGTTATGCTACATCAGATATGATTCCAGTCTATGGGAAAAACGGCTTCAGTTTGAATAAATGCTAGGACGATATGGGTTACAGAATCGAGAAAAAGGTACCACAAAAATTTAAGGATAAAAATGCAACCCTCGGTTTATTTTATTGAACATTATTCTCTTTATTATAAAAAAAAGTAATCCTTTAAATTGCAATGATAATAAACTTATTTGCTTACTTCCTGACGGCGTACAGTTTACTTCCTGTTAGTATATAGTTTTTATTACGTCTACCATTTTTCGTAAATTGAGAAAATGATCCAGTTTTATAAATGTCGGAGAGAAATAGTCAAATATATGGAATAATAAAGGCATCAATTTAAACTATATCCCTCCTGATGTCAGTTTCAATTGATTTTTTTTCATATATATATATATATATATATATATATATATATATATAACTATAATTTTTGAAAGTGAAAATTCACTGAAATATTTTAGTAAATTTACAAGTTTTCATGTGGAATTAAGAAAATATGAACTTTAAACAAAACAGTCAAAATATATATAAAAAAAGATTGTGTCCGTTAAACACATAACCGCCTGGCGTTAAAAGTGACACCTATTTTCCCATATATCTAAACTAGCGTTTCTCAACATTTTTATCCTTATGGAAACATTGAAATCGTTTTCATAACTCAGGGAAAAGTAGCCAAAAAATATTATATACCTATAGTAATAACAGGACCAGTAAATAAACTTATACTAAAGCTTTATTGCACTTTACTCTGACTACACGTCTACTGACGTATTTAACAGGGTACTTTTATACCTCCTAGATCTTAAGGGGAGGTAACTGATGATTTATCAGTACAATACCATTATTAATATCTATCTCTTTTATAGTTTTATTGTAGTTCGCGTGGTAAACATGATATATTGACGCCGTGCATGCGTTCTGTACACGAATGAGTCACTCAATGATACACGAATCCGACACGTACGGGCCTATCCATCGCTAAATACATACGCTTTGATTATTATAATTTTAAATAATATAAGAGGTCGGAACCTTTATTATAATGACGAAGGATTTTCCAACAATATGCTGTACGTGTATAGTAAAATTACGAATATAAAATTAAACAAACATTTCTCAAAATTGCATTATTTTTTGCTGTTTTTCGTGGAACCACTAGCGATCTCTTGCGGAGCCCTAGGTTTCCTGGGAACACCTGTTGAGGAACACTGATTTGCATTGTAATTATAAACTGATTTTGGAATCTGCAACTTTCACTGAAATATGATACAAAAATGTCCAAGTTTTTATTTGAAAACGAGAAAATAAGGACAGTTAGAGAAAGGGTCAGAATACATTTAAAACAAAACAAAAAATTAAATTGTTTAAATTGACACCAGGCGGGTATGGGTATTAAAAAAAAGACGTCAAACGAAGACTAAATAGATTTTTTCACTCATTCTGAAGGTCGTATCTGTTGCTTTAGGACTCTCTAGAAAAAGTCTGCACGATTATATGGGGACCCACATTACTCTCAGAAAATTCTTCTTCAAATCAAGATAATAGTGAAGGTAACCAAAAAGTTCAATTTCACAATCACACACAACGGCTATTGAAAACAAGGATATATTGAACCATTGTCTTTGTGAAACAAGACCCCTTTCGTCAGTTTTCCTGGAAGTTTCGTCTTGATAGCCTTTCGTAACTACCTCAACAAGTTGGCATAGTACTCTCCACTGATGGCGTGGCTCTTTTGAATATAGTCAATAAACGAAATACCTTTTGAACAGCTAAAACAAAACTGAGGCCATCAACTTCCCTGCAGATGAAACGACGTTGGCCTTATTTGGAGAAGGTGAGGGGGAGTCTTTCCACTGTAGTGGCAGTTCCAAGACGTTCAGAACTTGGGTCATCAGCAAGATTCTCCATTCCCATCCTAAATTCAACTGACCAGTTTAACACTCTTGATAAAGCTGGAGCATTATCCCCTAATGTAGCAACCATGTCAGCACGAATATCCTTGGAGGTTAAATCCTTTTTCTGTCGCTACGCGATAAACCCACAATGCCAAATTTTGTCCATTTTGTAAATGAAGTCGCTATTACTTACATTTGAAGTCTTCTTTGAACAGTCAGATATAAGTTAATCTGGAATGAAACAATGCAGTTATTAATAAAAATAGATGCAATTAATGCATGCAAAATTTCACAGCTCTAGCATCACTCCTTCATAGTCAGCCTATTCCTTGTACGTGGAAAGAGACAATACGGTTGTTAATAAAAAAGAGTTGAAATATAGACTTGCAAGATTTCACAGCTCTAGCATCACTACTTCATGGTCAGCCTATGAACATTTTACAATGGGACTCTAAAGCAGCTTTCTAACGACAAGGCAATGACACAGGGCACTGACTAGGGCCGGTAGTTAGATGGTACTTAGGACATCTACCATGTCTGACTAACATATTAGCTCTTCTCCCTACCAGCTCTTTGTCAGTCTCATCATCAAGGACGCATGCCGGCAACATGAAAGGGGGGCACCGAAATTACCTGAGAGGCAAAGGACGGGATACAACTCTACGTCGAACCCAGATATGACTGTTAATACAGATCAGCGATCGGGTATCATCAATGTCCGGTTTTTTGTCGCTTGGCTCCAAAATTTTTCATTTGTGCATTCTTTTATTCACTTTCAGTCCAGTAGTTAACGGCTTTGAAGACCGCATCTCACAGAATTATCGCTTGTCATAAACACCATCGAGATAAGCTGACACGCCATCACCTTCTACTTAGCTGACCCATTTATAGTGAAAAAAATATATGTACATCGTTATTATCAGATCTGAATAATACATTGAAATGTGACGGACATATTAAAATCGAATAAATTATGAAATGACAATATTAAAAATATAAATGAATTTTTATATGTCGTTTGTTGTCGCTTACAAAGACACAAGAAAAGTAATTAAAACATCTATTTTTAAATAAGGCTCTTTATACAAAACTTACACCATCATGACAAAAGCAAACATTCTGTTTTTAAATACGAGAACCAGTTCCCGTACAATTACAGAAAGAAACCAACGTCGATTCTGGTCATTATCTAGAGGAATCACCTCTTTGGAATAGCAGGTGCTGTAAGCTTGGATGTGCGGGTGGTGTAATGGATAATGGCTCCGAAAATTAATTGGTGAGCCGAGTTCCAATTCCAGTTGGGTTCGTTATATTCACTTAATTGCAAATACCGTTGGAAACGTATGAATCCACCTCTTCTCCCCCAGCTATGGGTTAATTTACTATAAGTAAAACCATTATTATCTCCAAAAACGCGAACAAAATATATAGATGTCGGCATTAAAACCCATAAAAATGTTGATAGGCTGATAAACAAATGCAATCCATGAAATACGAGTCAACGATATATAGAAACATGACAAGATATTCGATATTTTCAAATCTGATCCTTAATCAAAAGTCTACACAGAAATCACAAAAATATTTAATGAGTCTTTATTTTTAAATAAAACCTCGCTGCCAATCTGTTACAGCTCTTAAATTCATAAAGTCTAGGTACCGTAGGAGAAATTTCATCGGAACAATAAATATGTTTATGGGTGAAAAAAAAACAAAAAACAGTCAAGTTACATTACGGAGATGGGAAAGTGACTGAAGCCGAGATGCCAGGTCAGAATCAATGACAATGCCGATTCTTTTTTGGATATTATCAAGGATCTCTAGCAGGAGCATCATACCATATGTGGATGTAATATTCAAAGCATAGACGAATGGTAGACTTACAAATATGTAAGATGGAGTGTCGAGAGAAAAACTGACTAGAATTTTAAAATAAATATTTACTATTTCTCTAAACAAGATCTTATTTGGGTCCATTTCCCGTTATTAACAAAAGCAATCTGCAAAATCACATTGCAGTGGGAGTTACCAAATTGTTGAAATCTATCAAGTTTTTGAAGATATAGTATCCAGTTACCGACTTTGTACAACTCCAGATGGCTATATTTTCAATACAAAATTCTCCTTCTCCGTGTTTGAAGGCTAGCAAGCTGCGTCGGACAT
Organism: Acanthosepion lycidas; assembly: GCA_963932145.1. NCBI lineage: Eukaryota > Metazoa > Mollusca > Cephalopoda > Sepiida > Sepiidae > Acanthosepion > Acanthosepion lycidas. The sequence continues at coordinate 93,573,242 of OZ010583.1, forward strand.
ATTTGCGGGAAAGTGAACGTGGAGAAGGCGAATGAAAATCGAAATTCGATTCGGATTTCTCTACAGACTATTGGATAATGTCATTTGTTTTAAAATATAGCTTATTTACTTTTGTCAAGTCTCTGTAGACCACTGACGATATGCTTTTATTTGAAAATAGAAATTGTTTCTCTCGAAAGATTTTTAGAAATGGCTCACACCTGAAATTGGGCAGGGGGGTATTTATTTTCGCAATATCTTTGTGGACTTTGAATAATGAGACTTATCTGAAAATAAAAATAAAAAACATTTGTTATTACACTGTAGGTTGTTGCATAAATGATCTTACTTAAAATTGGGTTTATTTACTTTTCTCGTATTTCTATTTTGCTAGAGGAAGTATTAGATTTTAAAACAAATATATAATTTCCTCATTAATGTAAAAGAAATTATTATTTGCTTTAAACATGCTGTCAAGAGTGTTGAATAAGATTGCATATTATACAAAATAGAGATTTGTTATCCTTGTCATTTCTTTATAACTATGTGATGTGGGCCCAAAGTCGGGGCCACGGAAGGAAAACACGGAACACGGATTAGAGGTAAGAAAGATGTATTAAACAGAAAGGTTACAAAGATAGTGTAAGTGTAAGCGGAGCTTACTATGTGCTAGTGTCCAATATTGGTAGTCGTACGCGGCTGATACTACGGTATTAGAATACTCTCTCTCTCTCTCTCTCTCTTCCTCCTATTCTCCTAGAGTGTTATATCGCATACTTTACATAGTCCTGGAAGAGTCCATGTTGTAGGTATGTTACGGTCTCACAATACTATGTAAAAGGCTTACATTTGAAAACAGACATTATCTATAATATCCCGTTAAATAAAATAAATTCATATTGGAAAATATAAATTAAATTCATATTGGAAAATAGGCATTATTTATTTTATTTTGTATCTTTTGTCATCAACTTTTTAATATTTAAATAAATAGTTTTATTTAAAAATAAAGACTCATTAAATATTTTTGTGATTTCTGTGTAGACTTTTGATTAAGGATCAGATTTGAAAATATCGAATATCTTGTCATGTCTCAGTATATCGACTCGTATTTCATGGATTGTTTTTGTTTATCAGCCTATCAACATTTTTATGGGTTTTCATGCCGTCATCTATATATTTTGTTCACGTTTTTGGAGATAATAATGGTTTTACTTATAGTAAATTAACCCATAGCTGGGGGAGAAGAGGTGGATTCATACGTTTCCAACGGTATTTGCGCGTAAGTGAATATAACGAAGCCAACTGGAATTGGAACTCGACTCACCAATTAATTTTCGGAGCCATTATCCATTACACCACCCACACATCCAAGCTTACAGCACCTGCTATTCCAAAGAGGTGATTCCTCTAGATAATGACCAGAATCGACGTTGGTTACTTTCTGTAATTGTACGGGAACTGGTTCTTGTATTTAAAAACAGAATGTTTGCTTTTGTCATGATGGTGTAAGTTTTGTATAAAGAGCCTTATTTAAAAATAGATGTTTTAATTACTTTTCTTGTGTCTTTGTAAGCGACAACAAACGACATATAAAAATTCATTTATATTTTTAATATTGTCATTTCATAATTTATTCGATTTTAATATGTCCGTCATATTTCAATGTATTATTCAGATCTGAAAATAACGATATACACATAATTTTTTCACTATAAATGGGTCAGCTAAGTAGAAGGTGGTGGCGTGTCAGCTTATCTCGATGGTGTTTATGACAAGCGATAATTCTGTGAGATGCGGTCTTCAAAGCTGTTAACTACTGGAGTGAAAGTGAATAAAAGAATGAACAAATGAAAAATTTTGGAGCCAAGAGACAAAAAACCGGACATTGATGATTCCCGATCGCTGATCTGTATTAACAATCACATTTGGGTTCGAAGTAGAGTTGTATCCCGTCCTTTGCCTCTCAGGTAATTCCGGTGCCACCCTTTCATGTTGCCGGCATGCGTCCTTGATAATTTTATAGTTGAAATGGCTAGATGTCACCGTAAATTCTATGCTAACAGTTTATTTTCTCGCACTTCTCGCTTGTAGAATACTCTTCCGATGTCTTTCTGTTCCGGTAAACTTCGACTTTCAAAAATGTAAATGCAATGTCAAGCGATATCGCCTGTTTCATTAAGTTCTGTTTTTTTATTGTCTTCGATACTTAATACTTTTTTCTAATATTCTTTCACATTCATTAAACCTTTCCGTCTTAGTGGATTTTTCGCCTTGCTTGTAGTGAAATGACTAAAAAAAATGTATGCCTTTCTTCAAAGAACAGAAATAAAAAATTAAAAAACCATTCAACGATGTACAGAGACGTGTCAAATGTACACAAGGCCTCTATTAAAATAATAGACTTTATCCGAGTATGTAGAGATCGATGTCAAAATAAATCATCTCAATTTGTAAAACATTTATCCGGGGAACTACAAAGACATGACAAACGTAAATATATATTTTCAAATAAGAGCTGTCATTGAAATTTCTACTGGGACATGAGAAATGTATATAATTTCTATTTCAAATTACAAACATTCCTTTGGTGACGTAGAGAGAAATGAGGAAAGTAAACACTTTCACTCTCGAATAAAAGCATGAATGCAACGATATGCAGTGTACGTACAAAGTAGATATTCATTATTTCCAAATTAGTACTTCTATTCAAAGAACACCAGATATATGACAAAAGTTGTTTCGAATATGAACAGTTATGCAATGATATATATATATATATATATATATATATATATATATATATATATATATATATATATATATATATATATATATACAACAGAAATAAATAATCACTGTTTTAAAATAATCATTTTAATACAAAAGCATACAGGGATATAATGAAAGTGAATAATTTCCTGTTTTTAACCTAATTCAACGATTTTAGTTTGGTTTGGTTGATTTTAGGAAATTTGATGTTCAATTCTACATATTTTGAATAAAATTTTATGACATTAAATATATTTTAAATATAATTGTATGCCTTCAATTACAGATATTTTGTACATTATTTTATACTTTAAGGGAAAACGTAACTGGATATGTCTTTTGGTTTGGTTGTTTTTGTTTAGGGGCATAGAAAATTCTACGAGTTATTTAATGCAGAAATTTAAATATTTTGAACAGTATTGTATGGCTTAAACTAAATATATTTTGAAAGCAACTGCGTGTCTTCAACAACAGATAAAATTTATTGTTGGTCATTTTAATATAAAATGTATTGCTGGTCATTTTTACTATAAAATGTATTGTTGGTCATTTTACTAGTAAATGTATTGCTGGCCATTTTACTATAAAATGTATTGTTGGTCATTTTACTATAAAATGTATTGTTGGTCATTTTACTATTAAATGTATTGCTGGTCATTTTACTAGTAAATGCATTGTTGGTTATTTTACTATAAAATGTATTGTTGGTCATTTTACTATAAAATGTATTGTTGGTCATTTTTACTATAAAATGTATTGTTGGTCATTTTACTATAAAATGTATTGTTGGTCATTTTACTATTAAATGTATTGCTGGTCATTTTACTAGTAAATGTATTGTTGGTCATTTTACTATTAAATGTATCTCTGGTCATTTTTACTATAAAATGTAATGCTGGCTATTTTAATATTAAATAAGTATTGTTGGTAATTTCACAATAAAATATATTGCTGATATTTTTTACAATAAAATATATATTCTTATACTTTCCTAGTGTTTCGTTTTTGTTTGGATGTTCTCCTAGCTGGGACTCTAACAGGTGCTACCACCGCGGGTCAGGGTAGATCTGCGAACAACAGTAATGAAGGTGGTTTCCCGAGCCTCAAAAGCTCCTGATCAGAGGCCTGGCTGTTGGATGTAGATTAACATCATACCCAGGACTAGATCTATAGAGAAATTGTAAAATAAGATTCTCTATTTACAAATCAGATTGTTTATTCAAAAGCCTCCGTATACGTAATGAAAGCTAATGATTTCTAATTTCAAATAAGTCTATTTTTTTTTAAAGAACTAAAAGAAATATGATAACGTAAATAATATTTATTTAACAATCTACAGAACATGACAGTCTCTATTTTGAAATGTTAGCCTTTCTTCAAATATATAATTTTTAATCATTTCACCATTAGCAAGGCGATAATGCCTCTAAGACTTAAAATGGTTCGAAAAGTGAGAGCGAATGCGAAGACATTCGTGATGAGAAAAGACAGTAAAAGAACATGATTCTATAAGACAGAAGATAGCGATTGGTGCTGACTTCGAAGTTTTGAAGATTGTAGATATCAGGGAAGCAAGAAATCGGAAGCGAGTTCCACAAATGAGTAGTGCGAGAAAAGAAAATATAAGAACAGAACAAACGGTTGTATTTATCTAGTTCAACATGAAAATGATTAGACCTATCGAGGAAACTTATCTGAGCAACTGACATGAAAATATATGCAGAAAAGACAGAAGAGACCATGTTACATCGGTGGGAAAGAGACGGAAGTCGAGATGCCAGGTCAGGACCGATAACATTACAGACCCTTCTTTGTATTTCGTCAAGAATCAAGAAATATATAAGCAAGATGTGGCAGCAGTGTTCAAAAGAGAAGAAAAATATCTGTATTGTGAAATAAATGAAGCATTAATAAAAGTGAAACATGTTAGATTGATAAACGTTTCCTATTTGTTCTTTATCTTATCATCTCTATTTATCCCATATATATATATATATATATATATATATATATATATATATATATATATATATATATATATATATATATATATATTAAAGAGAAGAAAAATATCTGTATTGTGAAATAAATGATTTTATTCAACGATCTTCAGAAACACGATTATGGTAAACAATCTAGAGACATAACAACATAATGTATTATTTTATTTTCAAATAAGTCTCTATATTCGAAACAGACATGAAAATAAATATCTGTTTTCCAATAAAAAGCTATCATTCTACGAACTACAGAGGCATGTTAAAATTAAATAATTTAAGTTCCGAAATAAATGTTATTCAGTTATATATAGACATGGGAATTAAAGTATTTCTTCAAACATCGACTCAAAAATCATATATAATTTTTATTCAGAAAGAAACGACTTTATTCAAAGATATATTTACAACTTTTTTTAACCTTAAGTATCGAGAAGTAGTGGAGGTATATAATATTATGCTACCTTAAATACATCCCTAATGCTTCATATTAAGTTATATTAAAGATAGCCTAATACGTAATATTAGGTTTTGTCAATGGTAATGGTAATATTAATATTGTCATCCCATGATCTATTTGAACCCCTGGTTATTATGCTGGTTATTTCATGGCATTTCTTGTGTAACCGCAATAGCTATATTAAGCGTTTCCAAATCGAGAAATATCCGCCATTTATTAACCGAGCAATCAGTGTCAGTGTTTTAAAAATTATTTCACCCGAAAGAAGGCGGTGAAGTCACTAGTAAATAAGGGGTTACAGGGAGTGAAAGTGAAAGTGAAAGTGAATGTGAAGACTGAGAATAGAGAGGATTGAGGAAAGGACAAAAGATGGACGGGATTTCAAGAAGACGTTGCATTTACATTTTTGAAGATTGTATTTATCAGGGAAGCAAGGAAAAGAAAGGGAGTTCCACGCAGGAGAAGTGCGAGAAATAAAATTATTGGAGAAGTAGCATTAGCATTAAGCTCTTTCCATAGTAAATTGGTGGGACCTAGATGCCATCAAGTAGCACGCTTAAATTCATGTATTCGGGGCAACGGTTAGGGGGATCGTCAGAGCAGTTGCTATGAAAATATTCGTAGAAAAGACAGAGAGAAGTCACGTGACGTCGGTGAGAAAGTGACAGAATTCAAAATGCCTGGTCAGGATCGATTGCATTACAGATACCTGGATTAAATACGTACTAGGATCAAATACGTGCTTGTATTAAATACTTACTAGGATCAAATACGTACTGGGATTAAATATATTCTAGGGTCAAATAACTACTGGAATTAAATATGTATTACGATCAAATACATACTGGAATAAAATACGTATTAGGATCAAATACGTATTGGAATAAAATATGTACTAGGATCAAATAACTACTGGCAGTAAATACGTACTAGGATCAAATACGTACTGGGATAAAATACGTACTAGGAAAAAGTTCGCACTGGGATAAAATAAGTACTAGGATCAACTACATACTAGGATTAAATACGTACTAGGATTAAATAAGTATTGGAATAATAAGCGTACTAGGATTAAATACATATTGGAATAAAATATGTACTTATATCAAATACGTGCTGGGATTTAATACTAACTGGGATTAAATACGTACTAGGATCAAATACATACTTGGATTAAATACGTACTAGGATCAAATACGTACTGATATTAAATACGTACTAGGATCAAATACATATTTGGATTAAATACGTACTAGGATCAAATACATATTTGGATTAAATACGTACTAGGATCAAATACATATTTGGATTAAATACGTACTAGGAGCAAATACATACTGGGATTAAATACGTACTAGGATCAAATACGTACTGAGTTTAAATACGTAATGGGATCAGTCAAAAAGAAGTACTTGTTATTTCCGGAACTACACCGACAAGACATTAATAAATAATGCCTGTTTGTAAGAACATGAGTTTATCCAGGGACCTATAATGCCATGGCAAATTAAATAGTTTCTATTTTCAAATCAAGGAATTTATTTATTATATCACCCTTTGCAAGACAGTCAAGCCAGTAAGACAGAAGTGTCACTGGTTACTGAGTGTGAAAGAGTAATAAAAAAAGAGAAACATTATTCAGGAGCGAGAACAATAATTTTTCTTTTGTTCTGTATGTCGCTGCATGGTCTTATTGAAAAATAGAAACTGGATTGCATGGAGCCGAGAAACGTGAGAAAAAGAAATTATCATTATACGGCTGACGGTTACATGTAGCCAATTCAGCCGTGAATTGTTGAGGATTTGCCGACAATCTAGTACTGATTCCTAAAGCCTAGGTACCATAGCTAAGAGCTCATCGGAACATATCCCATGAAAATATTTACAGAAAAGGCACAGGGACGCAATTTTACGAAGGTGGAAAAAGGACCGAAGTCGATATGCCATTTCAGGACCAATAATATTGCTGACGATATATGGACGAATGGTTCACTTATAAATATGTTAGATAGGTTCTGGCGAGTAAAAAACGTCAAGCAAAACACAGGGATCCAGCTTCCTTAGCAACAGACCTAGTAATGGATTAAATATAATCTTTTCACTTCATGTCAGGCGAGAATTTTAGCCGAAAAGGCGCAACATCCAAGTTACATGCCTTTTTTGGATTCAACATGATTGAATAATCAAAAAGTAACTTGAACCAAAGTGTGAATTCAATACTTGGCTACAGTAGATTGAAAAAACAAAACAAACCAAAACATACACACACAAAAAAAATAAAAATTTGGGTTAAAGGGAATTAATTGAAAACGGGGATATCGAAAAAAAGGCATGAAGAATTAGAAAAATCTACCCCCATGAACTAAATAAAGGTTTAATTAAAAATTCCAACGTATATCAAATGAGGAAGGACGGAGCGTACAACGACCGAAACATCGTGAATATAGCAATAAAGATGAGGAAAACAGTTCGACGATGTAAATAGTTTAAAGAGATCATCTCTATTTTGAAATCTTATTTAACATACTACAGAGACATGGTTTAGCTATATAACCAATATTTACAAATACCAGCATTTCTTTAACGATACAAAAATATATAGTCACCATTTTAAAATATGAGCCTCTATTTAATGGTCTAAAGGCCCATGACAAAAGTAAATTAATCTTTATTTTCAAATAACTATCTTTATTCAAAGAACAAGAATCGTGAAAAAATGTAATGAAAATGATGTCTGCTTTCAAAGAGAAGCCTTTATTCAAAGATCTACAGAGAGTTGACAAACGTAAATAATCGATATTTTCAAATAAATGCCATTCAACAGTCACAGACATACATGACAAAAATAAATAATCTCTATTTTGAAATAAATGATTTCATTAAAAGATTTAGGGAGATATGACAAACGTATATGAATTCTATTTTCAAATAAGAGCTTTTATTAAATGGTTTGAAGAGAGATAACAAAAAGGAAAAGAGTTTCTGTGTTTCAATAAGATCCTGCAGCGACATACGAGGGCATGAAAACCTATGTCTAGTTTAAATAAGAGCTTTTATTGGACAATCTGCAGAGAGATAAGGAAAAGAAACAGTTTCTCTTTTTCAATAAGATCATACAGCGACATACAGAAACTGGTCAAACTGTCTGCCTCCGAGCGGTGTCTCGTCTTGGGAAACAGCTACCCAACCCCACTTTATATGGGGTCTACGGGGATATTTTAGCTGAGCCTACAGTCTCGGATACCCCAAATTAAATTCAGTCTCGTGCCACATCTGACCGCGTGGAGCGAGTGGTAGATATCCTGCAGTTGTAGATTCATTATGGAATTCACTTGACTCTCTTCTAGCAGTTGACTACTACTTCTACGCGCCGCTGGCGAATCTTATATGCATTGTTCGTGTCCTGTTATCATCGTTCATTACTAACCTTCGTGTGATTATTCCCTATGTTACAACAATAATTCAATCTTTCGGTTACTGTTGTGTTCTGCATGTCACCAGCGCCCTGTGATATTTTTGTACCCTTCCTTTTTTTTCCCATTTTGGTCTAATGGATGCTGGTTCAATAATAATAAAATAAATGCCAGCTTTCATTGAAAAGCTACAGAAACATGGCAAAAGCTTTAATTTGTTTTTTTTTCCATAACAATCGCAAATAAATTCTATCTGGTTAGCGTCGTATATTTTTTTTAACCCTTAAATCATTAAAAATTAAATTCGCTTTATATCTTAAAACCTCTCATTCTCACGTTCTTATGGCGTCATTTCGTGCTGACCTTTCTTGTCCATGAAATGATTAGCACTATTCCCAATGAACTATCGCTGAATATTAGGAGAGGTCTTTACTGATGAATCGGTATGTATTTTCTTAAATTTGACCAAACTATCCATAATCGTCGAAAGTTACAAACAGTTCGCAACATTAGAATTGAAAATGCAATTTGCTTAAAGAGGCATCAATGAAGATTAGAAGTATCCGCCCGCCTTTTTTTTTTTTTTTTTAATTATGGCTTTAAAAATAAACAATTTTTTTAAAAGTATATATTAACATATTAATATTATACAAATATACTAAGACAGGAGCAGCAAAAGCAAGGTAAATGATTACCATTAGTTGGTAAATTGAAAAATTATTAAAATTAACGCCCCTTGCTCTTCAAAGCTCTATCAAAGACTAAACATACATTTACATAGACCAGGAAGTTTCTACTTTCTCAAGATTTCCTATGAACCATCAGTCAGTTATGTGCCATGCGTGATACACACGTAGACGATCATGTATCTTTCGATAGATTTTTTCCCGGCAGATTCTTTTCCGCAATAGGTTGTCATTTCTTTTTGGGGTAGACCAGATGCCATCTAAGGCTATAGAACCTGGTCTTTACCGAAAGCTGGGGGGTGGAGAAGAAGAGGATTAATACCTTTTCTAATTTTAATTAGCACGTTCGTGAGTGTCATGGATTCGACTGGAAGTCGAACTCGACTCTCCGATTCCTCAAGCCGAGCCGCTATCCATTATTCCACCGTATCTTCTCTATTAACCATATGTTAATAAATATTGTTGCTCATTTTTCCCCTTATATACATGTACTAGCAGTATGGCCCGGCGTTGCCCGTGCTTGATTCAAAAATCGTACGACTCATACAGCAATCGCTATCACTTGACTTAAAATATTTTTGCCCTTCCTTACCTTTAAAGGAGTGCCCATGGCCGTGCTGATGTTGCTACATGTCTTACTTCTTGCCTATCTCACACTGCGAATTTTTCTAAGCTCTATACTAAACATTAAATCTGTTACGAAAAAAGAACTAAACAAAATGAACACAAAACGATCAGCTTTAAAAAAGGACTCGTAACTGGAAAAACCGAACGAAAAAGAATGTTAACAACAAATATTTTTTCATACCCATCCCAGTTCTGCGGAGTCAGAATCAACGTTGAGTTTAAGCAAGCGAATGAGCCAATTAAATGCAGATTTAAATTTTTCCCACTTGTGACGAATGCAGCTATCGATTTTTTTGCATGCTAGCATGCTAGTTAACATTCGTGTCAGTAAGCTTTTGGCCCTCACGCTGGCCAATAGAATCTTCCTGCTTATTCGTGGCAGCCAGCTATAGGCTCTCACTCTGGCCAGTAGAAAATGGCCGCAAACTACATGAAAACTGCCGTAGAAGCATGAAAATTCGATTATTTCCACTATCGATGGTAGTTGGGGAATGCAAATCTGTCTTGACCTTTCCGCTAACTTGGAAAATGTGCATGTAAATTTTGGTGCAAATCCGTCGAAAATTGCGGCCGTGCATTCGTTACACACACACACACATAGACACACACACACACATCCTGCCTTTGATATATATATATATATATATATATATATATATATATATATATGGGATAAATAGAGATCATAAGATAAAGAACAAATAGGAAACGTTTATCAATCTAACATGTTTCCCTTTTATTAATGCTTCAGCAGAGAATGAGATATGGAGAAAATACGAAAATGGAGCTATACGCCGGGATCATCTCTCCAAGCTGATAACATCAAGAAGTCACTTTGGTGAGATTCTAACCGGGGTATCATGATTGGAAAGCGAATGTTCTTACCAAGCGCCCACGTAAATGCCAGAATAGTATTCCGTAAATCGTGCTTACCACACGTTGGTCTACGTGGGCCCGAACAAGATACATTTGTTTCCTTCATTAGTCACTTAACGGTCAAACTTTAATGGAATTCCTTGGGTAATAATGTTGTAGCCGTGACTAATGATAAAACGAACCTAACGTCCCTATTTACTCATAAACTCCACATTTTTGTGTGAGTTTTCTAAGAGAGGCTGTTTTTCTCCTCGGGCGTTAGGGTTTATATATTTACCTGGCAAACAGTATAACGTATCAAGTTCGGCTAGAACCAATGATGTTGATATTCGCTGGGCGACCAGAAAGTCATCTTAACTTTGCACCTTGCTTCTCTGAAGGACATTCTCTGCAAAGTCTGTTCTGACATGATCTGGTTTGAGAAACTAATTTCGGTTCTATTGACAATTTAATTACCTTCTTTGCGATTAGATAACCTGATCCGTTCGAAATCTGACAAGTCTTGTGCACCAGGAGAACAGGGCATTGTGAAATAATGGTGCGATTATTTTCTCTGGCCTCTTTACAGTATTTATTCGTGGGCCAATGTTTCCAAGGAAACATCAGGTAGCAACTGTATGTTAAGTCCCTAAAGAGCGCTGCTTACCTTTACACACACCTATCAGGATGTCATTGAGAAGATTAAACGCTTATATCTACTTATGTATCGTGTCTGTAGATATTGGCGGGAAAATGCAACGTGAGTTTTAATGCGGGTTCTTGCTTGTTGCTGAGGGGGAATGTCTGTATATCGTTATTTTTACCCTCACTTTATTTTCTGGTAAAAGGTGAACAACAAATTATGGTGATCATCCTGTCACAAGATAGATGGATTTTTTTTTAACTTGTTTTAATTTTTTATTTTCCTTTCTTTCTTCAGATAATCAAATAAAGATTATATTTCATTTATGAAGCCGAAATATTCTAGAAACCCTACGCACGTCTCCTAGGAATACATTTGAAAAACTAACTCTTTTCTCTTATGTCTTCCCACCTGTCTTTATGCCTTTCTTCGTATCTGTCGTTCTCTCTAGTAATCTCTATTTTGCCTCTCTTCTACTCCTGTTCTCTCTCTCTCTCTCTCTCTCATGTCATTTTGTATGTATATATATATTTGTATATATGTTTAAAAAAGTTTAAAACTTCAACACACACACGCATATATATGTATAAACACACGGACACACAGATATATATATATATATATATATATATATATATATATATATATATATATATTAAGATCTTGAAAATATTTTGAGCACTGTTGAGAGATAGGCTGATTCTATAAACAACAGCCACCTGCGCTAATGCAAAGCTCTTCAGTAAAATGAATTGGTGCACTATGACTGATTGGCGTTTGTTTACATTCGTAAAAAAAAACAAAACGCTAGAATTAACTACTTCTATCTGACGAGTAACGTTGAATTGGTCGTAGAATCTCTGACTGACACCAAATCGGTCGAGTTCCGGTATTGGCTTGAGGCATTTGGATGTCTAGTCGCACTGTGGAGATGCCTAATGGTACTGTCTGCGAATTATATATATATATACACTTTTTCATAATTACCAATCAATTGATACTATCAAAATTTTAAAGCTATAAATATGTTGGGAATTTGTACATATTTTCAGATATATATATATATATATATATATATATATATATATATATATATATATATATATGTATTGTAAAATATTGTGTATGTTTCAGCTTTTCATTAGAAACAAAGGAAAAATTGCTAAACTGTTCTGTAATATCGATCATCCTCTATAGCACTGAATGCTGGACAATCTCGTGAAAGAGGAACCAGGGATCTGAGTCCACAGAAATGTCGTTCAAATAGACACTTATAATTAGAAAGATAAAGTGACAGTTTAAATTTTCTGGATACATAACGCGAAAATAGATCTTGAAGAATTCAACACTCGCAGGTTATTATTGTAGGCAAGGACAAAAGAAAAGCAGCGACTAACCTACCTAAAGAGTTTGCTTAAATGAATGGCACGACTGGAAGGGATGGTGAAACGACAAACCTTACTAAGAGCTAAAAATGAAAGGAGGTCGTGGAGAGCCATGATAACCCACGTCATGAATGGACTCGGGACATAAGAGAGTAAGAACATCTTTATTAAGAATAATGATATTGGGAATGACATGTTTTCGTACGCAAAATAACTACAAGTAAAATGTTATTTTAGATAAGTTCAAAGTATATATATATATATATATATATATATATATATATATATATTGGCCGTAGAAACATATTTCATAATCAAACTCATCATCATCATCATCAACATCATCATCAGTCCCATGAGTGAATGTGATCGTAGGGTCGCTACGTAGCTGAGCAACTTATCTGTTCTCTCTACATGTTTGAATTGAAAGCCCGAGGGGTAATCATTAATGCGTCAAGTGACTTAGGATAACAAATCTGGCTGAAACGATCCCTTTCTCCGAGTTGAACTACAGACTCAAGCCTGTCTTCCTACTTGACGGTTTACCTTATTCAAGGACACCTGGTCGTTGATTCCATCGAGCTAAAACCTCCACCCTGGCGGTTGACTTCAGTCTTGGAAGCCCCCAACCTTGCCTTATCATCACTACACTAGCTGTATGGAATCGTTGTCGAATACATTAATTCTGCTTGGTGTATAGATACTCACATCACCCGAAAAGCCCAGCGGTGGAACCGGTCTAGCTGTTGATGACCTGACCATACTGTAGACAGTACTGGTTTACATGGTAGCTGTTTAACTCGTAGAGTGACCTGACATAAAATTCAGACTTCTTGAGATTCCATAAAAAAACCCCAATCTACATCATTGTGTACAATATGTAAAAGAGGCTGCTCTTCCTGCCCAGTGCTTATGTATTTATGTAGGTCGGCTGAATAGTTCATAGACTGACCAAGATACTCGCCTGCAATGTAACCAAATGAGGTTAATTTTTCAACATACCCACCTCCTTGTGAGCTACACACTTCTACCCATTGCTGTTGCAGTGCTTGAATCCCATTGATGAAAATGCTTTCATCCTGTTGGTGAAAAAAGTCATCAACAGCAGATATGACGTCATCATCACTGCGATTACTCCTTCCCATTAAAGTCTTATACGTGCTGGGGAAAATGATAATCAGATGGTTCTAAATCAGGACAATAGGGAGTGTGACCAATCAGTTCAAACAACAATCACACGCAGCAGGCATTGAAACCATGGGGCTATGTAAAGAATATAACGGTTAAACCTAGAATTGACGTGGTCAAGATTGTAGTGATCAGGAAAACCTTCTACCAGGATTATGTTTCTCAAAGCAGCAATTCTTAAGAAGAACCTGTCCGAGTAAAACTTACTTCTTATTAACGAAACACGAAAGGGATTAGGGTGATTCATCATTGTATATGTGTCATGTCGGGTGCTCATCTGCAAAGAACAGTCCTGAAGTACGAATTATTGTGAAGTGACTGAGCATTTTTTAACTTAACTATATATATATATATATATATATATATATATATATATATATATATATATATATATAAAGAAATATAGTCCTAAGGTGTGCTATATTTATGGAATAAAGTGCTCAATATCAGAGATAGAGCGTGTGTAAATATAAAAGTGAACATAGAAGTCAACACTTAGAGGCGACATTCTGTTTCATGCTATATGCAATCGTCAGGCCACATATGCTGTTATTTTTCTCGGCTATTTATATATATACAGGTTAGTGGTGCATTGTGGGTATTCTATTATGGCGGTTATTTTACCGGAAGTCGTTTGAACTTCTATGTTCACTTATATATATATATATATATATATATATATATATATATATATATAGTTCACTGCTACCAGGAAGCAGAAAATTATTTTTCTTCTGATGGTGGCCATGTTGGCTGAAACTAGTTGAGGAATCTAAATGAAATAATAATAAAAACGATATATTAATTACAACCCAGTGTGTCTGAAGATTTTAATTTTTTCCATTGTTCAATATATATATATATATATATATATATATATATATATATATATATATATATATATACGGAGCTTGATAATCAGTTGGTGCTAAATCAGGACAATAAGGAGTGTGGCCAATCAGTTCAAACAACAATCATACACAGCAGGCATTGAAGCCATGAGTTTATGTAAAGAAGATAACGGTTAACCCCAGATTTAACGTGGTCAAGATTGTAGTGATCAGGAAAACATCCTACTAGGATTATGTTTCTCAAAGCAGCAGTTCTTAGGAAGAAGCTGTCCGAGTAAAGCTTTGTAACGAAACACGAAAGGGATGAGGATGATTCATCATTGTATATGTGTCATGGCTGGTGCCCAACTGCAAAGACCAGTCCTAAAGTACGAGATATTGTCAAGTGATTGTGAGATTTTTTTTCTCTAGTCTCTTTACACTGTTAGTTGTGTGCCAACTTTTCTAGCGCAACACCAGGCTTAAAATTTATATTATGCCTCTTTTGGTTCCTTTACAGACATACTCGTTGCTTGGTCACTGTTATAAATGGTGTTCCAATATCTTTTAAAATTTAAATGTGACTTAAGTTCAAGCGTATCATGATTTTTTTTCTTTCAGATTTAACAACTTAAGGTTTGGCAATTTCAATCATGGAGAGATTAACAATCAAACAACATGTTAGTGTTTCAAGAGTGCAACTGGAAAAATTGTTTGTGAATTCAAACAGAGTCGGTGGCAGATGTGAAAACACCATTGCGTACTCATTTACGCCGTTCAACTGAAAACATTGCTGCAGTGCCTGAGAATGTGACCGAAAATTCAGACACCCCTATTCGTCATCGCGCGTAGGAATTGAACCTTTCCACAACAACTTTACAACGTTTCCAACTGAACTCTCGGTTGATCGATTATGTTGACCAAAATAATCGCAAAGTGCGCGAAATGAATTTCTGTTTGAGCGTCCATTTACGTAATAGACTTCGATAACTTTAACACCGTTGTTTGATTGTTAATCTTTCCATGGTTGAAATTGTCAAAGAATTGTTAAATCTGAAAGAAAAAACAATTAGACACTTAAACGTAATTCACATTTAAAATCGGTCCAAGTTTTTGGAACACCCATTACTTTCTCATAGACATCTCTTTTAATAATGCACCTCATGTTTTCTATTGGGTTAATATCAAGAGAACCTGGAGGCTATTCCATTAGTTTAGTGTTTCTGTGACCTTTTTTTGACAAGGTAGGAGATAAACAGCTTCACAGAATGTGAAGAATATTATCTTTTTATTGAAACTTCTCAGTTGTAACCTGTATAAGTTAAAAAATATCTATCCCCAAAACAAAAAATTATCTGCAGCTATCTTGACACAATCATACAATTGGAAGGTACCTATAAGTTTTACTGTCGACAACATGAAAAAAAGATAAAGTTTTCTTTCTACTGTCTAATATATCGCGCTTATTGACTAATTCTATTAGGTTGCTGCAAAAATAATTTCGTTTTCTCACATTGTAACATATGTTAGAAAACGAAATTATTTTTGCACCAACCTAATATAAAGGACTCACCCAGACACCATGCACCGACATTATTCTATCTATCTATCTATCTATCTATCTATCTATCTATCTATCTTTAACAGTCTGTTTATATCTATCTATCTATCTATCTATCTATCTATCTATCTATCTATCTATCTATCTATCTATCTATCTTTAACAGTCTGTTCATATCTATCTATCTATCTATCTATCTATCTATCTATCTATCTATCTTTCTATCTATCTATAACAGTTTCTTCCTATCTATCTATCTATCTATCTATCTATCTATCTATCTTTAACAGTCTGTTCATATCTATCTATCTATCTATCTATTTATCTATCTATAACAGTTTCTTCCTATCTATCTATCTATCTATCTATCTATCTAACTTTAACAGTCTGTTCATATCTATCTATCTATCTATCTGTCTATCTATCTTTAACAGTCTGTTTCTATCTATCTATCTATCTATCTATCTATCTATAACAGTTTCTTCCTATCTATCTATCTATCTATCTATCTATCTATCTATCTATCTAACTTTAACAGTCTGTTCATATCTATCTATCTATCTATCTGTCTATCTATCTTTAACAGTCTGTTTCTATCTATCTATCTATCTATCTATATTTAACAGTCTGTTCATATCTATCTATCTATCTATCTATCTATCTATCTATCTATCTATCACAACCTATTTGTATCTCTCTCTCTCTCTCTCTTTATCTGTAATAAACAGAAATGCTACTACATCATCTATTTCTTATATAGGAATACACACAATAAAGACAACAATGTTAATGTATCTGTCTATATTTATGCCAGCTTATACGTGTTTCTCTTGTTCTTTGTCTTTTGCATGCAACCCTTTCGTAAGTCAAAATAAAAAGAATCTGTTTCTTGTTTTCTCCTTTGTTTACTAATACTTCATAGAAGAATAACATTAAACATTACTTCTTGCAAACATTCAGCGAAGTCGGGATCTTTGTTTTATGGTTCTACGCAATACACCAGATCTGGAAATGACCGTAAAAGCAGTTGTTACTGAAATATAAACAATATTTTCACGCTTGTTTTATAGGAATTAGATGAATGTGTTTAGCATTAACTGGAGTTCTGAAATGCTTTTTTACCTCTTTCTTTTGGGTTATTCCTTTTATATAACTAATGATTTTTCGTTGTCAAAACGATTTTTTCAGTTCTGAATTCGAAATAAGATCCAAATAAGGATTTGTAATGTAATCAGTCCTGAATTGGCATTCGACTTCAGTCGTGTTTCCACAGCCCTCAAATGGTTCTCTTTATCCTTTTCTATAAATATTTTCATGACAATTATGTCAATGAGCGTAACCCCTTTGTTCGTATCGCATGGATTTAAGCGTACTACTAGATTGGCAACTGAGATCATCATTTTACTGTTGAAATAGCTAAATGTAACCACAAGAGTTTCTTTTCTCGCCTCTGGAACTATCTTTCCGGTTTCTCGCTTTCTTGTCATCTACGATCTTCAAGAATCTTAAGGCAATGTCTATCGTCATTCATCGTTTTTAACCCTGTTCTTTTACTCCTTACTAGCGTTTTCTCATTTTTTTATCTCTCGGTAATTTCTTGCATCTTAGTGGCATTATCGCCTTGCTTTGGATGGAATGATACAAAAAAAGAAGAAAATATTAGTTTCGTCTCAGTTATTATTCGTTAATATTTGTTTAATTCGTACAATGAAGCTAAACTTGTTTCTACCGTCAGTGGCAAGCTAATTCGTTGGGGGATATTAAAGAAACAATTCTGGAACAATTCACGTTAGTGACAATAGCTTAGAACAGTCATGGGCAAACTGCGGCCTGTGGGTCACATACGGTTTGTGTGGCCTTAGAGAATGGCACGCTTAATTTCATAAGGATAATAACCTTGCTTAAAATTTTATTTTGTTTCGTTCTCACTTGTTCACTCACATACTCTCTCATACATAACCACATGCATAATGATTAATCATGATGTTTCTTGAATTTTGTAAACTTTCAAGGAAAGTTAGGTCGTCAGCATTTTAAACCATTGGCGGTTTTCACTAAGGAAAATCATAGGCGTAACCATCTTTTTCTTTTTGAAACATTCATCTGAATTTTTTCTCTAAAGAAGAAATGTTTTAATTTTCAAACGAATGAATTAGAAATAAATACCACGCAGTGACATATCACAATCACACTGTCATCAGGGTAAACATTATACCATGAATTTAAATTTTAAATATAAAAAAATATTTTCTAAAATATAAAACCTTCCATTTCTAATGCATATGTTTACACATACTGTCCTTTGTAGTGAAAATAGCTGAGGTACGTACTGGGAAACATTACCTGCAATCTTTTCAGTAGTGCTTCTCATCTTGTTATGAGCCGAAAAAGGTTGCCCATGCCTAAAACTACCTACAAGTCATACCAGCAACAACAGCTCAAACCATTTACTAGTCACGAGGTAAGACCAAGAAACAAAATGATCCCCATACTAATTTGGTACCGCGTTATATAGTCTACTAAACATTTTGAATCTATGGCAGCCATTTTCCTTTCTGAATATTTTATGTGCAAGGACTTACTAACTTTTTGCGTCGGTAAGTCGTTTTTTTTTTCAATTTTTTTCCAGTGGGGGGGGGAGGTCTTTCGTTTCTATTACATACAGAAGGCTAAGTAATAAGTAACAACGTGATTGACGACCTAAGAGAGAGGCTTGTGGACGTGAACATATCATACAAAGTAGTCGGTGAGAAAAAGAGGAAACTTTGGTTTTTACTGTTGTTCACTCAATAGAAGACTCATCAGAAGACATGATACATAAACATAATACTTTAGTATTTAATTTTCGAAATGAAGAATTGTCAATATATTTTTAGTATCTAAAAATATTGTTCTCAAGTTGGCTGATATACAGCGTGGTCCGAAGTCTTGCCACGCGTAGCAAAAAGTAACGAGAACAATAGAAGAACAAGTAATACAGTAATACAAAGCACATATACTGGATTCAGTTTATTTACTTTCATTGACTGTCACACACCGAGAAGGTCTGTATGAACACCATCATTTTCGTGGCACAAAAATGATGGTTTAAAAGAACCTTTGTTATGTCTGTTAACACTGTGGTTTAGGAATTCCTAGCTCGGAAAATGATTTTAGTACTGAATTCTTGGGTGATCGTAGGGCAGATGCCTCCAACTAAGCACATCTGTCCCTTCGCGTTGAGGGTCGTCCTGTCCTCGGATTTTCCGTAATTTATCCAGTGAGAAACAGTTTATGTTCCAACCGTAGTATCGTCCTCATCGAAGGAACTGATTTGCCGAATCTTGCAGCGAAGTCATGTCGCACACCCTGCTCTTGCCAGAATGCACACGATCATGTATCCATACACACTTGCATGGAGCCTTTCTTCCAAAATGTGGAAGCTCTTGTCAGCCATCTGAAAAAAAAAAATTATATTATGCAGGGGTGACAAGACGTTCGGACCACACTGTAGACGTTATTATAGATACAACGTTCCGACGTACGCTCTGGTTATCATCAGGCGCCCAGAGATTGGATGATATCTGTTGGTTATTGTGATATTTTTTTCATCAAGTAAGTTATTTCTCCTTTCTGTTTAATTGGCGCTTCACTACCTGATCAAGGGTTTGCACAGAAGTCCATCAGATGATACTAATGCATGTATAATCAACTCCTGTATCCACTACGGCATGAAAAAATATCAAAAGCATTTTGAATACAAAAAGGCTCCAAAAAGGCAGTATTAAGGAAGATGATGTAGAGAATATAACAGTTGATTATACATGTTTTACTGACATCTAATGGTTTTCAGTATAATTAACGGATATATCATATTAGTCAATTAATAGACACCTATGGATGACCGGTGGGTACTTGGTCGAAACGTTGTGTCTATAATAACATCTATATCAACCAAGATGAGAAAAATAATTCGAATTTAGTTTATATTCAACATCAGGAAGAGGCAGCTGAAATTTCTGGGACAATTAATGAGAAAGAGGGCTTGGAGAATCTGATACTGACAGGTCGAATAGAGGGAAAGAGAGACAAGGGAAAACAACGCATGACATACCTAACGACCTTAAGCAAATGGATGACAGAACATAGTCTGTGGGAAGTAGTAAAGGGACACAAATTTACAAGTTACAAGGGATAAGGAGAAGTGGAGAGCCATGATCGCCCACGTCCTGAAGGGACACGGAATATAAAAAGAAAATATATCGTTCAGAAACGTCAGATAGATACAACCGTTTTCTCAGATTATTGATTAAACGAATGAATCCACAACACGTTATTGGATGGGAGAAACCTACTTTCAGAAGAAGCTCTTTTAGGGGAAAGCTTATTTAAATTACAGCTGATTGTAACACAAATTCTTTATGATTATCCAATGTTTCCTGTTGTCTATCTCTTCTCTTGGAGTAGTAGATGACTTCATTATCTATGATGTCGTCGTCGTTCACAGAGCCATTTTGTCCTTCTTCCTCAATTTGATTTTACCGCAGAGCTGTAAGTTCGTTATTCAGCATTTTTGGTTGATTAATGCACTATTCATAGATTTCAGGACGTATATACGTAAGTGAGAAATGTTTCTGCTTGTATATATCAAAATGCAGTCTATCTATCTATCTATCTATCTATCTATCTATCTATCTATCTATCTATCTATCTATCTATCTAAGTTGGCTCAATATCTATCTATCTATCTATCTATCTATCTATCTATCTATCTATCTATCTATCTATCTATCTATCTATCTATCTTAGTATATTCATATTTGATACGATAAATAAATATCTTAGCTTGTTTATATATATTTGCCAGGGTAATCATTCTGTGACTCGATATAACGCACACAGACATGCACACATACGCACACACATACATATGGAGAATCTTGCATATATACATATATATATATATATATATATATATATATATATATATATATATATATATGTGTGTGTGTGTGTGTGTGTGTTCGTCCGTGCGTGTGTTTGTGTCTACGTATGTTTGTGTGTACTCTTTCTAGGGAATTAATATATTTAATCTATTTTAAACCAACATTATGTTCTATTAGTCCAAATTTTATTTTGAGGGATGCCCATGTTTGAGTAGACGACCTGTTCATTTTTAAAACAATGTGAATTACGTCTACCGGACGAGACAATATTTAAGTCTCTAGAATGTGAAGGCCAGTAGACATAATTCAAACTGTTGCGTCTACTTGAAAATGGTTATCCACTAAAAGAGCGCTTGGAGTAATAAAAAATACCTCCAGAATCGATCTTACATATTTATAAATTTACTATTCATACCTGCTTCGAATATTGCTGCTACATATGGTTTCCTGCCCCTGTTATATATTTAGAGATTCTTAATAAAACCCAAAGAAGAACGTAAATGTTATTGGTTCTGGCCTCATATCTTGACTTTAGTCACTTACTCACCATTCTAATGTTGCTTCCTTCTATCTTGACCATTAAATGCTTTTCTTTTTGATGAACTTTGCTCTATGTTACGTAGACTTCAACAAGTTTCTAGATTGGCTGCAAGGTCTCATCATTTTATAGTTAAAATGACCAGATGTAACCCTAAGTCGTTTGCTAACAGTTTCTTTTGTCGCACTTCTCGCTAATGGAACTTTCTTCCGTCTTTTTGCTTTCCATCCAACTTTGCTGTTCAAAAACTGCTATGGCAATTGTTATCCACTATCTTCTTGATTCTTCTTCTTTTATTGTCTTTGTTACTTAATAATGTTTTTTTTTTCTTTTTATTATTCATTCCCAATCAGTAAACCCCTTGTGTCTTAGAGGCTTTACTACCTTGGTTGGTATGAAATAATAAAATATCTATCTATCTATCTATCTATCTATCTATCTATCTATAAATAACATTTCTTAACAACTACTGTATATTTTCTTAATGTCGCTCGATTTATAATCAAACGTAAATATTATAATAATCATTAGTTATAAAAACATTACACGATTCTTTTGTAAAAGCGAAAACAACATTTATAGTCTTATATAGTGTACTACACTTTTTGTGGTCAGCTAATACATGGAGATACATAGACACATACATACATATATATATATATATATATATATATATATATATATATATATATATATATATATGTGTGTGTGTGTGTGTGTGTACGTGTATGTGTGTGTGTGTGAAGACCAGACATAGAAGAAGAGAGGGGAAAGAGAGAGAGGGACAGGGTAAATGGTATGAGTGTGATTGAGAGAAGAAAGAAGCATTGTCCTAAGAGAATCTGTTGGCGGGAATCTCAAACACGCTAGAAAATGTTTTGACGAACAAAGCCTATTGAAGACTCCTTAACAATGGGTTACGAAACATGGCATTGCACCAAAAAGGTTCAATGAAATAACATTTCTTTTTCTTCTTATTTGTATTTTTATCCTGTCTCTTTTATGTATTTTTTTTTATACCTTCTTTTCTTTTTTTTTTCCTACTCAGATTCTAGTTCTTACTTTATTGTCACCGGGGTTTCATTTTCATTTTCTTTTGTAAGTGAGCCATTTTATTCATGGCGACAAAGGATAAAAGTGTTTGTAGCAAGATTATTACTGTCCGTTTTGAAGCCATTGCTAAAAAAAGGAAAAACAAAAAGAAATCTTATTTTTTATTTATTTTCCTGCATTTAATACCTACACTTTTTATCGTACAGAATACTTTTATTCAACAAATCAAGTAACATTTATATTCAAATGGAAATGTGTATGTATGATCGAGTTCTATAAAATTTTCATTGTCACATATATCAATATGTGTTAGAATATAAAGCTATATGTGGCAGTAAGTTTCTAGTGAATGTACGTACTAATTCGTATGCAAATTAAGTATATAGTGGTATATAGTTTGTAATATAAACACTCAAACCGGTATTATTTACGTACGACAATTTGCTCTATTGTTCCCAATAATACTGCTTATAACACTATTTATACTACTACTATTAATACTTTCGGATATTGCATATATATTGTTTCATTAGACGTCATGTTACAAAGTCTAACTATATTTCTTATAGATGCTGGACAAATGGTCGACATTCTATCGACCCAGAAAATACATGGCCCCTTCTGCCAGGATTTATCTTTACAAGAATCAGATTAAACCAAAAATGAGTATTGCTACCACATTTGGGCTGGGACTGCCAAATCCCCACTTTCCAGGCTTGATATGGTTCAAAGTTGTTTACACACACTTGTCTTTAGCACGTGGGTGAACACGCCTCTCCACATCTTCCAATTCGCATTCATTAGAAACCGCCTTTCAAGCTGCGTATCCACTGCAAAACTCATAGATCAACGATCTCATTCCACAAAGTTGTGTCATGTTATTACTCTAATATCTGCGCATTTCGACCTCATCTTTTTTTTTTAATGATTTTACTTCTGTACTAAAGGTTAAGAAGAATACTTTATGCAAATATGTGTGGAAGATAACAGTTAACCCAAGACATGAACAGGTTAAGATTGTAGTGATCGGGAAGCATCCTCTTGGGAGTCGGTTCTACAGAGCAGCGGTTCTTGGGAAGAAACTACTCGAGTTGAACCTGCATCTCACAGAGGGAATGACGGTGGTTTGCTACAATGTGCGCCGAATGACGGGTCTTAGCCGTGAACTAGAAATTTGTAATGTGGAAAATAACTTGTCACCCCCACGGTCGAGATTGGATAGTGGAAGCTGAGCAGCTTCTGCCCATATATGACAGCAGTACTAAATGAATGCTCCAATCTATTTAATCGGAGCATAACTCAATGCTTTTCGACAGAATACAAGTGAAAGTAGAGAAGGCGATCGAAAAAAATCAAAATGAATTTTGAAAAAAATAGCTCAACTGTTGGACAAATCCTGACTGTAGGGTGGGTTGAGGTCGTCAATGCAAATAATCTACAAACCGCCTTACTTTTTGTAGATTTCTCTAAAGCCTTCGATTCTCTACATAGGGAAAAAAATGGAGAACATCTTTCTTTCTCGCATGCTGATAGCAATACTTAACATCTCTTGGAGACAACATCCAAACTAAATACTAGCTCTATCGACGTTGAGATAGTAATTGCAAAATGATGCCATACAAAAATATCAAATCTTTGTTTAGATCCCCAGAAGCAGACCGTAGCTTCTCCGACATCAAAGCAGAGGTTCTTCAGGGTAACATACCTTGCACTTTTTTCTCTTTGCTGTCATCCTTACATACATATGTAAAACTTACCTCAACAAACATCATAGTCTAGGTTTTACTTTATCGCCAAAGTTGTCAGATATTGACAATTGCAAATGATTTAGATGTCAATGCAGACATCATTTTCCAATGCCACAGTTATGCTAGCAACGATGTTGGACACTGTATCAATGCCTCTAAAACTGAATTCATAGACCAGCAAGCCTCAAGACAAGCAGTCTCAAGAGAATCAATGCAATCTGTTGAATATATTACATATATAGGAAGCGAAAAACATTCTACAGAAATTTTTTATTGCTAAAGCCAGGGGCGCCTTAAATAAAATGGATGTAATCTGGAAATCTGGTCTACCTGACAACCTCAAGCGGAGATTCTTTCAAGACACTAGAGGCAATGTCGATATATATTGCCACTGCTTGATCATTAACTAAAACCCTAGACTGTAGGACCTAGAATGTAAGCTTGATGGAACCTACACTCGCATGCTGATAGCTATACTTAACATCTCTTGGAGACAACATTTAAACTAAATCCCAGCTCTATGGACCCACTCCTGATATTTCTACAATCTTATTCGAACGCATAATGGGTTTTTCAAGACACCGCCAGTGAGCAAAACAAAAACTCTCGAGTGGTCCTGATTCTTTAGTTTCATCAGTTCGGGCCTTCAGAGGTAAAACCCACCACGCCACGTACACTGTAGAGAACCACCCTCATCTCCTTCGTATATCATTGGTGAGAAGTTCTACTCGAAAAGCTTCTTCCCGGGAACCGCTACATTGTGGAATCGTCACTTAAGAGGATACTTCCCCAACTAATATATGCTTACCGTGTTCAACTCCTCTGTTAAGCGTTATTCTTGCCACATATCCTCGCAAACTGCGCCTTTTACCTCCTACTCTTACCAATCTTTGGTCCTGTATATCTCGAACTTTCGAGTGAGGACAATGAAGAATATAAACAATCAAACCCTATCGCCTGTCGCAACGAAGAGAAACTTATGAAATCATCTGTGCCCAGAAGAGACCATACAACGTAAAGAAGAAAAAAGGTCATTAATTCAAATTACCTCCATGTGTTTTGGCATCTAATCTCCCATAGGTATTTTTACCTTGTATTAAGCGCCTCGGATTTAAAAAAAATGGATAGTCCTTTGAGGTATTAACGCAACCAAAACAAAAAAAGCTTATAGTCTTAAGATTATATAAAATATTGTCGTACTGCAGAAAAAATGTCAATTACTGTTGAAATATACATTAAATCAAAACTTGAACTGGTTATATAATTATGGACTGAAATTAAAACTTTATTAAATTTATTGCATAAACATATTTCATAAATTGTAGGTGAAACACACCAATGCAAAAAATTTTCATTCATCAAAAAATAGACACAGTATAGAAAGATAAAGATCGATTAACTAAACTCATAATTACAAGACTGAAATAATAATAATAATAATAATAATAATAATAATAATATATATATATATATATATATATATATATATATATATATATATATATATATATATAATAATAATAATAGACTCTCCCGTCGGTTTCGACGTATGAGGATCTGCCAGCTTATTGATTCAGTTATGAAAGTTTATGCGCTAATCTTAAGTGGCATTTAAGACCCGCTAGTGATTTACAAAGGAGGACACGTATGGAGTAAGTGTGAGGATTGTGAGATGCGATCACTGTTAGATTGTTTGACCTTTTAGATCTTGCTCTCGCTTCTTGAACATGATTCAGACAAGCGGATTGAAAATTGCTGAGTCCACTAAAACACGTTGATCTCCATTCTACCCGCTCGAAAGCTAAGCGCTCAACGGTGTTATGTGGTATATTAACTTCTGACAAGTTGCTTTTCAGCTTGTATTTGTATCTTAGCCATGGGCATTCTACATTCCTGTAGCCCTAATATAACTGGCTGTACGTTAAGAACGAATCAAATTAAACCGCCAGAAAACCAACACAAGTGGTTTGATCAAAGTGGTGAAGGCTTGTGCAGAACCATCGACACTTTTCGGAACTATTGGTACACTCAGTCGGTGCAAATAAATGCCACAGACGAAGCAGACAATATACCTCAATATATATATATATATATATATATATATATATATATATATATATATATATATAATAATGGAGACATACCTTCGTTAGTCAGATGGAGCTACAACACATCCCGAAAAAGATAAAGTGACGTCTGCTTTCCATGGTAACTGAACTACAACTGCGGCATATCGCGTGCTAAGTCAAGTCAATAGTGGGAGGGAAG
Source organism: Acanthosepion lycidas (assembly GCA_963932145.1). NCBI lineage: Eukaryota > Metazoa > Mollusca > Cephalopoda > Sepiida > Sepiidae > Acanthosepion > Acanthosepion lycidas. Next base: position 93,600,170 of record OZ010583.1, read on the forward strand.
CAAAAGAAACAAGGTAAAAACTAGGAATTACTAATACTTAAAAAAAAACAAAAAACTTTGGGGATATCAAAATACCCCATGTGACTAACGCAGGGTTAAACGTGTTTATTTTCCCCCAGAATGAATGGTGTCAGCTGAGTGACGCGGTGGGAAAAATAAAGACATGTGTTTACTTACTAACCGCTACTTTTAAATTCTTCGCAACTTACGGAAAGGAAAGACGACACGAGTAGAATTCCTTTAATGTCATCGTCCTCATGATCAGACAGAGAAATCCACAATCGTTGATACTCCTTCCTATTTTTCGTACGTAGACGAAGGAAAATTCACACACAATTCCGAAGATGTATGTCTTTCAAAACCTCGACAATATATTAAGAATGGGGATAATTTTCGTTAGAAGCAAAGAAAAGAGTGGTGAGCTTCTACGTAATATATCAAGCGCCTGAGAATGCTGGACAATTTCCTCACATGTGTAGAGAAGATGTGAGGCAATAGTCATGTGTTTCTACAGAAGCATATTGACAACACCGTAGACGGAACATGTGAACAACGAGAAAGTGTTAAGGAAAGTGGAAAAGAAAAAAAGATGTAGATTATTTGGTGCAATACGCCATTAGATAGATATTATCTGTCCGGTAAACAAATAAATCCGACTTGACCTGATTTGATCAAGGTTTGGAAGACCAGCTACTCATCATGATAGGTGAGAATTGAGGTTCTACTTTGCGATGATGAAGCTTTTTTTCGCTCGGTTTTGGTAGTATTAGGTTGGTGCAAAAATAATGTCGGTTTTTGACGTTAAAAAATACCGACATTATTTTTGCACCAACCTAATATTTTCTGTTACAAGCCAGTTAGAGCTACGTCACAGAATAGATCAACGTCCTGGTCATCTGGAGTTTTTGGAGGTGCACCAATAAAATTTTATATAATCTACATTGATAGTAATATATTGATATTTATATAGCAGTTAAATATTGATATTTACATAGCTGCTAAAGATAATCACCACGTGACATAGAAACAGTATTCCACGAGCCATTGGCGATTTAATTTCTTTGAGGTGAAACCTGAGACGCGTAGTAAACGATGCTGTAGTGTAAATACTGTTAAAGTTATTTGCTAACAATAGCAGGGAAAGAGCTAACGTAGACACCAGTATATACTCAACGTTTTCAATGCGGAACAAGGAGAGATTACTAAGCAATATTAATAGTAAAAAAAAAAAAAGATGGAGATTAAAATTTCTGCTTTCCACTCTCTTGGTGTTGATAGCGTAGTGGATACCGCTCTGAGAAGTAAACTCGGCATGCTCAGTGGAAATTTCGACCGAATTCGTCAGTTTACTCTCGTAAAAATGTAATTTAGAAAGTTATGGGTCCATCTCCTCTCCTCTATCACAGAGTAGGCGTGCTAGCCTTTGTTGGTAAGCAGTCTAAGAGAATGATAACATTGAATACAAGCAAGCTGCTCTTGGGATTAGCGTATACTCCAAGTACACAGCTAACTTGTGTGGAAACGACTGTAACAACATGTAGCGATTTCAAATCTTTGGCGCTATACTCTATATGATGCGAGAAAGACTCTCCCTCTTTCTCTTACGCCATACATACATACATGCATATATATATATATATATATATATATATATATATATATATATATATATATATATATATATATATGACCGATTCGAAAATCCTTGCAAATTTTCTTAATTTGCAAGGGTGGTATGATCATATCCGATATGTCTACTTAATTCCTATTGTATGTAATTTATATGCTCTGTTTAAATAAAACATTGAGAGCTCTATTTGAATCAGTTTTAATATTTAATATTATATTAATAAGATTGACTTGGATTATATACCAACGGGTCATTACATACATATATATATATATATATATATATATATATATATATATATATATATATATGTATGTATGTATGTAAGCAAATATATGAATATAGATCCGACAGTATGAAGAAAAATATACGGAAAAAACAAACAAAAATCCTAATATGGAATTATGCAGTTTTAATATTAATATAATGTCAACGTCGGTCGTTTCAGTCTAGTTATATTTTTCTTCATATATTATATATATATATATATATATATATATATATATATATATATAGAGAGAGAGAGAGAGAGAGAGAGAGAGAAAGAGAGGGAGATTGAATACATTGCTAGGTCAACTGCTCACTGTGTCGTACTAGACAATATATCTATCCTGAATCTATCTATAAGTCTACCATTCCTTTATTCTTAGAATATTGCTACCGTATAGGTCTGGTGCTCCCGCTATAGATCCTTTATAAAATCTAAAAAATAATCAGCAATATTATTGGTCCTGATCTTGCGTCTTGCTTTCAATTATATTCCCATGGCTGTAAAGTTGCTGTTTCTATAAATATTTCCATGCCAACTGTTCGGATAAACTCTTAGCCATGGTACCTAGCTTCTATGAATTTAAGCGCAATACTAGATCAGCGGCGTATTCTCACCAATATATAGTTGAGATGACTAGATTTACCCGTAAGTTCTATGCTAACATTTTCTTCTCTCACACTTCTCGCTAATAGAACTCCCTTTCCGGCACCATCATTTCCAGCCAATTTTGATCTTCTTTTGTTCTTGTTCCTGTTTTCTAATTCTTCCATACCCAGTTACCGATACTTTGGTTGGATCCCTTAAGGAATCAGTTTTTTGCATATTTAAGGGTTTGATTGGTTCTGTGCTAACATGTGACGCGTTCGTCCTTCTGGATTTCATCGGACAAAATTTGTTGGTAGGACTAGGCATGCGCATGGCAGAGGGGTGCTGGGATATTTTTTAAATTAGCCGAATTCATTTAGAGACTTTTCCTTTTTCTTTCTATCGCTTTAATATTTAAGTAGTTATTCCACACTGTGATATTAGAAGATCTGCCAAAAGCGTTGAAATTTTTAAGAGCCAGGGCGTAAATTTATTGTAGGTGACCATCTCTTTATACTTTTACCTACTTACAAAACTGATGTAAAGAAAAAGAAAAAGACTCTAAATGAATTAAGCTGATATGAAAAATAAATAAATTCCAGCACCTCCCCCATCCTGGGTATGACGATAAACTACATCTGCGTCCTGGGTAAGACAATAAACTACGTCCAACAGCAAGGCCTCTGATCAGGAGGTTTTGAGGAGCGTGGAACCACATCTTAATTGCTGGTGTTCCCAGGTCCACCTTGACCCGGGGTGATAGCACCTGTTAGGGTCCCCGCTATGGGCAAATAGTTAAGATCCAAACTTGTATAAAAATAGGTTTTAATACAAGAAATACTTTGTAAAAAAATTATTACCAGCAATATTTTTGAAGGAAAAATTATTATCAGCATTACTTTAAAAAACATACCAGCAATACAAACAGCTGTACATTCTTTGAAAAAAACATAACCAGCTACAGATTTTTCAAGGAAAAATATTTCCAGAAATACATTTTTGGAGAAAAACATATTACCAGCAATAAAAAACTTCGTCGGCATTAAATGATCCATAGAGGTTGATATACTGTAAAACAAGACAAACCATATAAACCAGAATCCCTCTTCTATGCGCATGTGTAGTTCTACCAGCATAACAAACTTTGTCGGATGTAGTCCTGTAAAATTTTTCCACTTTGTCATACAACTTCCCCAATACTGTTCTTGATATATAAAGATATATATATATATATATCGTTATCTCATATTCCATAATGTATTATTTTATAATGTGAACCTGTTTTGAATTAAAAATTATTTTGAAATAGCAAAAGGATCCCGAATTAATTCATGCAACATTCCTGGTGTTTGCATACTTGGGTATCATAGATTTTATAAGTTCTTTTAAACGAAAGAGAATATTTAGTGTAGCATATGTAAACAATCTACTATAGTATAGTCATTACATTAGAAGACATTTTTCAGAAGCCATTATTTCGTTCGATAAAAACCGTGTGCCTAGCGTTTGCAAGATATACTTAGAGAAACATTCATTACAAATCACTGGGACAATATTTCAAAAGAACAATGACTTTGTGATAATATAGTTTTCTTAAACCATGTATAATCTAATTCCAGCATTTTTAATTATTCTAAAATAAATCATCAAATAATATTATATTGGGAAGGATGAGAAGAACACGGTGTGATATATGGAGAGGGACAGGATAATGGGGAAAAGTGTAAAAGGAAAAAATGGAAAAGTAAGAAAAATAGATAAGGGAATGAGAGGAAGTAACGATAAAGGTCTGTACATAAAGTTTGAAACATTGAAGTCAATTTCTTCTAACTTGTATTTCGTTTCCTTAAGTCAAGCGCTGCATCGACACTGGTCGCACCACGTGTCTCCTGCTCGCTACAGCAGTTTTGTTTGTCGCCACGTAACACTTTTTTAATATCTTCATTGACAGCCAAAAATTTACATATGCAAAAGGAGACTCTTGCGAGGGTATATGCGACCTTGAAATCTATCTGTTTTAAATATGTGACACTCGAAGCCGTCCTTTTTTCATTTTGGGATAGTTTATATGCGAAACTCATCTGCAGCAGAATATGCGTGTATAAACGAAGAATTTATAATCTTCAAACACGGATCTACAAATTTTATCAATTTTTATTTATTGGAGTATTATTCAAATGGAAAGAAATGAATTACAAAGATACTTAGCAAACGACTACACAAAATGTCAGTACCTTTTTTCGCAATATAACTAAATTAATTTCGTTAGTAATTGATAAAAGGAAAATGCGTATACATGTGTGATGATGTATATGTAAGAAGTTTACATTGTTTGCACTGTGTGTATGAATTTCAGTAATCGGTCGAATGCCAGCAATAGACTGTTGCATCATATAAACAAACTGTCTCTCAGTCGTTTGTTTTGTAATGTTGTATACTCAAAGAAATATACAAAAGATTTGAGTAATTGTGAGAAACGATCGAACAGACACACTGGTCAAAGGTTCATTGCAAGACTAATTAGCGGACAAGAATTAATCATGTTTATAATAACGAGGTAGGCTCCGGAGTAATCTAAAATTTAGATTTATTAATCGCAAGCTTATCGGTTAATATATATTCTAAATATTGCTTTTGAGGAAGGAAAATATTGTTGAAAATTTTCTGAAGTTGAGCCCCCAAAATTTCATTTTACGATATTTTAACGTCTGACAATTCAAAGAATAACCAGCGCCAGGTTCGACGTCGCTGGTTAGTTAATATATATGAATATAAAGATTCAAATATTTACAGCCGGTCAATGTAAAAACTGAATTACATTCCGTGAGCCAGTTTTGTACAAAAAATGAATATTCAGTGATAATAATTAAATCTGTTAACATTTTTCTACACTTCTGAAACAGGGCCTCACACACCCAAGTTCGCTTTTGTTCTGGAGGTAAGCCATTTTCTCCAGTGTTACCTTGACTTTTGCCAAAAATGACTGTGGCCTTGGGGTCTTTTTGCCCGCTACAGTAATTCACTAAAAAGCTTGAAAGGGAAAACAATCTATTATGAGCAACGTTCTATTTTACCGATCGGAGTACACGGGACTGTGGCGATATTTACACCAACACCTAATCTCTCTCTCTCTCTCTCTCTCTCTCTCTCTCTCTCTATCTATCTATCTTTATATATATATATATATATATATATATATATATATATATACCCTAGAAGCGCTAAAACATGTTGTCTGGTTCTATAAAAATGCAAGTATATGTAGAGAAATACAAGTAAACGGAGATACACGGGTGCATTACTTTTATTAAAATGAAAAGAATTTACATGAACAGAGATGTATATATATACAAATGTCTGCCATATAATTATAATTAGTATCTGTCTGTCTGTCTCTCTTTCTCTCTCTTTCTCTCTCTCTCTCTCTCTCTATATATATATATATATATATATATATATATATATATATATATATAAGACTTGAAGAACAAATGTAGATCAGATCTGGATAGGAATCCGACAAGATGATAAAATAAAATAAAGAAAAAGTAGGAAACATATCTCAATCTAACGTCAGAGAATAAGATAGAAATGAAAAGAGCAAAGATACACTAAGTACTGGTATGATATGATTTTTGGTTAGTTCTTATTGGTCAGATACGTGTCACGTGTATTGATAAAATATATAATATATAAATATATGTGAGGGACATTTTGAATGTTTAAAGTGTGTGATAGTGTATGTGTGTGTATGTAAAGAAACTAAAGAAACGCTTCTTTGTCTAGGTGTATGTTGAACGGTAACGTTACTTCGTTTAAGTGTATATTTATGTGTAGGTGGGATTTGTATGAATTTTGTGAACCCGATTTTGGCGTTGAGGATTAAATGGCGTGGGTAGTGAAGAAGTTTGAATGTTTTCTCACTATTTTCCTCTTCTTTATATAGGTATACAGGGCAGCATATCCTAAGGGCTCAGAGGTAAAATCCTGCGAGTAGTCCAGGTTTAATTTTCTGGTTATGGTGGAAATAGAAATTGATTAGGCTTTTTTTGTTTGTGGGTTTTCGATAAACTCTAAAATCTAATTGATCATTGTTGTCGAGGAAAGGCAGAGAGTTTATGTCAAGTTCGTGTGTAAATTCGATCATGAGCACATCCTTATTGACTTTTATTATTATGTTTAATAGGTTTGCATTTTGAGGATAAAATAAGGGGACGTCATCTATGTCTCTCAAGTAGAGCTGTTAGGTATATGTTCAAATGGGACGGATTCTAAGATTTCTAGAAAGAGGCATGCGATAACACCATTGACAGATGACATGGGTTAACCGAATTTTTGTTATATATATATATATATATATATATATATATATATATATATATATATATATATATATATATGCAGTTCTGCGTAAAAGTAAGGTAATCCCTTAGATAATATTAACAAAAATATCTTAAAATACTAAAGAATAAATTTATTCAATAAAATAACCACTGGCTTCAACCGCAGAAGATTCCAATGTCGGCCTCCGGACCACTTCGGAATCTCCGGCAACTCATCTGGACGTTCTCCTTGTTAAGTTGGTGAATGCTGGCATACTCCTGGTTTTCTGTTCATCTTTGATGTTACAAGGAGTTTTGTTAATCTCTTGGTCAACTGCGCCCCACGAATAACAGTCAAGGAGGTTGCATTGAGAATCAGGTGACCAGATGTAAGGGGTGATGTGGTAGCTGAAATTGTCTGAGAGCCATGACTGTGTTCTGCTACTTGTGTGGCATAATGCAGAAACTTGTTGCCAGTAGCCATCCTCAGGGCAGCACATGATGTAAGCCTCCGAGATGAATTGAAGCATAACCTGAGCATCATCAGTGATTATTAAAAACACTACGTAATCACTCTTAGACTCTTCCAAATCTTTCTGAATCTTCTGCACTGTCCACGGATTGACGCCCCAAACAATCTGAAATGTTCATATCAGTGCTCCCGGGGCGAATGGTAAGCAATACATCTTGCAGTTCCAAAATCTCTGATAAGTGAATTGAGTCATGGCGCTCATTTTCACACAGACGATGCCCAACGCACATTACTCTATTGTGCAGTCGACAAAATAGAAAACAGTGCGCATGCGCGAAATTAAAAATACAAAATGGTGACCTTTCGCACCCTGTATTGTGCTGATGGTAAAGAACTTAAATATTCCTTTGCAATCAAGTATCTTTACACATATATACATATATATGTAGTGTATATATATTATTTCACTATTAGTTTCTTATTATATATATATATATATATATATATATATGGTGGCACTTAAAATAAATATGTAAGTCCATATATCAATACAAAAGAGTGTTTTTACAGATTCGCATATATATATATATATATATATATATATATATATATATATATATATATATATATGAGTGTGTGTGTGTGTATTTGCCTATGTCTGTGGCTTTAAAAGCATATATTAATATCTAATATAGCATAAAAATAAAATAACACAAATAAAAAGATGAAAAAAACTGCAATTTGTTTTTATATTTTATTTTCGAATCTCAACTTTGCAATTTAATGTAATTTTTTCTAATTTTCCTTTTCTCATTTTACTTTTTTCTTTTGAAATATTTTTGGAATAATTTCCTTTCTTTAGAATTCTGTTCACCTAGTTGAGTTTTGTTTACTTTCAAGAGATATCTACTTTAGAGTCACATTTAACAATAGACTTTCTTATTGCCACTGATAAAATGTTTCCTTAAACAGTCTACAAACGGCAAATAAGATTTATATTTTATCATAAATCAAATGCGCTTGTAGAGCTCATATTTCTTTTATGTTCATTGTCCCTTCAGAATCCGGGCCATTATGGCTCTCCACAACTTCCCATTCTTCGTAGCTCTAATTAATATTGCTCCCCTTATTATCTCGCTCAAATCGATGTTTTGCTATACATTTGCCCAAACTCCATAGGTTCATTACACTTTTGGCGTCCTTCTGTAGAAAAATATCTCTGTTGCTTGCAGTCTCCTTTTCGTATGCAAAGAAATTGTCTAGCATTCAATGCCGTGTAGCGGGATTGATATTACGTTTCTATTGAAATTTTTCTGTTTCTTGATACTCTGCTTAGCTTTTGGAAGGCATTTTTCTCTATTCTAGCCCGTTTTTGCATTAACGTCGTATGTTAAATTAAATTGAAATTGCTGTCCGCATTTGATTTTGATATCTGCAATTGGTAGCTACCATTTTAGGTAGTTATTTCAGATTATACCCATAAATTCTCTTTTCTTACAATTGATGGTTAGTCCGTTCTTCCCTCTTTCTTTATTACATTTTCTAGACGTTCAAGAAGTTTTTGTTAGTTCCATTCAACCACCATTTGCGTATACAATATTAAGAATGTGTCCACCAGTAATCAATCCTGATAGGACTTCTAGTTCCCTTAGGATTGCCACTCTGTAAAGATTAAATAAATCTGGTGAAAAGACACATTCTTGTCATATATCTCATTCAATTCTCTGTGTAATTACTCAATGCATTTCCTTCAATAAGCGTTATAACCTACGACTGTGAATATGACATAGAAATCCCATGGCGCATTGAAATAGTGAAAGATGAATTGCAAAAACTAAGCAAAGTGTTAAGAAGCAGAAACATTTCGTGAGAGGCAATGAATGATGCATTGCTATGTAATATGAACGTTCTTATGCGCCAGTGAATGATGGACAGTGTCCTCACAGAGGAAGTGGAGACTTGCGTCAAGGGTGATGCTGTTCTACAGAAAGATGTCGAGAATAAGATGGATGGAACTGTTGGACGACATGGAAGTTTTATGAAAGACACGGTTGAAATTTTCCAGTTTACATAACGAAGAAAAAGGGCTTGGAACATTTTGACGTTATTGAAGGCAAAGATAAGAAGAATAAATTACTGATAAAGATGCGTAGTTGTGAAGATTCGTGATCGCCCATATTGAAGGGATTCGTCATTTTCCGGAAGTGTACGATTTATTTATTTTTTTTAATTTTTTACAGCTAATCAGTCTTTAGCAAGTTATTTTCAGATAGAAAATATATTTAAATTGTAGGAATTTATTCAAGATAATAATGATTTACAGATACAAGTCGTGCTAATTGAACCATAGCCGGGGTGGGAGTAGAGGTGGATTCGTAACTTCCCCAAGGTTATTTGCGCGTAACTGAATCTTATAAATTGGAACTCAGCTCTCAGATTTCCAAGTCAGAGACGTTAAGCATTGCACCGCCTGCACATGCAAGTTTACAGCATCTGGCATTCATCTAGGTAAAGGATACAAATTATTAACACCCCACCCCTGCCGATTCTAAACAATCCGCCCTTGATGTTACCATGGAAATTTTTGATTACAATTCTGACCATACTATTAAATCTCGTAAATTTCAGAAATAAGTCATTCCCAAAAAAACTTCGCTTGAAGATGGAACAGAGCCTACTTTAACTCAAGTTAATTCAAATATTATTTTGAAGTTTTCGGCTCTTGTTTTGAAACATGAGACCTCTTATGTAGCGAGTTGGAATCATATTTTTAAATAAATAATTATATTTATGTTCTACTTTCGTATCGAGCACTATTTTTTAAAAATAATTACAAAAATACTAAGGAACTTTGGATTATTTACCAAACCAGTTTCTTTCCTATTTTCTACAATATTTTCATATATATATATATATATATATATATATAACACCCAAAATAAAAATAACAATAATGGTGTTTCGTCCTCTGATCACTCACCAAAACATCACTCACAAAAAGACGATCCGTTGTCAATCTCTTAAATCTCGATTGTGGATGAGGCAACATTTGTAAGAGATGGAATAACAATATTTGTCTATATTTCTGAGATGAGGTATTATGTACATTATTTACATTATTCGGACTATTGTCCTCATCTTTGTTGCCATATTTATTACAACGTTTCGGCCGTCGTACGCTCCGGTCTTCTTCAGGTGGTTGGAATGTCGAACTGAATCCTTTATTTCGCTTACTGGGGTAGACTGTTTTAGTTCCACGTGCCATGTTTAATGTAAATAATGGAATAACAAATTTACAGAATCAAGAGTTGTAGGCGGATCAAAACTCCCATGGTACAATACAGGTTAGACGTCAGCATCATTTTACGATCAATGTGTGGGCTGGAACTGTAGGTGACAATTTGGTAGGTTGATAAGTTCTTCCAGCACGTCCTACAGGAGCTGTCTATAGGGACTATATTTCGAACACACTTCCAGACCTGATAGAGGATGTACCCCTGCAAATACAAAGACACATGTGGTGGTCTATGTATGATGGGACGCCAGCACATTTTAGTTACATTATTAGCGATGCACTGGTTGACATCTACCATTAAAGATGGATCGTTATGAAAGTACCGACGCCATGGTCAGCACGTTCCCCCAACCTCAGTCCTTTGGATTTCTATTTGTGATGCTGCATAACACAATTACTTTATGCAGCAGACATAAATAATGCAGAGACACTTCATCAACGTGTCATGAGGGCCTGTGAAACTATTCGACACTGTGTGGGAGTATTTGAAAGTGTCCCCCAGTCAATGATCTGCGTGTTTAGAAGTAAGCGGAGGATATTTTCAACATCTGTTATGATTTGCTGGGTTGAGGTACAATGACGGTCTTTTGGACATATATTTATATGGATATTTACGTTGTTTTTCTGTCAGGAACCAGCACCCAAAGATTGTATTTTAGTACATTTAAAGTACTCTAGAGGAAACTTTAAATGTAACTGAAAGACAAATGATTTGCGGACATGTGTCTATATGAACATTTGTCCTTGTTTTGGTGTGACTAACCCGCTCCCAAAGTTTTTAAAAGTATTTTTGATAGCCCTATATATATATATATATTGGTAGTTTATGATTATTATATTATTATTGCTATTATTATTATTATTATTATTATTATTACGATATTATTATTATTACTATTATTATCATTATTATAAGGATATTATTATTATTATTCCATTATTATTATTATTATTATTATTATTATTATTATTATTATTATTATTAGGATATTATTATTATTATTATATTATGATATTATTATTATTATTATTATTATTATTATTATTATTATTTCGATATTATAATAATATAATTATTACTTTTAAATTTTGCTTCATCTCGAAATGTTTTCCGATATGATATTATATATATTTTTAAAAATTTTGTTTTCATTTATAAATATGTTTTTCGATATTGTATTATATTTTTTCGATTCTATTTAAAATTTTTAAAGTTGTTTTATATTTAAATTTTAAAATTTTATATTATAATTATTAATTTGTTACATCTTAATTGTTATTAAGAATATTAATAATTATTAAAAAAATTTTTATCTTATATTCACATTATAATATTTTTTCCTTTTATCCTATTTTATTTTTTTGATATTTTTAAATTAATGTCAGACATTAACTACAAATATATCAATCTATGTTTTTTGAAATTAACTGCAATATGCCTATATATGTTAATTTAATCTTCCTTTTTTTTCCCACCCCTACTTCCACATTTACTTTCTTATATCTTTTCTTCTTTTTTCTATTTGTCTCGTTTCCTGTGAGATGACTTATTAAATAGATTAATGTCTGATCCTTACCCACCTCCATTACACTTAAGTATTTTTATAAAAACAGATTTAAAATTATTCGTATCTCTCTAATTTCGATCATATCTGTCGTCCTCCTCCCCATCTCTATCACTTTACATCAACTTAAAACTACCCCTCAAAATGTATAAAATTAATACGTAAATTTAAAACGATTTTTTATGCTTGGAAATGTGATCTGAGGAACCAGAAAAAAACAAACAAAAAACACTTTCCTGGGGATATAAAATATAATCAATGGACCCTTAGCGTTGTTTGTTTTCTAAGTATATTATACATACCTATATATATATATATATATATATATATATATATATATATATATATATATATATATATATATGACAATCAGCTGCAACGCAATGTAATAACAGCAGCTAGTGTGTAATTTGCTCTCGAGTTGCTTGTAACACGTTTATTTATCATCCCACAGTTGCGGGTCTGTCTTCGGGCAGAGGGCACTTTGATAGAGTCGCAACTGGGGAAAATTATGCTGAGCGGTGCCTAGTCCTGGTAAACAGATGACCGTGGTCGCGTCTTCTCATTGCACCAAAGAGAGAGATCGTTGCTCTCACCGAGGCCAGTGCAACAGACGGTTGCGGAGGCTGGGCAATTTTTGTCCCTAGCCCGGGTCTACGCGCTCATGCGCCCCACATTAAACCGATCTTGCGTCACAATCTCATACAAATATACATACAAGTAGCTAACAAAGAAACAAAATAAACATCGGAGTAAATGAAAGAGAATGGAAACATCTTTTAATAAGAGTAAATACGGAACGGCACAAGTCCCTTTAAACATATGTGGGGACCTAAAAAGAAATTCAAAATACACCCAAAATATCATGGAGTGTAAGAAAAAAGCGGCAGCCGATACTGATAAATCTAAAAACTGAACCCTGTCTAGAAATTTCCCATAGCAACAAAGCTTTTAGATAAAACGTCAGAACTTATCTCAGAATGCAAACATGAAAACAATCTTTTACTTCACTACTTAAAAACCGAAAACTAAAAATTGATATCTAATATATATATATATATATATATATATATATATATATATATATATATATATATATATAAGAGAATGCAAATATTGGTATTATATAAAACATAAGTAAAATAATATGCGTAATAAATTAAATACCCACCACCAAAATAAATATTAGGTTGGTGCAAAAATAATGACGTAATAATGTCGTTTTTTGACGTTAAAAAATACGTAAAAAACGACATTATTACGTCATTATTTTTGCACCAACCTAATAGAAATAAGTAAATTGGCCCAATAAACACATAATTAAAACTATATAAATTTACTAAATATAGAATACACTGATGCAAATAATAAGTAAGACATAAAAAATAACATCCAAACGAATACAAATTATATAAATCAACGGCCTTTCGACTTATTATTATATTAGTCACCAAAAGTCGTTAGATAATACCCCCCCATAAAAAAAAAAACGAAAAACAAACAAACTAAGAAAAAAAAAAAAAAAACGATCCCTCCTGTTCAATTGTCATTAGAATAACAAAATAAACTGGAGATAACTGACCTCCCTACACATAATGCCTCAATGGTCAACATATATGATAAGACGACATACTATCAAACACACGGAAGATTTTGTTCAAACTTGAAGCAAAATGACTGTCGAAATTTGATGTTGGGCACTTCGTCAACACTATTTGCACTTTATCACGGATATTGAGAATTTTAACTCATAAATATAGCATACCACAAAACTAAAACAAATTTTATCATATATATAAATTGGCTTTAATGAAATATATATATATATATATATATATATATATATATATATATATATATATATATATATAGTCAAACCTAGAGATCCAAGGTTTCACCTAAACGGATCGCCAAGGTTTCACCTAAACGGATCGCCAAGGTTTCACCTAAACGAAAGCTTTCCCTGACGGACGGCTTAGGTGAAACCTTGGTAGGTTTGTCTGGCTCTCTAGGTTTGACTAGGTCTGTTCTACTTTTGTATAGAGCACTTTTAAGTTAGTTGATTACTCGTATCGTTTTTTTTTGGGGGGGTGGGGTCTTTCGACCTGTATGCTGTATGATTATTTTCGACAGACGTTCATGTTCATGGCTCTTTCTTTTTTTAAAACCTTTTTTTCCTTCGAGATTGATTTAACCATTAGCAAATAAAAAAAAACGAAGGTTTTCTGAGACGAGCGTAGTTACCTACACACACACACACACACACACACACACACACACACACACACACACACACACACACATATATATATATATATATATATATATATATATATATATATATATATATATATAATGACATAATGATGTCGTTTTTTTGACGTTAAAAAATACGTCAAAAAACGACATTATTACGTCATTATTTTTCTACCAACCTAATATATATATATGGTGAGATGTTTCTGCTTATATTCATCGAAATAAAATTACTGACTTTGGATTTTTAAGGTTTTTTCCTAAATAATCTTATAATTTGCTCTATATCCTACATTGAAAACCTGCAAACATCTTTTTGAATTAATCCCTACCAATTAAATTTTGGTATTATATATATATATATATATATATATATATATATATATACTTATTGCAAACTAATATATATATATATTAATAAATTCACCACAAGCACGGCAATATTGCCACTAAGACATTAGGCAACTTTGAGGGAGATGTAATTAAAGGGAAACAGAAACCCAATCCTACACAGCAAACTAGGGATAAACCTCTACACCTGTTCAAATGACTGGGGAGTAGTGTGATCCACACGGTTTCTGTCTATCTATCTATCTATCTATCTATCTATCTATCTATCTATCTATCTATCTATCTATCTATCTATCTCATTTTATGCATATCTATCTACATACCTATGTATCTATTTCTGACGCAGTCTTCTATCTTACTTTCTAAAACTATTCTTTTCTTTCTATCTATCTATCTATCTATCTATCTATCTATCTATCTATCTATCTATCTATCTATCTATTGTTAATTACGCATTCTTTGTCTGTCTCATTTAAAATATTTGCTTATAAGTATATTTACTATTTTAAACTTGAAATGTACTTTCCCGTAGATACAATTTTAATTTTTGTTCCAGATTTTGAAAATTTATTCCATGGAAAGCTGCGACGAAACAATGAATAAAGTTTACAGAATTTTATTTGCAAAATCAGCATTGCATTATTTCAACGCAGCAGGCAGAGACGCGATATTTGCATGTCAGTGCGCCTAAAAATAAATAGAATTCTTTCCATACGTGACATTATTCGCAATACAGACATTTACAATATTCCATTCTCTCAAATTTATTATGCAAAAATATATAAAGAAAATAACATATTCAGTTTCAAGATGGTAAAATGACTTATAGGAGTTCATACACTACGCACACACAGACACACAGATATACATATATATATGTAAAAATTCAAACAAGTTTGATTAAGGAAAGCAATGTTTTACTTTTTATTATATTTATCTTGACTGAGGTCGAGAAGTTAAGATAGATTTTTGTTTTTCTGTCCTTCACCCCATTTCTCCTCATTCTTTATGCATCTAGATGTAATTGAAGTGTTTTCGGCTCTATGATAACACGTCCGGCTAAAGATTAACACGGTCCTTAAATCTTTTGCATTTAACATTACATAGCATTTCATTCTTGACTTCATCAAATTTATCTCGGGTAGTCTCTGCCGTGCGAACCCCAGAGACTTTGTCAGAAATGTGGGACATTACGGTTTCATCTGTGTCTCAGAGTCATTGTTGATATATATCTCCAAAGTTTGCAAAACAGGATGCAGGTGAGAGATCACATAATTGTGCATTCGGCGGTGGAGATCCAAGTGTGTTACTAATTACACGTTTCGGCTTTCTTAGATAAGCACCTTCGTCCAATTTATAAGACTTTTGTTCTCATTCTATATTCTACTAACACACGCGCACACACATACACACGCATATATATATATATATATATATATATATATATATATATATATATATATATATGTATATAATTATTTTCTTAAAAAATATGATTCCATCGCTACATAAGAGTTCTCATGTTTCAAAACAAGAGCCGAAAACTTCAAAATAATTATTTAAATTAAATAATTATATTTAAGTTTTCGGCTCTTGTTTTGAAACATGAGAACTCTTATGTAGCGATGGAATCATATTTTTTTAAGAAAATAATTATATTTATGCTCTACTTTTGTATCGAGCATTGTTTTTTAAAAATAATAACAAAAATACTACAGAACATTGGATTATTTACCTAACGAGTTCTTTCCTATTTTCTATATATTTTACACACACACACACACACACACACACACACACACACACACACACACACACACACACACACACACACACACACACACATATATATATATATAATTATTTATTTAAAAAAAAAATTATAACATAAATATGTTATAAAATCACTACAAAAATAGCCATTTTGTTTCAACACTCCTGGTGTCTTATCAAGTGATGATGGTGAATTGAGCACTCTTTTAAGAATAGTAATTGTTGGTTATTGGAATTCATTCCGTATACACCAATTATATACTTGTATATATATATATATATATATATATATATATATATATATATATATATATATATATGTATTCTTAGGAAATACATTACAAATTGAATTTCATAATACAAGTCGGCACATACATCTGCTATTATGGGAGCAAGGAGCTAATTAGCCACCTTGCTTGTCTGATTCTATTCAAAATTTCCGGAGTCATGTTTAGGAAACTTGTTCTCTCTCTGATACAAAACTATGGATAATTTCCAACCAGGTATAGTTTACAAAATCTATCTATCTATCTATCTATCTATCTATCTATCTATCTATCTATCTATCTATATATATATATATATATATATATATATATATATCTGGTCGCACTGACAATCTACTGGTCTACTTCTGAAAAGCTGATTAAACAAAAAAAAAAAAAAAAACAATTAAAAAAAACAAACGATTTTACGATGAGCCGAAAAAAAAAAATTACATTCATCACCATCTTAAAAACCATAACACCGTAAGATTGTAATTGTTAAAAATATTTCGTTATGGTTTTTCCGACTTCAAACAGAATACGCGCCTTTTCTGTTCGTGCGAAGATTAAATTGAAACAAAAAAAGAAAAGAACACCACAGTAATCTATGCATGCGATGTAAGAAGTAGAAAGGACAAATTAAAATAAGACATAATGAGGTAAAACGAAAACAAAATATTTCACAAGAAGTTGAAATAGATTCTAAAATATTACAAGAAATACATTTGTGCGGTTGCCAACAAGATGTGCGTCGAAACGATTTCTTATACGCGGGTAGTATATAATATTATAATGACACTGTACACACACGCAAGCAGACACACACACACACACACACACATATATATATATATATATATATATATATATATATATATATATATATATGGGTGTATTTGCTTGCGTGTTTGTGTATGGATATATATATATATAAGTATATATATGTATCTGTGTGGATGTATATATCTGTGTATGCATGTATATATGTATGTGCGTATATATGTGTATATGTCTGTATATATATATATATGTATATGTACATATGTATATATAGGTATATGTGTATATAATTATGAGTGTATATATGTGTATATGTATATATGGGTATATATATGCGTGTGGGTGTATAGGTATTTGCATATGTGTGTGTGCTTATATATATATATATGTGTGTGTGTGTGTGTGCTTATATATATATATATATATATATATATATATATATATATATATATATGCATATATTTATATTATTTTTATGCTAGCCGAAGAGGAGAGTAATCATTCTTGGTGTGTGACAACACGGTTTCCATGTTTGATAATACCATCTCTTTGTAATATGAGACTTCCAGTATTTAGACTACAAATATGAATTTCTTCGAAATTCCCTGCCCATGGGAAAAACAGCATTATATATTTTATATAAGTTTATATTTTATACTGATAGATAGGTTAGCCAACATACGCTAATTTTGTTTGTGTTTCCATACTTTTGTTTGTGTTTCCATAATTTTATCTGTGTTTCCATCACATAAACATAAACTTAATCCAGTGAAATCCTAAAGACGAAACGCTTTTTTTCACTTTGCAAAACATATTTTCCCTAATGTGTGTGTGTGTGTGTGTGTGTGTTAGGGGAAATATGTTCCTGATACCAAAACAAAGTAAAATATGTGTCCAAAAGGCCATCGTTGTACCCCAGCATATTTCCTCTAATATATATATATATATATATATATATATATATATATATATATATATATATATATATATATATATTGTGTATATTTACATTGTACTGTGTATATTTTTCATTGATGCATGTTTCAACAACATGCCTGGCCGCGTACACGATTCCGGTAAATCTTGTTGAGAACACACCTATACTTAAACATGAAAACAAAAACTAAAAATTCTTGAGGCTATGTACATAAAACAGTTGAAACCTAACCTGAACAAAATAAACTACGAAATCTCCACAAACATTGTTAAATGCGTATAATAGATAACAGAAGCCATTGGTTTATAACAACAGCTTCCCATACTTAATACTTCTTGTTTTCACTCTCGCGTGGTCATGTGTGACGTCACGAGCTGCGACGCAATTTTCGCTTCTGCGTCTCGTATACACGTGTTTGTCGTTGCTTAGAAATCTTTCATCCAAGAAAGATAGACTATCATTATTATTCTGTGTATTGGTTGATATATTGAAAAGTAATTGTCATCTTTGATAATGGCTTATGTAAGCCGAAAGATTAGATTGGATTTAAACATGTATCAATATGGTGATTTCTTTTCGTACTTAAATGATAATGTTATTAAGCTTATCAGACAATATGAAAAGAACAACACTTGTCTATATTATTTAATGAAACATGCATCAATATATATATATATATATATATATATATATATACTTAATGCAAACTAATATATATAATAATAATATTATTCGCAGACAGTATTGTTTCATTTTATCACAGCTCCTCAGTGCGACTAGATATCTGAATGATTGAAACAGATTTTGTGTCAGTCAGAGCTTCTACCACCGACCTATCGTCACTCGGCAGTTCTTACGAATGTAAACAAATGCCAATCAGCCGAAGTGATCCATTCATTTTACTGAAAAGCTTTGCATTAGCGATGGTAGCTGCTGTTTATAGAATTAGCTTATCACTCAACACACACACACACACATACACACACACACACACACACACACATATATATATATATATATATATATATATATGTATATTAATAAAAAGAAAGAACAGTAAGATATATAATCCGGTGTTCTTATAGATATTTTTATTTTTACAAAATAGTGCTCAATGTAAATTTACAGAGCATTAATATTATAAGTTAATAGACTTAAAATATGGTTTTTCGCTACACAGTTCCAACCATGTTTCAAAAATGGGAGCTAAAAGCCCCTAATTTAATTTTGTACTTAAAATAAAGACATCACTTCCATTGAGAATGAAATGGAAGTGATGTCTTTAATTTAAGTACAAAATTAAATTAGGGGCTTTTAGCTCCCATTTTTGAAACATGGTTGGTACTGTGTAGCGAAAAACCATATTTTAAGTCTATTAACTTATAATATATATATATATATATATATATATATATATATATATATATATATGTCCAAAAGGCTATCTTTGTACACCAACACAGCAACGCTTGCTTCTATACACGATTGTACCTGTCTGATCATTGACTGACGGGCCCTTTCAAGTACTCTCACATAATGTTTTCGCATGCATTCATGAAACGTTGATGAAGCGTCTATGCATTATTTATATCTGCTGTATAAACCAACTGTTTTAGGTAGCTTCACAGAAAAGTCCAAACGATATATCATGGTAGATGTCAGTCAGTGCATCGCTAACAATGTAAAATTTTCTGAACCATATGATTCTTTGTATTAGCAGGAGTACATCCTCTTGCAGCTCTGGGGGAGCGTGTTTGAAATAAAGTCCATATAAACAGCTCATGTAGCACATGCTGGGAGCACAGATCGACCTCCTGACAGTCACCTACAATTCCAGCCCATACATTAATCGTAAATTGATGCTAGTGTCTAGATTTTCTTGTACCCCGTGGGTTCCGATGTGTTTACAAATCTTGAAGCTTTAAATTTTTTATTCCA